>OX402555.1:16321962-16938933 GCA_948098915.1 Lampropteryx suffumata | reverse complement strand
GCGGGACGAATCTTAAGTAAAGTTAAACCTCATGAGGTTAGATTTAAAATGAGCACTCAACCTTCGTAGGGTTCGTTTAATGGTATTGCAGCCGTTAGGCCCTAGAGACAGCTATTTAGTAAGCTGCTAGGACACTCAGCACATTTGGGTTAATAATGTTTTTATTAGTTGACCAATAACTAGGCGGAGATATTATTCGCGCGGTATTTGGTGGATATTTTTGATTTGGTTTGGTTAAATAGGTAACGTTTTTTTTATAAATAATTACGTTTTTAAAACCAGAAAGAAAACCAACTTTATTGAATATAAAAAATACAACCGAATTGATTATCTCCTCCTTTTTTTGAAGTCAGTTTATTTTTTATTTGATGCTTTAGTACTTAAGTACAACCTTCTGTACCTTCTTAATAATTTTTCGAAATTCGCAAACACCACTTGAAAGCCACATGAAAGCAAAATACGAAATTTCGTTTACTTGAATGACACATTTTTTCCAGCTATTTTGAATTAAAAATCAAACTACTGAACCGATTTTGTTGAAATTTCTATGGGACCGGAAAAATCGGAAAAATATCCTTTCACATAAAAATATTTTTTTAAATCGGTTTATGTAGGTATGAAAAGTAATAAACATCTAAAAAAACAACCGAATTGGGAACCTCCTCCTTTTTTGAAAGCAACCTAAAAAGCAGCCTTGTCTCTTTGAAGATGGGTTGTCATGGGTACTCATGACATTTAAGTCTGATTTGTGCTTGGAGGATATGACGGATGGGTGAATATGGCCGAGTAAATCGCGATTAAAATTTTCTCAAACAAAGTATTCCGCCAGAGTTCGGTTGCCGAAGTATCGACAAAATCATTCTGTGGTTTCACCATGTGCGCATTCGTTGTTATAGTTCAGTATATCCATTTTCGACATGAGAGCGAAAATAGCTTGCAAAGCCAAATTTTGTCTTGGTCCTGTTACATGGCGCACAGTATAACTGACCTAAAGAGTTGTAAGAATAGGTATAAGAAAGCTAGGGACGAATCTTTTTAAGAAGGCGCTTGTTATTGAGATCTTGTATACAATTATTTTCAAAATTAGTAATTGCTTTGTTTACAGAGTTACACCACTCTCGTATCTGTTGCGCAAGCTTATCCCATCTAGTAGTATATAACTGTACCAGCTGTTATTTCGCGTCTGTGCCCTGTATTACGTTATGGTAATGTAATATTCACGCATTTTGTTATATGCTTTATTTTTACCGTTATTTGTAAAAACCAGGTTTGTTTTCTTGTTTATTATAATTTTTGGTTTATATTTATGTTATTAAGATACGAGTTATCTTATTACCGGTGACCGTTATATGACATACACAAAAACTTTGTTCAATCAAACGGTAGAGTTCAATACGTTCAATAGTGCACGAAAGGAGCCTCTGAGGCGCACTTTAATCCTTTCACCACACTGGTTAGAAATAACTATACCACTATAAGAAGATTGACATAATTATGACGTTAGGGTTGACATTGACATAATTATGACATTGACATTTATTAAACTAGTTGATTTTATAAGTTTCTAAATCCTAGAAATATCAATTCATTAATTAGTTCGTCGTTCGTCGTCGTCGTTGTATGTATCGTAAGTATGCAATCACAATTGTATAAGTATTCAGTCATCTGCCAGGCCAATATGGAATGTTGATACTATCAAAACATCAATATTAAAAGTTTTCAAGTATTTATAATTGAATTGATATTAAATAAGCTTAGGGTTAGGTTAGTTACTTTAGGGATAGATGGTGTTGCATGAGTTGTTTTGCAAAATTAACGAATTAACTCCAACAGTTTCAAACGTCATTTTTTCATACCACTTCTCAATAATTATGATAGTAAGAGACCTAATAAGAGACCTGGGTTCTGAGCTAATCGTGTAACAAAAAGGTCTGAATAATCCGTTGGGGTTTCCAAGAAAATCAGGATGCTGTGGTTTTATGAAAGTAATTTTAGGCTTAGGCACGTCTTGGTTATATTGTGCTAAACAACCTGGTTAGGTTGTTTTTCGGTGTTAAAACACAATATTTAAACAAAATATAATACAATATTTATTCTAAGCGTGCACAATATTACTATATCTTTCTTTGTTCCCATAGGTTTATTCTAAGCGTGCTTACCTTAGACAACATCATTGCTTATCATCAGGCGAGATAGCGGCTAAACGCAAACATATCGCGAATAAATCTCTATAAATAAAAATTAATGTTGCTAAGTACATAACTCGAGAATGGCTTTTTATGTGTGTTCCTTAAGGCCCACGGAAGGGCCGAAGGGAAGGAAGTTATAAAGTAACCTATTTTTTAAATTAAAAAAAAATAGGTTACTTATATCCCGGGAAAATTCTTCAACGCGGGCGAAGCTGCGCGCGGACAGCTAGTAGAAAATAAAACTAATATTTATTGGGCATCAAACAGAGAAAAACAGTAAAGTAAGTATACTAACGCAATACGTAGGTACGTACTAGTTAAGCCAAACAATTGTTGCACTTAAAGGTAATTATACCTAGTTACACAAGTTTATAAGCAGCGGTGCTAGGTTAAACGTATGGTATATCTGTTATAGAAAATATATATTCCTAATTTTAACCGACTTCAAAAAAGGAGAAGGTTCTCAATTCGTCGGAATCTTATTTTTATGAATGGTCACCGATTACTCAAAGACGCCTAAACTGATTTAGAAAAAAAAAATTTTGTTTCGAAGGCTTCCCAGGTGATCCCATTTAAATTTTATTGAAATCGGTCGAGCGGTTTTTAAAATAACAACAAAAATCGATAGTGCAGTGCGTTTAGTATTTAAAACGTAATTATCTTCCCGCAGCATCACAAATAAAACAACTTTATTATCTCAAATTGTATCCAATGAAGTTAGTTTTCTTTTTAGTTTTTAAAACGTAATTATCTTCCCGCAGCATGGTACCTATATAAAATGTTGCCTATGTGTGTAAAAGTACTTAAAACCCGTTTAGCCATGACAACATAATAAGCCAACAAACAGAGACACTCTCGAATCATTCAACAACATTACTAGCTTCTGTTCGCGGCTCCGCACGCTCTGTACCTACATAAAATATTGCCTATGTCCGTACCCAGAATACAATCTATCACGTAACATTCATCAAGATGCGTGAAGCCAAAACTTAACAAACAAACAAACTTACATACTCTTTCGAATTTATAATATTTAAATTAAAATTAAATTAATTTCTATATTAGAATTAAAATAAATAAATATTGGTGGACAATCCACACAACATTATCTAGCCCAAATCTAGCATAGCTTGGACTATAGGTACCAGATGACTGATAGAATACATATCGGCGACCTATGTGGCGCAGTGGGCTAAGGTCCGGCTGAGACGCAGACGGTTGCGGGTTCGTTCCCCGCCGCGGGACAAATGTTTGTATGATCTGCAAGTATTTGTATTGGGTCTGGGTGTTTCTATGTATAATATGTATGTATTTACAGAAATAAAAAGTATATAAGTAGTATATCAGTCATGTTGTTACTCATAACACAAGCTCTGCTTACTTTGGGGCCAGATGTGAAATGTCCGGGATGATTTATTTATTTATGTAAATATTTAAATACATACTTATGATACTAACGAGTTATCATAATAAGTTAGCAGCATAATTACCCAGAGACAGAACAGTTGATGATCAGTTTGTACAGCTGTGTTTATGTAACACTCTATGCTTGCGTGTGTTCCATACTAATTATGCTCAAAGTACGTAAGTTTGTTTGTATCTAATATGAAATCTCTGAACTAAACAAACTTCTCATAAGTATCTAAACAAAGCTTTGCATAATAACCCCAACCATAACAATATTCAAATCCCTGTCCCACAGATTCCCGATGATTTCCGCTATTTCAGACTTGTCGGGAACTTGTCTCATTTATTTGTTGTTGATTAAAGTAACTGGTTTTGAGGATTGAATATTGTTGATTGAAGCAAGCAAGTTGATTGATTTGTAGGAGTTAGTTAAAGTTTCTTCGTCAATATTATTATCAGCCCACACTGTCCCACTGCTGGGCAAAAGTCTCCCCCCATTCTCTTCATTCATCCCTCTTCCGCGCTAAGATTGACCAATATTAATATTATAATATAATATTAATTATTATTATCACATAATTAGCGAATGTGGCGATAAAGTAAAGTCTGTCCATTCTTATGCCAATTAATGATCACAGATTAAATCTACGCCTCAGTTAAAATGTAGTGAAAATTTACAAGCGACGTACCGCTCCATACCATCCATACCTTGTCAGTCTACCACTCTTACGAAAAAGCGTCTTCCACATTTATAATGCGTACAGCCAAGGATTGGAATGCTTTGCCGTCGTCCAATCTAGGTCTATCAAGTCAAGAGTAAATAGTTGTTTTCTAGACCTGCGTGATAGCGACGATGTGGCCGACGATGGGGCGTCGGCCACATCGTCGCTATATTTGAAAAAAAAAAAAAAATATAGAAAAAACCCTCTATATTACGATGACACTGTGTGGGATTAGAGCATTACCGTTGTATATTGTATGTATATTGCGTTATTGGTATGGTATTTTGTGAGAACTTTGACCTCTTATTTCGTATTTCAAATTTCCAAAATCGATTTCCTATACCAGTTAATATTTATAGTTTCAAATCTCGTGAGAGTCGGTTCAGCTGTTACTACGTGGCTGAGTAACAAACATTGATGCCCGCGGCTTTGCGGGGTACGTAGGTGGCCTTTATGTTATTCCAGGTTCAAATCTATATCTGTGCCAAGTTTTGCCCAAAACGGTTCAATCATTACTGATTGAGAAACAAACATTTAAACATTCATACATTTAAATATCCAAACATTCACACAAACTTTCTTATCCATACATACCATCGTACTAATATTATACATATTCGAAAGTGTCTCTGTACGTTTATATGCCTGTTTGTTACCTTTTCATGGCTAAACGGGTGAGAAGATCTTAATGAAATTTGGTAAGCAGGTAGATTGTATCTTGAACGACTAACCAACAACGAACAAGTCTCTGAAACCTTCATGTATCCTTGTAATTTGTTTCATGCGAAAGTAGGTCGTAAGAAGATTGGGGGTTGTGAAACTTTGTGAAATCTTTTACATTAAGTACTTACTGAAAGACACGTTTCTGAAAATTAACCTTATGGTATCGCTACATAAGGTACTCATGCGGTGCTTCATGAAACGATGATATTCTCGTAGTTACAACTGAAAATAAAAATGCTATTTATATAAAATCGAATCACATTTTTAAGACCCCGTTCATCATCTTTATTTCCCTGCCCTTATCTTCGAGTATCTATAACTATAAAAGAGCTTAACCCGACTGACTGATTCATCATCGCCGAGCCTAAACCGCTGAAGTTAGAAAAATGAAATTTGGAAGGTAGGTTTTTTATAAATTAAACCCCTAAGAGGGTGAAAAGAAGTGAAAACTAATGTATGAAACTTTTAACGCGTGGTGCGATTTGCTTGAAACTTGATATGAGTAAATAAAATTCAAAATAAATGGACACGTGTATCAGGATTTTTCAAAATAACCCTAACAAAGGGGTAAAATGGGGTGTGAATGTTTGTATGGAAACTTTTTAATGAGTGATGGGCGTGAGTGGTTCAAAACTTATCAATAAAATTTGGCAAAGAGATAAAAAGCATTTTGGGGGAGGATTTAAGCTACAATTACTTTCAAATAATGCAGACGAAGTCGCGAGCAACAGCTAGTAAACTACAAATATCTATAAATGTCACTATTTGTGTTACACTTAAACACTAAACTGTACAAGTTGTTCTAACCCACTCTCCTTCCTCTATGAGTCATCATTTCAGTGATCTCTCTTTTCTTACCCATGTCCGTCCGGCCTTACTTATAAACGCCTATACCTAAATAATGCTTAATACTGCTTAATAGTGATTCGCCCTGTCACTATCTTACAAAAAGGGATGGCACTATTTTAAACAGTTTAACGGAAGGTGAAGGACTTCAACCAGGGACAGCAAATACACAACCACCATGTTAAAAGTTTGATAAAATGTTTAATAAGTATTATGAAAAGAGTCGGCCCAGAGGCACCATTGTAATGTTCACGAACGTTTATGTAACCCTACGCGATCCAAGGAACCGCCATTTAAATAAATAAATAATAAATATTGCTGGACAATGCGCACAACACCATCTAGTCCCAAACTAAGCATAGCTTGTATTATGGTGACTAGATGACTGATAGAATACTTATATATTTTTAAATACATACTTATGATACTTTATCCCAGACACAGAACAAACACCTATGTTCTTCACACATATGTGTATCCTGGGAGGGAATCGAACCCTCAACCTACAGCGCAGAAGGCAGAGCTACTACCAACTGCGCTGGCAGGCCAGTTTGCTTTAATTGTTTCTGTTCCGTGTCACGCTGTACCTAAGGTTAAAATGTTGTTGTTGTTGTAAACATTGTTCCGTTCTACCTTCCTAAGTTTCTTGCGTTGTTTATGTATCTAGTATTTTCATATACATATTAAACTTTTATCAAACTTTTAACAAGGTGGTAATGTATTGGCTATCCCTGGCTGAAGTCCTTCGCCTTCCGTTAAAACAATGATTAAATTTTGACAGAAGTTTAAAAACGTTGCCAAGTAGACGAGCAACTCTTTTTCTTTGGTCTCCCTTTTCCTCTCTATTCCTCAACATTCATACTTGAATAAATACACATTCATGAGACCCCGTTCTCTAACATAATAGTATGCGGAAATTGACGGAAACGTTAACGTCATTAGTCGTTCCTAACAGATCCACGAAGTTGAGTTTACTTCTGCGAAGACATACTTTGATGGGCGAACGTAAGAGTAAGATGTAAATAACATCTGGTTGCGTTCGTGCTTAGGAACCTTAGGCTGTTAGCCCCGGTTTTTCAAATGTGAGGTCACAATGAAGGCCTTTGGGCCGTCACCAGAGTTGGCTAATTAGGTAAAGTATCAAATATAAAATCTAATACCCTTAAACGAGCATTTTTTGTATGTATGTATGTATGTATGTATGTGTAATGTGTATATATTATCTTAATCTCGGAAACGGCTTCAACTGTTTTCATGAAATTTAGTATGCAAGGGGTTTCGGGGGAATAAATAAATCTATCTAGTTTCATTTTTAGAAAACGTTGTTTTATCTATGTTTTATACCGAGCAAACCTCGGTCATCCAGGTACTTTTAATAATATGAAACATGTCATTTTCCTGAAAACCAGTGGCCTTAAACCATCACCAAAGTTACTAGTTCAAGCAAACTGAAAAATGATTTTGCGCATATCATTAGATATTCAGGCTGCATTACCGAGTTATGGCTACCGGACATGACGTCATTGGCGGGAGGGTCCCTAGGGATAGGTAGCAGCACTATCTATACGTGAAATGTTTCACTGCAGTGCCTGATCACTGATCAAAGATGAAAGTAATCGCGTTAAAATGACAGTGGCAACGATTTTAAAATTAACTTAGTTGCATAGTTTTATAGTGCTAGGGCCCAAGTTTAGTAATCGCCTTGAAATTACTATTATCATGCTTTTATAATTGTTTTTCTTGGAAGCTGTTTAATCTTCTTGTCCTTTAGGTGGCATTTTTGTTGTAATACGAATTTATTTTTCACCTTAGTATAAATATTTATTTATCATTATATATATTTATATTTAATACGCTATAAAATATAATTTTCACATTAACCGATTGGGTAGCAGAATAAACATCCTGGTATCAAGTGTTTTATTGTGTTTGATGTTTGCTGCATTTATTCTACCTGCAGTGGGATTACGTACATTGAAAATAAATAAAACATGTTGATAGTTACTGCTTTTGGTGTAACTTGATAAGGTATATAACAAGCATCATTTAGGACATACATTTTAGACATTACACTTCATATTTTTTTTTTGAGCCTTACTTCCCCAGGCACCGAAGAAATGTCGATATTCGCTATTCGCGTTCGCTATTCAAAGTAGTTCATTGATGTAATCATATACAAGTACTATTGTATTGTACTTAATACTACGTTCCATTTCTAACGAAGTACACATACCTACTTGGCTCCCATATTTTCTTATATCTTCCAATTTCTGTAAATATAAAAGCTTTTTCAAATATTGAATGGAAGTAAATAGCTTTCTATAAAGCTCAAAGGAAATAAATACCATAAATATCATAAGCTATGCCTTACTTTGAAAGAATATTTGTTTAATACTGTTAGCAGGAAATTGACGTTGTTAACGTTTAATAAACTGTACTGACATAATGTAGGTTTTAAATATATTTTTAGGGTAATAAAATATTTGCATTAATTGCAATTTTCATTCATTTATGACTCAAGCACATAAAAACAGAACAATCCAAGAAAAGACAGACAACACTTTGTTTGTCGAAATGTTTGTGTTTGTTTATTCGAATGTTTATCATTCGAAACTTAAGTGCAAAAGTGCATTTTATCCGCTAGCGTAGAAAGCTTTTTTAAATTCTATACTATCTACCTGTTATACCATACCATAGTCTATCTTCTATAACCTCAATCCACTAAAAATGCATTAATACGTCTTTTATGTCAGTGCGCCAACCTCATCTTTAACCGACTTCTTAAAAGGAGAAGGTTTACGATAACTCAAAGACGCCTGAACCGATTTGGAAAATCCTTTATTTGTTTCAAATGGTATACTTCCCAGGTAAATTTTACTATTTCATTTAAATTTTATCGAAATCGGACTAGCAGTTTTAAAAAAATCAACAAAACTCTAAAAATTGTATAGGTACATCGATGATATTTTTTATATGCATGAAATCGGTTGTCTTTTTAGTTTGAAAAACGTAATTATTAGAATTAACGCATTGACCAACAAGACGACAGCATGAACAAAAAACATTCATTTTCATTGAACTTTGAACCTCGCTTTAGTTAGGTGAGAAAAAACACATTAATTTGTTACTCAAGCACATACTAACAGAACAATACAAGAAAAATCTGACAAGACATAGAAAGCATATAATATATCTGGTGTGCCGCAGTAACGACCTCGACTTAAACTATTTACTATGTACATACACCTTCCCATGCATAGGTAGGTTTCAAACCTTTACAAATTATATTTTTAATAGTATTTATTTTTTGTTTTTTAAATGTTCATATCAGAACTCACGACTCTAGCGACGGTTTCCGTCATGAGTTGGCCACTCGTACGAACTTATTTGTATAAACATACCAGCAGTGAATGAATACCATACACCACACAAGAAGAACAAGGCACATGGTTAAAATAGAGCAATAAGTTTATGACTGAATTGGGGCCAGTTAGCAGGCATATTTTAGCATGCCTGCTAACTAACAGTAGAACATTGTAATAGAGTATGTCATGCTGGCTATCAGCACTTTCCAGACGTTACTAAACGGTTTTTTGATCATAATCATAATGCCTAGAGGTTATATTTCTAATTGTCGCAAAGTAATTACTGAACTAGGTCTTTCTGAACTAGGTTACTTAACCTAGTAACCTAGTTCAGAAAGACCTAGTTCATTATTACTGAACTAGGTCATTATTACTGAACTAGGTCATTATAAAAAGTTAAGATCAGGGTGATCGAACTTTAAACAAACAACACAGTTTTTTCAGAGCGCATGGGGTTGATTGGCTTTTTAGATCGGCATAAGCTTGACCTACTTTATAATTTCTATTTGCTTAACTGACTGCGACTTCAGGCCCGTATTTAAAAACTCAAGAACTAAGCACAGATTTTCTGACAGTTCTAAACTGTCTAAAGTCTGTAATTTTATTATTTCTTGTGCGATATAATGAAACTATTATAGCTAGACTCAGTTGAACGTCAAAGCTTTTAGAATTGAGTATTTAAGGTCCCATTTAGTCTTATCTAAAAAACTCTAATCCTCCGTCTCATTTAAAACAAGATGTACCTAGGGGTAAATTGTACAGGATATAGGGGAATAAGTTGCTGGTATTAAAAGAAGTAGTCGTCGGTTCGCGAAATCAGATGGAATCAGATGACAGACGTTTTAGATGATGTCGTCAGACGGCTTTGTTGCACGTACACACGACTGATAAACACGACGAACTTATTCCAGTTTTTGGTGGATCTGTTTGCTATCTTTGCATCATTGTTCCTTACACAATAAACATCGCGAGAACGATGGATGCCTGTTAATGTTTTGTTTATCTACTAACTAATTAAAAAAAAAGTTATTTTAATGTATGCAGAACACTAGACGTGTGATTGTTAATTGATAGCTCTTTTTACATTATTATAAATGCGAAATTTGAGCGTGTGTACGCGTGTTAGTTTATTACATCGTAACGCCCAAACGTCCGCACTGATTTAGATTAAAGTGGATATAGATGTCGACCTGCTATAACATATTGGCTACTTTTTAGTTACATATGTATCACGAGGGCAAATCCACAAATAACAGATAGCTTCAAACAAAGATACGTACTAACTAATTTATCAGGCTCTTACGTGCAAGGTGAACATTTTTATTAACTTAACAAACATTATGTTGCCAACATTATTCATTGACATTGTTATGACCAGAGGGTCTAGACAAATACTTCACGCTAACGCCTTTATGAAAAGTTAAAATTGTACTTACTTCACTTACTCAACCTAGAGTCATATTCATACAATTTGATATTTCTGAGGGCAAGAACACAAAAACGTGGATCTTGTCTAAGCTCTCAGGACAAGCCAAGATACTGAACAAGATAGCGAGCATGCTCGTCACACTTATGGCCTGTATATTCCATTTTTTAAGAGGACACGTTCACATGATGAGCTTAGGCTCAGGGTTCAGATGTTTTATTCATAACACATCGTGTAAACTCACAAAAAGACATTCACTCCTTGAATATTATAAATGCGGAATATTATAAACACTTTTTATGTTTAAAATATATTTAACCTTTTTATCCGTCCCTGAGATATGCCTGCTTCAAGTTATTTAACAGGCTTAAGTCTTCAGGCTCAAGTTAGTTTAGTGCTAAACGTGAACTCGAGTGGCAACGAGCGGACCGCGGATCAAACTCACCCTGATGATTCTCTAAATGCAACGAAACAGTGTCGGTGCCTGCATCGACAAAATAATACGTGGGTAAAACCCGTGTATAACAAAATGTAGACTTTAAATTAACCAAATTACATATAAAATAACTGTGTTATAAATAATATATTCACCTCACAACCTCGGAAAGATTATATTTATCATAACTTACCTTACTACCTTAACTTGAGTGCAAAAGCTCATTTTATCTGCTAGCGTAAAAAGATTTTTTAAAATTCGAATCTTTCTTTTCAATAATTTACTATAACGCCAATCCACTGAAAATGCATTAATACCTATTACATCTCAGTACGCCAACCTCATTTTTAGAATAATCACGCGACCCGACGTGTCGCGGCCAGTCGTCCTGGCCAGTGCGATTATGAAAAAATATAACGGCATGAAAAAATTATAAAAAGTTTTTTAATTTTATTTTTGCACCTAGCATTTTCCTCTCTGCAGTAAGGTGAAAAGTTGTGTGTTTCATTCGATAGCAAAGTTATTCTGTGTCTCGTACCTTTGAAACGCTATGCTAAGGTTTCAATACAAGTACTCGCGCCTAAACACTATTTTGCAGCCGTGCATAACAGATAACTATTATAGAATCGGTTTCGCTATGTTTTTTTGTAATAAAACTAGAAGTCAAAAAGGCTTGCCTAATAGTAAGCTGTTACTCATCTCCAATACTATAATAATTGCTGATGCGTTGCCTATGCCTTCCTATGGTATAGGAAAATAGTCTAGTCTGAATGAACACATTGTGAAGAAACCGACATGTCGTTGAACCTAAAGTTGAAGACATGGTGTTAAGTGCATGAAAGGTCCCTTTCGCCAAGTGTGATGAAAGCGTTAAAGTGCACCTGAGTGTCAGTGCGTGTCTAGTTCTTTTTAATCAGTGGACTCTATAGAACTAGACACAATAAGAACGACTATTTTAATACATCCTTCAGCTTATGAGTTCACTAAAATGGTTTGTCATTAAAACTTTGATGCAAGGTTTTAAACTTACAACTATAGGGTTAAAAGTCAGATATGCTACCACACTACTACACCGGTAGTGTTTTCTGGTTACTTATAAGTACTATACCTTTTTATAAAATAGAAAAAAATCCCTGGCTTTGTAAGTGCCATAAAAATTGTCGAAAAATTATTCATATAAAATATTTATTTCATTTTCACACCATTCAATCATACAATATACTACCACACCCTGTTTGACATAAAGTCTAAAGTAGTTTGTTCTCCGGGATTGAATAACTTTTCGTATCCACCGCCTAAACAAAAACTTAAGGATTTATTAAAGTTCTGCCATCCGTCAGTAATATTTATCCAATAAATGTCTGGAAGGTAACTCACATCCACTTAGCTTTTTATATCTGAGAAAGCTTAATTTATTGATGGACAAATCACTAGTGCTGCGCTTATGGAATTCTGATACTAACAAAACATTAATATTAACAGCTTTCGATTACTATTGATGATGTTGATAAGGATGATCTTGTAACACATGCTTCTATGAATAGAAACCGAACATACGTAATACCAAATACATAGAGTCGATTGAAACACATCTTGTCAATACTGGTTCCAGTTGCAATCAAACTACATTAGGACCAATGCATATACGCAATACCAAATCTCCTTCAAATAGAAACTGATAGAAATTGATAGTAGAAAGAATCAATTACTGGCTATACAGCCCCAAATTTAATAATTATTTGTACTATGAGACCAACTTAAACTTAATACTAATAATTTTTGTAAATATGTACCTAAGATACCTTATAACCTCAACCTTATTTTATTGTAATATTTTGGCTACAGAAAATAAACATTTTTAACAGAGACAAATTTAGGGCAGTTGTATTGCCAACACATTTTTTTTTTCAAATAATTACGTTTTAAAAACTAAAAAGACAACCGACTTCTAGTATAAAAAACCATATCAACAATTTCGTTTCGATCACGTATTTTTTGTATTAAAAACCTAACCACTGAAACCTAACTATGGAATTTATATGGAACCAAACTTCCCGTATATCTTCACATGAAATCAGATTTTTTCAAATCTGTTCATAAATGACGGAGTTATAAAGTAACAAACATAAAATAAAAATAAAACAGTCGAATTGAGAACCTGCTACATTTTTGAAGACGTTTAAAAAATAATTAATGTCCCAAGTTCGAATTCATGACCATGTTATCGGAAAGCAAAGATGCTACCACTTCAACACCAGTGCTTCAAACAGGATAAACATATATGTTTATGTTACACAACTGATTGACCAAGAAATGAACACCATCTACAGCGCAAAAGGCAGAGCTACCGACTGAGCTGTAAGGCAAGTCTATGTAACAGTAAAATAATATATGAATAATCCAATACCACGTCCAGTGGCAGAACGTTAAATATAAAGAAATTTATAAGGGATGCGAAATTTAAATTTATTTTATGACAAGGTCGAGGCAAGTACGGCCAGGGAGCTTCATATAAGTTTTTTATGGTCTCTATAATGGAATTACACCGACATCGTTACGAGCTCAGTAAAAAGTCACCTGACGTAAAAATTTATTGAAATGTTGCATTACATTGTAAAGGGGTTTTGGTAGCGTCCTGACAATACAGGGTGGAAACTGGGCAACCTGAAACTGGGCAACAAGAACCTTTGCTGCTACAGAAAAATATAAAATATATTCTATTAAAAAAATATCTAATATAAAATACATAAAAAATATCATATATATTTTTATAACAAATTATAACAGGTGCGACCACTCAGAATTCTTATATATAATAATAATAAAACCCTGAATAATGTATGTGAGTTGTTGTACATTGTACGAATGTTTCCAGGGAAAGGCAGTGCTTAACTTTCAACTTAAAAAATTAGGCTGATTGCTTGTTTCTTTTTGTCAAAGCCGTATCTTGTCGTTTGTCATTTGTTATTTTATTAACCGACTTCAAAAAAGGAGGAGGTTCTCAATTAGTCGGAATCTTTTTATTTACGTATGTTCATCGATTATTCAAAGACGCCTAAACCGATTTTGAAAATTCTTTTTTGTTTCAAAGGATATACTTCCCATAAATTTTTTTTCTTATTGGTTTTTAAAAAATCTATAAAAACCAAATAATTGTATTCATCGATGATACTTTTTTATATAAGTACATGAAGTCGGTTGTCTTTTTAGTTTTTAAACTTAATTAAATAAAGTGTGTCTTCATTTAATATGAAAAGTACAATCTTGATCCTTAGCACGCCCCGGAGACACTAGGCCACTTTTCCAAATAAAGGCCAAATTCTTACTACTACACAGATACCTACTATAGAAGAAATACAAACATCGTCTTTATACATGCGCAATTGTGTGCGTAAAGTTTATGGTTACGTGTTTTACGACTAATAGTTCGGTAAATAAAAAGTTTTCTGCTACCCTATAGCTCAAACAATGTTTGTGGATAATAAAATTAAAGCCCATTATTTAAATTAGAAGCTATGACTCCAGGTGGTACGTCTTAGCTGTTAATACCTATTAGTTATTCTGTGGTAATACTATCATGTTCTAATCAGCGTTTGTACTAAAGATGTATTGTATCGATCAGGTGTAAGTACAGGAATAATAGATTTCTTTGAAAACAAAAATATTTAATTTATATTTATACATTACAACCATTCTTTTCCCATTCATTCAAACCATTCATTCTTTGACCGATATCTTGTCTTTCGAAGGGATAGGTATACCTCAGGATTTTGCAGCAGAAGGGAGGGTGGTGGAGTGCTGATTGCCGTTTCTAAAAAAAATTCCGCTAAGCGAATGTTTGAATGGGTAAGCATGTGTGAGGACTTACGGGTCATAGTTGATATTCCATTACCAGAATCACCCAGGCAACTAGCCATCAGTGCTTTTTACCTCCCTCCGCCTGCAAAACGCACTATATTGGAACACTACATTGAACATTGTAACTCGGTTTTAGAAAAACACGAAGGTCACACTTGCTTGATTGGGGATTTTAATTTGGGTAGTATCAGTTACTGAATCGGGTGCTTATAGATTTTAGCCATGTCACAAATTTCAAACAACACAACCATGTATTAAATGTTGATAACAAAGTTCTCGATCTCGTATTGACGGATCAACCTAGCTGTGATGTTACTCCTTCTATAGGTGTTTTATCCTCGATAGACCCTTTGCACCCGCCATTAGATGTTGATGTTACGTTTAACATCATTAATAATCTCCAAGTCAACCCAAATCATTTCAAACTAAACTACTATAAAGCAGACTATGACGCTATTAATAAGAATTTATCTGAAATCGATTGGAGCTCATATTTCGAGGAGTGTACTGATGTAAATAGCATGGTGAACAAATTTTATGAAACTCTACGAGGGCTGATCAGCCAGCACACACCGCTTGTTGCCCATCGCAGCAACAAATTTCCTCCGTGGTTTGACAAATACTTGATCATACTGTTACGCAAAAAAACTAATATGCGTTGTAGATACAAAAAGTATAAGAATCCGATGGAAAAGCTAGCTTATCTTAAGCAAAGTGAAAGATGTGATAGACTAGCAAAACTTCGATATAATAGCTACATAGAAGAAATTGAAAACAGAATCACTAAAAATCCTAAGTACTTTTGGTCTTTCATTAAGTATAAAAGGGGTGATACGAGTATCTAGCCCAGTATAATAACTGACGGACATACAACAAGTTCTGAGGGCAGTGACATTTGTGATTTATTTGCCACCTCCTTTTCACAAGTATACACAAATAATGATGGTCAAGCATCTGGCGGCACGGGTCTTAGTCCGGCTAAATCATATTTAGACATTATCAACCAGGGCAGCTCCAGTTTTGCCAATGTATACATCTCTACGGATATGATAACAAATAAATATAAAAAACCTAGATGCAACAAAAGGCGCTGGTCCAGATGGAATCCCACTATTATTTGTCAAGAAATGCTCAGGCAATTTAACAATATGAATCTCTACGTTCTGGAATTTTCCCCAGTGAGTGGAAATCGGCAAAAGTCATACCGATACACAAATCAGGTGTCAAAAATATAGTTACGAACTACAGACCGATTTCCATTCTCTCAACTATGCCTAAATTATTTGAATCATTGGTTTGCCCACATATTCAGTCTCACTTTCAACAGTTCATCTCCGACCATCAGCACGGCTTTGTTAAGTGTAGGTCAACTGCTACAAATTTAGTAACCTTTGTGGAAGGCCTTGCTGAGGCCATAGATAAGCATCAAGAAATTGATGTAATTTATACAGATTTTAGTAAGGCCTTCGACCGAGTCAGTTATTCGTTGATGATAAGTAAGCTCGTATCATACGGTTTTACGGGAAGCATTATTGCATGGATAAAGTCTTACCTATTTGATAGGTGCTTCTTCGTTGTAGTTAATGGCTATCGGTCAACCTCGTTTAGCATACTTTCCGGAGTTCCCCAAGGATCTCATCTGGGCCCTATTCTCTTCAATATTTTTATCAATGACATTCCCAGTTGCTTTGTTTCTTCTTCACCGTTTTTATTTGCTGACGATCTAAAGATTTCTCGCAGAATAAATTCGCATCTCGACATCACTTTATTACAAAATGATTTAGACAGCTTACATGAATGGTGTTGCGTCAACAAAATGAATCTTAATATAGACAAATGTTTTTTTATAAAGTTCACACGAAGACTTAATGTTTATATTTCAAGTTACAGTATCGGGGGCTCACCCCTACGCGAAGTAGATCTTATTAGAGACTTAGGTGTAACCTTAGATAGTAAATTTACGTTTGTTCCTCACATAGAGAGTATCATAAAGAGAGCATCGAAAATGCTAGGATTTATTATAAGGAATAGCAAATTACTCAAAAAATCTCAAACAAAAAAACTTCTTTACAACACATTGGTTCGCAGTATACTCGAATACTGTCCGGTTGTTTGGAGACCTCACTATGCTTGCCATATATTAAGACTTAAACGGATACAAAAACAGTTTCCCTGGCACTTGGCATATGCAGCTAACATCACAAAAAAAAAGGTGTCCTACATTGAGAGAATTAAGTATTTTAAAATGTACTCTCTGGAAAAACGCAGAAAACAACTTGACCTCATATTTTTGTATAAAATATTAAATTATCATATGAACTGCCCTCAAATTTTACTAAAACTAAGCTTCAATGTTCCGCGCAGAACACCCGCTCGTCATCTAGTCTCACCACTTATCCCGCCACTTCGTACCACAGTTCTTGGCAGTAACTCTCCGATCCCAAGGCTTTGCCGAGCATTCAATGATTGCAAGCATAGTGATATCTTTGCTGTCAATGTAGGTAGGATCCGTCGACAGTTGGTCGCGCACCTACCTGATTGAATTCTTTTAGTTTTATATACATATTTAACTCATCTGGATGGTGAGTTAAGGAAGTACCTTTTATTGCATCTATAATATATTTATACTCGTACATATTTTCTAGGTTTCTTAACACTGGCACCCAGTAAATGTGTCCATGAGTGCAAATGCAAGATTCGGTCAAACTTAATCAAATAGGCAGTCAGTTTGTTAATGAATCTATTCTTAGATCATAATAATTATTGTTTTTTTTTATAGTTAATAGTATTATAGTTATGGTTATAGTGTATGCACCTGCCTGCCTAATGTTACTCTTTTTTTGTTATGTTAAATATTACGCATGTAGTGTTTACCTATAATTGATTGTGCAATCAGCATTAACCTGTACATTGTGTACACTTACTGTAATATACTAAGTATGGTTGTATTCTTGTAATAATCGTTGGTAGACCTAAATAAATAAATAAATAAAAATTCTTCTTTTGCGATATAGGGGTGGAATGGATAACACATTTTCACTTACAATTATTGGATCACTAGCAGCATTTGGATGAAACAGCTAGTTAGAAATATATTTCGCGGCATGACCAAGCTTTCCTCGAGTCAATAATTTCAGGGAGCACACATCTTTCGTAAAACGCCTGCAACTCCGGTAGCATCTTTTCTTGCCAATTTTTTTTTCTCTATATACTCGTATCTTCATAACTTTTACAGGGTGATCTGGGCTAGTCCATAGGTATGTCAAGTATACAATTATTTTTATTTGTAATATAAAACTGGCCTTGTATTTGGTAAAACCAGTCATGGTTTCTAATTATTGTTGCACATGTACATCACATAACACCATTGCATATAATTCCTTTAACTTTTTTTGTGCGCACGTCTTCTTCAAAGTCCATTTCAAATGCAGAAATCGGACATTTCACTTCCACAAGACCTTCACTGTATAAGAAATCAGGTAAAGCCTCCAAGTAACAGTGATTTGAGTCAATAAACAGGCCACATTGCATCATATAAAATGTTCGTAAAGTTTTGAATCCTAGCCTCGTCTGGGCCTCGGACACGGCACGGTCCAGAATAATTCATCCTTTAATCAAATAAGTCTATCAAAACGAAAATAATACCCGATTTCTCTTGCTCATCAGAGATTCAATGTTACGTCTTTTACGTTTACTGACACATTGGTACTTATATATGTATATTTTTTCCCATTTCGTCTCGTCATAACACACAACTAAAATCAAAATAACTTTTATTAGGAATTGGGTATCACTGAAATAAGTAAACAATTTATATAACCTTAAGAAACATTGAGACTATATGAACGGATACTCACAACGATCAAAACCCTGCGGTCCTAGTTTACAACTAAGCATAGCACGCACACAATAGCAGAGCTTACGCGGCTACGACGCACACATGCGTTCGAAATCAACCAACGCAGGTCCGCCCGTAGCAAGCGCTCGCGCGGTACTGAGTTTGCGGCATCGGTGCGTCTAGTTTTATTTAGTAAATTAAAAATGTTAGCATATATTTAAAATAAAAAAAATACAGTAGTATGTAGTTTAAGTAAATGTTGAATTTTATTTTGGTATCAATATTTTGTCGATGTGGTGTTTAACTCCGAAGATATTCAGACTTTTTAAAAGCCTTTTTGATCGAAAATCAAATTGAAGATATTTTTTTTTTAATTGTTTACGTGGTTAACAATAAAAATCTATTCTATTATTATGAAAGAACAGGAAGTTTTTAATGCCATACAATTTTAACACAATTAAAATTTTTTTTGTGGTTTATAGTCAACAGAATTTGCTAATTAGAGCTCTCAAGTTGGGTCTCTGTGTGTTTTTGCCGAAACAAGGACCAGGAGAATGATGATTACTAAATAAATAATTAAAATTTCTAAAATTTGCTCTATTATTATTCAAGAAGATGATATAAAGGATATTATTCATGTTATAGTTAGGTATAGACTTTAAGGCAATGTATAATATTTAAACGACGAAAACCTTGCAACTGCGCATATTTTTGTGATAGCGCTTTTAAATAAAAACACCAAAGTTCGAAATAAAACCATAAATAACTAGAGAAATATAAATAATATAAGAGCGAAATATTTGCTTCTATAGACGGCCAAAGATATTAATAATAATAAAGCCGGACATATCACACAGCATCATCATCTGACCCCAAAGTAATCAGAGCTTGTGTTATGAGTACCACATTACTGATATACTACTTATATACTTTTTTGTAAATACATACTTATTTTACATAGAAACACCCAAGACAAATACTTGCAGATCATACAAACATTTGTCCCGCGGCGGGGATCGAACTCGCAACCTTTTGCGTCTCAGGCGGATGTTCGCCTACTGTGACACAGAGGTCTTCAATTCGACATGATGTGCAAACAACTTTGATAGGTATTCTTCGTAGCAAACAGAGTCGTTTTCGATTTTAGTTCTTCTAAATAGATTCGTTTTTCTTGTGTTATTTATATATTTGAAAAGTAAATACGTAATTAAAATTCTGTATAACGCCCCAGTACTAAGTCATTTGGAAACCAATGCTATTATTTGGAGTATTCAAGCTATGTAGTTTAATTATTTTAAAATAAGACTTGGCTGAGACGTAGAAGGCTGTGGGTACATTTAAAAAAAAACAAATAAGTTCAGGCGTTTCACCTTGAAACGTCTTACATACTAGGTGAATTTAGGTGCCAATTCATCCTAACCCAAGCCCGAGAAGAATTGGCAAGAAACTCGTCTTGGTTCTATCGCTTTTTTATATTATCCATCTTATAACTACCTTAACTACGAAATACTAATACAAGAGAGTTTATACATTTTAAGTGTGTCGGTTGACTGTCTGACGGCAGAGCGACATGAGGCCATGCATTCTTATCAATAATATAGTCATTTATATTATAATAAGCTTTCTTCAAAAGACTACCTTATATGTATGCTTTAAATTTCTAATAGGTTTTAAATTTAAATTTTTTTAATGATTGTTTTAAACGGTCCTTAGATAGCTCAACTGTTTCACGTGTATTTTATATTATATTGTACATTTCTGTAACTATGTCTGTAAATAAATGTAGCACATACATAAAAAAAAAGAAAATGATTCTGAAGAATTGAGAACCTCCTCCTTTTTGATGTTGTCGGTTATAAAAAATATAACTAGTTTATTTCCGCTTACTTTGGGTCTAGATGACGCTTTGTAAAATGCCTGGAATAATTTATTTGTTTAAGAATAAATAATATAATACTTATTAAAATAATTGATAAGTTAGGTAAAACTTTTTATTTAGATATGTAGTGTAGTCTAAGCCTTAGGATTATTTCTTATAATTCTTGAGTACTCATTCTATAGAATTAATTTGAAATTTGCATTATGTTTTCTTATATTTAAGTATTTCTCAGGCAAATAGATCTAAAAGTTGTTAAATAAAATCAATTGCCGAAAAATAACTTATCTATCAAATACTTTTTGTGATATTTCCATCCTTAATCAATTCCAACCTGAATCGATTGTTATCGTATCGAATACACGTGAAATCGATATCCGCTCGTATTTCCTGGTTTTCCGGTGTACATAAAGTGCTGAAGAAACATATCTTTCTTGAGTATAACTGATAAATGTGCGAATTTGTGAAGAATATTTTGGGTTATGATTTGATATGTTTCAAATATATCTATATTACGTCTTGTCGTTGCTAGTTGGTACTTTAGATACAAGAAGCCAAGAAGAAGCTATTATGATATATTAAAGAGAAGGATGCCGTCATTTCGCATAACGAGGAAAAATTGTAATTTTATTGAAGTTAGATGCCATAAAATAAACAAATAGTGATGGACAAAATCACACAGCACCACGCTATATCCCAAGCTAAGCAAAGCTTGTATTATGCATTGTGTGCCGTGTATATGCCGCCTCAATTGGATAAACAACACTTCATTCTAAAACTTGATAGATTGCTTAATCGGTTTGCAAACACTGATCTAATACTATTGGGTGATATAAATATTAACTTAAACATTGATAACCCTGTTAAAAAATCATACATGGATATTATAAGCGGGCACGGTCTGTCATGCGGTATCACTGATCACACTCGGATAGAAACTTTAAATAATTTAATAACAAAAAGTTGTATTGACCATATTTTTGTCCGATCCCGCATGAGAGACGTTTACACAGCCGCGCTCTGCACTGTACTCAGTACTGGCTGACCATAGGGTAACTGCAGCTACACTCATAAATAATACTTATATAAAGGATGCTCCTATATATGTAACTCGGTTCAACAATGAAAAGATTAGTAACTTACTAGAAAAAGTCGATTCGGATTCGACTACTCATATGAACTGTCCAGAAAATATTTATCAATTTATTAATAAAAGCTTTAAATATTGTTATGATGAGTCTAAATATACCCAAAAAGTTAGTAATTCAAAGCGTAATTTACATAAATGGGTAAATAAAAATATCATTAATTTATCTCAAACTAGAGATCAGCTATTTTTAGAGTGGACTAAGGACACTAGTAATAAAGAACTACGATTAAAGTATAATAAAATAAGAAATAAAACTAATAAAGTTATAAACAAGTGCAAAAATAATTTCATAAGATCAGAAATAAATAGACATAGACATGATGCTAAGAAATTATGGCAACTAATAAATAATATATCTGGCAAAATAACAAATTCAATAGATAATTTAATAAAAAAGGCATGTGTGATAAAAGTGACGAAAAATGCTTTAAAAACATTGCTAATAATTTTGCAAATCAGTTTCAATACAATGTTAAATCAATAATCCCAAATTGTACAACTGACTTACTAAATAAAGATGACTACACTAAACAAATAAATAAATCAATGTTCTTTCCTAAAGCTACTAACATAGAAATACTTAAAATTTTACAACACACTAATTCGAATAAAGATCCAGGTGTTGATGGCATACGAGCAATGGATTTAGTGAGGATGTCTGATAAAATAGTGGGAGCGATTACGCGGTTTGTTAACACTAGCATTGCTACTGGACACTATCCTAAAGAGTTAAAAACTGGTATAGTTCAGGCAATTCATAAATTCGTACTACCTACGAAAGATTACGGCAAGTATCGACCGATAACTATTTGACCAGTTCTGAATAAAGTTGTTGAAAAGCATATTTGTGGTAAAATACAGAAATTCTTTTCAGCTAATAGCATTTTGTCCTCACAACAATATGGTTTTCAGTCCAATAAAAGTACAACCATGGTATTGTCTATTTTACGGATGATATAAACAACCATTTAAATGCAAAAAAACACGTTGTCTTAGTCTTTATAGACTATGGGAAAGCATTTGATACATTACGTCATGACCTTTTAATTGACAGACTAGAGAACAGTGGGGTGAGAGGAAATATGTTAAATTGGTGCAAAGACTACCTCAGTAACCGCAGTTACCAGGTTAGGATATGTACAGTGATAGTGTAAATATTACTGAAGGAACAGCGCAGGGATCAGTACTCCTTTGCATTATTTAACTTATGTTAATGACCTTAACAATGTAATTAAAAGTTGTACCGTTTACCAATTTGCTGATGACACCTGTTTACTAGCAGCTAATCATGATCCGTTTATGGTACAAAACCTTATACAAACTGATTTCAATGCATTATGTAAGTGGTCGCATGACTCAATGCTGGTACTGAATCGCATGACTCAATGCTGACAAAACTAAGCTTATCCACGTCTGCTCCAGTCACAATTATTGCTCAGGAAAAGAAAATGTGAAAATACTAGCTCATAGTCATAAATATAAATTACCATTAGAAATCAGAAATAAAATCACTCAAAAAAACTATAAAAAAATACTTAAAAAACATCTCCATAATTCGTAATATACATGTATCTCAATCTAATCTAATCAAAATTAATTAATGTTGCAAAGTGTATAAAATGGAGCATCTTATGTAGTTTTTAGAAGAAGTTTTAAGCACACACAAATGAAGCGACTATCTGTGCAATCCAATAACTCACCTCACGGGGTCGATTTTTGTAGACGCTCGTTTGAATGTGTGCAACCACAGTTGATATCGTTGTGAGCGGTCGCTCATTCAACTTGTTGTTATTGTTACCTACCTATTTTGTTTAATAATGCTGGAAGTAAGTGTGTGATGCATATTGTTATTTTGTTTTTAGTACATTTGTTATCGAGAACCTAGTGTTTAGACAAACCTAATATAGGCTTAAAAACACTATTAACCAATGATTGTTACAAGTTTAAAGAAATAAATATCTATCTATCTATCTATGTAAGAAACTGCATCAGCTACACTGACACGAGCTCACCACTTAAATTATGATAATTAACTTTATAAAACCAAACTTAAACTACGTCAAATTTCAAGCGGATTTTTGACGCTTTTCTTTCTTTAGTTGTTCCATTTAAGTATTTGTTCTGTGTCTGTGTCTGTCTGAGTTCTTCAGTATTTATAAACATATATAAGTATTCTAGCAGTCTTTTGGTTAGTCATAATACAGGCTACGTGTATGCTTAGTTCGGGGCTAGATGGTGTTGCGTGCATTAATTATCCACCAATATTAAGTTGTTGAACAAAAATACCGTTCTTAAATTGAAACATTCCTTCCCAACTCGACTTCAGTACAACGTGTAAACTGTACTAAAATACAGTCCACTGCTTAGATAAGTACTCGGCCGCCGCCTGTGAGAAAAACTAGTGTGGTGTAACTAATCCCATAACTTACAGCTTGTCTTTTTCATTGCTTTTTGATTAGATGATTTGATAAAGTTTTGGGGCAATTAACTCAAAACCGAGATGACTGAAGAGATCACGGAGAGACCTTCGCCCAGCAATGGGACATTGTCTGCTCGTAATCGAATTTCTATTAAAACAGTTATTCAGTTTTATTCAGAAACAATTAACATTATTTAATCCTGCAAACTGCCGTTGAAACTTTCCATCTGAAAATAAATAAAGTAGCAGGTATCATCAACATTTAAATCGCTTTGACTAACGCTCTGCAGGTGTAGTAAACCTTTTTTATAAAATGGGATAATAATGGAAACACTGTTCCGAGCCGTTACCTGAAAGCCCGCAGAGCAAAAAATTTGGCTATAGACCTTTATAATTCAATCTTGGTACGATGTATGAACTTGATACTGAACGTACAGAAATGTATATAATTAACACTATATAATTACACTATGATAAAAAATACTTGTGAAATTGTTAAGATAATCTAAGAACCGTTTAAAACGTTCTATAAATAGCTTAGGGTAGGCAGAGGGTCGCGTCCCCAAGACGCTGGCGACATTGCCACGTTGAATGGCAATGCTTATTTGCTGGACAATGCTAAACTTAAACTTTATAATGTAAACAATGGCCTCAATTCTGTTGGCACCAACCTAACAGATTTTAGCTAAAATTAGGTTTAGAACAGTGAAATAAAACATTGGTATTCTGCTGTAACTAACTTATCCTAATTTAATGTTATCTAATTTAATTAAGCGTTCCTAATTTAGTTGGATAGTACCAACCGAATAGGTTTTACAGATGCTATGACTAACTAAATATATTTTAGACAATTCCTAATTTTAGAAATGAACCAACCGAATTGCCACCAATTTATAAAAATAATGACCCGCTGTTTGGGTAAACCTGAAAAGTTATCAAATTAGTTGAATTTAAGATAAAATTATAAGGAAAATTATCACGGATATTAAGGCTTTACTAAATTTTAAGTTAAAGCCTGATTTCCATACAAAAAAAAACAAAACAAATGCATTATATTTTATTTTATGATATATCCAGATGGTGTTGGATTGGTTCGAGACCTGACAAGTTGTCATTGTTATCTTTACTGATTTCAGAAGCCTTGCTTGTTCGTAGTAATATAGCCAATTTATTTAATTAACATATTAAGTGTTTTACTTGGCCTGGTTTTTGTTACTCTGAGTGCCGTACATTCATTATACACGCCTAAACGAGGATTAGGTAAAAAACATTTCGCGGTAAAATTCAAATTTTAATTATAAAAAATATTTTTATATTCTTAAGTTTACTTTACTTTTGTTTTTGTTGTTTATGTAATGCGTACTTTTGTAATAGGTTGATCGCGGTTGATCGGTCAACCAAAACTTAATTAACGTTTTGTTTGACCGATCAACCGCGATACATGCCTGGCCTAATGGGGGGATCACCAGTAACATGTAACATGTGTGTGAAATTTGTTTTGGTAATTAATAATAATAATAATAATAATGCCAGACATTTGACACAGCATCATCTGGCCCCAAAGTAAACAGAGCTTGTTTTATGGGTACTACATGACTGATATACTACTTTATACATATTTTTTTGTAAATACATACATATTATACGTAGAAACACCCAGACCCGAGATAAATATCATCCGTGCAGTAACATTACGATTTCTATCGGTCGAAATACAAAATTAAAATATAAATGGATTATTGTGCCTGCGATCAGTAGAATTCAAGTATATGTACCTCTTTTGTTAAGTTCGTTTTACATTTGTCCCGCGGCGGGAATCGAACCCTTTTGGGTTTTTGCCGGGCCTTGGCCCACTGCGTCACAGATAAATAAACATTATCTTATCTTATCTTATTTAAAAACAAAGCTTTACTGTATTTGCAGTTAGTGAGGCTCTTTTGAGAATGCTGAGCTTAAGATATTAGTATCACGAAACGGCGGCACTACGTGATACGTTAAAATTAAAAAGTATAAGTAAATATATATATATTATTTTTCGGACATGCCTTTTTTCATGAACTCTGAAACTTATACTAAGGATGGATATTGATAAAAATCAACAGCAAGCTTTATCAACGTACAGGAACAGCCAAAGAAAGCGAGTGAAATGAACTAAATTATCGAAATTATACAAAAACGTAAATCGCAGATTCCGGGATTAACAAGGATATAATATCATTGCATTATAAATTTTAATTACAGAAATGTACAGAATATGATGCAACGATCATCCAGATTACCTTTTTACCACATGATCCAGTATTTAACTTATATGTTAAGAATGGCTCTAAAATATTTAAAAAAGTTTGTCACGTAGCTTCTTCTTCTTATCATGTCACTAATTATTTCTAACCAGTGTAGTGAAAGGATTAAAGTGCGCCTCAGAGGCTCCTTTCGTGCTCTTAGGTAAGCCTTATTGTAAGCTCTCGACCTTGCCGACAGGACCCGCAGGAAAGACGAATCAGTACATGCGGTGTTGGTTCGGTTGCAGGTGCATAACCGGGCCGGGCTTGTAGCAAGTTTTCCTTCACTATTGCTTGCTCTTCTGTTAGTCAGCAGGGGGGCTAATCCCCAATAATTTGAAGACTATCGCAGTCGTCTCCATCATCCAAGCATCATTGAAGCAGCACTTATCTGGGATTAGTTCCAAGTAAAAATCCTCACTTGAAAATTACCAACCCGATTTTGCAGTCAGATGCGGATGCTGAGCCATTTTTGATGATCCTCAGCTAATCGTTATAGAGTAAATGGTAAAATTAAAATAAATCTTTCTTTATTTTAGACTACATTAGGTCCATAATATACAGGTCCATACATACATACCAATTATCAAAAACATTAAAAATCATCTACATACATAATAATCAATTACAAAATAATAAGTACAATAGTCAAAACAAATAAATACATTAAAAGACTTACACAAATTTATTTGGAATAATTATACTTTATGTTATTATTATTAGTGAAAACGTGCATCCTCGAGTAGTGATACATATAAATGCAGTCGAACCTATTTGCGAACACGCTCAGAATGCTATTGGAGCTGGCTCGGACCCTGCGCACCAGAGATGCTCCCCGCTTACGCATGGTGGTGTAGAAGCAGTCCACACGCGCCTCGGCGAACATCCCTGACGCGCTACAGAATCGAGGCAGTCCCATCAACACCCTGAACGCGTAAAGCGCTATACTGATTTTGCGTATGATTCACCCACAGGCTGCATGTATAAAAACTAGAACAGTATAAAAGGCTGTATACAGGGTTTGAAAAGAGTTGTTTTTACTTTTCTAGAGCAGCGAGCGAACCTGCGGGCTATCATATTCGCTCTTACAGACAGCGCCCTCCGTTCCCTCTCAATGTCAACATTATCCTTCAAGTCAGAGGTAAGGTAATGGCCCAGGTACTTAAACTCTCTTACTCTCTTTAGAGGAGCTCCATATAATTTGATGGGTGGTAAATTAGATACTGGACAACTTCCTCTAGCTTGAAAAATCATGCATTCACTTTTATTAACATTGTATCTTAATCCATGTTTCTCAGCGTACCTCTCGCAGATTTGTAACAGTTTACCTAGACCGCACGTGGATGCGCTCAACAGTACTATGTCGTCTGCGTAGCTAATGTTGTTGATGCAGACACCGTCAATGTGACAACCGACACGCGTGCTGCTGAGCTCACCCATGAGCGCGTCCACATACAAGTTAAAGAGCTTTGGAGATGTCAGCCCTCTTGCCTCACTCCACACTCCAACCTGTATGCCTCCGAGTAAACGCCTGACCATCTCACCACATTGACTTGGTTTTGATACCAGAACTTAATTAGAAAAATAAAAAACTTATAAATTAAATTTATTTTCGTAAAAATAAATATCACGTAGTCACGTTACTGTATCATTGTTTTAGAATGAGTAATGAAACAGTTAAATCGATGACTCGCGATAATACATAGTAAATTATAAATAAAATAAATAATGTTAATACCTACAAAGGTGCTGATATATCTTAGATATTGTACCGGATTTAGCTTATATTTTTAATAGATGTGTTGACGAGGAATTTTTTCTCGACCTTAAGAAACAGTCCTATGTTTAAGTCTGGACGTGAAATAGATTGTTGATGTGATGTGGCCTCATGTGGCTATATTATATATAAGTATTTAATCAGTCAACTGGTTATCATAATTACAAACTATGCATATTTAAATAACTATATATTTACACGTTTTCGTAGCAGTTACGAGTACGTGTAAATAATGGTTAGTTTTTACTGCTATTCCGCTGCTGCAACGCTAAGCGTCGAAATTTTTCACCAGAACATAACTGCAATATTACACGATGCAAAATTACTACTCGTATTTTAATGCTAAAGCCTATTTCAAGTTTCAAGCTACTCTTAGTGTCCCTAGCGAATCATTTAAAATCAACTCTACAGAATTATTAGATTTTAATTTCATTTATTTTTATATCTAACCATTTTTGTTAGGAATGTACGAGTAGGTATGTATAAAGGACTGTTCAATGAATAAAATCGTGAATCATTCGATTTAGTACCTTCTTCTTCTTTTGTTTGAGTCAGTGGCTAACGATCATGAAGCTAATAACTGAACATAACGAAATTGAACTGTGTTTTTTGTACCTTATGTCCACAACATAGATGTCACGCCGCGACTACTATCATCAAATGGACTATACTCCCAAGCGAGTTTTAGCGTCCTCGGAAAACCAACAAATATACATTAGAGAATATATCTACAATCTTAAGGCTTATTGTAGGTATTAATAAAATCTTTACACTAAATTTAATTTGATCATCAGACGGTTGGTCGGACTCTTTATGGTTTAGCACTCCTTAGCCACAACTCTATTACCACCTTCGTCCATCTCGCTTTTTGTGTACTTGACAAGTGGCAAGCGATCACAAACTTAATAAGTGGTGTAATAAAGATGCTCATACTCAGCAGTAAATCGTGTTAAATGATTTTCATAGATTTTTATTTAGAATATAATTAGTTGTACAGATTTCAATAGAACGAAAGTGCAAAAGAACTAAGACTGAGTAGCAACATCAACGCCCACCTCCTTTATAGAACAGTTCTGTATATTAATAGAACTAACGAACTTAAAGTAGATTGTATATAACACAAAACGTAATACTAAAGTTTGTAACAAAGCAGAATGATAAAAAGTATAATAAGATATAATAAAAGTAAAAATTAAGTTGGACTGTAAAGTTTGAGTGATGCTGTGCACGTGCATGCAATGATGATGATGATGGTGAAATTAAATTTGTGTGTAGACACCTCTATAATGGCATACATTACATACATTTTATAATTAGCGCTAGTTTGCGGCCGCACGCACGTGTGATTAATGCGCAAACCAATTGTCCAATATTAGGGTATTGCATTCGTAAGTGTGGCGTAGCTAACTATGTGGTTCTTCAGATCACCTTAAGTTACGCTTTTCGAGGTCTGTCTTAGATGAGTCTCAGCTTTTTACAAGTTGTTAGACGATGTCAGAGGCCATTAGGCACCTTGTTAACACCGTTAGCGGAGTTGGCCGCTAACTCATACAAAGTACTAGCGGTGCGTACGGTACGTAAAGTGCTATTATGCGTGGTAGAATGGTTGGATGAAATTTTCTTCGTACGTTATAATGAGATTTTGCTCGTGGCTTTACATGCATAGTATCTATGACATCCTATGGGTGGAGTGGGAGCAGGTTAACGCGGTTAAGGTAGGCCATAATAGCTTATACCATAAGTAATGATTGCACGCTTCCGCTATCTCGAACAATAGTGATAGATATTGTCCTATGTTAGAAGAATCGAGATTATGCAGTTGTATCTCATGGTTCCTATCCTACTTCCTACTAAGATACTAGTAATAAAACAATAATTCATATTTCTGGAATTCATTTATTTCAACTAGCCCCAAACTAAGCATAGCTTATGCTATGGAAACCAGTTGACTGATATAATCATATATAATTATATATATATGATACTTTATAGCACCCAGACACAGAACAAATGCTTATGTTCATCACATAAATGTTTGTCCCGGGGGAACCCACAACCTACGGTGCAGAAGGGAGAGTTACTACAAAATGAGCTATGTGGCCAGTAATAAAACAAATTATAAATGCGAAAGTTGATGTGGATGTTTGATTGTTTGTATGTTTATAAGTTCGTTTGTGGCTTTATTATGAAACGACTGAACGGATGTAGATAGAACATGATTCAGGTGTGGTTTGTGATCTATTATTGTATTAAGGCCATACATTGTATGTGTGTTCCTTGAGTGCACGAGTTCCACAATCGCGGGAAGATATCTAGTTGACAATAAACGTCACTCTTATTTTATTAAACACAATTCTCCGCCATGACACGATTCCTGCTGAAAACTTGAAAATCGTCGATGATTGCAAATACCAGTGGTATTGCGATCATTTCAAGTGGTGAGTAGCAAGCTTCACGTACGAGCAATCTCATGCATCCTCTCTCAAAACTCGAATAAAAGCGGACCAATGAACCGGTGCTAATGAAAATCTCATTGCGATCTCCTTTCGAGCGTCACTTCTTCAGAGTCAATTAGGTTTAAGCCGATTTCGTGTAAAGCGGCAACCGTAATATAATATAACTGTCATGACGTCATGGTACAAACTTAACTACAGATCGTACCTTTTGTTGAACAAACGCAACAACCTTTTATCTTGTATTTTATATTGATGAACAGTTCACACAGAATCTTGTCCCAAACTGAGCTAAGCTTGTACAATGGAAACCAGATGACTGGACTAATAGAATAACTAATAACAGATTTTGATTAAATTTAGAAAGGAGATAGCTTATATCTTTGGAACGGACATAAGCTACTTCTTATGTAGGTACCACGCGTGCGAAGTCGCAGGCTGCAGCTAGTACTTGTATAATTATTTATGATACTTTATAAAATCCGCACACAGAAGAAACAAATCTTAGTCCTGAAAATAACCCACGACCTACGGCGTAGAAGGCAAGGTTGCCTTTAGACGAAAGATAACATTACGATAGGGCGTTTTTTTTACTTTTGCGATCTAAGTTTATGAATTTTTAACAAAAGCCGAAACGTCGGGGCTTATGTCAAAGGATAAACCAGATCAGATACGCGCAAAATAAACTAAAATATATACGCGGAGAAGGTGCGATGATATCCTGAAGGTATATTGCTGAAAAAACCTGGACTCGACTAGCTTAGAATCGATTACAGTAGAAACATAGGTATGAAGGAGATTTACACCTGATTTCGGGTACCAAAGTCGAATAAAAATTTCGAGTCACGATACTTGTCCGGGATAAACTCTGGAACTACGTCACCAATTTTTATAAAATTTGGCTAACTGTTGTTATTTTGGTAAAACTTAAAAGATTCGCAAAGTCACACCTGAATCAATTATCTATCATAGGTTAGGTAAATCTAATCAATATACTGGTTCAACAAATTAGAACTACTGAGCGACCGCAACGCGTGGCCGGATCAGCTATTAGTAATAATAGTATACGCTAAACGCTAAGTTTATCCGCTAAATTTTTCTCGTCAGTGATGGTCACCGCTTTTTGCAAACTAAAACTTTACTTTCATATAAAATACTGTTCGACCCCTCGACAGTCTGGGAGCCTGGAAGATAATGATTTATCAAAATCGAAGTTCACAAGTAGACAGGATTCATGAGGAACGATCGCCACCCTCTATATATTTTCTCGCGATGTAGTCTTACTAATATTATAAATGTATTTTTTTTTGTGTTTTGTGGCAGAAACAGGCTGCAACAGCTAGGCAGATAAAACTTTGTATATACCAAATTATACTCTACTCTACTCTATAAATAGGCTACGGACAGGGCTAGAAAATTAATACATATTGGTGTACATTTAACGTCTAGGCCTACATTAAGGAAATCTTGTACTATGAAAATTATAGAACTGAGATGATTCTCATATAGTAAGACTTCTTCTTCTTTGTTAATGGCATGTGTCATAATAATGTAAATTTTGCCAGTGTCAAGTTACTGTTTGATTATAAAGTCTTGATCGAAACTCGATCGTCATTTGTTTATTCTAAACGTCATCGCGAAATTTCCGTCTAGAACTTTCTAGAGATTCCTCGTCCAAATCACATTGCACCATAATACAATCACAGTGGTGGCAGTTCGGTTGGTTCATTTCTAAGTTTAGGAATTGTCTATAATATATTTAGTTAGTAATAGCATTTGTAAAACCTATTGGGTTGGTACCATCTGACTATATTAGGAACGCTTAATTAAATTAGAATAAATGGGTAGCAGCAGAATACTAAAGTACCGAACTGTCAAATGAACAGTTCTAAACCTAATTTTAGCTAAAATTAGTTAGGTTGGTGCCAACAGAATTGAGGCCGTTGCACCATAATTCACTTATAATTCAATAGTTAATTTTTGTTCTATTAAATCACAATTTATTCATTAAAATTTCGTTAAAGCGCGCTCCAGATTCCCGCGAGCATCTCGCGAGAAAGCGAGAAAAACATGAAAAACGTGAATGTGGAATTGATTTACCTAATCTTCGCAATATCTCGACTTGTTATCCGATTTTTGTCGGTTTTTTTGCGCGAGACAAAAGAGAACGCGAGAACAGACAAGAACTATTGAATCTACACTCGCATGATTCTCAGTAAAGTGACTCGCCAATTAGAACAGTTGTGTGTGGTATTTACTGAGCATCAATATGAGCCGGATTTTGACGAACAAACTAGAATTGACATTCTTAAAATATTTTTTTAAGCAGAACCAATTTTGTGGAATACAAATTTAAAATATTATTTGGATATTATTTAATTATAATATGCAAATGCGCATATCAATAATATTGTCGCACCAGTTACTTCTGCCTCCATCTTCATAGAGCGTTAGAACTGTTTTGAGAACCTTGCGAGTGTGTACCCAAAGAAGTTCTTGCCGAGTTTATATCTGAGATTCTTGTCGAGATTCTCGACGGGGATCACGCGTGAATGTGGAGCGCGCATTAAATTACTTAATTAAACATGCAATAGCAAGAGAAATATATTTAAAAAAAGAAGTGCTATGTTACTTCATGGAATAACAAACGAAGAATCTATAGTCAGTCATATTGTCAATATAAGCAGAGTCGTGGTTTATTGCATTCAAAGCCAAAGTCAAAAGATACTTTATTCAATACAATCACAAGGATCACTTTGAAACGTCTTACATACTAGGTGAATTTAGGTGCCAATTCATTAATTCATTGTGTATCTAATGCCATTAACATATATGACACCACAGTACTCTTCTCTTAACGAAATAAATTTTCATACCTTATTTATGTTCTTTCAATTACGTGTCGACCTTTCTATAAAAACCTTCTTAGAGAACACATTTTAAAAGATTCTTTGTTGCTAATATATGTTAATTAAATCTGCGTAACAAATGTTAACAAACGCAACATAATCCATCGCTCTCTTTAACACTGTGGCTACAACCTTAGTAAGTATTTTATTGTATCGCGCCGGCACTACTTGCAGCGACTATGCATCGGCCTACTCACTGCATTATCCGACTACCCATATTCCCAAAATATGAATTTATACTTGAATTGTATCTTTATATGTAGCTGGCTGCTGCCCGCGTGGTACCTACATAAAAAGCCTATGTCCTTCTCCAAGGTCTCATCTATTATACCAAAATTCTTAAAAATCGGTAAGGCGTGAAAACATAAAAAACATACAGACAGACAGACATACAGAGTTACTTTCACATTTATAATATTAGTAAGGATATGCAAGGCAAGTACCAAACTACTATTTCTCTGTAAGCGATATATCTTAAACACAAACCTTTAAATAGTTGTTTAGAAACCCCAGATTAGCAGTACGGAATCCCGATTTCATTACTGAAACAATTATTGACAGTTTAGCCTTATTACTGGACGGGTCAAGGCGACAGGTAACGTCAGCAGGCCACGCGGTGGTACAGTTTGACTTGACTTTTACTAACTATAATTAACTATTGGCTCAAGTGGTGAAATTACTGAAATGTAACTTTTTTTACGATTTCAACCCCTAGCTAACATAACTAACTACTCGAATATTCGAGCGTACATCAAAACTGTTTTTCACCAATTGCTGCTAGTACCTGCGACTTCTGCGTAAGTAAGTAGAGAGGATATCTTAAATCGTGGGTTAAAGTAATCACCTTGACTATCCTCTCTGACTGAGCTTATTCCACTTTATCGTAACTAGTTAAAACCGATCACCTAACAAATAATGGTTTTATATTGTTTTTGACTTTATCATATCGCGGCGGTTTGTATGCAGCTTAAGGGTAAGCACACAGTAACAGAACACGTACTCATATCAGGAATATCATGCAATATCAGCACACTATGGCATATATTTGCAAAGCCTACTTGAACGTTGCTGTGATTTGAAATAGGCACTAGCTCTGCAGTATCGGATACTACAAGTAAATACGAATAGGTAAGTACAACCTCACATTATCTGTTGCTAGTAAATCTGCCTTTTGCTTTGTAAGTTGTGGGTGAGATCTCTACCCAAGAAAGATGTTTATGGACATAAAGATTCTGTTCATAAACATCTGTTCATAACGTTCTGTGTGTGGGTTTTAAAGGTCTGGGTAAAATAGCATATAATATGTTTTTCAATTCAATTTAATTTATTTATTTTAGACAACAAACAGACCATAATTCATAAAATACAGTCAGTACATAATAATCTACATTAATATTAAAAAAATACTTATTAAATTTAAACAAAAAAACACATTAAAATTAAACTAACTATTTAGCGCAACGCATGGAGTTGCAGGGCAGCACATGCGTTTTGGTCCAGTGGCTAAGGATCGGACCATCCAACAGCTCAGCCACTGTGCCCAGGAGGCTGTTGTAGACAAATTCACAACATATTGCTAGTTGTTAGTACAATGGGCGGTCTTGTCGCTATGTTGCAGTCTCTGCCAGACAACCTTGGGATGGATAGAACTAAATGTAGCTGAAAAGAGGAATGTGTACATACAAATCTACAGAATAAGAAAAAGATACGTCGATAATTATACAAAAGTGTTTACAATACATACATTACAAAATATTAAATACATTAAAAACCATATTTGATAAAGTAAATAAACCAATAAATACAAAGACATAGCTCGGTCTAAAATAACATAAGGAATCAAGCAACATTTAACGAAAGGACAAAAATTGTTCCATGACCAAAGCTTTAAAAAAATCATCTGATGTTTGCCCGTCCAATACCCTCAGGCAGTGCGTTTCATAGTTGAACAGCCTGTGCTATGAAGAAGTTAGCATTACTATGCTAACTAGTAGACAAAGACGAAGACGTAGTACGAAAACGTGTGGACAGGTGTTGCGAGTAAAAGAGTGTCAGAGGAGCGCAAGGATCGAGAGTGGGAGAGGTGTAGAAATAGCAATCGTTCTTTGAGAATTATTAGGATTTTTTTATAGTAAATTCAGAAAGTGTGTATTTCGACGAAAGCTTTGCTTAGTTTAGGGCTAGAAGGTGCTGTGTTAATTGTCTAAAAATTTTTATGTGTATGTTTGTATGAGTCAGTGAAAACGCTTGTGGCATTGCCAATTTCGCTAAAAAACCAACCAAGTTAAGGCACGATCTGAGAGGTCTGGATACCTGGTACCTGGATGGGTGACAACAGTAGCATTTTCATCTGAGCTTCCGTGCTTTTAAAAGTATGTTAAAAAGTAAGCCATAGCTTTTTATAAGTAGTTAGGCTACAACGTAAGCTGGGCGGTCAGTTAACGATACATACGAAGTAGTAGATGGTGAAGTCTCCCACACATGAAATCGCGCAAAGTGCGGCGGACGTAAAAGAACTGAGTTTCTGCTCGCTCTACCGAATGCACTCTAAGCGATGCATAAGTGCGTGGCTCGGTGCGCGATTAATAACTCGTCAAGTTCCGTACAACTCAAGTACTGATAATTTAATAAATATCTTTAAAAATGTTTGTTTAATGTTGCATAGGTGTACCTAACCATACAAGGTATAATACAAATAAATATGTAGGTCAAGGGCGTGCCTGGTGGTCAGTTCCCAATTAAATTCAACACAGTCTAGTAATTTTTTTTTTTATTTAGATAGATAGATAGATAGATAAACACTTTATTGTACACAAGAGAATATACAAAAAAGATAATGATTAGCAGTACAGTTGTACAATGGGCGGCCTTATCGCTAAAAGCGATCTCTTCCAGGCAACCTTTGGATGGACAGGATAGACAAAATACCAAAAAGTCGGCGGTGTACAAAAAAAAAAAAAAAAAGTTACCTATACTTAATCTAATACATAAAAATACAAAATATAACAATAACTATAAAAATGCCTATAATTCATAACTATAAAAATTACAAAAATTACACAAAGAAAGATGACATACATAACCACCATCAAACAACTTTCTATAGTGATAGAAGCTAACAACCAGTTAGCAGTTTCCAGATAAAGACAGATAAAGGTTATGGACTTTGATTTTAAATATATGAATAGATTTAGATAAGCGAATAGATAAAGGTAAGGAGTTCCATAAGTGTACAGCTTGAACAGTGAAGGATTCACCATACATAGCTGAACTATGAACAGGAGTAAGGAGTTGGAGAGTGTCAGACGAACGCAGATCACGATCGTTTGACTGGTGCAGAAAAATAAACCGTTCCTTTAAATAGTGGGGAGATGAAGACAGATAAAGGATGTTGTATAACAGCGTCAGGATATGAGCATTCCGGCGAAAACGAATAGGGAGCCACTTGAGCTTCATGCGAAATTCTGAAACATGGTCATATTTGCGCAAGCCAAATATAAACCGAATGCAGAGGTTTTGAAGACGCTCAAGTTTGTTAAGATGGACTTCGGATAGATCAAGATAGCTGGCGTCTGCATAATCTAATATTGGATGGAGCAGGGATTGTGCAAGCATAACTTTGGTAGCGGTTGGCAGAAAATTACGAAGTCTTCGTAAAGACGCAGATGATGCGAACATTTTTCGACTAATTTCATTAATCCACGGCTGCCATGTCAACTTAGTGTCCATTATAATACCTAAATTTTTAACTGACTGACTGATCGGAATATGTGTACCATTAAATAATATAGGTGAGAGAAGATTAAGATTAAGTTTAGCGATTTGCCTAGAACTACCAATTATGATGGCCTGAGTTTTGCTTGGATTGACAGTAAGTCCGTAAGACTTACTCCATTTACAAACTCTGCCTAGATCAGAGTTAATCAGACTAATTCAGATTCAAAAAGTCAGACCATTGACATTATCTACAGTAGTATGACAGTATATTTGAAGATCATCTGCATACAGGTGGTAGGAAGATGAAAGATTTAACGTTATGGAATTAATAAAAATAGTAAAGAGAAGAGGAGAGAGGACGCCGCCTTGGGGGACGCCAGCAGTGAGGTTACACCATGTAGAGAATGTGTCCTCAACACGAATGCGCTGCTGCCGATCGAATAAGTAGCTACGGAACCAGTCAACTGCCGGCGGAGATATATTAAGAGAGCTAAGCACACCCAAAAGAAGGTCAAAATCAACATTACAAAAAGCACTGCTGAAGTCGAGGAGTGTAAATATAGTGACCTTTCCACTGTCCATTCCGAAACGAATGTCATCGGTAATTTTTACTAAAGCCGTAACGGTACTGTGGCCTGGACGGAACCCAGATTGGTAAGAGTTGAGAAAGGAGTTCTTAGAAACAAAAATACTTAGTTGTTGGTGGATAAGACGTTCAAGAACTTTTGAAAGGAAAGAGAGGATAGATATAGGTCGATATTCAGAGAAAGATGAAGGATTAGATTTTTTAGGTAAGGGAATAATTTGAGCTTCTTTCCAGGCCAATGGAAAGGTGCTTGATGTTATGGAGGCATTAAAAATAAACGTAATGACGTGTATAATGTCGTCAAGGATGGGAACAATCATGTTACGGCTTATGCTGTCACTACCTACAGCGCTTGATGTGATAGCTGCTATGCTCTTCCTAACATCATCATCGACAAATTGACAGAAATGAAAAGAGGGAATGTCTGGAATTGGCAGGGAAGAAAGATAGTTTAGAGTGTTATGTTTAGAAAAAACATCAATAGGAGAGGAATTTGAAAAATACTGATTTAGACGATTTAAATCTAAACTAGGAGAGATTTCTTGTTTAGAACTGCCAATTCCTAAAGTTCTTAGAAATTTCCATATTTTGGATGGATCACTATCGCCTACAGAGTCATGAATGTGTCGGCGTTGCGCGTCTCTACACAACCTGTTGCAGATATTTCGACGATCGTGGTATTTAGCTATATTTTCATCAGTGGGCTTGCACCTCATGCGTACCTTAGCAAGATCTCTCTTATGCATAGCCGAGCGAATTTCATCAGTAAGCCATGGAGCTGGCAAATGTTTGATCTTAATGGCGCGCATGGGGGCATGCGCGTCATAAAGTTTTGTGAGTTGATAGTTGAAATACTTCACCATGTCATCAACACTACCACTATCGAATAGCTCAGCCCAGTCGATCTGTTGAGCATCCTTGCGAAGGCTCTCGAGGTTCATTCTACCAAAGTTACGCTGCAGGATAATTTTGGGCTTGGCTTTTGGAGGGCGAACTTTGTAGGATAGGAAGACCAAATCGTGATAGGAAAAAGAGGGAGCTGCAGTTTGACCGTGCTTAGCGACATTATTTGGAGAGGACACGAGGATGAGGTCTAGAAGAGATGGGATACAATGTGGAAAAAAGTGAGTAGCTGTTAGAGGAAGTAAGGTCAGATTGCTGGCTTTAGTGACATTTTCAAATTGAATGGAGCGGTAGTCCTGCTTGAGAAGGCAGGTATTAAAGTCACCCATAATAATGGTGTGACTATAAGCGGGTGTAATGTCTTCCAAGAGTCTTTCGAAGGATGAAAAAAAGTTATTATTAGAGTTGTTGCTATAATATACTCCAAGTAAAACCTTCGTGCGGCACATAATAATTTCAATAAAGATGTGTTCGCCCATTCCAGATGATGGAGGTTGAGGAGACATGCTAACTAAAGAGAAAGGAATATGAGCTCGTAAATAGATCGCAACTCCTCCAGCGCGTCCATCATTGCGGTCGTTCCTAATGAGTACGAAACCGGGAAGTGAGTAGGAAGTAGTGGGTAGACATGGTTTTAACCATGACTCGGAGACTAAAACAGCGTGGATATTATTATGAACAAGAGACGCCAGCATATCAGGATAATGAGCCGGAATACTCTGCGCATTAATGTGTATGACATTAAAATTCTTTGCAACTTCGGAAAACTGGGTCTCAAGAGTTTGGGACAGGGAAGGAATACTGCAGAAACTCTGGTCACCGCTACTGTCGTCGTCACTGGTTGAAAAAGATAGAAAGTGTTCGCTATCATCACCACTTGATGACATGTAGGAACCTATTAGTACCTAAATCTAAAAGTAAATAGTAATATACCTATGGACCTACTCACTAAAATAAATACTAACTATAAATAAGTAACCTATTATGCAATATCTTAATTCGATATTGTTTTATATCAGCGCACCTGCCAACCGTGTTGGAAGAGAATCAATGAATACTATGTAACTATAAGTATTAATTACACAGTTAAACAAAAAGAAAACAAAAGTCATACCTACATAAAATAAAAAAAACAAATCAAAAGAAAAAGAAAACAATTGCAAAATTACAATAGGCAAATAAGTTAAAGCTAAAGATAGACAAAACCTGAACGCGGAACATAACAGTCATATCTGTCCGAACAAATTCTGACACTGACAGCCAAGTAGCACGACATAAAAATAACAAAACAAAATATTTTTCAATACGAAATAAAAAAAGACAAAAGTGAGTTTACGACGGTAGAAAAATATAGTAATAAAGACATAAAATCTGTAAGAGGAAAGTGGGTGTTTTGAAAATGTGTGGGACATAGAACAGATCACTTCCTGGACGTCACAGCACGCTTGGACTTGGTTGCCGCAGTTGGCTTTGCAGTTACTGTAGCTGACGTCGAAGCAGTCACTGCCGCCGGTGCCACCGCCTGCGAGCTTGATAAATTATCAAGGTCAGCGATACATCTAACGCGATGCCTGGCGTCATCTGGTCCAACCACGTAGACGTTGCCCTCCCGAGTCCAGCTTTTGGAAATTCCAAAACGATGTCTAGCCTGCATGAACACTTCATGGCGAGCCCTAGTCAGAAACTCCGAAATAGTTAGACCGGAATTCTTTAGTTGTGTCTTGGCAAACCATATCTTGTCACGAACAGACACATCTCGCAGCCTCACAAGAACCGGTCTAGAACGGTCAGATGTCATGCGGCCCATCCTATGGCATCGATTTATGTCAGCAGCCTCAAAACCAGCCAATTTCAGCCGACCCACTACAAGTTTAACGACAGTGGCAGTTGTGTCTTCATTCTGCTCTTCGGGTAGTCCATGCAGAAGCAGATGCTTGCGACGGCTCAGCATCTCAAGTTGATCAACGGCTTGGGCAGTAGCCTGTATTTGGTCCTGGAGTGCTCTAAGAGCCGTCAAGACAAAAGTCTTGAAGCCTGAGAACTCGCTTGCCAGAGCGGCCACAGAGTCTGAAGCCGGAGACTGCTTTTTCAGCTTACCTTCATAAGCAGCCATCTGTTCCGAGAAAAGGGCCTGCATTTGAGCCATAGTGCCTTGAATTTCCTTTATATCCTCCATTTGAGTGACAGGAACAATGTGTTTTATTTAGAGGTTGTGTCTTGTGATAAAGTTAAGTGCTGAAGGAGATAACACTTTATGGCAGGTACTGAACTTTAAGCCTTAGACTTGTACATAAATAACTATTTTAAATAAACAAATACTGTATTTTAAATAAAAATTAAAGGAGATCAAAAATTAATAGGTTTTTCTTTTCACACCTACCCACAAAAAAAAAATTTAATTTAATTTTTATTTATTAATTTAATTTAATAAAAATTTAAAATTTAATTTAATATTTAATCAGGTTGTTACTTATAATCTAATAAAGCCTTACCAGTTATGATAATCTTTTATACATATATAAATCTTCTGTGTGTGTGTTTATAATTAAACTCCTTCTAAACGGCTGGACCGATTTTAATGTTTTTTTTTGTGTGTGTTCAAGTGGATTCGAGAATGGTTTAGATTTAAAATTATATATTTTTTATATTATTTTTTCTTCTTAAAACGCGTGGACGAAGTCGTAAACGGGACAGCTAGTTCTTCTTATGATTTATCATAATATGCTTTGGTACTTTTATTCACATTTGTAATGCTTACAGCCAAGGATTGGAATGATCTGCCGTCTGTCTTTCCTATTCAATCTAGGTCTCTTCAAGTCTCGAGTAAATAGGTGTCTTCTAGTCCTGCGTGCCCCATCGTCCGCCCCATCGTCGGCCACATCGTCGCTTAACATCAGGCGAGATCGTGGTCAAACGCAGGATTATCGATGATTAAAAAAAAATTTGGTGGTTCCCAAATCCCCTAATTCCATTATTCCGAGTCTAATAAAAACGTGTTTTCGAAGATGTTGGAAATGGGTATACGTATCAAGCAACACCCAATAAATAAGTGTTTTGTAAGATAACATAAAAGCCTCATGGTGAACGCAAACATGACTGATTTATTAGCGGCGAAAACATTGTCAAAATACTATATGATATGTGTGTGTTCTCTTTAGGTTCAAACCTTTTCCATACCTAATAGGAATTAAACCATCACCTATCAAACGGTAATGAGATTGGTTGCTTTGCTGTGGAGGTTTTGTGTTTCACAAATAAAGCCATATAATTAGATCTAAAATTTCTTTCGCCCTAATCACTCACAAAATATATATAAAGAGTAATCCTTGATTAAATACGGGACATCTCTTATTTAATTTCCGTCAATAGACTTTTGAGGTCTGGTACAAGTTATAGGCAGTAGCGGTGGCTAGAGCGAAATTGAATTATCATTAAAACCAAGTAAAGTTGTTAAACACAAAGTCCTAGAACATGAAGACTATATTAATTCAAGCTGTACTTATATGAGAAGTATTACGTACGTATTTTTAAATTATCCCCATGGCCACCATAATCTGGATTCTGGACTCACCCCAGTGGAGAAGAGATGACTAAAAATCTATCGATGCTGTTACGAAAATATGACGTGATGCATTATGTCACAACTCCTTTGGTTCATTTTAGACATCTCCGCCCTTCATATCTCCAGCCGAAATAACTATTTAGTATTATGAAGCAGTTAAATTAAGGATCAATTTAACATAAACTGCTATCATAGTATACATTTTTCAACTTGATCTCATATATAATTCAGTTGTAAAACTACTTGTACCTACTTATCCCGAAATGCAAATGTCCGAAATATTTCAAAAGAGCTCTCGGTAACATACTCCACAACCGGCAATAATATCATTTTTTGCATACGGACGAGATTATCCCCTGTAATGGGGTACAGTGCCTGTTCAAATCTTCCGACTTGACTTTTGTTATTTTGGTGTAATAAAAAGTTATAGTTTGTGGTGGTCCGAATATTTTTGTTTATAATAAATTCGGTTGCGTTTGACGGAAATTATGTTTAGAGCTGAACTGAGTAATGGGCTTCTGTCCGTGGCTATTCTAATAATAAGGCTATTACGTAACTCTTGAAACAATCAATGTCGATCAGTTTCGATTAGCAATAGGTTAATTTACGTGGTACAAGGCGTCTAAAGCCGTGGGCGAATGCTGGTAACTTGCATTATAATGCAAGCAGTTTAAGAAAACATTGTACACCAAAAGCATTTATTCAGAGCCAGACTAACATGATTCACTTTAATTATTCTAGTTAAGATAATATGCCAAACCAACATGGCTCCGGATGTTTTCTAACATCGGTTATGTTTTCTTACCCGGTGCAAAGGTAGAAATGTTTACGAACAAATTAATAGAGGTTAAAATCTCGATGCTTGTTTTTGTAAGAGTCAGTACGTAACATAGCACATAATAATAATAATAATAATGCCGGACATTTCACACAGCATCATCTGGCCCCAAACTAAGGAGAGCTTTTGTTATGGGTACGACATGACTGATATACTACTCATAAATATTTTTTTGTTTTGTGTAAATACATACATATTATACATAGAAACACCCAGACCCGAGACAAATACTCGCAGATCATACAAACATTTGTCCCCCGGCGGGAATCGAACCCGCAACCTTCTGTGTCTCAGCCGGACCTTAGCCCATTGCGCCACAGTGGTCATCGTAATGTAATACATAATGCAGTATACAATATACAAAATGTAATACATACCATAGTTCATCATAATTTAGTACCTTATATATTTTTCAACCACCTTTAAAAAAGAGGTTCACAATTCGACTCTATTTTTTTTATGTTTGTGACCTCATAACTCCGTCATTTATGAACCGATTTGAAAAAAAACTGATTTCATGTGAAAGGACATACTTCCCGATTGGTCCCATATGATTTCATAAAAATCGGTTCAGTAGTAAGGTTTATAAATCAAAAAAATTTAAAAAAATATGTCATCTATTGGATATAACGAAATTTTGATAGTTATTTTGCTTTATTAAACACTAGCTGTAGCTCGCGACTTCGTCCGTATTTTTTTTTTAAATACTGAAACACGTATCATTTATTTTGCATTTTATTTATTCATATGAAGTTTCAAGCAAATCGCACCACGCGTTATCACCCTCTTAGGGGTTGAATTTCAAAAATCCCGCCTTAGTGGGTGTATTTGCTATACAAGGAAGCTACCTTCTAAATTTCAGCTCAGCGATGATGAATCAGTCAGTAAGTCAGTCAGGTTAAGCTGTTTTATAGGTAAAGATGTTGTCGGTTGTCTTTTTAGTTTTTAAAACGTAATTATTTGTAATAGTTTTTATTTAGAATATTTAACTTGCACCTTGCGCATCGCACGACTAGAGTCATCATCATCACTAACTTTCTTCTTTTCAAAAATGACATCGGTCTTCATTACGATGATAATTCTGCCATAGTCGACAAGCATCACTACCTTTATAATCATCTGAATCATGTCACTTGCGTCAACCCCAAAACCGCCTTTTCTCGTTTGAAAGGAGAACCGACAAAGTGGCTACTAACCTCATTATGGAAGCGTTCACATGTGGGTTTTATTTCCCCTTCTTCCCCTATTGCTTTGAGCTATTAGAGTTGGAAAATGCTGAATTCGTTTAGCTAATTGTTACACTCGTATCCTTATCTCTTAATATTTTCCGCTCTACCCTTAATATATTCTGATAGGTTTTATATGCACACTTAGAAATGTATTAGTAACTACCGTCATACGAGTAGTTACAAATGTTTGTCACAAAACAGTAATGGCAGTAGTATTACAGACACGCAAATCAAGCTTCAAACACAATCACAATCGCTGTGAGACCTTTAGGTGGCCTGTGGACGTTCTGCGTACCTATTACATAGATGATAGTACAAGATAATTTGCAGACCATATGAACTGAGAGGCTAGTCACACAGTAGGTACGATTCTCGAACCGTAGGTAAAAATTATGCCGTTTTCTTTTGTTTCATTTTAATACCACACGTGTCATTGCATATTTATCTCCAAAAATGTTTATTTTAAATACTAGATATTTATTCCTACTCGCAAGTTGGTAATCGGACAAATGAGACTTTTTTAGTCAAAAAATGTCGGCCAGTGGTTCAAATGAATTTTTTTAAGTCTTTGACTGGCCTCACACCTCAGTCGGTGGTAGATCTGCCTTCTGCGTTTCAGGTGGTGGGTTTGATCCGGCCTAGGGCAAATAGTTATGTAATAAAAACATACCATAATCTAATGTGTTTATAAAAAAGTATAAGTACTCTAACATTCATCTGTCAATACTAGCTTTGCTTAGGTTGGGACTGGATAGTGGTGATAAAGAACTCAGTGTCCACCAATATTTATTGTTCTTCTTATCGTATCACTAGTTATTTATAACCAGTGTGGTGAAAGGATTAAAAAGCGCCTCAGAGGCTCTTTTCGTGCACATAATATTTATTTATTAAAAGCTTCTGCCTGTAGCTTTGCACGTATGGTATCTAAATAAAAAGAAGCCTATGTCCTTCCCCAAGATACGATCTATCATTGCCAAATTTCATTAAGATCCGCTCAGACGTGATAATATTAGTATGGAGTTTAAAAGTGTGTATTTTAACTTAGACTTTTATACGTAAGATATTATATTATTTTTATATTACATTATATTTTAGTTAAAAATGCTAAACTGTACTTACCTAGATATTTAATAGCATACTTCTTACTTGCAAGCAGCTAATACGCTTGCACTAAACTCAGATCGCAGCTAATCCTATTATTCAGCGGCACGTATTACTGCAAATGAAGTCAAATATACAACACGACTCACTATGTGTGTGACTAGGGATGGGACAGTTTTGTTAAGATACAATACGATATACGACAAAAATTTACTATATCGATATTCGAAACAACAGGATTATATACGGACAATCCATCAATTTATTGACAGCCAAAAGCCTAGCAGGGTTTGTAAATTAACTGACAAGGAATCTTTAAGCGCTATTCTGTGGAACGTGGCATCAAAAAGAGGCGCATGCTCTGGCGGAAAAAAACTGTAAACATTTACTAATACTTCAGAAACCGCGTGGATGAGTTCGCTTGTGCGTGCTATTCCTAAAGTATATGCTAATTAAGCAGGTACATCTATCAAAGATTTTATTCAAAGTCATCTTAAACCTTAACAAGCTTACGGTAAGCTCACATCTTAGTTTTTTCTCTAAATCTTAATCATCTATTCTTCCTGTGTTTGATCTTAAGGCGATGCCTTTAGCAAAATTAGTCTTCTTACTGCTATTTAGTGTCTATCTGCTCATTAATTGGAGGATTGTCTCCCACTTCAATAGTTTTTAAGATTTTTGAAGTTAAAACTTCTTTTAGCGCGGTACGCATATTTTTAGATGAGGTAAAACCTCTGGACTCGCAACACCGTTACCAAGACGCAGGGCTGCCGCGCTCGCTCCAATTGATTATATGTCATGTTTACAGTCTACTTTTGTATGGAGAAGTTTACTGAGCTAGGGTCTTTGATATATTATCTACATTCTGATTCTACAAAAACATAAAAGAATATTAAATGTATTTCAAAGTTTCTAATAACTAATAAAATACAATTCATAAATAAAATGCAATTCATAACCCAATAACCCAATAACCCTAGTACCCATCTAAAAAATGTCTAACGCACCAAAATAAGTTTTCACTTCTGTCAGCACTCCCGGAGTGCAACCCGTAATTTTTATTTTCTTTTTGTTAAAAATCATTTTTCGGAATTCCATTTTCGAATGTTTCTGATAAAAAAAACGGGATTTTAACGCATTGAATTAGCGTATAAACATTTGATCACCTTAAGACCAATATATATATTGTTGGATAATTCATACAGCATCATCCCGCCCCAAATTAAGCCTAACTTGTACTATAAGATCCAGCTGACTGAATGAATATTTACCAGTCTTGGTAAATATACTAATCCTATTTATTTAACATTCTGCCAAATTCAATTTTAAATTCAAGTCTTTTTTATTTAATACAATTGCTAGTATCACTTTGAGTCATCTTACAGGCTAGTTGAATTAAGGTGCGAAATATTCCCTATCACATGACACAGAACAAACATCAATATCCATGAGACAAATGTTTGTCCACGGTACGAATGACCCCGGCAGAGTTACTACTTCTTCTTATCGTGTCACTAGTTTTTTTTAACCAATGTACCAAAACCATAAACCATTGTCTTCGAACTTTTTAGGTTCTACGACATGCCGGTTTCTTTACGCTGTTTTTCCTTCACTGTTTGAGAGTACTGGTACGCAAATAAGTTATTCGATAAGAAAAATCCATTGGTGCGGATTTGAACCCACGAGCCCACGACCTTAGGCTCGGAAGGCGGAGCTCGGAAGGCACTAGCACTAGACCACCAAGTACTCTTTTAGAGTTACTACTGAGTTTGTGAGGTCAGTAATTTTTGAATATTATTAGCGTGTCTTCGTCGTGTGTAATGTCGTCGTCTTTACTCCGAAAGCTGGCATGTTACATCCCTATACAATCCGCAAACTGACACGTTGATGGCTAACCTCGGATCGTACTTAGTGTTACAGCGAAGAGGATTTTTGTTTGTTGCCGATAAATTAAATTCTTCATAACAAACCTGTGTAAATAAGGATTTGGTTTGTTTGAGACTGAATTTATTATTGTGGTTTTTACGACTGACTTTAATGTTCGGTAAGGAAATTTTATATTCTTCCTTACTTAATATTATAAACGCCAAAGTTTGAATGTATGTTTGTTACTCTTTCACGCAAAAACTACTCAATGGATTTCAATGAAACTTTACAATAATATAGCTTATATATCAGAATAACACATAGGCTATAATTTATAAAGATATGGTGTGAACTGTCCAAAGTATAATGATAAGTATCAAGTAAGTAGGAAAAAAATCGGAAATCTGCGAGCTATTCTAGCGTGCGCTGCAAAAACCGTTATAATTACACGAAGTACTAATCCTGCGCGCAGACGAAGTCTCAGGTACCAGCTAGTAAACAATATTATCATCCGATTCCAAGTGTGCGTTACCTCTTACCTGCTGGTAGAACTCTTCAGTAACAATCCATCTTGGTGGTTACCACCGCGGTGTAAGATAATCTGCCTACAAGAAGTAGTATGCAAGCATTACTGTGTATAGGTACTGGAGCAAGTGAAACTGTACGAATAAACAAAATAATTATATCCATGTTCGGCGACGCGTTGGTTATCTCTGGTATTGCAAGCGCCCGTATATCATGGTAACCACTTATCATCAACTGAGACGTATGCTAGTTTACCCGTTATGTTGTATAAACAACATTTGTTAAACGATTTACTCTATTTTGACACATTCTATAACATTTTGAATACTACTATTACTACTAACTATCGAACGATCTAACGGATTTAATTATTTATTTATGTTTTGAAAACCAACAGCTAAAAAAACAACATAGTACTAAAAATAGAAACAGAGAGCCTAATAAAGGTTTTCACTGATGGAAACATTATAGTCAAAGGTGACACACTATTTTATCGCACCTTCATAAAAAGAGACATGCTTATTCCATAAAAATAAAAGAATATAAAACAAAAGTAAAAACATCAAAAAGTATCTATATAACACCTGGGTTGCCTAGGTGCTAAAAAAAATTATCAATTTAAAATAAAATATATTAATGAAGTTGGCTTTATATTAATGAAGTTGGTAAGGTGACTTCCTTCTGCGAAGTCATGCCGTGGATGGGTTATTGCAGTAATATTTTCAACTGAGTGCTTCAGTATTACGGAGGGCGCGCTAAGCTGTTGGTCAAAGCTTTTCAAAAGTAGTTAGGCCTATGAGCAGTCTTTACAAAATTAGCAGACTACTCGTACAGTCCCTATCTCTCTGATTTTTCAAAAAATCCGATTTGTTTTATTATGGTTACATCAAACGTCTAATATCTAACTTTTTTCTGAACGCAGATATAAATGCTAGAGAATCTAATCGGTGTCGAAACTCTTTTGAAAAATAACATTTTGTCTTCGTCGGGCAACATAAAAAACAAGTGATGACATTTTTCACAAAATCATGCGGAGTGTTTACTGTATGCGGATGACCTGAAGCTCTACAGGGTCATACACTTCGTAGCGGATTGTAAGTTGCTTCAGGGGGAGTGTGATGCGGTTTGTCGTTGGAGTCTCGATAATAAAATGGAGTTTAATCCCTCCAAATGCTCCGTGATGACTTTCGGTCGAAAGAAGTAGCCGGTATCCATTGATTACACAATCAATGGTAACAAGATCCCCAGAGCCACGGTAGTTAAGGATTTAGGAGTTACTTTTGACCGAAGAAGACTCACGTTTCACGATCACATATCGCCAAGGAGTCCTTTCAGAGACTTGGCTTCGTTCTGAGAAACTCCCGAGACTTTCGCTATGACGGGCTTGTGAGGCTTTTGTATGGGGCTCTGGTGCGTAGCAAGCTTGAGGCAAGTAGCTGCATCTGGAGTCCCTATGAAAGTACGTACGCTCTGTTACTGGAGAAGGTACAAAAGGCATTTCTCAGGTTTCTTTACAAAAGAGCGTTTGGATATTATCTATTTATGTATCCAACTAGGTTTCTCTAAGGATGTCTTGGCTACAACTCTTTGCAAACCAGAAGAGCGTATGATCAGATTGCAACGGCATGCCAGGTGCTCTGTGGTACGATTGACGCTCCTGACTTGCACAACATTCTCGTTCGACTCCATCTTCCTAACAGTTACACTCGAAATAGAAGTCATAAACTTTTTTGTGCCTTTTAGTCGAACAGTTGATTGCGCCAATTCTCCACTCCCTCGCACCCTCACCGTGCTCAATAGACTACTTGCCCAAAACTCGGACTGTGATATCATCACCGATGAGTGGAAGAAGATTATGTTGGTATGCCTGAGATTATGTGAGACTGATGAATGAACATGCAATTGTATTCAATAATTAATTACTACATTATAATATAATATATATATATAATATATACATTATAATAATATCTACATTTTGCTATTTCATATTTTTATATTTTGTTTTTTGTTTGATTTCTTTTTGTTTTTAATTGTTATTATTAATTAGTGTAACTGGTACTTAATCGTGCTGATTAAATAAATAAATAAATCAAAGCTTATATAGAATAATTTGCACGATGCCAACCTTCGAAGGAAACCTTACCTGAAGTTGGGTCTACTAAGTGACAACTTATCCGGGCATTGTCCGCTACGAATATGGGATCTCTTTACAAAATATGCGAATCTGTTGATCAAAACAAATGTAGTATGACTCCGTCATCGACAGAGTTTGCAAATGACTCATAAGAAAAAGTTATAGTTGTAACATCTAACCACGAAGTAATACCACTCAGCTGTTATATTCAATTAGTTTATTCGATACAGTAATATCGCTCACAACAAACCGATAAAAACAGTTATTAGAATCGTTATCCTTAAGTTGAGCCTCTCAAAGAAACGACGACCATGAAACTACGGCCGTAAAATAGTTGACTATGTCTCTTTTTTAACTGACTTCAAAACAGAAAGTTCGGTTCGGTGCCTTTCCGAACTATTCGGTTGTTTTTTTATGTTTGTGACCTCATATCTACGTCATTTATGAACCGATTTGAAAATATATTTGCATATACTAAAACGATATACTTTCCTATTGGTAATAGAAATTTCATCAAAATCGGTTCAGTGGTTTGGTTTTTAAATCAAAATAGCTGGAAATAATATGTCAACGTAATATGTATATTTTTATATTAATGGAGTCGGTTTTCTTTTTAGTTTTTAAAACGTAATTATTTATTATCATATTTATAGTATCGTTATACTCGTAGCAACAAACATGCTCTCGAATCAATCCTCTATATTTGAATTATATCTATTATTTTTTTAAGTAGGTTAGTAAAGTGGTTAGACGCACGTTCAAACATTATATTTGACACTTGCCTACATTTTAAAACAAATTTTAACAGCAAAGAATGAACAATACTTTTCGACAAACGCACACAGAGTGACTTCAACTCAAAATTGAACCAACATTTAATTAAATAAGTTAAATTGACTGTACTTTGTATTGTTGATAAACTTTGTATTAGCGGCGATTGTAATAGCGGTTGCGAACTCTTGGAAAACAAAAGCATATCACAATACTGCCTCGTCACGACACAAATGCTCTTAAGACAACTTACTTGGTGAAGCCCCTACTATGTAGTAGGTAACAATTAAAACATGTGTTTTAATTGTTTGGTTATTTAGAAGTATGATTTTTGGGTTCAACATTTAAAAAATCCCTGTTTGGCACCACAAGCGAATAAACTCCTAACATGTATAATTTGACCTACCTACTCTAATCATTTACTTGTTTATTTCTCTCTATATGTAATTTTTTTCGTATTATGTGTCAAGTAAACCATTATTCTATTCTATTATATTCTTATTGTTAAGGTAATGGACACGGTGACACTAAATATAAGGGGGACTTCAGGAACCTTAAAACATAAGACATTATTCATAGTCGTTACTCGCAGACTGTTAGATTAAAAACTTAACTACCAAGTTATAATATATATTTTATAAGACATTTGCATATTTTTCTACCCTATAGTTTCGTACGTTTGAAAATTTGGAATTTCTGGAATTAAAAAAAAATATTTGTACAAATGACGATAGTTATAACCTGGGGGCCGACCGCGGTAAATTTGAACGTCTGAACCAAAGCTGAACCAAAGTCAAAATGTTATTTTTGACATAAATCGTACCGCGCTAACCACTATAAAGGAAATGATTTAGCTCTAATTTGGATTATACGTTGATTAAACGTTGCGGGATCGCGTTATTTTTGACAGTGCTTTCAAACGAACGTTTTTGATTTAGTACATGCTAGTAGTCTGTGCATAGAGAATAGAGAAAATATAAATTTGTTCGATTGGTAAAATCAATGGCAATTACGTTGACAAATAGCGCGATCGCCCTACTGGTTTATTTAAGAAAATTCAGTCGTCCACAGTATTGCTAAGAGAACATGACTAAAACCATAGAGGTTCAATCGTTTATCGAAGAAGGTTCTTGCAAACAGATGGTAGGGAACTGCGGCAAAGTAAATCTGATGAAACAACGGTAACAGTTGGTGATGCGACCCGTCTACGTATAATATATTATTTTGATAGGGCATCTGTGGACATGCTTTATTGAGCGATTCATTTGTGGGTCCTGAGTTATTGTATTTTTAATGGGCTCTCGTTGATGTGGTGTTTGACCCTGTGAAGATAACATAATAACCACAGTCATGCTTTTAGCATTTAAATTATTCTTTACTAGCTGTTGCTTGCGACTTTGTCCACATTTATTTTTGAAAGGAATTGTAGCTTAAATCCTTCCCCAGGATGAAATTTATCTCCTTACCAAATTTTATTCATATGTTTTAAACGAATTACCTTATCACTTTTTTAAAAAATTCCATTCAAACATTCACACCTCATTTTACTCCTTTATGAGGGTTATTTTGCAAAATCCTGAAACACGTTTCCATTTATTTTGCATTTTAAATACCCAAACCAAGTTTCTAAGAAATCACACAACCCGTTAAAACGTTCCCATACTAACATTGACACCCTATATTACCCATTTGTTAGAGTTATTTTGCAAAGTCCTGAAACACGGGTCCATTTATTTTGCATTTTATTTATTCATACCAAGCTTCAATCAAATCGCACCACGCGATAAAAAGTTTCATACATTCGTTTTCAACCGTCTTAGTGGGTGGTTTTGCTGTAAAAGGAAGCCACCTTCCAAATTTGAGCTTTCTAGCTTCAGCGGTTTCAGCTCAGCGACGATGAATCAGTCATTCAGTTAGGTTAAGCTCTTTTATAGGTATAGATAGATAGATTAAGAGCAGGTTCCACAGCAATGTCCCGAATATGTACATCACGATTGGGCTTATATATCTGAGCAGTTTAGGGTGGGGACCTTAGAGCCTGTCTAGATGGAGCGTTTTACGCGCGAGTGCTCTCGCGCACTTAAATTTGTACTGCGTCCAAATGCCGCGTTTTACGTGCGCTTCTACTCGCGATGTGTTTGGGAGGGACCCAGGGACAGTTATAAGCATGAAGCCAGATAAAGCAATTGTGTTGTGGCTCGCATACCGCCGATAGAAACGTCGTAAACAAAGAGGAAGTTGAAAGCTGCACAAAAAGTTTCAACTATTTCTTCCCAGTTATTCCGCCTTACGACTCTATTAGAATAATCCAAATATTCCATATCCCATGTGTCTACTCTTTTTTCAACTTTGTCAGTAAAAAGTTCCGTAGATATCGAAGTTAACAAGCTCCATTTTGCACGAAATACGTCCACTCGCCGAGGACTCGCGCGTACCACTGGACGCAGCAGTGTCCTACATTCGCGCGTTCTCCAGATACTAGAGCTATATACATCGCGTCCAGATGCCTACGCGCGTTTCCTAACTCGCGCGTAAAACGCGTGCAACGACTCTCAACTCGCGCGTTTAGAGCGCGAGCGCTGCGTGAGTTGAGATACTCAGGCGCCACTGCTGCGTCCAGTGGTACGCACGAGTACGTGGCGAGTGGACGTATTTAGTGCAAAATGGAGCTTGATAATTTTGATACCTACGAAACTTTTATAAAGTTGAAAAAGAGTAGCCACATGGGATATGGAATATTTGGATTATTCTAATATAGAGTCATAAGGCGGAATAACTGGGAAGAAATAGTCGAAACTTTTTGTGCAGCTTTCAACTTCCTCTTTGTTTACGACGTTTCTATCGGCGGTATGCGAGCCACAACACAATTGCTTTATCTGGCTTCATGCTTATAACTATCCCTGGGTCCCTCCCAAACACATCGCGCGTAGAAGCGCACGTAAAACGCGGCATCTGGACGCAATAAAAATTTAAGCGCGAGAGGGCACTCGCGCGTAAAACGCTCCATCTGGACAGGCTCTTAGGTCTATGGATCCCCATACCATCGATCGATCGAGTATACCAGTATCCACTGGTATACTCGATAAATGAGATAGATATAATGTGTGACCAGAATGTTGTCCTCTATTTCGGTCAGTGAAGTAGTATTGCCATACAATGCGGCAAAGCTAGTGTTTTGGGCACGCATCAATATGATGTCGACTGGAATTGACTAGATTATTTACACAATTTTGGATAAGTTATTTATTTAGTATTTTATTATTAATATTGTTTTACATTATAATCATAGTATATACCTGTTATTATAATGTAAAACAATAATAATAATAAATTATAAAATAATGCCCGACATTTAACGACATCTAAGTAAGCACAGTTTGTGTTATGAACACCTTATGATTGATATACTACTTATATATTTATTTTGTCAATACAAATATATTAAAGATATTATACTTACATAGAAACATACTTGCAGAACCAAGTTAAATACTTTCAGATAATGCAAACATTTGTCCCGCGGCGGGAATTAAACCCGCAACATACTGCGTCTCAGCCGGACCTAGTCTCATTGTGCCACAGAGGCCACAGATAGTTTTTTTTTATTTTTTTATTATGTTGATTGCGAATAAATCATTAGTTAGTTTAAGCAACTGGCATATTTACGAGATACAGTAACAAAAGCAAATAAATGAAAACAAAACTATTATATCCTTACGTGTTATTTAAAATGGCGGGGTTCCCATAGATTTACTTACAAGAAATACTGCTTCTCTTACCTGTTTATTTACTTTTCTTGTAAAGCACTTTCAAGATTCAGGATTTCTAAGAGAATCGCTTGTTACATATCTACACATCCAGCCGCTCAATCTTCGAAGGCAAGAAAGGGCGTGGCCGCACTGCGAGTGTTTATGACCGCTCAGATTAATCTGTCGGTTTATAGTCCATTGAAAAGTTACATTTGGGTATGCATTTGTCAGAGGACGCAATTTTATTTTTTTAATGTGTAGGGGGGGTCAGTAGAAGCTTAAGTTCAAGTTTGTGGGGTCGGCACCCTTGTCCCCCGGCCGCCATCTTGGAAAAGGGGGTGCAAAGGGTTTTCGCGCTGTATCTCGTAAACTAGTTACCTTACAGAAAATTTAATCAAACATAAAATGTAGCAAATTAAATTTCCTACAATTTTATTTCTATTACTTTTTATCGTCAAGTGACCAACAAAAAAGTTATAAACAAAAATACCAAGAAATTTTTCTTGAGATAATTTTGGTACGGTGCTCTTATCAAACTGTACCTCTGTCGATTGGTGCTTTTTAGTGCGACGCAAGCGCTCCCATGACTTTGTTCCTGCGATATCAGGATTTTCGGAGTAGCCATCAAATACTATACTTGCAGACATCAAATACTATACTTGCAGACTCTGCTGCTCAGACGACGAACAGCATTATCTGTTCGACTGTCACTATAATATTGATAACACGCTATATGTACACTAATCTCTGAAACAGTTTGTAAAAATTGCTCATTGTCTAAGTCATTTTTGGCTTTTGCTCGATCAAGCAAAGTTTTCACTCCTCTAGCCTTTACAGTTCTTACTTTAATGTTCCCCAGAGGTTTTTTACAAATGAAACAATCACTCATGATGCACGCTTAAAAAAAGTCAAAATGCTTATCACAAAGATATTAATTTTACCCACAAAACTCTCAATAGTATCGATAAAATTATTAATATTTTTCACAATTTTTAACACGACTGCACGTGGCGAAATATGTAGCACAACTGAAAGAATAAATAGAGGGGAACCGACAGCTGTGCCACCTAGGATAAATTATAATAATAACAGTAATAGAAGGTAGAGGTTCATTTGTTCTCAAACAACTACTAAGGCCTTTTCTACCTGCTTAGGGTTCTAAGTTTTGTAGTGGGTAAAAGGGTCAAACATAGTTCAATAATAGCATAGGAATGTTAAGATCATAATAAATTGTATGAATAAAAAAAATATAGATAGAAAAGTAAGCCTAATTTTTAGTTTTTATTGCATCCCTATGAGCATTCGAGAATCCGTTTAAGTTTGGAGCGCTGTAAAACCTAGATAAATAAATAAAATGAAACAAATATATAGAGGAAATTGTTTGTTGAAAAACCCTCTACAAAATTGCTGTGATGTCATTTTATTGTAAAATGAACTGAAAAAAAGTTATAACCTCCAAAAGGAAATTTGTTACAAAATTTTCATTTATTTTTGTTTATAACTTTTTTGTTGGTCACTTGACGATAAAAAGTAATAGAAATAAAATTGTAGGAAATTTAATTTGCTACATTTTATGTTTGATTAAATTTTCTGTAAGGTAACTAGTTTACGAGATACAGCGCGAAAACCCTTTGCACCCCCTTTTCCAAGATGGCGGCCGGGGGACAAGGGTGCCGACCCCACAAACTTGAACTTAAGCTTCTACTGACCCCCCCTACACATTAAAAAAATAAAATTGCGTCCTCTGACAAATGCACACTAAGGCCTAAAAAATGTAACATTTTAATGGACTATTATTCGTCCGCGGATAAATTGCGGTTTTGTTTGAGTCTGTTTTGTTTTAGACTGCGGAAATTTAATTAGAGATCTTGTGGTGGAGTGCGAGTTTCGGGATTAGACCGTGTCAATAATAAATTGGTATATTTTCTGGTACTGAAGTGCTGTTTTATTTCACGGAAGGGTATTTTTGCTGTGCGAAAACACAACAATGTAGACTCTTGAAATGCATTGAATATTATTTGACGGTCGTATGTAATATTAAGATTCGTAATATTAAGATTGTATATAAATATTCTATCACTTATCCTATATGATTCTTATATGCTATGCTTTGTTTGGTTTGGCTGGATAATGTTGTGAGAAATGTCCACTGACATTTATTTATTTTAATAAACACTAAGATAGAAGCAGTTTAACCAATAAATAAGGACAATTTCAACACTGTGATATAGACATGTTAGTGATAGCTGCTCGTCTATCATCAATAAATAAAATAAAATAATAAAAATTATTTATTTGTTTAACATCATTGTCAAGACAACAGGAATCCCCGAGCGCACTAGGCACCTCCTAAATCTTTTGTTACCTATTTATATATTTTAAGGATATCTTAAGGAGTAGTCAGAGTTTAAAATCACACGACCTACTTATATTGGAAATTTAATGGTAATATCAATTTTTAAAGTTTCAGCGATTGCATTACCTTGCTCGTAACTGTACATCCTATATTGCACACATAACTAACCCGGTCAGCAGCATGCGCATCAATTTATAGGCGATGTTATGCTTACAACAAGGTGAACATTAGCTTGTATCTTACGAGCTAAAGCACTCGAAGCTTAGCTCGCTTAGTTGTGACAACGAGGCTAAGCAACCTGCAATATCACCTAACACAATGATCGTGTTGCTGCGTGTTAAAACTTGCACGCTGTAAGCCCAAAACATGGTTTGTTATTGAGATTTGCCGATTTTACTAGTAATTTAAACTAAAGATGATAATTTAAACTAATAATTTATTAACTAAATGATTTTTTAAATAAAATAAACTGGCAAGTTGTCCTGGTCTCAGCGCTTTTTTGTATGATCCATATTATAACTAGCTAACTCAGATTACAATTGTTTATTTATCTGTCAGTTAACTGTCTGAGGGCAGAGCAAATATGAGAACATGCATTCTTATCAATAATATAATTTATACTATACTTTATACTATAGTATGCTTTCTTCATAAGTCTACCCTTTATGTAAGCTTTAAATTTCTTAATAGGTAGTTTAATTGCATTTTCAGGAAGCTTATTATAGAAACGCACTGTGTTTTCTCATATAGGACTTATTTACTATTTCTAGTCGTAACCTAGAGTTTTCACTGTGGCCTTTTGTTTGACTTATGTCTTGTAAGTAGTATAGCAGATTTATACATAAATACGAAATGAAAATAAATTATTCTCTTGCCAGCTTTAAAAATGAAATCGTAGAAAAACAGGTTTTATAAATTACCGGTTAGGTTTTTTAAATTCAAGGAACAAAACCTGCCTTTTACACAAATGCACATTGAGAAAAGAAACATACTGAATTGTAGAACAAGACCAGCATATTTAAGTTATTTATACCACAGGCAAGGCCGTCACGGACATCCGTTGCGTTTACGGACTTCCGGTAAATTTGCCGTAGGTACTGGCAGGTAGTATAATTATTGTAGGACTATTTTACTATTTTAACCATTTTTTTAGTTGTTTTTCTAAGTGCAGTTCCAGTCTTTTAAAATATACAACAGACGTATAACCACTTTGTTTTTGAAGTCAGTTTGAACCTAGGTATTTTTTTAATATAGGCCCAATTTCGTGTTTGTAGGTATATGTCATACCAGCGGCCATACGTTGTACCTACATAAAAATAATCTATTTATTAAGTAGTTACAACAAGACACTATCTATATCAAGTTTGTCTTGCAGACAAGGTTGTCGGGCAGAGATCGCTACACAGCGATAAAACCGCCCATTGTACTACCGTTTAGCTAAACATTGTTTCTTATTGTCCAACGTGTTTGTGGTGTGCAATAAAGTATTTTCTATCTTTCTATCATCTAACTATCTATATCCTTACCGTTCAGTCATTTAGACGTCAAAAAGACAACTAACAAACAGACAGAAAAACACAGACAAATAGATAGAGACATTTTCATGTTAATAGTATTGGTAGGAAGGATGGGATAGGATAAATAGTGGAAGACTAGATTGCATGCTACTCGTATCTGTTCCACTATGTACTTCCACTATTACGTATTCGGACTTCGGAGCTCCTGTTGTTAAGCAAACAACCCAAGGAATGAATCCGATCAACACTATCCGATCCGATATCGCTGTATTTCATTCGACCAATGATCCGACATTCGTATTGTGCGATAGAGAGGACTTAGCTAAAATAGCAATTCGACGGTCCCACCGAATAAACGGGTAAAGGCTTTTTATTATTAATTATTAATTATATTTATATTTACGTTACTGTGAATGTTAATTCTAAGGAAAGTAAAAACACCAATTTCGCACGAACCAATCGAACCAATATTGCAAGTATGTATTTTGCACACCGTCTACTCTCACTCGTTTATTGCAAACTAACTTTGTAATATTATTCGTGGGAATTTGGAAACAAAATAATAATCGTAAAAGTGTTTACTGAATTTTGAAGTTTGCCTATAGTAGGTAACTTTCTGTATAATTTTATTCTTTTCTACTTTTTGATCTTCGTTTTTCTAAATAATTTTACCTAATATTACCAAAACATAATGAATACCCTAAAACTAATGTGTTACTTTTATTGCTAACATTTTCTCGTTGTTTCTTTTAGTAAAAGCTTTTTATTGCCTATCAAAATTATGATATATTCCGTAAAAGATGGATGGATAATAGATAAATGCGAGCGGGGATCATCATCATCATCATATCAGCCTTTAAAGTCCACTGCTGAGCATAGGCCTCTCCAATAGATTTCCAGGAAGAATGATTTTGAGCCCTCTCCATCCACCGACTTCCTGCGATCTTTACAATGTCGTCCTACGCTTCGTTTTCCTGTCCTTGGTCGCCATTCGAGAACTTTTATTCCTCATCAGTTATCAGTTCTGCGAGCTATATCGCCTGCCCATTGCCACTTAAACTTGCAAATTTTGAGTGCTATGTCGGTGACTTTGGTTCTTCTACGGATTTCCTCGTTGCGGATTTTATCACGTAGTGAAACACCCAACATAGCTCTCTCCATAGCACGTTGCGCGACTCTGAGCATGTGTAAAAGGCCAATAGTTTGCGACCAAGTCTCAGTTCCATATGTCTTCACTGGAAACACGCACTGATTATAGACTTTCGTCTTGAGCCTCTGCGGTATCTGTGACGAGAAGATGTGCCGTAATTTCCCAAACGCTGCCAATCCGAGTTGGATTCGTCGGCTGACCTCTTTGTTGAAGTTGGACTTGCCTAGTTGAATCGTCTGACCCAAAATAGACATAATGGTCTACAACTTTGATTATGTCGCTCCCAAAATGTACCGGTACGGGTGCAATATGAGCATTTCACATGATTTTTCTCTTGTTCATGTTCATTTTAAGACCCACCTGTTGGGAGGCGATATAAAGGTCGCAGAGCATTGTGCCAAGGTCTTCCAGCGATTCTGCCATGAGGACTATATCGTTGGCAAATTGAAGGTGAGTGATGCGTTCGCCATTGATGTTGATACCATGTCTATGCCAGTACAAGTGCTTGAAAACATCCTCGATTGCAGAAGGGAACAGTTTCAGAGAAATAACATCTCCCTCTCTCAACCCTTTATGCAATGGCATGGGATTCGTGCTCTGGCCCTGGAGGATGGAGGTCCTAGCTGGGTGGATGCATTAAGTCATTACATCACACACTGTCAGAAGCAGTAAAACATGCAGCTTACTTTTCTTGGGCTGACGTTCGCAACAGCAAAGCCACTGATACACGAACTAAGAAGAAAGCCTTTAGTCAAGACGCCAAACCCTTCAAAAAGGTGTTACGCCAAGGTACCGACACATCCAACTGGCAGCAAAGCATTCTGGTCCTTGGCCAAGTCGGTGGAAGCGAACTTCAACCGCCCTTCTCTCCCTCCACTACTAAAACCGGATGGATCTCTAGCCTATAATGCAATCGAGAAAGCGAATCTCTTTGCTGCTCAATTTGCTGAAGCTTCACGTCTAGACACCTCTAACTAAACGTCTTGACATGAACAAAGCTAGTGGTCCGGATTTTGTCTGTAGTGTTGAAAACTTATGCCCCTGAGTTGTCTCCCATACTCACAAGGCTTTTCGCTCGATATTTCGCTTTCGCTCGAGCTTTCGATCTTTGAAAACTGGAATAGTCCCTAAAATCCTAGAAACTTGCTAATGTGCAACCTGTGCCCAAGAAAGGCAGTCGCGCTGACCCATCAAATTACCGCCCAATTTCGGTCACCTCCCTATTACGTGTCCTGAATACGAACGTCCTTACATACCTTGAAGACGACGACCTACTCAGTGATCAAGTAAACAAAATTGTAATGTTTACATTCCCCTACAGCGACAGCTTGCCACAAGCAGAAAATGACCATAGATATAAATTAAATCAGGTTTTGCATACAATGTCATGCAATAATAATAATGTAATCCATATGATTGACACTAACAACATTGTTAGTAAAAAATATTATTTGACAAAAGGTAGATACTACCTTCCTAATTATTACAAACGACAGGTAGCTGTTTCGCTATCTTATTATTTTAGTATTACAGCCAAAAATTTGGCTACTCACAATGCTTCTATTGAGCATAATCATGACATTCCAAATCAGACTCTGGAATTTTTTCCTAGTAATTTAAATTAGATAAAAAGACAATAGAGGATGTCTCCAGCACTGACAATTCAAATAATATATTTTATAAAAATAATCAATCAAACAAAAACGCTAAAAACTGTAAAATAAATACTGTAAATAAGTTTAAGTTTACTAACTTGGTGCATCAAAATATTCAAGGAATTTGTAACAAAGAATTAGAACTAGACTTGTACATGAACTCAAACAATATTGACATAATCTGCTTAACAGAACATTGGCTGAAAAGTCATGAGCTCATGTTCAACTTCAAGAATCACCAAGTTGGTAGTTCTTTCTGCAGAGTACATTCTATAAGAGGCGGGTCATTAATATTAATAAATAAACAAATAAAATTCAAAGAACGTAAAGACATTGTCGCCCACTCTGTAGAAAGACACATTGAGATAGCCTGCATAGAGTTGGAGCGGTTCCTTGTTATAAGCACTTATAGCCCACCAACCGCCTCATTTGATATTTTTGAGAAAATTATGGAGGACATTTTGCATAAGTCTATTACAAAATCAAATAAAGAAATTGTTGTATGCGGTGATTTTAATATAAAATTTGCTTGAGAAATATTCATTGAGTATCAGAATAACTAGTTTATTTAATTCATTTGGTCTTGATCCTATATTTATGGAGCCAACTAGAATAACTGCCACTTCGGCCAAATGCATAGATAATATCTTTACCAATATAAACATAATAAGCAAAAATATAATCAGTAATATTCACTCTGACCATCTCGGTCAACTAGTTCAAATAGAAACTAAAATGAACAATAAAGATGTACAAAAAAAAATTACTTATGTACCAGTTACCACTGATCGTTTAGAGAAAGTAAGATTGAACCTGGATACCAACTTGCCTTTTTTATTGTATAATGATGATAATCCAAATGATTTATACAATACATTTTTCACTGAATTTAATAAAGTATTCAGTTCCATTTTCACATCCAAAACTATTGTGGTCTCTGTCAGTTCAACATTTTGTGAGTGGGCAACAGCAGGTATTCATAAGAGTAGGCGTACCTTGTATGAATTGTACAGTGAAAAACGGTATAACTTTAGTGAAGAGTTTAAAGAAAAAGTAAAAAATTACTCAAGAATCTTTAAGAATGTTTGTCGCTTTGCTAAATCTCAGTATTTAAGCTCAAAAATTAGAAACAGTCAAGATAAAATAAAAGCAGCTTGGAAAATAATTAATAGTGAGACCGGAAAATCCAAAACTCATAATAGTGTAATAAATTTAAATATTAACAATAATATAATTAAGCAAGATATAGATGTAGCAAAGGCATTTGAAACTTTTTTTACTGATATTCCAGTCTCCACTACAAAGTCTTTAAACTCTTCTCATGTAATAGCAGTATCATTGTTAAAAGATAGTTTACCTGAATGTGTCACACAATTTTACTTTGAACATGTGGACAAAAACGATATTATCAAGGCATTCAAAATGATTAATGTAAAAAAGACCACTGATCTCTGGGGCATTTCTGTCAGTGTTATAAAACCACTAATTGACATTATTGCACCAGATCTAGCTTTCATATTTAATCAATGTATTGACAGTGGAGTATTTCCTGATTTGATGAAACATAGCAAGATCATACCTCTATTCAAATCAGGTAGTCATTCCGATCCTAGTAACTTTAGGCCTATATCAGTACTTCCTACATTTAGTAAAATATTTGAAAAACTTATTCTAAACCAATTACAACGGCATTTTAATACCAACAATTTACTAGACAGTAAACAATTCGGATTTACAAAGGGACGCTCAACGACTGATGCCGGTGTTGAGTTAATATCACATATTTTTGATATTTGGGAGGCACCACGCGATGCCTTAGGTATTTTTGTGATCTGTCGAAAGCTTTTGATTGCGTTCACCATGAAACTCTAATCAGCAAACTACACCACTATGGTGTTAAGGGAGTTTCACTTAAGCTTCTCACATCCTACTTAACTGACCGAACACAACGAGTAGATGTAAATGGAAAGCGTTCTCCGGGGTCAATGGTAAAAATGGGTGTACCACAAGGATCAATACTCGGGCCATTCTTGTTTTTAATTTATATAACAGATCTACCTAAACTTGTAAAGGATGATCACGAGATTGTACTGTTTGCTGATGACACGTCGCTTTTATTTAAATTAAAGCGACGACTTACTAATCTTGACGATGTAAACAATGCAATCTCTAAAGTTGTAACATGGTTTAATGTAAACAACTTATTACTTAACGAGAAAAAAACGAAATGCATTCGTTTTATACTGCCCAACGTTAAACAGGTGAAAGCTAATGTAAAAATTAATAACGAAAAGATAGATCTCGTCGACACCACAGTGTTCCTAGGCATTACTTTAGATAATAAGCTGCAATGGGGCCCGCACATAGATAAATTGTCGAAGAGACTCAGCTCTGCCGCATACGCTGTCAAAAAGATCCGTCATTTTACCGACGTAGATACCGCTAGACTCGTTTACTTCAGCTACTTTCATAGCATTATGTCTTATGGCATTTTGTTGTGGGGGAGTGCTGCTGATATTAACACCATATTTGTGTTGCAGAAGAGGGCTGTTCGTGCAATTTATAACATGGGCCCCAGAGAATCACTTAGAGATAAGTTTAAAGAAATTAATATTATGACAGTGCCTTGTCAGTATATATACGAAAATTTAATGTATGTGCACAAAAATGTTCATTTATTCAAAAAAAATTGCGATAATCATAGTATTAACACTAGAAATAAAGATAAACTCGCTGTTCCCACTGTTAGGCTCGCTAAAGTTAATAAGTCTTTTATAGGGCAATGTGTACGCTTCTATAACAAGGTCCCAAGCGACGTGTTAGATTTGTCGATTGGCAAATTTAAAAACGTAATTAAACATAAACTGTCTATTAAAGCATATTATAAAATATCTGATTATTTAGAAGACAAAAAAGCTTGGGATGAATCTGCTCCAACTCGACTCGGCATCCGTAACAAAATTGTCAAGGATCATACAAAAAAGTGTTAAGACCAGACAAGTTTCTTGCCGGATTCTTCTTGAACTGGGGTTAGGAGGAACCGGCACCTAGATTCACTAGCATGTAAGAAGACGATTCAAAGTGGTCCTTGTGATTGTAATGAATAAAGTTATTTTGAATTTTGAATTTTTGAATTTTTTGATCGACAATACGGTTTTCGACGAAAGAGGTCGACTGGGGATCTTCTTGCGTATGTCACGCACATTTGGAGTGAGGCTATAGAGAAATATGGTAAAGCATTAGCTGTTTCACTTGACATCTCAAATGCCTTTGATAAAGGTCTGGCACGCTAGCCTTATTGGTAAGTTTCCAGCCTACGGATTGCCAGTTCAGTTCTGCTCATGGCTTGCTGCCTTCGAGATCCATTCGAGAAGTTATTGACGGCTGCTGGTCTGATAGATTGGAAATTAATTCCGGAGTACCTCAAGGGTCAGTGCTCTCGGCCACACTGTTTTTACTGCACATAACCGATCTGCTTATGCTCGGAATCATTGGGTATGCAGACGACAGAACAGTTGTGGAGAGGTACTTTGCCAACGCACGAGCCAGTAAAACTGACATTCATAAAAACAGTAACGAGATGCTTATGAGTCTGGATTTAACTCTCCAGGTCGTGTCCGATTGGGGCGATGCCAATCTAATTAAATTCAACGCATCTAAAACGCAAGTTTGTCTTTTTTCGGCGTTCCCCGTTTTCCGAAATGTACCAGTAACTGTAGAAGATCATCTCAAACTCTTGGGAGTTTCACTTACTCGGACTCTCAATTTTGGCTCCTATATCGAGTCCTAAGACAAGACTTCTGCCATGAAGCTTGGCATTTCCAACAAGGTGAGGCGATACTTCAGCTTTCAAGGACATTTATGGGGTGGTCCAGCCAAACACCAGCTGGCTGCTTTGGACTCAATCGAGCGTAGAGCATTCAGGGTGATAAGTAAGCAGCTAAACGCTATGACTAAGTTCCAGAGTCTCGAGCACCGGCGTAGAGTTGCTTGCCTTTCGATCTTTTATAGAATACATTTTGGAGAATGTGCCCAGGAATTGCATGATCTCATTCCACCATGTCCCTTTCACAACAGGACAAGCAGAGGTACCGCTCAATACCATCCATACCTTGTCAATCTACCACCCTTACAAACAAAACGCTTTGTTTCCACATTTTTAATGCGTACAGCCAAGGATTGGAATGCTTTGCTGTCGTCTTGTCTTTCCTGAAAACTACAATCTGTGTTTCTTCAAGTCAAGAGTAAATAGGTATCTTCTAGACCTGCGTGCCCCGTTGTCGACCACATCGTCGCTTAACATTAGGCAAGTTCGTGGTCAAACGTAGTCATCTTGTTTTCAGTAAAATTTGTGCTAAGAACCAAATGACTAACAATAAATGACTTATTTTAAACGTAATATTCTGTTTTATTTGTTGCTTTTTCAGTAAGAAGCGACATAACTAGATAGGTACTTTTATAATTAAGTACCTAATTGTTTTATTCCTCAAAAAATTTTAGAATAACCTGTAAGTTCCAAGTTATTCTAAAATATTTTAAATATTCAGTACTTTGTAGTTGAACAAACACATCTAACAAAATATTGTAAAATAAAAAGCTAAATGAATAAAACAGTCATGCAATTTTGCACTTTTAAAATATATACCCTATTACTGGAATACCCATGTAACTATCTAATAACCACATTACCAAATCAAAATACCCGTAGTAAACCAGGTCAATACTTTGTTACACTTTTTAGGAACTATAACATTTCCGACGAATAATAGTGTAAACATTGAAAACGAACCAACCCCGAAAAGTTTTGGCTAGAATAAAAATTTAAAAGGGTTTTTTTTTTAATATTTCAAATTCTATCCGTATATTGGTATTTTATATTTTATAAGAAAAAAAAAAGATTATTTTAACTTTAATAATACATTGTTTATAGGTATATATTAGAATCACCGAGTAACATTTTTTTTACGTTTTTAATTGCTCCTGTAAAGTTACAGTTGTTACTTTATTCGTTTATTCGATGGGGCCGTCGAATTTATAATTTGTTTCTTTATAAAAACAGGTGATATCTGAAATACCATTACAAGAATCACGCACAGTGTAAGAAAATATCGCCAATTAAGTATAGAATTGCACGTAGACCCATGATAAAGGCGTGACGCGATTTCTTGTTCTTGTCGGATCGCAACATGTAAAATCTAAGCGTAAAGGAGGCCACTTTGACTCGTGTTTGTCTATACATGCCCTCTCGAGATTGTTCCGTGCTCAGACAACGGCACACTGGCGAGGTGCCCAGGACAAAACATGATATTGATAGGTATTAATATGCCCGTCCAGTATACGACACCAGAGTATGGTATTCATTCCTAGATACCAGGGATGAGCGAGTAGTCTGAAATAGTAATAAATATTGTTGAACAATTCAAACAGCATTAAATAGGCCAAAACTAATTACAGCTTGTACTGCGGAAACTGGTGTCTGACAGAGTAGTTATATACTCGTAAAACATTATTTAGGATAATTTATAATACTGTTGTTCTGTATATAGTTTTTTCTCTAACAAATATTTATATTCATCACATAAATATTTGACTGGCCTGTGAGCTCAGATGATAGTAGCTCTTGCCTTCAGCGCTGTAGGTTGAGGGTTCGATTACTTCGATAAACATTTGTGTGATAAACACAGGTGTTTGTTCTGTGTATGAGTGTTATAAAGCGCCAAAAGTATGTATTTAAAAATATATATTAAGTATTCTATTAGTCATCTGGTCACCTGAAACAAGCTATCCATAGTTTGGCGATAGATGTCGGTGTGTGCATTGTCCACCAATATTTTTGAAGTGATAAAAACTTATGGGTGGGAAAAACGCTTTGTTACGTAACGCGTTACGGCGCCAGTCAGTCTGGCTTCCCTTTATCTCTCGCATACGGCAGCGGTAGGCAGGCTCCTCCTCTCATACTCTAACCACTACTAGTTAGATTAGTTTAAGTTATTGCTTTGGGCGTCCCGAGACGCACACGTTTTTTTTTATTTATTTATTCGTCGAACCCACAACCTACGGTGCAGAAGACAGAGTTATTCGAAATGAGCTTTGAGAGTGAACGTGAAATATGTCAGTGTGACTTCAGTTCACGAGCTACTAAAATACTGGTAAAATAACAACGGCTTTAGAAACGCCTTCCAACTTGAACACTGCCTAAATAATAATAATAAAAAAATACTGCTTAAGATTCGCTCTCTCACTATTTGTCACTGTCGTACAAAAAAGGATGGCACTATTTTAAACAGTGATTAACTTTTGACAGGATTCTTCGTTAGTCATTTCATTAAGTAACATAGCTCTGCTAATTTAATATTTCTAACTCGTTTTATTGCATGTTCTTTTTAGTAATCTTGGCGGAATTTAAATTAGTTTTAATAAGTTTTAATAAGTTGTGACCACATGGGACCAGTATGGAAAATTGAATTAACTGTGTATTATGGTGCAATGTGATTTGAACGACGAGGAATCCCAAGAAAATTTAAGACGGCCATTCCGCGTGACGTCTAGAATTTACCATTGACCATCTACTAAGACTTTTACAAACAAATTGACTATAAACAAACATAAACACTTGACACTGGTAAAATTTACATCATCATGTCACATGCCATAAACAAAGACGACCTCTGTGGCGCAGTGGGCTTAGGTCCAGCTGAGACGCAAAAGGTTGCGGGTTCGATTGCCGCCGCGGGATAAATGTTTGTATGATCTGCAAGTATTTCTCTCGGGTCTGGGTTTTTCTATGTATAATATGTATGTATTTAAAAAAAAAAAAAAGTATATAAGTAGTATATCAGTCATGTGGTACCCATAACACAAGCTCTGCTTACTTTGGGGCCAGATGATGCTGTGTGAAATTTCCGGTATTATTATTATATTATCTATTATATATTATTATTATAAAGAAGAAGAAAAACTTTTGACAAAATTTGAGAGACGTTTCTAAGTAGAGAGGTAGAAGTTGAAGCAATCTCACCTTTCAAAGACGCCTCTATTTTAACTGGTTTTACAGATTTTGGCTAATGTGATCAAATAACGCCTAATCGGGAATTAATCTCCTGAACATCTTATGAAAGCTCAAGTTCTCAGCTAAGTAAACACATATACTGAATGTTCGGACAGTTCTAGAGCAATTAGACTACCGCATCGCTCGAGGCTCAAAAGTTGAGTGTAGCTCAAACGAAGGTTAGCTACAACCGTAAGCAATTTTAGCATTCTGGAATTTAAATAGGTAGTACCTATTTAAATTTAATTCAGAACTTTAGCATTCTAAAATCCTACTCCTTCGTATAACTCAGTAGCCAACCCTGGTGATCGGGTATGAAAAAAGGCCTCCGTCATCGTCAATTTTGGAAAATCCAGGACTGACAGGTTAATATGCCATCAGCATGGAAACGCTGTGAGAAAAATGCTTCTGTAATCACCTATCCTAACTATTGGCTTCATACATAAGCTCAGAGTCGTGCTATGGAGAGAGCTATGTTGGGTGTTTCACTACGTGATAAAATCCGTGAAGAGGAACGAGGAAATCCATTGAAGAACCAAAGTCACCGACATAGCTCAAAATTTTAAGTGCAAGTTGATGTGGTCTGTTAGAAACAACTTAGCTTTGCCACGAGCATACGTTTTTTTGATCAGATCATATACACGACGATACGTCGTAAAATTGAAGCTTTTAGAAAATTCAAGAAATAGAAGAGAAATTTATAGTATGTAACTAGTTTTAGTCTGAAATTTTAATGATCCAATGGCCTCAATTCGGTTGGCACCAACCTAACTAATTTAGCTAAAATTAGGTTTAGAACTGTCAAATGAAACTTTGGTATTCTGCTGTTACCAATTTATCCTAATTTAATTTTATCTAATTTAAGCGTTCCTAATTTAGTTAGATGGTACCAACCGAATAGGTTTTACAAATGCTATGGCTAACTTAAATATATTTTAAGCAATTCCTAATTTTAGAAATGAACCAACCGAATTGCCACCAATATAATATTTGTAAGTTTCACTCAAAACGGGATATTTACCTTGATATGAGAGATTTACTCACATGCGCCATAATCACAAGATAAACTTTCTTATCTTACTTAAGATAGATAATTGATTCAGGCGTGACCTTACGGAAATCCATTACAAAACATTAAACAGATACATCGTATTGCTGCCCAGAATGTTTGGTTCAATCAACAGTGAAAACAATTGGGGGTATCTTATATAAATATTCGTCTAAATTCTTATAGTCGAGCTGCTAATATTGCTTTGAATAAAGCTAAAAAGATATGGCTAGATGAAGAAGTTTGGTATTGGTTTTCAGTGAGGGACCATCTGAATAACCACCTTAAAGTTTTGTACACAGAGTTAGTTTTTTCTTTACACAACATAGAGTTTGACCTTTTGGATGGTGTTTATGTAGGTCAAACCGGTCGTAATTTTGAAACTAGGAACAAAGAACATATCGCAGCTTATAGGAATAATTGTCCGGAAAGGTCTCATTTTGCCAAACATATGATAGATTCAGGACATTCATTGAGTAATAATAATACTTTTGAAATTTTACATACCTGCGAAAAAGGTTTTAGAATGTATGTACTAGAAACTTTAGAAATAACAAGACATAATTTAGTAGATTTTACACTGTTGAACGAATTAAATACAAGTTTTTCAAGATCACCGCTATTACGTTTGTTTAAAACGGGTGGCGCTGATTCATACGGGTGGCGTGGCAGTCCAGTCTGACTGAGTGTATAAATAGTAAAGTTGGAGCGCAACTGGCCCAGTGTCAGTCTGACGTTGGTCGAAGCAACAAGTCTGCAGAGCAGAGTGTTTTTTCGTCGGGGTGCGGAGTGGGTCGGGTGTTCCTGAGGATGCCTCGTGGAGGGGCGAAACACGTGTCGAATTTCTTTTGGAGTTAACTCTTTAGGAATAGATTGGCGGAATTATACTAAATATTTGTCCATCTGCTAAATGTATCTTACTTAACTTATTTATCTCGTGATCATGGCGCGTGAAACTGTGCCGAAATATTGGCAAGCTGTAAAACTCTCATATGATGTTCAAAACTAGAATAGTTTCGTAAGATTGTTTTCACTCATCTCTTTATCAAGTTTACAAAGCGATCAGTTGCATCTTCATAGTTAAAATATTTTTGTCTTTACTAGAACTTGAGTTTTTGTTGGCCCTGGATTGTGCTTTATTAAAATGTATTGTATTATACTAAAGTAAAGAAAAAACAACGTTAGACGATACGATTTGCTTCAAATCTGCTGTCATTATTTGACATGCAAATCACGACCGCTCCATAGATATGATGGCACTTGAAAATGAATGATTGGTTGACTAAACACAATACGATCTGCATACAAAATAATACAGGACAAAACTTACTTTGCAACTTACAAGTTTTTTGCAAGCATTTTAAAAAAGGAACAGTCACATTTTGTTTAAAACAAGAGACGGCAAATTACACAAATTGACATGACAGTAAAATATTATGTCATGTCAGTAAAATATTATGTCATGTCAGAATACCATCCGAGTATATATTTGGATTCTTCGTTTGTCATTTCATGAAGTAACATAGCTCTGCTAATTTAATATTTTTTACTCGTTTTATTGCAGGTTTTATGTAGTAATCTTAGCGGAATTTTATTGAATAAATTTTGACTACATAGGACATGTATGGACAATTAAATTGTATATATATTATGGTGCAATGTGATTTGAACGACAAGGAATCCCAAGAAAATTTTAGACGGACATACCGCGTGACGTCTAGAATAGACAATTAACCATCGACTAAGACTTTAACAAACAAATTGACCATAAACAAACATAAATACTTGACACTGGCAAAATTGATATTATTATGTCACATGACATAAACAAAGAAGAAGAAGAAGAGTATATATTATACTCAGACTTCTAAACCGATATTAATGTCTTATCTATCCAAACACTCCCGAAACCTCGCGTTCTCAACACCATGTATCCCTTGATTTACGAGATATTTTATAAAATCACTCGTTTTATTTCATTTCGTTAATTCAATTACGCCCACCCTCATCAAATTACGCCACAGAGCAAAAATAGGTCGCGCTGCCAATTTGTATCAAGATTTGAGTGTGTTGAGTGGGCTGCATGTAAGCTGTTGGTACTCTACTACTACGTTCTTTTTAGGCTACTACTACGTACTTTTTAAAATCTATTAATACAATCACAAGGACCACTTTAAATCGTTGTACAGGCGGTGAATTTAGGTGCCGATTACTCTGAAGCCAAGTCCGAGAAGAAGCAGACAAGAAACTATTTGTCTCGGTCCTAGCGCTTTTTTGTTTGATCCTTCTTATTTCTATATTTAAAGCGTTCGTGACTGACTGACTGACTGACTGACATTTCAACGCACACTTACCATGTCCTATAAACATGAAACTTGGAGGGTAGATTTTTCTTAAAGATGCACTAAGAAATGATTCTGGAAATTCGACTTATAAGAGAGTCACGAGGTCTAAAAACTATTTGTATGAAAAATTGTATTTCTTGAAATAAAGAAATTGAAATATGGTTTAAATATCGGCTGGGCAAGCGCCCGCTAACATTTGGATAGGTCTATGGAAAGGTTGGTAAGGTAAGGCTCGCTAACTGTAAGAAATTACGGCTCGCGTTTCTCGCTAGTTACTATAAAGTCTGAAAATTTAAGGTATATCTTTGTAGGTGGCTCGCTTCAATCGCCTAATATATACTGTCCTGTACTGTCCGAGATAAATATTGAATTACTTTTATTATAGTACTGCGACTTTGACGGTATACACAGGAGCACAAAATTAGCAATAAACAGTCAAGCAAAGCAATGTTTGTTTAACATTATCGCGCTGATCAAAAACCCAATTTCATTGAAATCGGTTCTGTTATGCTTTGCTATGAAGTTGAATTTTATATTAATTGTTATTCCTTTAATTATCGGGCAGATAACTTCTAAATAACGACAAAAAATATATATTTCCCATAGGAAAGGATCATTTGCTAGGGTACGCCTTAACTAATACCAAAAGCTTGCTCACCTGCAGAGTTGTATCGACTGGAAAATTTTAATTAAATCGTTGTGATGCAGCGCAACTTCGGATTGTTACGTCAGATTCGCAGAGAAGCCCGGCACTAGTTTACTACGATGAAACGTTGCCTTAGATTCAGAGTTTGTCGTCTAATATGACGTATGACGTTAAAATCTGATGTTAACTTTATTCTTTTCTACTTTACTATATAGACGACCTCTGTGGTGCAGTGGACTAAGGTCCGGCTGAGGCGCAGAAGGTTGCGGGTTGGATTCCCGCCGCGGGACAAATGTTTGTATGATTTACAAGTATTTGTCTCGGGTCTGGGTGCTTTTATGTATAATATAAATAAATAAATAATCCCGGACAGTCAAACACACCATCATCTGGCCCCAAAGTAAGCAGAGTTTGGGTTATGGGTACCACATGACTGATATACTACTTATATACTTATTTTTTTTTGTAAATACATACATATTATACAAAGATAAACCCAGACCCGAGACAAATACTTGCAGATCATACAAACATTTGTCCCGCGGCGGGAATTGAACCTGCAACCTTCTGCGTCTCAGTCGGACCTTAGCCCATTGCGCCACAGAGTTTGTCATAATAAGTATGTATTTACAAAAAAAAAGTATGTAAGTAGTATATCAGTCATTGTGGTACCCATAACACAAGCTCTAGGGCCAAATGATGATGCGTGAAATGTACCTACATAGTAGGTATACAAGTAAATAGAGCCCGATATGCTGAGTCTGGCATCTGTCAGAGGCCAAACGCATAACGAATCTAAAAGCCAGTAACAAAGTCAAAGTCAAAAGATACCTTATTCAATACAATCACAAGGATCACTTTGAAACGTCTTACATACTAGGTGAATTTAGGTGCCAATTCATCCTAACCTAATCCCGAGAAGAATTGGCAAGAAACTCGTCTTGGTCCTAGCGCTTTTTTATATGATCCATCTTATCACTACCTTAACTACGAAATACTAATACAAGAGAGTTATCATTAACTTAATGTTCCCTCCGAAGCATAGAAGCTCTAGAATAATCTCACAATAGCGCCACTTTACCGATGATAAAGTACCCGCATTTGATTCCAATTTAGTCTCTAGATTTGGCCCAATGAGCAAAAGAGGAATCGAAAATATTGAATCCATCCCATTGTCCCCATGTACGCAGCCCTTGCCATTTGTCGTCGAAGTTGCAAATGGCGTCTGAATTTGTGCTAAAACTTACCATTCTGCAGATGGCTTTAGAAGGCGAGGTTTTGATAGTGTTAGAACTTTCTGGAAATATATCGCTATGTTCTGACCGTTTGTGAGTTTAGAGTTCATCTGGTGCTATAGCTGGATTATACTGTACTATAAAACTAACAGTATCATATCATTAGTAATTAGCGGAACTTGCGGCATCGTTTGCGTGCTGTTATTAAATTCACAATGCCTTTCTTAATAAATGAATGGTTGCGGTCGTGGCATAGCTATTTTAGTTGTGGTTCGTGTACAGTACTTGGATGGGTGACCGTGACATCAGTTTAGCTTCCGTGCTTCCATCGGAGGTGGGAGATGGGAGATGGGAGATGGGAGGTGGGAGATGGGAGATGGGAGATGGGAGATGGGAGATGGGAGATGGGAGATGGGAGATGGGAGATGGGAGATGGGAGATGGGAGATGGGAGATGGGAGATGGGAGATGGGAGATGGGAGATGGGAGATGGGAGATGGGAGATGGGAGATGGGAGATGGGAGATGGGAGATGGGAGATGGGAGATGGGAGGTGGGAGATGGGAGATGGGAGATGGGAGATGGGAGATGGGAGATGGGAGATGGGAGATGGGAGATGGGAGATGGTCGTGGCATAGCTATTTTAGTTGTGGTTCGTGTACAGTACTTGGATGGGTGACCGTGACATCAGTTTAGCTTCCGTGCTTCCATCGGAGGTGGGAGATGGGAGATGGGAGATGGGAGATGGGAGATGGGAGATGGGAGATGGGAGATGGGAGATGGGAGATGGGAGATGGGAGATGGGAGATGGGAGACGGGAGACGGGAGACGGGAGACGGGAGACGGGAGACGGGACACGGGAGACGGGAGACGGGAGACGGGAGATGGGAGATGGGAGATGGGAGATGGGAGATGGGAGATGGGAGATGGGAGATGGGAGATGGGAGATGGGAGATGGGAGATGGGAGATGGGAGATGGGAGATGGGAGATGGGAGATGGGAGATGGGAGATGGGAGATGGGAGATGGGAGATGGGAGATGGGAGATGGGAGATGGGAGATGGGAGATGGGAGATGGGAGATGGGAGATGGGAGATGGGAGATGGGAGATGGGAGACTTTGGACGCAGTTTAATATTGCACAATGAAATATCAAAGCGACACGCAAAGCTAGTTTTCTGGTTCTACCAAGACGCGTACACATTACGAAAAAAAATTACCCTTGAAGCACAGCTTTATAATAAGAAACTATCTATCATAAAAAATTTAAACTTATTAAATGCATTTAAAGCCAAACATATACAATATATTTGTAATAATAACGTCTTCTAAATGCATTGAACGGTTACCTACTACCAATGTACTTTACTTGTCTATAAAACTAACGCGTTGCTATTTCATTGTTCTTGTTTTCCGTTTACAGGATTAGCAATTAGGTTGAATAATTTTAACACCATCTTTTCTGGATAGTTCTGGTAATACTCACAAAATGTCATATATCATATTCAGCCAAACGGCAATGGGACGGGTCTCTATGTGAGCTCACATGGAATCATCTCTTAGAAACATGCTCAAGCTCCGTAGATCGCGCACGTCTCCTAACAATTTAGAAATGGGATTACGAGCACTACCAGCCTAACAATGATACCTTAATAGGTCCTAATACATTTCGAATTGCAAATTGTGTGGGGTTGGGATCGAAATATATTTTGAAACCGCAACACATAATATACAGAAGTTACAGTTAATATCCTACTGTCCTATTAATATTATTAACGCGATATTTTGTGTGTTTGACGTTCGGATGTTTGTGAATTTGTGTATGTTTATGTTTTTTGTGGCTCAATCACGTAACGGATTTGAATGTAACTTGACACAGAAAAAGTCTGTAACCTGGAAAGTATATAAACTACTTGTAATAGATACTAGGCATGCGATGCCGATGGCGAAAACTAGTTAGTTATAATTGACATCGTAAGGAAACCGGTAATACTACCAAAAATTCAAAGGTTCTGTCAATGTAAGCCTATATGCGGAGATGGGTTTGAAAACTGTCACGTACAGAATTTTTTCTACTGTGCTAAAATTAGGTAAGTGTCAATTATAATATTGGACCTTCTGACTGGTCTCATTAGACCTCCTCAAAGAAAGATGTCTACCAAACCTGGGGATTACATTGAAAATGTTTGGTTTTGAAAATAGGTCAGATATATTGACTATAAACTATGTTTGTCAGTTAGAAGAAATTTATTTACAGAAATAATTTCAGAAATGTACAGAATAATATAAAATACACGTGAAACAGTGAGTTATCTAAGGACTGTTTAAAACGATATATAGATAACTCAACTGATCCAGATCACTGCCAGAGGGCAGCGTTCCCAAGATACTGGCGGCATTACTTGAATGGCAATGCTAATACGCTGGGCCAGATAGGAGCCAGCTCTTGGGTCACGCAATGTATCTACCAGACGCCGTGAAATAATTTGTTTGTTTAATGTTCTATCACACAGCAACAACTAGACATATTCGAATGAAATATGAAATAGATATTCGCCCACATTTCAACAAAGTATCAATAGCAAATTCACTGTCAGAAGGAATTGCATAACTCTTCAAATGCTTGCAAAGATACTACTACACCTGCTACTCATTTCGTATCAGCTAATTCTGGTGACGGAATTCATTGACTACCCAAAGACATGGCTTAACAACTTTTGAAACTCCGAAATCGATAGCTTACATGCCCTCTGAGAAGGGAAGCTCTCAAATGAAAGTGCCAGTGGCGTCACCCATCTAGGTACTGACCTCGCAGAGCGTTGCTTCATTAATAACGTTCGTAAAGAGATAGCGAACAGCGATACAGATACTAATGAATCGATTCACTGATCAACTACTTCATATAACACACCTTCGCTTTACGAGTATAGTAGGAAGGTAGGTGAATAGAATGAAGCAAGATATGTAACCGTATCGCTGAGACTCGAGCACTCTACTTCTAGTGATGTGAGTAAGTATCGATAAAAATAATTTATTTATATTAAAGATATTTTATGTAAAAATAACAGAATAGTAAAATTATTAATATGATAGATTCTGAATTGTGTCTGGATATATGGGTGTTTGTATGTTGTGGCTCAATCAAACTGCAACGACTAAATGAATATAAATGGATCTGTGACCAGGAATAGCAAAAAAACTATTTTTATGTACCACGCTTCAAAAGTTAGTAATAATAATGAGTAGAAATTCGGAATTCTCCGTGCCGACGTCACATGACGTCGCGAATTGGCTTTATTTTCGCAAGGTCAACAATAGTGCAGGCATCCTCAGATAACGTATATTTTGCCTTTAATGTTTCTTTTCATTATTTTTTTCTCTCTTGGTATTAAGTCGATTTGCGGAGAATGTTTAGGCTTCTTCAGGTAGATAATTGTATCTGCTAGCTGTTCTTAGATTGCCTGCACTAGAAGCAAATATTAAATTTATATAATTAACAGTTTCTGACAATTTTTCATTTGTACTAAATATACTAAACAAAGCGATTTCTTATCAAAACTTTTGATCTTGACATTATCATCTTCATAAAAGAGCTTAAAAGCTTGATGATACGTATTTTATATGATATCATTATTGTCATCGATAATAGCAGAAATGAATATCCCATCACTAAAGAAGCCAGACGGTAATCGCCTCCTTATAATTATAGCTTATCGTCGCGCATGATTTCACAGGCTTCGTGCCATTCTTTCGTTGCTATCGCGATAATTTGTTTACCATTTTTGCACAACCGACTCTATCACATCCCAGTAAGGTATATTCTCCCATGACGAGCGTTGTAGCTCAATAGCCTGAAGAACTATTCATACAGTGTGCCGCGTGATTTTTCCAGATATTTCACGTGACACTTTTACCCTCTTTTTATCTCCTTTTCGTAGTGAACGCGGAGTTTTTGGTATGTTTCACTACGCTTGACGTTTCATGGATTGATGGGATGTTTCGGATAGGGGTTTTTTGTGAACTAGTTTTCTGAGGCATTGGATTTTATTTGGGATGTGGTGTTCTTGGCGGATTTTATTGGTCCCTAGTTTTCACACTGACAGCCTCTATTTTTTCAAGTTTCAAGTTTATTTATTTAAATAAGAGTAACATTACAGAAAAATCCAAAGCGTTACATCTATCTTTCTTTAATTAAACAATATAAAAGATGAAGAAATAGAAAAACAAAATACCTTAATACTAGTTAGGAACAATCTCTATCTTAAACTACGTAACTGTTATTATGACTAGCCAACCTACAGTTACAGTCATAATAACAGTAATTAAAGTCCGTTTAGATAAATTGGCCAAGAGCGTGTCAGACCCCGCATAGTAAACGATCCCAAAGTCAGTATGGACAAGAATAACCAGTTGTGAGGTCCCAAACCAATTCAACATCATCTTGTTACCAAACTACAAGATTTTAGTATGGAACTTTTAAATATTTGTAAAACTGTCTAATAAACTTTCAAAGTCCTATCCAACGATATGCCACATGATTGGATAGTAAAATAAAAATCAACTCCTCTTCACATGTAATGTCTAAAAATTATATTATAAAACTTTTGTTTTATAACTTTTTAGGAACCATTATATATTACCGTACAAAATTCTATCTAGATAAGACTAATAGTTTGTGAGCAAGAACTCCGGTTAGGGGCGGGCAGACAGACAGACAGACTGACAAACAGACATAGCGAAATTATAAGGCTTTTCCTTGTAGATTTAATAACCATAATAATTACGTTTGAAAAACTAAAGAGACAACCGACTTCATTAAATATAACAAAAAATACAGCCGAATTGAGAACCTCCTCCTTTTTTAAGTCGGTTAAAAAAGAATCATCGAAATCGGTTGGCGTGATATTGAGCTATTCGTCCATTTGTCGCGCACATACTTAATGCAAATTTAAGACTTATATGGTTTTCACATGGATGCCATATGTCATAGTCAGAAATAGTCAGAACTAGGCCAAATTTAAATGGGACCACACGGGAAGCACTAGCATTAAAAAAAAGACATCAAAATCAGTTAACTCTGTCAAAAAGTAGCAAACATAAAAAAATAAAAAAAAGTCGAATGGAGAACCTCCTCCTTTTTTGAAGTCGGTTGAAAAGATTCGTCTGGTGATATTTTCGTCAATGACGTATACATATTGCAATAACTTACTAATATCCGTTTATTGAACGGAGTCTTCACAGAGGATATTCAGCTTTGATATAATATATTACGTTATTGCGGTTAATATGATTTTGCTTGATTGATATACTTCCTTGTGTTGGAATTGAATAACAAAGGCTTTGAATGTGAGCTCTAGTTAGTTTGAAACACTAAGCCTGTGTTCTTAAATTAGATATTCTATCTGCTGCAATTGCTTGAGATTGAATCGAGATTGAAGCATTTATTTATAAATTCTATTAATGATACCATAATCTCGTTTTTGTAGTAAACTATAAACAAGACGATCACTGTGGCGCAGTAGGCCTAGGCCCAGCTGAGACGCAGAAGGTTGCGGGTTCGATTCCTGCCAACATACCGCATGTTGGTATAATCCGCACGTATTTGTCTTTCCACGTATAATGATTTAACAAAAATAAAAAAATGTGTATAAGGCAATCGTCAGCAGTATCAGATATATATATATATATTTTTTTAATACTAGACATTTCACACAGCATCATCTGGACCCAAAGTAAGCAGAGCTTGTGTTATGTTATACATTTATTTTTTTGTAAATACATACATATTATACATAGAAACACCCGGACCCGAGACAAATACTTGCAGATCATACAAACATTTGTCCCGCAGCGGGAATCGAACCCGCAACCTTTTGCGTCTCAGCCGGACCTAAGCCCACTGCGCCACAGAGGTCGTCATACCCATATTTGGTATTTGGTACCCATACCCGTGTGGTCTTGTGGTCATGCTGCTTACCTTGGGGCTAGATGATACTGTGTGAAATGTCCGGCATTATATACTTAATTATAGGGAATCACTGTGACTTCATTTGCCTCATATTTTTTATTATAACTCCCAACTTCAACGTTTATTCTATAGACTATATGTGGTTGCGAGAGCTCTTATTATAATAGCCTTAATACCCCAAATGGATCAGTTATCCTTCTCTTAGCTCAATGCTGCTAAACCAATACCTATAACGAATTTTAAAAATGAAAAAATCAGCATTAGGAAGTGGGTAGTACAATTTGGACCCCTTTTCTCCAGAGTTAGACAAATGTAATGTAGGATGCCCTCCAGCTAGACGGAACGACGATTTTTGCAATGTAGCTGGCAGGACATTGACGAGAAGAGCTGAAGATCGGGCTGAAGATCAGTGCGTCTGGAGAGGCTTACGTCAGCAGTGGACTAAAAATAGGTCAATGATGATGATAGCGGAATTGAGGGACCGGTTTGCGTCATGGATTAGCCTACACATTGAATACCAGTCAGTCAGTTATCTAGAAATCTTATATATACAGATAAATGCTCCCTAACAATATATTTCATGTTACAAGGACTCTTTCTCGGCTTTGAGCATAAGCATTGAGCTCGCTTGAGTTCCCGTTTTATCCACATCCTGCGTATCGATATTGCCGAAATGTGTGAAATACATGTTTATCCTTCCTTCGCGAAATATAAAAACATTTTTGGTAAATGCTAGATTTAAAGGTAACGGTCTACTAATCCGTAGGTGGTATGAATATTGCCAGCGAAATAAGAAAATCTCCATCATCTTCCAAAGCTTGCCTTCACTAACTGCTCGGTATAGGCATCCCTAAGCTTGTACCATTCACCGAGATTTTCTGATAATCTTATCCATACGTGGTCTATTACTTTGACTATATCTTTACTTATGTCGCCAACGAACCACCGACGTTCCTGTAACCATATCTCGTTCACCTTTTAGTGGTTACAATACTCCACCCGTCAACACCACGCCTCATCATGTGTCCTGCCCAGCTCCATTTGAGTTACATTATCCGTTTCCAACGTCTTTGATTTTAGAGTCTTCAAAAAAGCCCACTTTTCAAAATATATATTTCTTATAAACTAGATGTTCCAGTGAACTTCGTGCTACCTAAAATTGATTAGATTGTAAAACACTTCAGTACTGAGGCGAACAAAAAAAATAAACAAACACGAATTGGTCAGAATTTTTTATATATAACGATATAAAAATATATTTATTAAAGAGTTCAGTGAGGTAGAATCCAATGACAATATTAACAAAGCGATCCTAGATCGGGTCCACTTTTGCATAATGACGCACGCAACCCTTATGATAAAAACTTAATATTAGATTTTTTTTCTTTTGCAATGGGCTCGCTCAAGACTCGATAGCGTGAACCCGGTGCTAAGAATCCAGAGACTGCGTGGATAAAGAAAGTAATGGCTTTTGTCGCCCGCACCGGCTCGGATTCGCAAGGGAAAATATAGGCGTTCGCACTCGTATAAACTCGTTAAGTACAGCGATTTGCAAGGTTCTGGAATATGCTACATTCAAGTCTTGCTTAATTTCAGTGCAAGTGTTTAGTTTAGTTATAATTAAATACTACTTTTAATAGTTTCGTATAAGTCAGTAGGTAAGACCTCCGTCGTGGCCGAACTACTTCTGAATAGCTGGGTCTGACAGCTTATCATACCCTCTGAAGTCGTGTCAAGTCATGTCAAAGTATACTTTATTCAATATAAACACAAGGATAACTTTGAAACGTCATACATACAAAGTGAATTTAGGTGCCAATTCCTCCTAACTCAAGCCCGAGAGGAACCGGCAAGCATGGTAGGGTTCCGATGAAAATACCACTAAAGTCACCCTTGCAGTTACTAAACTCTCACAATGTTGCTTATCTTTATTGGTAACGGCTATGTTAATTATGCCACTTTTAATAAGAATTAACTTATATTTTGAGGACATTATACAAACGACAAAGGAAACAAAGCAGTCGGTAGCGGTGGTCTTTATTTGTTTGTAAGATGGTTTAGGTGTGTCGATTATCTAAGACTAGCGACCCGCCCCGGCTTCACACGGGTTATCCCTAAGAGATCCACCGCGGGCCTTTTTGAGGTGTACAATACTGTAATACATTATTTTGATCTATCTCGTAGGGTTCAGCCAGAGCATTTACCATGTAAGCGCAAAAAAAAAAACCTCTAAAATTATCAGTATTTCTCTTCTATATTATGCATGTATTATACATATAAACCTTTCTCTTGAATCACGTATCTATTAAAAAATCCCGCATCAAAATCCGTTGCGTTGTTTTAAAGATCTAAGCATACATAGGGACAGACAGACAGCGGGAAGCGACTTTGTTTTATACTATGTAGTGACTAGAAAAATAAGAAAGTTTTTCTAGTCTTAAATCAACAACAACGTTTGAATAGCTAATAGGACGATAAATTATGATCTTATCTTGTACTAATGTCAATAATTCTTGTAATTCAATTTCATGAACCAAGATATCAAAAAAATTTTACGCCCCTTTTGCTAATAGGTGTTTATGGATAGATCCAATGTTTTTAAGCGAGTATTTTTTTGTAGCATAATGTAGGATACATAGTAGATTATAATTTAATATAATCACTACATAGTAAAAAACAAAGTCGCTCCCCGCTATCTGTCTGTCCCTATGTATGCTTAGATCTTCAAAACTACGCAACAAATTTTGATACGGTTTTTTTTAATAGATAGAGTAATTGAAGAGGATCGTTTATATATACAATACATGCATAATATAGTAGAGAAACACTGATAATTACAGAGGTTAGCGTATATTGGTTCAACGTATTAGAACTACTGAGCTACAGCAACGTGTGGCCGGGTCAGCTAGTTTATTACGAAATTAGAAAAAAAAAACAGAAGTCTATTTTAATTTATTTTTAAAAGTAAAGATTTACTTTTACATTAATACAACAAATTAAGTTAGTTTAGATTGAATGTGCCGAGGACCTCAAAAACCGCAAATATGCTGATTTGGATAAGGCCTACATATTTGAGCCTTTTGGAGTCGAGACCCTGGGCCCGTGGGGAACAGGAGCCTACCGCTTATTCAAAATTATATCACGGCGTCTGGAAGATACGTTGCATGACCCAAGAGCTGGCTCCTATCTGGCTCAGCGTATTAGCATTGCCATTCAATGTGGTAATGCCGCCAGTATCTTGGGAACGCTGCCCTCTGGCAGTGATCTGGATCAGTTGAGCTATATATAGATCGTTTTAAACGGTCCTTAGATAGCTCAACTGTTTCACGCGTATTTTATATTATTGTATATTATTTTGAACATTTCTGTAAATATTTCTGTAAATAAACTGTATTATTATAACTAGTTAGTTTATGTTTATTAACACCAACAGCAGAATCACTACTATTCTTTTTCTTATCGTGTCACTAGTTGTTTCGAACCAGTGTGGTGAAAGGATTAAAGAGCGCCTTAGAGGCTTCCTTCGTACATTTACCATCACTACCATTGGCAAACATTTGATAAACCTATACATTTTGATAAACACGGGCTTTACTTACGTATTATTCTGTCGATGGAGGCACCGACACTGTTTCGATTCATCTAGAGAATCTTCATCAGGGTGAGTTTGATCCGCTGTCCACTCGTTGCCGCGCGAGTTCACGGTTCGCACTGCCTCAATCGACAAAATAAAACGTGAGTAAAGCCCGTGTTTATCAAAATGTAAAGTACAACTCACGAAAGTTTTGAGAATTTGATAAACCTTTTTGTTTTTAAAGAGTTTTTACTAGGATGAAAAAAATCCTTTTAAAAGAGTTTTTAAAAACAAAATACTAACAAAGAACTACTAAACTGTTCCGAGCCTAAAGTCATCCCAAAAACCCAAGCGTATCCAGTAAAACTTTATGGTTAGGAGTATAACAAGGCCGCTGCTTTTTTTAGTTTGTTGTTACCCGAACCCGGGCTAAATGGATGCCTGTAGTTATTTCAAGTATAACTGAGAGCAACACCAGGATTTTGATTAAAATTTTTGAGTTAGACCTTAAATATTCAGTGAATTGTTTCCCTGTTTTGGCTTGCATTTTTGAGGCAAAACTAACAAGGATTAATGATGCAGTGTGCGTACAATATGGATTGAGTTTATCATTCAAAACATTTATGCTGAACGTCTATTCTAGACCTTAAGAGGAAGAACGGGGACTTGCAGTGACTGTGCACTGGTTCATCAGAAGTCTGAAGATAGTAGAGTTCATGTTGTCTGTCTCTTTTGATTGTATTTGTTTCATCTTCGTCCGTCTTTCTTCTGTTTTGGTGTTTCTGATATACTCCTAATACGTTGTATGTACCAGCATCGCACAACCACAGGTTATTTTAGTAGATAGAGTAGGCTCTGTGCTTTTCTAGGTCACAGACTACATTTGCAAGTTTCATCCAAGCCGTTGTAGCGTGACAGAGTGAGACAAACAAACATAGAAACGAATAAGCAACCACATAACATTGTTTATTTATTTGAGAAACAAACAGATCTCAGAAACTTATAAACAAAATCACTAAAATATTACATAATAGAGTAAAGTTTTCACTAATAAGTGAAGCTTAAAAAATGCGAAGATAAAGTAGACATTCGGAAACGGAAATGGGTTTAAAAAAAACTGATTTAAACATTAGACAAGTTATTTATAGTTATTTAAAGTTGTTTGCTGATGGCGTGTTTAAATTTGAAAAGGGAGACGTCTAATCTATAATATATAAAATAAAGTCGTGTTAGTTACACCACTTATAACCTAAGAGCCGCTGGACCGATTTGGATGAAACTTAAATATAGTTAATAAGTTCGATTAGGATATAGGCTATTTTTTATCATCACGGAAAAACAACGGGAACGGGGCGGGCGAAAGCTAGCGCCATCTATCAATATTTATCCGTAACTTTGTTAATGTCTGTAATTATTACATTAATTTGAATAGCTATCTTATTTTTAATAGCGATGTTAGTACATTAATATTTTTGTGAAGTTGTAACCGCCCAACGAAGTAGGCACGGGTCAGCTAGTCTAACATAGAAAACAAATCATTATTAACGTTGTGATTGTATCATAAAGTGGGTCAACCAGCAAACCCACTTTTGTCACATATCCATCTAGCTGGCGTATTCTATATATCCGCTTATCTATATTTGTTAAATCATCAAACTTATGATCTTGTTTGTGACCTGTGAATACCTTCAGCCGTTAGAATTAGCATTATGCTCATAACTACGCGCGGAACAAACTAATAACTTAGATAGTTTGCAGTTATACAGTTATACATCTCAAGTAATCGGGGATACGTGTAGTTTAGTTTCTGGGAGTGAGCTGAGCATGTCTAGTTACTAACAAGTATTCGTAAGTGGTACCTACTAACAAGTTGTAGTAAACAGGCCTTTGCATCTGTTCTAGATAATTTAAACTTGTCAGTATTTAGATGGGAGTAGGTAGCACCTTTTTTTTTTTTTTTTGACGAGGAGAAATCTGCAAACAGATTTCCAATGCACAGAGGGGTGCGATTGGAATATGTGAGGTTGGCTGTCTAAAAAACGACAGACGACTCACTAAAACTCCCCGGTGACCAGCCTCATTGCATGTCAAGGGGCTCCGGGATCTCCATAGGAACGCACCGGTGCCCCTCTCGCAAAGTGCTGCGGCCGCAGCCCATCCCAGGAGTGGCAAGCCACCCCCGCACACCCACCCGGTGCTTACGGCAGAACACGTCACACATGTTAACTGCCGCCTTCCCCGAGCCCGCGAACGGATAGCCGGGAGCCCTCACTCCGACTACCCACGGACCCAGTGCGCCGCTCAGTCCCACAAGAATCTAAAAGAAACTGCGAATATCTCGCGGCGAGACGTCGGCAAAGGAGATCCCATCTCATAAGCCTGCTGGGTGTAATAGCGACATTTACTCGCAGAATGCCGCCGCTGGTCAGAAGTAGGGGTAATGCGGGGTCCCCCGCCAACTTCACATACCAACACATACACGCCAAGCTCGTCCCCGCTTCAACCACTGCACCCTCATTGAAGAGACGCGCGGAGGAAGCCCCCATCCCTTCCGCCACTCGGTCCCACTAAGGTCTGGCGACCCAGCGAATACCGAGCGGCCGAACGCTGGCCAGGAGGAAAATCCCCCTTAGCCTACCTGGGTGCATGCGACGACACCTCCTCGCAAAGTGCCGTCACCCCTCCCAAGGGCCAATGACTTCGGACGCCCTAAATCCTACCATCAAAGGCCCCCAAGATCACTCGGCCCACGGGTCTCCCCGACCCTGTGTGGGGGATCTCCGAGCGGCCGCAAGTCAGAAAACGACATTGCGAGTGTCCCTTCCCGACAAGCGACTGGGAAATGCACACCAAGCACGTCCCCGCTTCGTTGCTTTCGGACGTGGCCCGCACAACTCTGTCTTGCAAAGCAGAGCGCCTTACAAGACAGAGCTCTGCGAGCCATGGCCACAAGCCCTTCCCTGGACCGCAGGTGCGGTCCTCTCCTCCTGCCTCGTCTCACTGTGCCCTCTGCTAATCAGAGGGACACGTGGAGAGATCCTCCATGTCGGGTTATTGGCCACCGTGCGATACTTCTTTAGCGAACTAAAGAAGTATCCCACGGTGTTACCAGGGTGCACCACGAGGAGGTTACCCGACCTTGCACCCCGGGAGTAGGTAGCACCTATACCAACCTTACAGCTTCTTTGTCGGCCGTATCCAAAAGAATGTCATAGCCAATACATGTGGAGCTGACAAAGCCGCTAGTTTCTTCACGATGTTTTTCATCACCGTTTGGGAGCTCTGGCGAATTCATAAATTATAAGGTGTTAAGTATAAGTCATCGAACACGTCGAAACTTTAAAGGTAAATACTTAACTGATTGCATGTACTAAATCTAGGTAGGTACTTCTTAGATACTACATCATCATATCATCATATCAGCCTCTAGAAGTCCACTGCTGAACATAGGCCTCCCCAATAGATTTCCAGGAAGAACGATTTTGAGCCCTCTCCATCCACCGATTTCCCGCGATCTTTAGCTGGACCACTGCCGGAGATTCTTCGCACCCCCTGTTCCGCCGTTACCATGGCCGCCACCTATGCCAGGAATAGGGGAAACTGGGGGCCGTCTTCAGATTGTGTCTATCATTTATTGGGGGGTTTTGCCATAGTCACCACTCGGGTGACCACTCGGGATTAAGAACTCGGGGGGTGCTGCTGCCCAATATCCCGGTGTGTGTTCCCTTAGTCGCTTTTTACGACATCCACGGGAGGAAATGGAGGGGTCCTTATCTAATCCGGAACCACACGGACAACATAAGATACTACATAAGCCTAACATTAGTCCTAATCAAACCAAAAAAGATTCATCAATACAATCACAATGTATATTTTCAAGGTATTGCTAAAAACCTGTAAATATATACTTCTTCGTAGGCAAAAACTACACAATATCATATTTTGTGGAGTAGGACCGGTATATCGACTCGCATGGATGCTTTCAATGTGAGAGCGACGCTCAATGGTACCCGCTGTATACAAAACTTCAGGCATTGGCAAGGACTATTGTATACGTGGGAAATACCTAATAGTAATGTACCAGTACCAGAAGGTATCACTATCGTATTTTCCAAAGATTAGACAACTATACTACGCCGAATAAAGCAGCGCTACGATGTTTGTTGAATAGGTGATCTTTCTCTCAACGGGAAAAATGGTTGGATGATCAGTTTGAACAAAAATCGTCAGAAATCATATTGATATAATAAATCTTATAAATATATTTTTTCTATTCCTTTGATTTTGGTTTGATAACTTCGTCGCCAGGGCTCTCGAGTGATGTCAAATCTTTACTTCATGCCCTTACTACTACACCGCCAGTTTATTTTTTATTTAGTGGGCAACTTTGATATTGAAAAGCTCAAAATACCACAGAAATATTATTAAATTGTAAACAACCTCAACCTCAAAACATTTCCGAATGTTCACAAATACCTAATCAGCAAGAGTAACTAATTCAACATTTTACGCGAGTACTCGGTAACTTTGCGGCGAGAAATTATTGTTCCCTTTGAAAGTTTTAGACGAAATTCCTTTGAAGCAGGAGTCAAGACTTATTGTAACATACCATTCAAAATATCTATAAAATATACCGACAATACGTTAATATAAAAGTCGTACAACATATTAATATTAGTACATGGATGAGCTTTGCTCGGTATAAAACACGGATAATGTCAAAAATGAAACCTAGCTAGATCGCTTTATCGCCCTCAAAAGCCCCTTATATTAAATTTCATGAAAACCTTTGGAACCGTTTCCGAGATTCAGATTATACGTTTACATATAAAAAATCATATCTTCAATTTCGACGAATTGGGTAAATACCCAATTCGTCAAGTTAATTCATTTCGCTCGCTTTGAGTTTTGCTGACACATAAAACATAAAATTAATTATACATAATCGGAGGGAAACCACCAGATTATTATCTACTTATCCGTGCTTTCTGTCCGTATCGCGACGGCCGAACGTCCGTAAATTACGGATAAACGGATTCGAAACACTATCGAAATAATAAATCTGAATTGCGGCAGATCGTATAATTTATAAAAAGATTTTCCTCATTAAGATCAAGCTGATTGATTTTGTTGTGTTTGTGATTGAAAAATGTATCATCATCATCATTCACAACGAGACTGCAACCAGTGCTGAGTTTATGCCTCTTTTGAAGTAAATACAACCTTTGACAACCTCTGTGTTGCAGTGGGCTAAGCTCCGGCTGAGACGCAGAAGGGTTCGATTCCCGCCGCGAGACAAAGTTTGTATGATCTGCAAGTATTTGTCTCGGGTCAGGGTGTTTTTATGTATAATGTGTATGTATTTACAAAAAAAAAGAGTATATAAGTAGTATATCAGTCATGTGGTACCATGTGGCCAGATGATGTTGTGTGAAATTTCCGGGATTATTTATTTATTTATTTAAATACGAGATTTAAGTGACATATTGGAGGTTCGGAGTTCCTAGTACATGTTCCTATACGAACAAGAGTATGTTATTAATGGGATAAATGAGATTTTCAGTTTCAATCCAACGTTCGGCGAAGCAACAATTTTTTTGTTAAAGTGCGAAGCGAATCAATTGTTCCTAAGGATGCCTAGTGGAGAAGCGAAATACGTGTCGAATTTATTTTTGAGGTTGGATGGTGCGCGCTAACTTTTTACTATTTTCAATAGCGGGCGGAGGTGCATGCACCTGCATTGTGTCTCACTCATTAGGAATACATTGGCGGAATACTATCTACTAAATATCTGTTTAATGTTTTGAAATGAGTTTTTATTACTCTCAGTAGTCCAAGTAAAGGCAGACAAGTAGTAATCAAGTATATTGGAAGTGGGACAGGAGGATATCATAATTATCTCCTCAGCCGCCTATTAGTCGTCACCTTGCTTTACCTATGTGTACTTTCTAATGATTACCATCTCTTAGCGGCAAATGTGACACTTGCCTAGGTAAATAGTACGTTACACTACCGTTGTTAATACCTAAAGATTTTATATCAAACACCAGGCACAGGAGAATGAACTCTAGATGCAAAAGTATTATAATACACAGAAATTTTCGTGCAAAAACTTCCAAAGTTGTATTCATAAAACCGAATAATGAATATGAAATCGAGTTAGTCGATGAAGTAGCCCAAATTATATTATTTAATATGCATGGCTTTACACGATAGGAAAGTTGTCAACAAGATTTTATGTTAATTTTTTTGGGAATTTCAGGAAAAAATGCCTGGGAAATGAAGATTAGGTGTATGTAGGAAGTATGAATACAGGAAAACGTTATCATAATACGACCGTCGCAAATAATTTTATAAGAAAAAATACTTGTGGGTCGCCCGATAGAAGTGATAACTTAAATTAACCTAACTAATGCTGTGGGTTAGAGTGAGAGAGGAGGAGCCTGCCTACCGCTGCCGTAAGCGTGAGAGAAAAGGAAACTAGACAGACTGGTGCCGTAACGCGTTAAGTAACGCATCGGTTTACCCTCCTATTAGAAGTTATCACTTCAAAAATATAGATTTTAAACAATGTCAGTGACTCTGGTTTCATAAGGCGTCCAAAGGCCACCGTCATGGCCTAACAACATATTAAAATCGGACCTTACTGTTTAACGTAAATGTCGCTGTGATCAACCATCCAGATAATAACATCACATAAAGTTGCCTAAACATCGATGATCTGTTAGGAAAGACTAAGAGTGTTTTTGGTAAAATCGAATTAAACATCAATATATTTGATCAACGTTTTTGATGAGATTTTAACAATTGGCTTCTGTAACTGAACTCTATATTTATTATTATTACTATTTATTTATTCATTTAAATCAACATTGGATCACTTTTGTTACTAAATACTTAAATTAAATGTTAGTACTTATGTATAGGCAATTAACTATTTCACAATATTATACAAAAGTTTATTGTGATTTGTCATTACATGAATCATCGAATAATGATTAATGTAATGACAATCAAACCTATCTGCCACCACGTTCAGAATACTGTTAGAACTGGCCCGCACCCTACGCCACAGGGATGTGCACCTCTTCCGCATGGTAGTATAAAAGCAATCTACTCTCGCCTCGGCGGACATCCCTGACGAACTACGGAATCGGGGCATCAGCAACCTGAATGCGTTATTATATTGAACACGTAGGGCGTTGTACTGTTTTTTAGTATGGCTAGCCCACAGGCTACTGGTGTAGAAGCTACTGCAATATGCGCGAAACAAGATGGTTTTAACATCTGGGGAACAACGAGCAAACATGCGAGCTATCATGTTTGCTCTTACAGACAACGCCCTCCGCTCCCTTTCTAAGTCTGCATCATCCTTCAAATCATAGGTCACCACATGGGCATGATATTTATCTTATCCATTATATCTTATCTGTTAAATGGAGTTCCATATAATTTTATTGGTGGTACAGAAGGCGTACTTTTTCCTCTAACCTGAAAGACCATACACTCACTGTTCGTCACATTATACTTCAAGCCGTGCCTAAGAGCATAACTCTCACAGACAGTCAACAACCTCCTCATACCACAAACCGATGCACTCAGCAACACCATGCCATCTGCGTAATTAATATTGCTAACACAAACTTCATCATATATTTATATAGTAACCTGCTGCTTACAGGCCTTCACGAGACCTGCTTGCCTAGTGTGAAGACTGCTGAATAGTTTAAAAGCATTTACATTTAGCATTTAGCAAATGTTATTTAACGTTAATTATCTTTGCTATAATAGGTATACATAATTAACTTCACCTCCAAAGCTTTTTAAACCACTACAATCTCTTTGACGCGTTTCACAAAAGCGTAAAAAGGGAACAATACAGCCGACTGTTTGAATGGTGCGCCTAAAAAGGCCAAACACGTTTGAATTTTATAAACCGCGTCAAACGACCCACACACGTGTACAACGGCGATACCTATCAAGTCTAACCATCTTTCAAAAACCACCTAATTAGCTGACGTGATGTTAAAGAAGTGTTTGTAATGTCATTGTAATGTAATGTAGAAGAATTATAAGAATACTGTGTCTGCTGTTCTCAATTCTTAATGATGCCTATTCCAAATAGTATTTGAAATCCCAATTTTCCTTTCTCTCTGACACCTAAAACCGTAGCCTAAAATCTACCGATTCTCTTCATCTAGCCACTCCAAATCATTCAATCTCTTACCGTGCTTGCTCTTTTGAAGTAGTTGGCGTTGGTTTATAGAATTCTCTCCCACTAAACTAAAAACTGCACCCAGTAATCTAGTGTTTAAAAACACTGTGTTTATTTTATTTGTGCAATATGATTAAATAAAATAAATTGAAAAAGATGCATCACATTTAATCGCCACATTAGTTAACTTGTGATTGTGAGATATACCTTAGCTGAAAACAAATTGTCTGACATGTTTAAGTCGAACGCGGCAGAAAGCGTATTTGGTGAAAGAAGTTTTACTTGTTTCTACGAGTACTCGTACGCAAGTACACGTACGAGTACTCGTATACTAGAGTTATAACTGACAGACTGCGCCACATATATCTCGTCACATATAGAGATGTATTTCTATTATGTGACGCCTGCGTTTTGTAACACATTTTCATACAAATTTTGTTTCTCGCCTTAAATATTACTTAACCGCGACCACGTAAACGTGTGCCGTAGCGTTGCGCGGTTTGATGAGTGGGAAGCTTTAGGCTTTAGGTAAAGTGAACGCATCGCATCACGACGGCTGTGTTGTTCGTGTTTTAATCTGAACTAGACAATAGAAAAATAGCTGAAATTTTTGCGCTTTTTTGCGTGCGGTGGAGGTTCGTTATGAACTTTGTGTGGTAAGCCGTTATGGCTTTTGTTTTATGGCTGTACAGTGTAAGCTGTAAGTTCCCAGTGATGATTTTGAGCGCCATTTTTTTATATATAAATAGATCTTTACGTAACACCTAAGTAGGTCGTAAACTGATTTTTGCGTGGTCCGTGCGTTTATGAAAGCAATGCCAAACTAAGTTTCTGGTCTTTGAAGCCTTTGAATAAATTATAAACTTACTGATAACTTTTTTTTGCATATAAATTTGTAAATAATTCATGTCGAGTAACTTCTGAAATAATGTAAGCTAAAAATAAATCTAGTATATTGATGTGACCATTTAATCTATTGTAAAATGTATTAACGGTAGCAATAAAAGAGATTAAATATTTAAAATAACACGTAAAGAGAAAAACCATCTAAGGTCATCACACAATTGTTTGTTCTGAATAGGAATTGAACCCACAACCTACACAGCGCAGAAGGCAGAGTTACTACCAACTGCGCTGTGAGGCCACTCAAAAACATTACCCTTTATACATTCTCAGATATCTCGTATCTACTCATATTTCCCACCCCTCAAGGCCTTCCCACATTTAGCTCTTTCAATGATTCCGCACCGGTCAATGATTCCGCACCGGTATAAAAATAGCGATAGGTACTAAAATGTTGAAAAAGCACCAAACGGATTGAGTATATCGTATGAGCGTATTTGTTTATTAAATAGAGTTACTTTTTTTGTGTTAACGTTCTTTTGAAAGGGTTCGTTTTTTTTGCAGCGAAATTAAATCTAAAATTAAATTTATTTTTTGCAACAGATTCCATTTTTGTTTTGAGTTATTAATTATTAAGTGCTTTCCGTGTGAATCTTACTATTTTTACTATTTTATGCAATCATGTTCGAGACTCGTGCAAGCCACACTTTACTGATTTAAAAATATTAACCTTAGCTTCATTATACATAAGCGAAGTTGCTGTTTTTGTAAAAACATACCCAGACCAGTTTGAATGGCTTGCAGTTGGATGGAAGCCGACTAGAAGGTAAAATGCACAATGTGGCATGCAGGACACATCTGTTACGTAGGTACTAGTGTATTTTTCATGGCACCTAGTATATACCATAAGATACCGCCATCGATTCGATCATTACCAAAAAATTATTTCGGGAGCTAAATGTTTTTTTTTGAGAAAAGCGTACTATAATGTTAATGAATTTTTGAATGACCGCATTATTAATTAGAATTTAGTGACCTTTTTTAGTATGTAACTTTGTGACAATATTTGTATAGTTTGGACCATGACATGTAATATTTTTATTTTTGTTTAAATGATTTTGATAATGTTTTACCTACCTACCTACCTACCTACTAAATGTTTGTATGCTGTATGCCGGATTCAGAGATACCTAATTTTAAGAAACACCTGTCTTTTGTAACACCTGAATTCACAAACAATAAATGAATATGAATATGTTATAATTACATAAAATGTGTTAAGATGTTTGTTTGTTACTTAATACCGATTAATAATGGCTGATCTGATTTAAATATAATTTGTTGTAGATATAGGTTTTGACCTGGATAATAAGCTACCTTTTACTTATGTACCACACAGACAAAGCCGCGGGCAGCAGCTAATTCAAAATAAGGCATATTCAGAACTTGACTGATGCGAATGCTAGTTTGGTTATCAGAAAAGTAAAACAGAAAGATTTTTGACATATTGATAAATTTTAATTCTTTCGTGGTTACATTATACAATACATTACATTCGGGCTTATTCGTGTGTCGTGTGGCCGATTCATTAGATGTATGAATAAAGAATGGAAATGCCACACGATTTAGTCAATGTACAAACCTTGACTCTAATTAAGAAGTTTTAAAAATATTGCTTTAAATCAAGAAACTTTAAACAAGTAGTACTGAAACATTTGTAAAGGATAAGTATCAGCGCACACTTTTCTCCATAAACAAAAGTAATCACTCAGCAAAAACCTCTAGATTTAGCAGATTGTACAGCGATGTTTTCTGTATCACGCAATATTCCTTTTATTAAATATGCATGAAGGAACATCGTATATAATATAATTACGTTTTAAAAACTAAAAAGAAAACCCATATCTTTTATATAAAGATACAAAATTTCGTTTACTTGGATGACATATTTTTTCCAGCTATTTTGATTTAAAAACCAAACTACCAAACCCATTTTGATGAAATTTCTATGGAAAGTATATTCATTCACATAATTTTTTGTAGTAGTTTGGGTAGTTGTATAATGCAGCGAGTAGGCCGATGCATAGTCGCTGGTTTTTATAAACTATTGGCGATTTTACTGATTTTGTATCCTTTGGTAATTTGTTATAGAGTTTTATCCCTTCGTACCTAATATTATTTTTTCCATAGTTAGTCCTTGGTTTTATTAAATTTATGTTATTGGCCTGCCTAGTTATGCGACTTTGAACATTTATCTTTTTTGTAAAAACTAATTTTGAGTGTAAATCTTTAGTTAAAATTTTCCTAATCAAAATTCATGTATTGTACATGTACATTTGTTTTATATTTATGATTTTAGTTTCTTTGTAAATTTTGATGGTCGGTGTTAAATAATCATAATTGAATAGTCTTTTAATAATTTTATTTTGAGCTACTTATAATGTTTGTAGATTTGTTTTGGCAGCTGCTCCCTAAATCTCAATAAAATATTCTAAATGAGATTTGACCATAGAGTTATAGATCGTGTTTCGTACCGGTTTTAGGAGGCATCGTACTATGCCACGAAGCGCACCTGTAAGAGTAGTGATTTTTGTTCTGATCTTTTCTATGTGGGGCCTCCACGTTAGCTGACTGTCAAGTATAAGTCCAAGATATTTCTCCTTATTTACGTTTTTTTTGTTGTACAATAAACAATATACAACCAAATACAGAAACTCTTCCTTTTTTAAAGTCGGTTAAAATGTGTTAATTGACAGCAGCAATTGCAATTTACGCCTGTTGAAAGCTAACCGAAGACATAATCAAGGAGCCAGCTGTAATAGTATAATAGGTCACGCCGGAGGTCTTAAAAAGGTCTACACGCGAATTATTTTTGCTATAACAGACTTAGACTAAAATAAAATAAACCAACAACCCTCATTAAAACAACAATTTTATCCTTTGTCCCCAGGTTGTGGTTAATCTTCACGCATTATGGTTATTTATGCTTGGATTAACTTTTGCCTCCCTTGGCCCTTGACAAAAAGAGGTTTAATGCCTTTTTGGGTTGACTTGCACACATTTACCTGCTGTTTAGAGTAACCGTTTTTTTATAGATTTTTTCTAGAGCATTAAATTTTATTAACTAGAACTTTGCCAAGTTCTATTTAATAAAATTTAAAGTACCGTTTGACATACTCTTAACATTTATAAAGCCCTGGTAGAAAGCATTTTATCGTATGGTTTAAGTAGCTATGGTCGTACGTATAAAACTTATCTGAATCAGATATTCAATATTCAGCATAGACTACTTATGATAATGGTACCTACAAAAATCAAAACTGAATTCTCGGAGGATCCCATGGGACTCTTTAAGTATTGTGGGATTTTATCAATTTATAAAAAAGTTCAACTTAATTTACAGTTAAAAGAACAATTCTATTGCACAGAAATACAAGTTCCATTACGTCAACGAATAACCACTAGAAGCATAACAGATAAGAAATTTCAAATCCCTAATTTCCAAAATGAATATGGCAAAAGAACCTCTGAATACATAATTCCTCAACTTATTAATAACTTATCATAAGAAATAAAAAATAAAATTACACCATAAAACTTTGAAATTATACTAAACAATCATTTTCAAAATTTATAGCTATTTCATTAATATATTTAAATCATTGAAAAAAAAGAAGCATCCTATGTACTCATCTTTTCATTTAGTAGTGTAAGCGCGCGCGCACAAGCGTATCTAAGCTATCTGTGCAATGCCTTTTATCACCTTTTATCTGCAGGAGTAGGTACCTAATTGTAAAGACGTTCGTTTGAATGTGTGCAGTCAGTATTGTTATTGGTGTGCACCGGTCGCTCATTATTCTTACTTGTTATTGTTACTTACTTAGATTACAATATTGAATGTGTTTTTTATACTCGCATATGTAACGTTATAATTATTTTTTAAACGTGAGCCTAGTGTTTAGATAAACCTAACCATAGGCTTAGAAACACTATTTACCAATGTTTGTTACCATTTTAATAAAAATAAATATATCTATCTATACGTGGTCTAAACGCAATGTGATTGTGGTATACAATTTTTAACAGACTGCGGTTTTTCCCGCTTGTACGTAAATAAAAAGTGACCTATATTTAATCCCAGGTCTAAATCTATATCAAGTTTTATCCAAATCAATTCAGCTTTGATAGCGTGTTTGAGTAAAATCTACCATTCAACAAACTTTCAAATGAATCATGCACGTCCTAGAACTGAACTAAAATCAATCAACAGAGGTGAGCTCTGTTTGAGTTTCTGAAACTTCGGTCCAACACAAACAAACATGCGTTATGGGTCTAGTATGAGTACTGTCATTTTATTGATCTTCTAATAAGATGGTCGTAGAATCTATTTGGTAAAAGTGCATTATGTCACTTTTATTTATGGCTTTTGGTACTATACACACATTAAACCTATCCACCTAACCAACCCATATACCTATCCACGCTGGAGTATAAGCCTTGGCCACGATAAAAAAAATTGTCGATTCTTTGTGGCTCAGTGCTGGCCATAACTGCGCGGTGGCGTGTGGATCAGAGAATACAAGAAAACGAAAATGTTAGAAATTACCCATACCTGTCACTAGTAAATGTTTCGCAGGACTACGAGATAGAGAAACACCGGAAAAGCAGACCCCACCATAAGATGAGAGTAATAATGCTCAGGAAAGGGGGAGGATGACTTTGGAAGGATATTTACCCGTAATCGAATCGTTAACTAAACCTACGAGTACGTCATACTGTCTTGCCTACGTTATTTCCTATTTAAGTTTCAGGTAAATAAATATATTTTTTGTAGAATACCTAGATGTTTTATTTGATTATGCTATATGTCTTCTACTTTTAAATTCTCCTGTATTCTTCTGTTTGTGTATGCTTGAGTAACACATGAGTGTCTGCGTCTGTCTATGTGTCTAGGGCATTTTGTCCCATGATTCGTGGGTTCATTCTGCTACACAGTTCCGCTATATCGTGTATGGTCATCGTTTAATTGGTGCCGGTCACATACGAATGGTGTTAGTGGAAACGGCGTGTGCTGACGTAAGAAAATGTTGCAAAGCTATAAGCTGACGGACCAATGCAAATCTAGTACTGAATGTTAATATTCTTATTACAAGCCTGCATAGACCTAATGCAGGGCAAATGAACATTATACCCCTTCCAGCGATCTTGATGCTGGAGCATAGAGGACCTATTTATTTATATCTTTATTACTATATATATATATATATATATATATATATATATATATATATATATATAGTAATAAAGATACTACCACTATATATCTTTATTACTATATATATATATAGTAATAAAGATATAAATAAATAGGTCCTCTATGCTCCAGCATCAAGATCGCTGGAAGGGGTATAATGTTCATTTGCCCTGCATTAGGTCTATGCAGGCTTGTAATAAGAATATTAACATTCAGTACTAGATTTGCATTGGTCCGTCAGCTTATAGCTTTGCAACATTTTCTTACGTCAGCACACGCCGTTTCCACTAACACCATTCGTATGTGACCGGCACCAATTAAACGATGACCATACACGATATAGCGGAACTGTGTAGCAGAATGAACCCACGAATCATGGGACAAAATGCCCTAGACACATAGACAGACGCAGACACTCATGTGTTACTCAAGCATACACAAACAGAAGAATACAGGAGAATTTAAAAGTAGAAGACATATAGCATAATCAAATAAAACATCTAGGTATTCTACAAAAAATATATTTATTTACCTGAAACTTAAATAGGAAATAACGTAGGCAAGACAGTATGACGTACTCGTAGGTTTAGTTAACGATTCGATTACGGGTAAATATCCTTCCAAAGTCATCCTCCCCCTTTCCTGAGCATTATTACTCTCATCTTATGGTGGGGTCTGCTTTTCCGGTGTTTCTCTATCTCGTAGTCCTGCGAAACATTTACTAGTGACAGGTATGGGTAATTTCTAACATTTTCGTTTTCTTGTATTCTCTGATCCACACGCCACCGCGCAGTTATGGCCAGCACTGAGCCACAAAGAATCGACAATTTTTTTTATCGTGGCCAAGGCTTATACTCCAGCGTGGATAGGTATATGGGTTGGTTAGGTGGATAGGTATATATATATATATATATATATATATATATATATATATATATATATATATGTCAAAAACCACTCACCCATTCATCACGAAATCACAGAAACCACCGGTTTCTGAAAACGGAAACAACGGAAAATTTGGTATGCAGCTTCCTCTAGGGCCGTACGTGCTCGCTAAGAAAGGTTTTCAAAAAATTCACTCGGGATCATGCTCAAACCGCGAAAACCGCGATTCTGCTTTGTAATTTTTCCGAAACATTCATTCGTTCAATTTCAATTATTATCTTGCTACTTTGTACCTACCACAAGGGCAAAGCCGCGGGAAACAGCTAGAACTGCATAAAAGAAACTAGCTAGTCCCGCCAACTCTGCCTCTGTTAGATTTTAAATATTAGATTATCTCTATGAAGTACCAAGTTGCTAAGTACAAGTGATTTTTTAATTGACCTACCAAAACATACGTGCTGAAACTAGTGTTACCTGCTATGACGCGAAGGGCCAACTCCGGATTCAATTTCCGTATTGAACACACATTTGCATAATTTCCTCTCCATTTGCTCCACTATTCCTCGGATACCTTCGAGATGTGAGTTGGGGTAGAAACGCTTTCGGGGATTTTTTTCTAGTATTTACAGGCTAACTACTGTGCAAAAGGAGGGCATGTGCAAAATATGCGTAGACGTGCCATTTAATACTGTCCGTAAATATTCTCAAAGAATATTCAATTGCGGGCGGGAGGGAGGTGCATGAGTCTGCATCGTGTCTAACTCATTAGGAATAGATTGGCAGAACAGTGAGGCTGCATGTGTGGATTGTATGCGCTAATCTTTTACTAACGCTTTGCATGGCTTTTCAATTGCGGGCGGGAGGGAGGTGCATGTGTCTGTGTCCTATTTAACTCATTAGGAATAGAATGGCGAAATAGTACTAAATATTTGTCCATCTATTTAATGTTTTGTAATGGATTTCCGCAAAGTCACGCCTGAATCAATTATCTATAACAGCTGTTGACTGAACTTAATTATGGATTTCGGGGGATCTTAAAATTCCATACCCAGTCTATTATTGAGGTTGCTAAACAGGATCTTACACAAATAGGTTAAAGCCGTGTCCCACGAACTTACCTGAATTAGTTTTGTAATATGTACACCAATCTAGTTTCTCACATATACGCCCGTATATCCTATACGATAATCTGTTATTTCGTAAATCTACAATTGTATACCGCGTTGTATAATGCTTTCTCTGTTCAGTGCTTAATAAACATTTAAGAACCAAGGCACCGCCTGTTGTTGCCACAAATATTAGTTAAAATTTACTGATCTTACTGCCCAGTCGGCAACTATGACTGCGCCATGAGTTGTGTGTTTGACCATTGAACAAATATTGATGTTTGTTTGTTACTCAAACACGCAACAGTCGCTAAACCAATTTAAATAAAAAAAAAATGCTGGACATTACACACAGCATCATTTCGCCCCAAAGTATGCAGAGCTTGTGTTATGGGTACCACAGTACCAATGTGCTACTAATATGTTTTTTTTTGTAAATACTTTGTAATACTGTAGTTTAGTTGTTATGTGTGAGTATGTGCATTTTTAGGTGTACATTGTGTCGTAGTTTGTGTGGTTTGCTAAAATGTAACTTTATCGAATATGTAATTGTCCATTATTGTCTTTTGCATTCATATTTGTCTATGATATTGAAATTGTATGATAGATAATTTGTGTAAATTGCTAGCTAACCTAAAGCTAAAAAAAAGAGGTTACTGTCAATTTATTAAGTAAATCGTCTCTCTGGTCTTCACGATACAGGCTTGCCTAGTGTGAAGACCGCTGAAAGGTCTACCTGTTTAAAATTCGAGCAGCATCAAAGTGCATTTAAACATTGTATATGCTATCATATGATTCAGCATTCATATGATAAATATTTTTTTTCATTTTTCATTTATGGTTTTATACATAAATGAAAAATGAAACGGTTTTGCTAGCCTTGTTAAGTTACATATAATTATGAAGTAGTAACGTATTATAAAACAATTTATTCTGTACATATCTGTATAGGTTACATTTCCAATGCAAGTAAAGTTCGCAAAGGTTCAGGCATTTTGTACCCCACCTTTGAATTAGACGAATGAATGAAGCTTATCGTCCATTCATGGCTCCAATTTTTCCTTACGTAGATTTATGTGAGCAAATATAGAGAGTAGTATTGTGCGGAGCTCAGTCCGTCTAAGTAGTATTTGATAAAGTAAGAACCGTTCTAACGCTGAGAAATACAGCAGCTGGTGTTCTTTGTCAGCAGACATTTAGTACTGAAACTTTTTGTATGTGTTATTTGTAAGCGCAAGTGAAATAATTAGCCGAATAGAAAAAAATAACTTTGTTTAGCTCTAGGGTCCGTAACGCGCTGGGCCAAGGCCCAGCTGAGACGCAAAAGGTTGCGGGTTTGATTCCCGACAAATGTTTGTATGATCTGCAAGTTTTAAAAGTAGCTCAGATGTTTAGTGCAAAACTACGTTCAGCCACTGCAATGTATTCACATCACGCCTTCAGTCTATAAGGTTCTATGTTTGGTACCCGCCGGGAAATACAGACAGAAGGTACACGATTGATCATTGTTTAGGAATAGACAATGTACTTAGGTATCTATTCTATGGTGGTAGGTATGGTGGCACTTTAGAAATCTCTAGAGACATCTTGGGAATTTGAGTACCACTTGCGTGATCACGACTTACAAAATCTACAATGTGCGTTTTTTGGACTTTGGGGCTAATATTATAATAGAAATGTTGACTTAAACTGCTGCTGTTTCGGCGTGAAATGCCTAACTGCCTCCTAAGTTCGAGCTATGGAGTAGACTTAAAACCGGCCATGTTCATCATTTTTGCGCGAATAATAATAGTGCTGAGTTTTTTGGTAAATAGTTCCCATAAATGTAATTGCTAGAAGTACATCTGTATATTTTATACTCGTTTTTTAGTTTTTTTAGTAATAAACGTGTTTCTATCTATAAGTCTTTACATGCTGAGATGAACAGCTCCGAGCCACCTTTTACTTGTAACTTATTTATCCACATAAAAAGCTTTTGTAAACTTAAAACGAACTTTTCTTCACAATAACTTTTCTTGATTGATGGAAACTTTTAAAGTTTGTTCAAGTTAAAAACTTTGAAATTGCTCTTTTAATGCTTAACAGCTAAGTTGAAACTATTACAGCTACTCAACCTTGACCACCTGAGCACAGCTAGGGATGAACAGCTGGTCAACACAATCCTTCCTCTCACTGATGTATAGTGCGTACAGTTGCACACACGTATGAGATCTAAACCTCTTTTTGGATAGACTATCAATATCCTATTACTTTTCTCCTTCTACTAATACTAGTAGAAGGAGCCTTTGAGGCGCACTTTAATCCTTTCACCACACTAGTTAGAAATAACTAGTGACACGATAAGAAGAAGAAGTAGTTCGGCTCGAACTGATGACTCGCGATATCCGTAACGTCATTAGAATAGAATATAATAGAATTGTATTATTTGCAACAGCATGACAGAAACATATACAATAACAATATATATATGTCGGAAAGTAGACGAAATAATATGGAAAATAACCAATTTATTAGTTAAAAACATTACATGATTAATTTGTGATAAAACTAAACTTATTTTTGAAATGTAAATTTTAAGTTTATTTCTGGTTAACCATTTCCGGTTAGCCATAAGTCATTCATTTGATTTTCGAGAATAATTGTAAATTCATTTCCGGTCCCATTCAAATTAGTTAGGATTTGACTTGTAATTTTAAAATGTTATGAAAGCGGAAACGCAGAAATTGCCAATTATTTCCGGGGCGTCAGGACAAAGCTTTTGTAGTACATCTTGCTTTTTAATTCAGTCAGTTATTTTTGAATGTTGGTAAAAGCACATACGTGAACAAAAGACTTGTCTGTTACCGCGTATTTCTGTTATTAATGTAATCGTTTTTAAGGATAATCTGGTGTGCAAATTCGAATAAAACTGTGATCGTGTAAACGAAACGTGTTTCGTTTACTTCGTTGCCTGGAGAGCCTATTAGCGTCCATGATTATTATGGGGGCTTATATGTTCTCCAGGAAGGTGAAGAAAATGTCCGTCGCAACCTGCCATGCCTGGCGCACAGGCGCGGATCCAGGCTTTAAAAAAGGTTGTGGTCACAGCTACCCGAAAAACAGCCAAGTGCGAGAATATACCGCCTGGCCAAGATTTATTTAAAGTAAGCGTGTAAAAAACACACAAATTAGTAGATGTATGTGCACCCAGTGAGTAGTCATAGTCATTTTTTAGTCAAAAATAGATTTGGATTGTAGAACTAAATCACTTTAATATGTTAACGTAATATGGCACTATACATAATACATTTGTATTATTTTAGTTATTTTTTTCCCTTTTGGCACCCTATATCTCTACAACGGCTTGTTCAATATGATTGAAATTTGCTAAGCAATATATTTAAATTCAAGTCTGCGGTTCTGCTAAATGTTATATAGATTGGGTAGACGATTAGAAAGTTATCATCTAACAAACCAGCAAACTTACATTAAAACCAAATCGCCCATGTTGCGATTCAATCAAATCACCCACTGAAATCAAAATTGAATATACAAAAAAAAGTTTGTATGAGTTTGTGATTTAACAAAATGAACGAATCGAACGAATGAAATAAAAGAAAAGAACAAATAATACTCAGATGACTACATTGTTTAATTTCTTTACGAGCTTAATAAGCCGCCCACATTCCTGATGCCCTATCAACTCTGGAATAGTTGGGATCGACTTCTTTAACGATTTTGAAAAATCGCATTACAATAATACTACTTATAGTCACTCTTCAAACTCAAATATCTCAGCTTCGACGACCTCTGTGGCGCAGTTGGCTAAGACCCGGCTGAGACGTAAAAGGTTGCGGGTTCGATTCCCGCCGTGCGACAAATGTTTGTACGATCTGCAAGTATTTGTCTCGGGTCTGGGTGTTTCTATGTATAGTATGTATTTATTTACAAAAAAAAAGTATATAAGTAGTATATCAGTCATGTGGTACCCATAACACAAGCTCTGCTTACTTTGGGGCCAGATGGTGTTGTGTGAAATGTCCGGGATTATTTATTTATGTATTTATTAATTATAAGAGAAACGCTTTTACTCAGGTCAATGCCTGGCTGAAAAGCAGAAGGTTGCCGGTTCCGCCGGGGGAGGTAATTGTTTATATTTGTAAATATATGTCTCAAGTCTGGGTGTTTCTATGAATGTATTACAAAATATATATATATGAGTAGTTTATCAGTCAAGTGGTACACAAGCTCTGCTTACTTTGAGGCCAGATGATGCTGTGTGAAATGTCCATTTCCAGCATTTTATTTGGTGATTTAAGAACCAAGAGGTTAAGATTTCCGATAAGATGAACAGATATAAGTTAAACTTAATTTAGATATAGTTTTGAACCTGGAATAACGGTTCTACATCAAGAGATTTAAGACAAAGTTGGCATACATATGGACCACCTATGCTTAGCTTATTGCACCTAATACAGTATATCTGTTTAAAATAAGTAGAGTTGTAGGCCATTGCATTTTGTATTTTATGACATTGATATAAATGCCACCCCCGCAGTCTTAACGAATAGACTCTACCACCTTGTCTGACCCGTGTCTAAAGTTACTTTGTAGGTGTGGTGTTGTTTACACGTAGTAAGTACTTATTTATTATTACAAGTCAGCTTCCCGCGGTTTCGTTTACGTAATCTATACATCCACAATTCTTCTATTATTGTTATAAATGCGAATTTTTGTGTTGATGTTTGTTTGTTTGTGGCTTTATCAAGCCATAACGTGAATTAGGCTAAACATATTTGATTAAATCTTATAGAGGTAGTCTGTGACCTGGAATATAGGATACTTTCTATTTAGGTACCAGGCGTACGCAGCCACGGGCAGCAAAGGAAAATTAAAAAAAAACAAAAGTACGAGTTGTTACATTTTCAAACATGAACGGCTGAATGGATCCTGATTACATTTGGTAAATAGATAAATTGTATTTGGGAAGGACATAGGCTAGTTTTTATGTAAGTACGATACTACTAGTACGAACTAGTACGATATATATTTTAATATTATAAGCTCAAAATGTCTCTGAATGTCTGTCTGTCTGTCTGTCTCTTTTTCTTATCAATGTCTATCAGTTTCGATTAGCAATCGGCATCAATGTCTATCAATTTCGATTTGAAATAGGCATTATTTCAATCAATCATATACGATGTATTTAAATGCTTAGTACGCTAAACACGGTTCCTACCACAATCGTACTTTGTGAATTAGTCGAGTTATAGTTTGACATCAACTTCACATTGTAACTAGCGATAGAAGCCAATAGAAATCGCAGCAATCCGTAATACCAATTCATCAATAGTAACTGAAAGCTATTAGTATCAATGTTTTGATAGTATCAAAGTTCCATAAATGCCCCACTGATCTTAGAGACAAGAAAAAAGTAACAAATGCCAACCGGCTGTCGCAAACTAACAAATTGTTTAAAACTTCTCGGAATAGTCAGTGTTCCTCGAACATAAATAATATTTATTTGGTTACTTTGTTATTAACCAAAATTTATTTTATTGTCTATCAAATCTGAGCGAGAAAAACAATCCCAACCATTTTGAAATGAAATATTAAATGAAATATTATTTATTTGCTTGAACATATATGTGATACAATTAGGTCTTATAATAGTTAGTCCATTGTATGTCCTACCATATTCTTTGGCATGCAAATTTTATCTAGTGTCATTAACCTAGTTCTTAGCTTTAATAATTTTCTTGGAAGATATATTATTAGAAAGAATTCATAAATATTATATTTTTTTTTATTGTTATTCCTTCATTTTAATTGCTTATTTTAGTTTAGACCATCATATAGCACTTATGTTTGAAGTGATAACTTCTTATGGGAGGGTAAACCGCTTCGTGACGTAACTCGTTACGGTGCCAGTCTGTCAGGCTTCCCTTTATCTCACGCATACGGCAGCGTTAGGCAGACTCCTCTCTCACTCTAACCTACAGCGCTAGTTAGATTAGTTATCACTTCTGATTCTTCTTCCCGCGACGCACACGTTTATAAAATTTTCTTTCTTATCACCTTTGTATACAAAAAATAAATCAAAATATGAACAAAAGTACAAAATACTTTGTCCCAAGTAGGATCACAAATTGCCTCAAAACTTACTTGCAAATGCTTGGGTCAGGGCAGTAAGAAAGCAAAACTATCGCTCTAATTTGGTCCCAATTACAGAAGGTACCATAAGAAAGCCATTAACTTAATGGTATGGTTTCAATTCCAACCCACCCATTGTTAGAGTAAAGGCCATATCGAGCGAATCCTAATCAGCGTGATAAATCCCACTGATCTGCGTTGTAATTGGCATAAAATTGGACCAGTAGAACTATCTATGGATCGTTTTTACAAGTCTGTTCATAGCTCAACTGTTTCACACCTGAATTTCTGACAAACCTGAATTAATTCTTTTGAAAGCGTGTTTTTTGATAAAATAAAACAAATAAATTAATAACTAAGAAATACCCTGTCGAGACTCGGGGCCCGTGAGGAACAGGAGCCCATCGTTTTCAAAATGATTTCACAGCGTCTGGTAGAATCATCGCGTGACCCAAGAGCAGGCTCCTAATCTGGCCCAGCGTATTTTCATTGGCATTCAACTTAGCAATGCTGCCAGTATCTTGGGTATGCTGCCTTCTGGCAGTAATCTGGATCAAGTGAAGTATCTATATATCATTATAAACGGTCCTTAGATTCTCGTCCTGTAAATTATTACATTTCTAAAATTATTTTAATATTATTAACTAATAAAATTAAAACAATTACCACAGCCCTGAAAGACCTCGTTTATCTCACGTTTTTGTCTTAAAATTGGACAAAATATCTACTCTATTTATAAATTATTATATTACTAATAAATATTGCTGAACTGTGGAAGCAACTGATAAAACACTTACATACTCATAATAATTTTAAAACACAAGAAAAAAAAACATCTGTGCATCTGTACATCTGTGCACATTACACAAATGTCCTTGATGGGGTTCGAACCAACAACCTGCAGAGAGCAGTGTTATCAAATGAGCTGTGAGACAATATATACAAGCAAATACAAGAACTCGCGACTGTATTCACCCGCTCTACACGAATTAAATTGCAAAAATTGCCTTCAGTCGTCTTGACCTACTTTGTAACAATTAAGTACGCGATGTAGTAGATAGTCCCGTAGTGTCGGCGGAGACTGGGCGCTATAAAAAGACAAATATAAACTGGTATGTCTTTTATACCTATTTTTAATAAACCTATTTAATTTAATACTTATTTTTAATAAAAAATATTCTGTAAGAACCCCTCTGCAGGTAAAGGCCTCCTCCAAATTAAGCCAGTTTTCTCTGGATTTTGCTGTTTGTATCCAGTTTGGACCCGCTATGCGTTTGATTTCGTCCTCCCATCTGATGGGAGGTCTCCCTTTTTTTCTTTTGCGCACTGGCCCCCTCCATTCTGTGACTCTTTTTGTCCACCTTTGATCTTGTATGCGTGCTTTGTGTCCGGCCCACTTCCATTTTAATGCAAGAGCTTGTGCTAAACCGTCTGTTGCCTTTGTGATGTTGCGTATTTTTGTATGCCTTATTTTACTTATTCTTTTTATGTTTAGCATACTCCGCTCAATTCCTCGTTGGCAAGTTATAATTTTATTAAACTTCCATGTCTGACAAGTATAGGTCAGGCATGGTAAAAGGCAATAATTCATAACCTTTGTCTTGAGTTTGATTGGCATGTTGCTCTTAAATATTTCTTTAAGACTCCAGTACTTATTCCATGTTAACTGGGCTCTGCGCTCAATCTCTTGGTAGTTGTTTAGTCTGTCGAAGCTTATTTGCTTGCCTAGGTAAATGTACTTATCAGTGTATTGAAGAAGCTCGTTGTCGACGTATATTTGTACTTTAGAGTTGTTGGTCATTACCATAGTTTTTGAGAAGCTCATCTCTAGCCCAGCGAGCTTGCTAGCTTTATTTAGTGTCTCTACCATGTACTGTAGTTCTTTTCCTTTCTCTGATATCAGCACCAAGTCGTCGGCAAAGCGTAGGTGGTTTAAATACTTATTTTTTACTTTTATTCCGCATTCATTCCAGTCAAGCTTGCTTATTATCGACTCTAATGTGGCTATAAATAGTATAGATGAAAGCGGGTCCCCTTGTCTTACGCCTCTCTTTATAGGGAACAGGGGCCGACGGTTTCTAGTTTAACTCTACTTCTGCTCTTCCTGTATATGCTTTTGATTACTCTTAAGTATTCGTTATCCACATTCTGTGTTGTTAGAGTTTCCCAGATATAGTTGTGTGATACTGAATCGAATGCTTTTTTTGTAATCGATATATGCCAAGTACAGTGGTCTATTTCTCTCTTGATATTTCTCGATGAGAAGTTCGAGTGTGTGGATATGGTCGATGGTAGAGAATCCTTTTCTAAATCCTGCCTGTTCAACAGGTTGTCTTGTTTCTAATGTAGAGCTAATTTTTTTGGTCAGGATTGTAGAAAATAGCTTATATGCACTCGACAGCAGACTTATAGGTCTGTAGTTCCCAATATCATTCGGGTTTCCTTTTTTATATAGTAGAATTAAGTTAGATTCAGACCATTGGGGTTGGTGTCTCTCTAGATTTGAGGATAGAGTTGAATAAATTTGTAAACGGTGTAGCTAGTATTGGGGCAGATATCAGAGTCTCGTTTGCTAGGTTGTCCGAGCCCGGGCTTTTGTCTAATTTAAGTTTGCTCAGTGCTTCAATCTTGTCTTGTCTTCTTTGAAAAAGTTTTAATGTACGCTCTGAAATTATTTTGTGGACTTTCTTTGGGTTGTGTGCTACTCGGGCGTTTTGCAAGCTTGAGGTGATGATTTTGATTAAGTTGTCGTGGTACTTCTAGACTGGGATAGAAATCTCAGCAAACATTTGATCTTTCGATATGTAGGAGTTTATGTATTCTTTGAACTTGGTGATTTCTTCTTCGCTTGTTATTGTGTTATGTTGACAGTTAGTAAACTTTGTTCTACTTTTTTGAAAGGTGTGTCGTATGATATTGTAGCTCTTACTGGCATGTGATCCGAAGGGTAGTTTATGTTCAGTACTTCTATGTTTTTAAACAGACGAGGTCGATTTGACAGCACAAAGTCGATTTCATTTTTGTTGGCTCCATCCGGTGATCGCCAGGTCCATTTATTTTTGGTTTGTTTTTGAAGAAAGTGTTTAAAATGGACAGTTTGTTTTCACTCGCGTATTCGATTATTCTTTCTTCTCTCTCATTTCTGATTCCGTTTCCGTGTGCTTTCATGATTAAATGTTTCTCATTTTTTAGTATCCCAATTTTAGCATTTAGGTCGCCCATCAGTATGAAGGTTTCGTGCGCTAGTTCTATTGCCTTATTTACTGTCGCATAAAAGTTATCGATTTCATCATCGTTTGCTTGTGTAGTAGGGGCGTAGACTTTAATGATTGATAAGTTGGTATTTTCGAATTTCAGGTTCAATATAGCCACTCTTTCAGAAAGGCCGAGGTAGCCTTCTATATTATTTTTAAGATGGTATTTAACTATAAAACCTATGCCATGTCTTCCAGGTGTGTGGCCTGTATAGCAGAAAATGAAGTTATCATGCTCTTCAATTTTGTTTCCCATGCGTCTTGTTTCAGCTAATCCTAATATGTCGTATTAGGAGGGTTTTTGGAGGGTTGCTTGGAGGGTTTTGGTCATGATCTTCCACGGTGACCAGCTGGCTTGGAAGATGAGTTTGGTGTTCTGATAGTGGTTGTTGTATTTTGACATTGCGAGAGGGGGGCGGTAATTGCTATATATTAACGTTATTATTTTGCTGCAGATCTGATGAGTTGTTTGTATTTCTGTTAATAAGGTAATTCAGCATGCCCGGTTTTAAAATACCTTCTGATAGGCTTGAAGTTCTTCTTATTTGTGTTTGTGATTTATTTTTCTTGTAAGCCTGTGTGTTTGTTTCAGCCCTTTTTGTGGTTTTGTTTTCAGGCGAAGTTGAAAGCATTCTTTTGTTTTTTCCAGCTGTTTTGTTTCTTTCACTTATGACAAGCTTGTCGTATTTTATTTTTACAAGGTTTCCCTTATCCCTTTCGATTCTTGCTTGTTCTTGAAGCTCTTTCCTCATCTCTAGGATAATTTGTGGGAAATCTTCCGTTATGTAGTAACCGGAATTTTTTAGTGCACTTTTATTTAAGTTCTATTTTGTGTCGAGTGTACAACAAGTGAAAATTATTGGTCGAGGTCTTTCCCCTATCTTGCCTATTCTTCTAACTTCTTGAATATCCCTGCGGTCTAGTTCTTGAGAGAAATGTTCTTTGATAAAGTTCACTATGAGGCTTTCTAGGTTAGAATATGATGTTTCTGTTTCTTTTATTCCGAAAAAGACGATGATATTTTTTCTTGCCTGTTTTTCTATAAAATATAGTAGTTTTTCTTGGTTTTCACATTTTTCTCTTAGTTGTTCATATTTTTCATTAAAAAGATTAAACTTATCTTCTAATATGCAGTTTATATTTTGCGTGACTTTTTCTGTCACTTTCTCTCCACTTTTTTCTATTATGGTTTTCTGTTCATCTAAATCTCTTCGAATTTTTCGAAGCTCTTGCATAATTTCCTCCATTTCTTATACTTTCCAGATTATTTTATAAATTGTATAACAAATTTTGAAGTGATTGTTATGTTACTACTGGCGCCCTCTTGTTTTCCTGTTCCGAGTTGCTAAGCTAGATTCCAGATTATTTTATAAATTGTGTAACAATGTTTAAAGTGATTGTTATGTGACTACTGGCGCCCTCTTGTGTTCTCTTGTTCCGAGTTGCTAAGCTAGATTCCAGATTATTTTATAAATTGTATAACAATTTTTAATGTGATTGTTATGTAACTACTGGCGCCCTCTTGTGTACCTGTTCCGAGTTGCTAAGCTAGCTAGCTCTTTGACAGATCGAACGTATATCGAAGATGGTTCGGACTTGTGTTAGTAATAGGGGTAGCTTTCAACAGATGTCGCTAGTATCTTTGTGCACTTCTCATTTGCTTATTATTGCAAGTCAAGATATTGAAAAAATAGGGTTGTATCTCTTTATCACTTTAAAGGGATTGCCGGGATTATGAAAGCACAGTTTACTATGGTTTTAGTTAGTCTTTCACTTAAAATGCATAGAGTGTGGAGGATATGTCTGTATAAATACGTAATACGGCTCAGTCCAGACGTTTTCACTGATTACATAGTTTTCTCTTATTGTGTTATCCACAATGTATGATGTAGATCACTTGTTTATTTTTTCCTTTTTTCCCTTTCCACTAAGTAAATGCACTTATTTTTATTTTTAGATCACTATTAGTACGGAGCCGAAGTAAACTTGGCACTATAGCACCCTCTCTCAAAATAAGTCGATTAGTGTATATTAATTATTAAGAGTTGAACTGGACACTGACTTATACCAATAGACACTGTTTTTACAATTACTTTTAATTTCGATATGATCGCCATATACGAATCGGTGGCCTTTGCGATTTCTTATAAACGCTCGCGGTGTAGAAAGTTCTAAACTGTTAAAACACATTTGAAAACTTTCTACCCCGCAAGCGAGCTCAAAAGCTTCTCAAAGCTTTTTGTCCCCAGTGTACCACCAACTTTCCAGCAACCGTAACAAAACAATGAATCGTTTTCTGTAACGATTATCGCTTTCAAGAACTTTTCTTTTGTTGGAATTTTTGAACTGTTCTGCGGATGTCGGTATCATTATTTGGATTGTGCAAAGAAATAAGCAAAATTGTACAATTTGTAACTGGAATTGCCAAGATTTGAATGGTATTGGTTTAATCTTGAAAATGTGATTTTTAGTTTATACTTCAAAGGAAGGAAAACGTAGCAGAGAATCTTAGAACGAGTAAGACTATTAGGATCGCATTTTTTTATGCCTACAATTTGAAGTTTTTTAAACAAATATTGAATGTTAAAAAAATCTTAGATATTTACCTAGTTGTGGAGAAAACAGGTTAATTAAATATATTTTTAGTTGTAATACCTAATACCAACGTATTACGTTGTTATTTGTCACAATCTTTGTTTGATTATTGATCAATTTAAGCAATAAGAAGTGCCTTTGAAATCTTCATGGAAGAATTAAAAATTACTTTTAATTTAAAAACTAATGAATAAGGTGTTTACAAATATATAAGGTAAATATAAAATATCTAGGTATATATAAATAATTAAAACGATTTTACATAACTAAAACAAGACCTAAAGCTGACATTTTTTTACCCATAGATTAACAGATAGTACCTACGTAGCTAATTCCACACGTATCACCACTTGTATGTACCTGGTCCTAGTCAGAGTAATACTTTAGTAGAGAGTTACTACAGTTTTCAAGTCAACGCTTCTTTATAATGAGATTTTAGATCTTTAGACAAAATGCTTAAAAACCAACAAAAATAAACAAATATTCTCTCGACTGCAATTCCCAGGCTTAGAAGATATCTCAGATCTCTAATTATTTAGGCAATGGGATGAATGAAGGGTTAGTCAGAGGCATGCTCGAAATTCTTTTAGACACATGCCTCTATTTTTGCACAGTAATTTGTATTCCGTAAGTACATGACAAGTTTTAAGGTTGCAAATACATCGCCAAGTTACAAATCTTATCAAATAATGTCAAAACTTTGACTCATGATGTTTGAACAGACTACGGTATCTAAAACTGGGCCAGGACAGGTTGACTTTCAATAAGTGCCAGTAAACAAAACAATACATCAATACATATTCATCGTTTGTAATCTATGACGTATGCGACGAACCCAGAGGTTACTAACTTAGTAATTATATTATTTTAAGATTTGTACAAAGTATCAGTATTTATATTTTGTTTTCTTTTGCTTACAGTTCGTACATAACGCCAAGTCATGCTCAGTTCTACTCCAGTTCTATCTATTTTTCCGGTACACTTACCTTGCCTGGAGGCACGTACGATTCATACCGGCGTGTATGAATCGTACGTGCCTCCAGGCAGGGTAAGAGTATCGGAAAAATAGATGCAACACAATACTCAGTATACACGGTACGAACGTGGAGCGGTTAGCGAGTGATGTGTATTTTACTCCATACTATGTAGTGGGGCTAGGAGAACGACAAGATGATCTAGACCTTCTAGGCTTTTATTGCCCGTATTTCAGAACACAACTCAATATCAGATCGAGATAAATATAGATTTTGTGACAGTTCCGTATGAAAACTTGTAAATAAATGAATTGTTAGTTTTCGATCTGAATTTGCCACTTGATCAAAAATCATAAAAATAAATTTAAAAAATATTTGCAATCAAATCACAGAAGATTAGCAAAATTGACCTAATGAATTGATAATTATAAATAAAGATGAGAGTAGGAAGAGTTTAAGCTTTGTACTTAAATAGCATCTTATGACGTGAAACTTTTTCCGTAAGAAGCAAGATTCAAAGCAAAATCAATATGATATTTATTAAATAAAAGCACAATCACATATATTACATGAAATAGTTTTTAATCGTTTTGCCCAGGTGCTAGTTAAATGTCAGTGCCAGTTCCAGCTCAGTGTCAACTCCAGTTCAAGTACAATCCGGCGAGAAACTCTGATCCTAATGTATACATACTCATAAATTATTTGAGCCAGCCTAACTGTACTAGGCTTGACCAAAGCATACCAGAAAATCCTTATTTCTAGTATCCATATTATTTTTATCCGTAGTTTTATTATACAAATTAATATTTCTGTAAACATATAATATATAAAATACTTGTTTATATACAATTATGTTGACCAGTTACTGTAGGGGGTAGTCCGGGGTATAAAAGAACCCTACTTACCCTAATTAGGGCTAGGATCCGGCTAAGACTCAAATGGTTGCGAGTTCGATACCCGCCGCGGGACAAATTTTTGTATGATTTGCAAGTGTTTGTCTCGGGTCTGGGTGTTTACTATGTATTGTATAATATGCATGTATTTACAAAAAAGGTATATACAGGTTGTCCCAGAAAATTGTGTCAAGCGAAAGTCCAGATACAGAACACCGCTTGGGGTACCCGAATCACCCCCATGTATGTTCCGCGATTTTTTATAGTTTTCGAGTTATGAATTTTTGAAAATTTTCGACTTTAACAACTTAAAAAATTCCTTAAAAAAAAAGTAGAAAACTTTCTTACTATTTTCTGGGACACCCTGCATGTATGTAGTATATATCAGTAATGTGGTGGTACCTTTAACACAAGCTCTGCTTACTTAGAGGCCAGATGATGCTGTGTGAAATTTCGGGATTATTTATTTATTTAGTCATTTTATTTGACAGAAGTCCACATTTTGCACGGAAGGTTTCGAACGTGACTTTTGCACATTTGCAACTTGACGGTTGCAAGCCCGTCGCCACTTTTAGAAATACTTTTAAATGTTCTTTTTTCCGCATTTTGAAATCGTTTTATTTAAAAACAGTAAACACTTTACGTGTGTCAAGTCTGAAACATACAGGAAACAGACTCAAATAGGATTTCAATAATTTTAAATGAGCGTCTGCAGCAGCTGGAAATAGTCAATTAAAAGACGATTTCGAGTTCGAGACTTGTGTGTGTAATTTGTTTATTGAACAGAATTGTAGAGTAAAATACCTAAAAGTAGAATTTACAGCAAGAGTTCATCTTGGTGTGTACCACAACCGTTCCAAATATTCTGCCTCCAGAAGTAATGCCAGCACATTACTGTGTTTAGTTTTGAAGAGCACTATCCGACAGATGAACTATAGCTTTTAGGATGTGCCAGATATCTCACATGGCGTTCAAAACTAAAAATCTATTGGTGCTCGACCAGGTACGAACTCACTACTTAAATAGTATTGGCAACATTGGCAACATCTCTGTTAGAGATTTTCTATTTCACGAAGTCCAATACGTTATTTAATCTTGAATGAAAAGTATCAACAACTAGCTTCTCCTTAGAATGCGTTATTGCTACATGAAAAGTAGCTTTTGTTTTTCCTCAAGATACAATTTATCCTTTTACCAAACTCCATCAGGATTCGTTCAGGCGTTTAGCCGTGAAAAGGCAAAAACAGTCCGACACTTTTAAATTTACAAGTGGTCGCCATTGGTCGAAAATCGACTATAATTAAATTTAATGTAATTTTTTTTATGCATAATAAAAACCAATAGCATTCAGCACTCCTTCACTATATAAACTATTAATGTGCGAAATTTCATACTCTTTCGTCCGCGCAATTTTGGTAAAAAGGGGTAAATGATTTTTGCTTCACGTATTAAAATATAGATAAGTATGGAAGTATGGATGGATGACTCAAGCACAGATTAAGAACTTTACATTTAAAAGTCAGTTAAAACTGCTGTTTTTCGTGCGATGTTGCTTAGTGTAAGCGCAGCTTAACAATAAAATCGCTTATAGCTTATCCAATGGCCCGATTTCCTTCATATCACGTTCTCATTTCATCCAGACCATAGGTCCTTTGGAAGTTATCTTTAGCAATTGTAGCCGCATTGCACTTCACTTTTTACATTGCTTCTTTTAAATAGCGTGTTTTATTAAAAGTTAAAGTATAAGTTAATACTTCTGGCTATACAGATTGTGAAACTGAACGTTATCCTTAACTAACTGCTGCGCGTGGCACGTAGTACCTTCTAGATAAAAAGTATCCTATAATTTACTCCTTGTGGCGCAGTGGGCTAAGGTCCGGATGAGACGCAGAAGTTCTCAACCGGACCGGGCTCCCGCCATGGGACAAATGTTTGTATGATCTGCAAGTATTTGTTTTGGGTCTGGGTGTTTCTATGTATAATATGTATGTATTTACAAAAAAAAGTATATAAGTAGTATATCAGTCATGTGGTACCCATAACACAAGCTCTGCTTACTTTGGGGCCAGATGATGCTGCGTTAAAAATGTCCGGTATTATATATTTAAAAAGTCTAGTCTCATCTAAATCGGTAAAGCTATTTAAGCGTGTAGAAATACCAACAACTAAAACATTTATTCATTATCATTTACCACCCTCATTAGTATGATCTGTCCTTGTCTTTTAAATGTCAAAGTATAGAGATGGCAACAGATTTGAACACCATTTCAGCTATTGAAGCTTACAACGCCATTATGAATAATTGGGTAAGAAAATAAATCAATTGGATGTCCATGCGTGTAAAGGTTTTCATGCAAGATTTTTGGCTTATCTTTCAAGATTCAAGATATTCATTTTCATTAATAAGACAAGTATATATTAATTTTTTCAACACACTAGCTCATAAAGTGGCTCTATGGTCACCGCAATTAGGCACAGAATGACACCCATAATCAAACTGTGACTTTTTCATTGCTATAACTCACTAGTGAATTATAGTTTTTTTTTTAAATTTTATTGGTTGAGGTGCTTTGTACTTAAAAAAGTTTTTATTCAAAAAAAGATCGTGTTTAATAGAACAAATAAATTAATGTTCCTATTGCTTGCTCATTTCATGCAACTTCTTATTTAAATAGATAATTTTAACTCGTACGTGTTTAATAAATAAAACTTTCACTCAAATATAAATTTTGTTTTCTCTGTAATAAAAGTAAACTTTAAATTCCCCATTTTGTACGTGGCAGAAAAAGCGCAAACCCTATGCGCGGAAAATAAAAAAAAAACCCCAACTGCACATTTACTAATTGTTTCTCTAAATAAACTTTTGATCTACTAAATAAAATGAGTTTTTATTGTTATTTTATTCACATGTGTGTTGAAAAACGTCGTATGATACACGTGTGTATTGATGATTACCGTCCTCGGCTCTCTTAAGACCCTCACCTGCCGGCTCGGGTCTCAATGGCGCCTCAGCGGTAATCAACAACATTACACACTAGTACCATAATGTACTATTATAAGCATATAAGGGGGTAACATAATTTGAACGTCAATGTCAAAGCTAAACTACTACAATAACGTTATGTTAAGCTCATTTCGAATCGTGCTAATCATGTCAACCGCATATTTTTTGGCAGGTCTCTGTCAAACGAACTATTTTAATATGTCCGAACCGAAGACAAAACGATTCCTTTTCAATGGTAAAAATAAATAATAATAATAATAAATAAATTATCCTGGACATGTCACACAGCATCATCTCCCAAAGTAAGCAGAGCTTGTCTTATGGGTACCACATGACTGATATACTACTTATACATATTTTTTTTGTAAATACATACGTATTTTACACATAGAAACAACCAGACCCGAGACGAATACTTGCAGATAATACAAACATTTGTCCCGCGGCGGGAATCGAACCCGCAACCTTCTGCGTCTCAGCTGGACCTTAGCCCACTGCGCTACAAAGGTCGTAAAAAACATTGACAAATAGCGCAATTGCCCTGAAGGTCTTATAAGTAGTATTCATATATCTATATATATTAATACGTTACTTATAATAGTTAATATTAATACGTGAAACAAAAATGTTGTACCCTTTTTTTACGAAAATTGCGCGGACGGAGGAGTTTGAAATTTCGCAAACTTATATTTTATTTAGAGTAAAAGTGCAGAATGCTAATATTTTTTTTAAAATATACTTTAGTTATTAATTAATTATGGTCGAATTTCGACCAGTGGGCGACCACTAGTAGGTATTATTCCTTATAAAACCAAAATCTTGCATCTAGTTTATGTATTGTACAGGGAGAATAATCCCCGTACAATACACAGTACAGTTTTTCTAAAAGCAATAGCTGACGTATGACGAACAGAGCGTCCACAGATTTTCCGTGTGCAGGTACAGGTACTAACAAGTTTGGTCGAATCTTCCATTCATTAAAGATAACCTAAAAAGGTCCATCAAACTGAAACTCGCCTAAAACGTGATTGAAACCGCGCGACACGTTACAGAGTTTAGCGAAAGCATTGGCCGGTTCTGAATGACAGGTCTATTGTCAGAGGATTCGACATGTCAATACGGAGTGACAGCATACGGGACACAACAGGCATGATGATTGGCTCGGTTTGCAAAGAGCTATGGAATTTAACAATTTGATCTACAGTGGCAACTAGATATCAGGAGCTTTATGTTCAGGAAAGGTGAATAAATGTTCTTAAATAAATAAATATAAGTGGAAAATGCACATCGAAATTCTAGCCCCAAAGTAAGCATCGCTTATAAAAAAACATTGATACTAACAATAGCTTTCAGTTACTATTGATGAATTGGTATTACGTATCGCTGCGATTTCTATCGGCTTCCATCTCTAGTTACAATGTGAAATTGGTGTCAAACTATAACTCGACCAATTTACAAAGTACGATTGTTGTAGGAACCGTGTTTAGCGTACTAAGCATCGTATAGGATTGATTTAAATAATGCCTATTGCTAATCGAAATTGATAGACATTGATGCCGATTGCTAATCGAAACTGATAGACATTGATTGTATCAAGAGTTCCATAATCGCCCTACTGATGTCTGATAGAATACTTATATATTTCTACATACATACTTATGTAACTTTATACATACTTCATATATACATAATACATACTTATGATACTTTATAACACCCAGGCACAGAACAAAGACGTATGTTCGTCACAGAAATGTTTAAATTCAAACTTACAGCGCAGCACGCAGAACTACTACCAACTATGCTAACAGGCCCGTCAAAGCTTGTGCTATGAGAACTAGATGACTGAGAAAATAATATAAACATAATATAACTACACCTGCTTCCCGACGGAAAACTGCCTACAGTTTTCACTTGCAACGATCCTGACATAATTGTCTTGATTTATCACATCACATCACATTTCTGATACATGCGCGTCGGTTTATTGAATTAACTATATATACTATCTCTAATACACCTCAGTTTTTGTCACCCTTATTTATAGTACGCGAGGTCTTCCTCTTCCGGCTTTCCAATACACACTCGCATTATACACATGTTTCCTCAATCTTCATATACCCAAACCACCTTAACATACTTTTTTCAATCTCCATCCCCTATCTTCTTTCACTACACAACAACACTCTTACCATACTGTTTCTCATTATAAATTACGATATAATACGATAGAATTAGGTACTTAAGTACATCTAAAATAACTTATAACACGAAGACACATCGAGAGAAATTACCTCCAATCTGACTTTCATATCTCAACATTGTCTTACACCAGTTTTCGTCGAGATTCGATGCAAGTTTCTCACCATCGCTCCCAGTTGTAATATATTTTCTCACATTTTTGAGAATAAGCTGACATTAACAGGCGTAAAAATGTTTGTTCTGTTAAAGTTACTATTGTAACAGCACGATTCCGTTTGGCGAGCCCATCCCTTTCTCTTATACCCGAATGATAAGGATTAAAACTAACTAATTTAAATTCAAAATATCAACCACTAAACTACATCATCAATGAATTCGTAGCAATGATGCAGGCGGATAACACACACAGATTTATATTAATGAAGCCATTGTTGACTCAGTCTGGTTCCACCCTAATTGCTCCAATGATAAACATGAAATATTCACGCTCATATTAAGTCTGGTTTTTGATTGAATCACAAATGAAATGTATTAGTTGAGTCAAAGTCAAAGTCAAAAGATACTTTATTCAATACAATCACAAGGATCACTTTGAAACGTACTAGGTGAATTTAGGTGCCAATTCATCCTAACCCAAGCCCGAGAAGAATTGGCAAGAAACTCGTCTTGGTCCTAGAGCTTTTTTATATGATCCATCTTATCACCTTAAGTACGAAATAATAATAATAATCAAAAACTTTATTGAGAACACTACAAAAGGAAATAAGAAATTTAAGCCTTAGTGCATAAACATAAATTAATAGTGTCCTGCAATCGGCGGTCTTATCGTGGTTACGATTTCTACCAGACAATAATATAGTCATTTATATTACAATAAGCTTTCTTCCAAAGACTACCTTTTATGTATGCTTTAAATTTCTTAATAGATAGTTTATTAGCATTTTCAGGAAGCTTATTATAGAAGCGCACCGTGTTCCCCATAAATGACTTATTTACTTTTTCTAGTCGAAACCTAGGGATGTATAATTTATGTCTATTCCTATTGTTGATTCTATGAAGGTCACTATTTCGCTGAATCCCATCTCTATTTTTATGTGTATATAACTAATTTTCATATATATATTGTGAAGCTATTGTGAGAATATTAATTTCTTTAAATATTTCGCTCAAAGATTCTATTGGTTTCATGTTTTTTTGTGTATATATATATTTTTATCGCGCGGACGAAGTCGCGAACGGGATAGCTAGTTTAATATATAGTATATTTCATTTCATTTCATTTATTTGCTAATGTACATTCAGCTTAGGTGAAAAAACAATGCTGTGAGTGGGTATTATATACATTGTACCCTGTGAGGGCGTTGCACAATAAGTATACTTAATATAGATATATTAGATTCCTTATTAGATAAGTTACGAAATACGTCAAAACTGAATAATTTATATAAAAGTCAATAATAGCTAAAATAAGTGTAGGTATATCTGTTAAAATGTCAATATTTGTAGATTGTTCTATGTACATACTATATAATGTCAATTTATAATAAAATGTCAACGTTATACAATTTTATATTCCCTACCTAAATTCTTAATAACTTAATTTCCTACCGGTAAAAAATAAAAATAAAATAAAATTGCACTGTCAAGTCTATAATCAATTTTGTAATGGGCATAACATGTAATGACATCATTACATGTTATGCCCATTACAAAATTGATTATAGATAGAAGTTATGTCAAGCATTTGTCAGTAAGGAATTCCTCAACTGAATAATAAGCTTTTTCTAACAAAAGATTCTTTATGTTTCTTGCGAATAATGAGTACTTTTCTTATTTTTTTAGTCGTTCGGGTATTTTATTATAAATTTTTACTATCCTAAACGTTGGGCTTTTCCCTATTGCCCGTAAGGTTGTAGTAGGAAGGATAAGTTGATTTCCGTTTCGTCTATTATAATTGACAATGCTTTCTGCATTTGAGTTAAACATATATCTATTGTTCCTAACAAATGAAGCTACTTGTAATATGTATATTGATGGTAAAGTTAATATCTTTTGTTTTATAAAATATGGTCTGCAACTTTCTCGACTCTTTATGTTTACTAAAATTCGTACACAGTTTTTCTGCATGATAAACAGGTTATCAAAGTCGACACTATCGCTCCACAGTATAGTCGCATAGTTGAACCAGGCAAAAGCGTACGCATAATATGCGGCAAGGGCTGTCTCGTAATTAGTGTTCGATTTTAAAATGCTAAGTGCGTAGACGAATCGTGATAATTTTTTTTATATATTTTGGATATGAGATTTCCAATTTAAATGGGTGTCAAGCGTTATACTTAATACATTAAATTCGTCGTTTTGTTCAATATTGAGGTTTTGCGAAAGTAGGTCAAGGTCAAGAGCAGTTCTTTGGTGTGTTCTGAATTGAACAATTTTAGTTTTTGTTAAGTTGATCTCTAAGTTGCGGTCTGAAGCCACTTAACACAATCGTTAAAAGTATTTATAATGTGCGTATAGTCAATATTGAAAGTGCTGTTGAATAGGATAGATACATCATCTGCAAAGTGGATACACGTAGAGTTGATTGATTTTGGTAAGTCATTTATATATAATAAAAATAGTGTACATCCGAGCACACTACCATGAGGTATTGAGCTATTTATTGTTTTGACGTCAGATGACATACTTTTAACTTGGTGTGAGTTCTCATCGTAGTAATCTATTTCAACATATTGTCTTCTATCTTTTAAGTAGGACTGCAGCCAACTGTACGCCGTTCCTCTTATTCCACAACCGTACAGTTTCTGTAGCAAGATTTTGTGACTAACCTTGTCATATGCTTTCGTCATATCAAGAAATAGTCCGATTGCGTATTTCCGTTTATTTATTATTTTATATATTTCCTGCACATAGTTAAATACCGCTAATGTAGTTGAGCGTTTCTTTCTGAAGCCGTATTGTTCATTGTTTAAGATATTATATTTTTCAACAAAGTTATAAACTCTTGTTGCCATAGCTTTTTCAAATACTGTTGACATTGTAGACAGGAGAGATATAGGTCTATAGCTATATCACGTAGGAGGAAAGCAGGAAATAGCTAATATTTCCTGCTTTCCTCCTTTTTTAAAAATAGGCCTTATTTTTGCTATTTTAAGTTTGTCTGGAAAAATTCCTTCATCAAATGATTGGTTAATTAGGGTAGTAATAGGAGACGCGAGTACGTGACTACATTGTTTGATAAGAGTGGGTGGAATTTCGTCCTCACCACTGCTAAGTTTGTTACTGAACGCTTTTATAATACCTAATACTTCTCGCTCAGAAACCGGTCTTAGATACATCGAATTAGTTGCTGGTGTGTGTACTTGGTGTCCACAAGCTGTTGTGCTGATGTGTTCGTACTTGACTTTCCGACAGATGCAAAATGTTCATTGAACGTGTTAGATACTTTTCGCGGTGAGTTGCATTTTACTTTGTTTACTAATAATGCTATGTTTTTGTGTGTTTTGGTCTGTTGTTTTGACCCTGTAATACTATTGATAGTGTTCCACATTGTTTTTGATTTATTTTTAGACAGTCGCATTTTATTTATAAAATAAAGTTTTTTTGATTTTTTAACGCACTTTTTAAGTAGCACAGGTCTTGTAGTATTTTTTTTAAGTAATACTGTTCGATTGACTTGATAAATTATTTAATATTCTTTTATTTTTACATGAAATTTTTAGTCCATTGGTCAAGTATATGGTTTTATTATTAGTTTTTAGCCTTTTACGTTTTATAGGTAAATGTTTATTCATAATCTTTTGTAAGATTGTAGAAAATGATTCGTAATTTTCGTTTATGTTTTTGTTATTGATTGTTTTTGACTTGACTTTGACTTTATGTTTTATAATGTTGTTCCAGTCCATTTTACTTAGGTCTGTTTTAAAGTTACTTATGTTATAATCAGCAAATATGCGTTTTTCTATATAGGTTATGTTTGGTTTTTCTGGTCGTTTTGTATGTTGAGTGTAAACTATTGTTAGATGGTCCGAGATACCATTGTTTTCGACATTTTCTGTAAAATTTGTGTGGTTAGTAAATAGTAGGTATATACATTTTGACTTTTTGAGTGTTATTCTAGTCAGTACCTTAATTTGTTGGTGAAAATTATATTGATACATAGTGTCTGCAAGCATTTTATATGCGTCACAGTCACCAAGATAGTTATATAAAATCCAGTAGATAGTAGATATTAAAATCTCCAGTAATGATTACACGTCTTTTTGAATATTTTTTGTTAATAAGAAGTAGTAGCTTATCTATGAATGAGTAGAAAATATTAATATTTCGGTCGAGTCTATAAACGTTTACTATTAATGTATTTTGAGACTTAACTTCTACGGCACAGCACTCCACTATGTGTTCAACTGATAGCTTTGAAAAATGAGTGAGTTCCTCGTAGTCGGTTCCACCGCGGATGAGGATGGCGACTCCGCCGCTGCGGTGCTCCCGTCGATAAAAAGCCGCCGCGAACTCGTATCCTTTGATTACTATTATGTTTTTATTTATGTTTTTTATCCATGTTTCAGATAAGCAAAGTACTTGATAGACCTCTCCGTCATTTATTACACTCTCAAGGATATGTACTTTGTTATTAATGCTTTGTAGGTTTTGAATAAAGATTTTAAAATCGAAATGTCCCACTGATACTTGGATTAACATTTATTTGCGTCTGCGAAGTGTTCGGTTTATTTTTTTGATATTGCGGTGTTGCTGTACTTGGGGATTCGTTCATTTTCCGCGTTGTGAGTTGTAATATGCGTTTACTTTGTCAGTGTTTTGGGTCTGGAATCTTTGGGTATGTTGTCCGCTCTGTCGTCTCAAGTTTATATTATCATGTTGTTTTTTTCTATGATGTAAGGCTTTTTTATCTAGGTACTCCGATATATATATTCCCGTTGTTTTTAGTAGTCTAGCATTTATGATTAGGTATTTAGTCATCTGTTTGCTTATGAGTTCAACTTCGAATGGTCGCCTGTATCCACTTCTTCCTATTCGCCGTACTCCTTCTATGTAGCCGGTGAGGTCTACGTTCATTACGTCCAAAAATAGATAAAAAAAATAATCCTTTTTTCTAGGTCATGTTCCTGTTCATTATTGTGGTATTCATTTAAACCGTATATTACTAATTTCTTGTCTTCATCCTTTCCTTTATCTGCATTATGTGTTCTTTCTGACATGTTTCTTAGTTTTTGTAGTTCCGTTTTTCATTTTTAATTTTCGTTTTCTAATATTTTTATTTTGCCGTTAATGTTCCCTATATTTTCTTTAATATTTTCTTGTTCACTACTCAGCGTGTTTGTTTTTAATGTTACTTAACTTAACTCTAAGCTTAACTTTATTTGGTGGAGCATTGATTGTTTTTAGCATTCTAGTTTTTCATCTAATGTTGCGTCTAATAACCGTTTAAACTGGTCCAAAGTAATGGTAACTGACTCTGGAGGTGCGCTCTCCAATGTATCCCCTAGAATACTTTGGTCTTCCTGAACCTGGTCATCAACGGACGTAGTTGTCTTGTTAAGAGGTGAATGATGTTGTTTTCTTACCGGTGTCTCGTCATTTCTCATTCGCCTTGTGATATTTTCGCATCGAGGGCACTTCCAATTAGAGTCAAAGTAATCAGTTCTCCTCTTGCAATTAGACGTTGGCAGGCACCGCATTTCATTTTGAAGCAGCAGGTATAAAGCCGGTTAGTATATTTAATTGGTGGTGCCGGTGGGCTCGTCAGCTGTGCGGCGGTGAGGATGAGTCACGCTGCAAGCGACGCGTAGTTATTGTAACAGCTGGTTCACTTGTTTTAAACTGGTTTTGTCTATATTTTTGCACTCAGTTTTAGGTTTTCACTTTTGTTTTCACCACTTTATGAAAATGAAAGTATGTATGTATATACTCCATAGTAGTATAAGATGATGTATAATTGTATAATTGACGACCTCTGTGGCGCAGTGGGACAAATGTTTTATGATCTGCAAGTATTTGTCTCGGGTTTGGGTGTTTCTATATACAATATCGGTGTATTTACAAAAGAAAAGTATATAAGTAGTATATCAGTCATGTGGTACCCATAACACAAGCACTGCTTACTTTGTGGCCAGATGATGTTGTGTGAATAGTCCGGTATTATTTATTTATCCATACTAATATTATAAATGTGAATGTAACTTTGTCTGTCTGTTTGTTACGTTTTCATGCCTAAACCGCTAAACCGATTTTGATGATTTTTTGGCATAGAGATAGATGGGACCTTAGAGAAGGACATAGGCTACTTTTTATGTAAGTACCATGCGTGCAGAGCCGCGGGCAGCAGCTAGTTTATTATAAATTGGAAACCAACCCAGTCTGTCTATCTGTCTGTTTGATTGTTACCTTTTCACAACTAAGCGGTTAAGCAAATCTTGCTGAAATTCAGTAAGAAGAGAGATTGTATCATATACACAAGTATAGGCTTATTTTGATGTAGGTACCACGCATGCAAAGTCACGAGCAGCATCTTGTGACTTTGTATTTTACATTTACAGGAATTACCAGTTGTAATAAAAAGCTATGTCATACCGATAGCATGACACAAATGGTATTAGAAGTCAAGATAACCTACGGATTATCTAAAACATTCAACAGCCAACCACATTAACCTTTTTCCGTTACCTGTCAATACCCTTCCTAACATTGGATAAGGAATACTACATTGCACACAGCACGGTAAGATATTAACAGTAGCAATACGAGGACAAAGAAGCAGTTACACATATGCCCTTACTTACAAAGGTTTCTCAAATTTTGTCAATAGTATATAACTGTTTAAATTTAAAACGACTTGAAAAAAGGAAGTAAAGAAAGAAAAAAAGGAAGAAAGAAAGTTTTTAATTCGGTTGTATTTTTTTTATACGTAACTTTATGAACCGATTAAAGTTCATAAATTCTGTGAATGTCATTATAAGTTATGTGAAAGAATATACTTTTCAAATGGTCCCATAGAAATTTAACAAAATCAGTTCAATTTGGTTTGGTTTTTAATCAATATAGCTGGAAAAAATATGTCATCCAAGTAAACGGATTTTTTATGTAAATTAAGTCGGTTTTCGTTAGTTTTTAAAACATTATTACTTCAGATAGTGACAAATATTTGTCATGGCGTAAGTAACGAGTAGTGAGTTTTATAAACTACTAGTAATAATAATAATAATAATTATTATAATAATAATTATTATTATTATAATAATAATAATAATTATTATTATAATTATAATTATAATAATAATTATTATTATTATTATAATATTTTTATTATTTTATTATTATTATTAAGACTACTACTAAACTATTATAATTATTATTCTTATTTTATCCATACAAGCTCGTCACTCAGTGGGTGCCCGATTGTCGAAGACGCGGCAGACCCAAGAAAAGATGGCGAAACCATCTGGATGCATTCGAGCCAAACTAGCAAACTGTGGCCTTGGAGCGCAAAGAGAAGAAGACCTTTGCTCAGCAGTAGGACACAATAGGTTAAGAAAAAAAAAATATTAACCCTAACATAGAAATTACATGGGTTACATTTCCGAAGTTATATAACATTATATTACATGCATTTTGCATGTTTAACCGATGTAATATTGGTTTGGGTCAAACTGTACATCAGTAACCAGACTCGGTAAGAATACTTCCAGGTCTAGGATTATTTTAAAGAGTATTTTGGGAATATTTGTCACGCCTCGTTAATCAACCCAGCATTGTGTCTCAAAACTGTCTAAGCAAACAATCTTAACATCCTAACATCCACAGAAACCATGTACCATACGTACTCGTACATACTTATATGTAATATTTTGGTATGATAGATGATACTGCTAAACACCTGTTTTGTGTCCTGCAGGTACACAATTTTCTAAGTGCCGGAGCGTACCTCCATAAAATAAGCATAAAGTGTGATAGAAAAAACTTTCTTCTAGGTTTTTATACAAAAAGAAAGAAAGCAAAAAAAGAGGCAGCGGTGCTCAAACTTTCAAAGTATTGTTTTTTTAGGAAATAGTTCAAATTACTTAAATACTTTATTTAAGTATATATTAAACTAACTATTATTTATTATATTCTAAGGCAATTAAATAATACAATTGAATTGAGAACCTTTTACTATTTTTTGGTCCGTTAAATGGAAATAATATAATGTTTACCCAGATAATAGTTCTCATTGTTGTAAAATAATTTATTATCTAGTTTTACAATAAGGAATTAGCAATGCACATTTTTTTCAGAATGTTTGCATAAGAGGTAGCGCTTAATGTTAAGCTTGGGAGAAACGATGAGCGGTAGTTTTTAGTGTATAGTGTACTCAAAACATAAACATACGCATAGTCTGCGTAGCGTGATTGATACGATGAAACAAGAATTACATTTGGGTGTAGAAATACTATAAATGATATGCGTATTTGCATATATGGAATGTTTCTTTTCTCGTTTAGTAGTTTGATAATCACTTTACTACGATATAGGTTGCTCGTCCATTTAGTCAAATTGTAGAAAATATTTACCTATCAAGTAAGCAACGGTGGCAAGAAAGCCATGATCCACGATTCTTCAAAACTTATCCACTATTCGTCACAAGATGGCCGAGCTTCCTCGTAACAAAAGTTTCATTCACGCTACCGCTCAATAGAAATAATCATTACATTCGATTTCCCATCAAAAGTTAAGCCAATTCGCCTGCAATTTCAGCCGAACTTTCCTAACATTGAACGCGATAGGCCTTCAACTAAAAAAGTTTGAGATTCACAAACTCGTATCGAATTCCGTATTTTACCTCCAAAGTAACCGTAGATTTGGCTTAGTCATTTTTCCATTGTTTTTGAAAATTGGGCATCACATTTATGCAACTTTTATAAAAACTATGAAAATCATAGATTATCATGGTTCTGTCAGCCAGAACCATGATAACAGGCAGAAATTTCACCATAGCGAGAATAGACATATATTAATTTGGTGTAGAAACACTTATAATTGTCATTCACATATGAGTTTTACTGAGAAAGAAGTGTTTCGGTTCTAAAAGCTTGACAACCACCACACAAAGGAGAACGGACATTCTAGCATGGTTAGTTATAAGCTCTAAAGTTGAGAGATCCATGTAATACCAAGTCGGTTAATTTATTCAGTCCCTACTTAAGAGACCTTCTGTTTTGTGTTATTACGAGATTAGCTAACCTAAACAATAAACACTAAACAATCTAATTTAATATAATATGTATTACTTGTGAGATACATTGTGTTTTCATGCGATGGCCAAGTCAATCTATATATTTAAAACATAAAAGATCTTTAATATTGATATAGGCACTATAAGATGTTGTTAGGTTAGCTAACTACGTAATAACTTCAGTCAGTCAGTGAGTGACAAAATTAAGAAACTTTGATTAGTTATAATTCCTAAACGACTGGTTCAAATTAAATGAAATTTAAAAATACAGTGTTTATACAATGCCTGCTTGGTTACTGAAAATACAGGCTTCTAGTTTTATCCACAACGAAGTTATAGGGGGGTCGAAAATGGCCTGCACTGTTTCGAGAAAAGAATTGTACGAGTACGGCCGTGCCGATTTTTTGCTCGACTTGGCGGTGGCACTGCCATGTCCTCAGATACATTAGTCTTCAATCCTATACAACTTTAATAAATCCAGTTTAGTTATTTTAGAATGTTTGTTTACAATAAATAAAAATGAATTTTGAATTTGAAAAGTCTTGATTAAGCCGCTGATAAGCCGCTGTAGCCGTAGAAATACGCCTTCCAAATTTCAAGTCCCTGTGAACTAAAAATTTGGAAGGTGTATTTCTATGGTACAGTGTGTAGACGCACTATGTAAGAAATATAATATAATAGTACTCGTACCTGATTAGATTTATCTTATGAAATAAATGAACTTTTAATTCTCGAATATTTAAATACCTAAAAAATAAATTTCCAAAATTCAGACGAAGCTAAAGACAAAATTCAGATGTTTACTAGTATATAATAAAATGATGTTGCTCTCTTTACTCCTGAATAACGTCTCAAAACCTGACTCAACTTCGGTTCAGCAGATAATTCAATTAACTACAAATTAAAACAGTAAAAGTTATTACAGCAACTCGCTGGATTGCTAGATAATTAAATTATTTTGAATTGTTCGCATCCTTTTGAGATGGTGGACAATTTGTTGGTAATTAATGGACGACTTTAGGCCAACTGTTTTTTAGTATGGTCGTAACTTCTTTATGATAATATACATCCATAAAAATAAAAATAATATAAAGTAGTTTTATTTTCCTATTCACAAAATAACACATTTTTTTTATAATTGTGTTTAAACATGATTTTATTTGAATGTATATTTTTAATTATAATACGAATATTCTAAATCTAAAACTAGTACAGTACTCTCAACTCGAAGGTAAAAGCCTTCTCCAATAGCATTCAATCTTCTCATGCGTTTCTGCTCCAGAGTTTTACGGCTGGTTTTCAGTACCTGCATAGCCTTTATTAAACCATATTCATATAGCATTCGTTAATTGAGAAATGGCTTGTCCGTTTCTAAGGTCGTGATTCTTAGAGACTTATTTCAGAACCAAACTTAAACTAAATTAGGTAGTTTTTAAGTAAATTTAGTCAGAAGGACTAAATAGTTTATTTAACTTTTTGGTTAAGGCAGATGTTGACTTAGACCTTTTCAATATCTCTATAACTAATCTTAAGCGTCTGATTAGTGGTAAATTCTTTGATTCTATTTAGTTTTTTGAAATCTTATATCTTCCTTTAAATCTTGTATCATAAACTTATTTCATTTTTGTAATCCTTGTATATCTATATTTAATGCCGTCTATCCTACTGTGTGTTTTTTATATTCGTCATATACTCGTGCTCACGCTGAGATCGGACGTGCCCAATAATTTATTTAAACTAATAAACAAAAACTGACCTAGTTTTAACTTAGCAGTCGTGCTACGTAATGACAGTGTGAGGTTTTAATTATGTTTTGATTTGATTTAATATCTAAGTCGAATACATACTTTCATCATGGACAGCCCTTTTAACCGAAGCAATAAAGTGGCTCGCAGTCCCCCGCCCACACCACCCCTCGCCCCACCCGCCCAACCTATACCGACGTCTTCACCGCGACCTCAACCAAGATATGAAGAGACCATAGCAACCGTGTCTACGACGGAGATTCAGAAATGGATGGCCTCTATCGAACAGTGCCTTAATGAAGTTTCTACAAAAGCTAATGAGCGAAAACTTAACTCAGAGCAGAAGCTGCGGATAAGTTATCTATGCAGAAAGGTATCCCATGGCTCATCACAAATGGCAGTTGAATACCAAGCCCTAAAGTCAAAGGCTATACAAGTCCAAACCTACGCAAAATTCTTTAATGAAAAGGAAGACTTATCGGTGTGCCTACAAGACCTGCAACAAAGCGTAAGGGAATCGTCGCAACTGACAACTAAGACCTCTTTTGCCGACATGGTTAAAACGAGTACCAATTCCTTTATCCGGCCATCAAATCTGAGCTCTGTTGTAATCTATCCTAAGGATAAGCTCATAACCAGCGACGACACCAAAACGTTGGTACAAAAAATTATCCGCCCCGAGGAGTTGAAGTTACATGTGCGAGGACTACGAAAGACCAGAAATGGTGGTGTCATAATCAGCACTGACACCAAAGATGACATCGAAAAGCTAAAAAAATCTGTCCAACTCACTACAGCTGACCTTACTATTGACGATCCACACAAGCGCAGGCCACGTATAGTGGTAATTGGAGTTCCGTCAACCATGCAGGAGCAGGAGTTCTACAAGTGCCGTTACGAACAGAATGTGTGAGTATAAAGATATGACTTAAGATGAATTCCTGTCATCTATTAAACTTGGCCATAAATCAGGCAGGAAGGGAGCTGAATCCTGCAAGTACATTATTGAGGTCTCAGCCATCATTCGAAAGGCCCTTATAAACCAAGATCGTGTCTTCGTGAATTGGTCCTCCTGTCCTGTAAGAGATTTCACTTTGGTGACCAGATGCTTCAAGTGCCAACAGTTCGGACATGGAGCTAAGACTTGTAAAGCGGAGGTCCACACTTGCGGATACTGCGGCGAACTAGGTCATCAGTCCAATGATTGTCCAAAAACAGCGGTACCAGCTCAATGTGCAACTTGTCTTCGCTTCAAAAAACCCAGCAATCACAAGACAGGTGATTTAGACTGCCCTGCCAAAAAGTTAGCCGACCAAAGGTATATCTTCTCTATAGATTATGAAGGCGCCTAAGAGCGCCGTGCTATAGTCTAGTCTAGCCTTAATTTTAGATAATCATGACTGATAGATTTATTAACGACCTAGATAATTTCTCAGTTTCCGAGTCAAGGACATGTGATGTTGAAAACTGTAAACAGTACATTTCTGCTTACTGCAACTCAATAACAATATTAACTCAAAACATTCGCAGTATTAACAAAAATTTTAACAATTTCAGCATTTTTTTTGCAAAGGCTAAATGTCGAATGTGACATAATCATTCTAACTGAATGTTGGCTTGCTGTTCGTAAGAACAACCTACCTTGTATGGATGGTTATAGAACTCATTATACCAAAACATGCCATAATCAAAACGATGGAGTAGTACTTTATGCAAGAAATACTTTGAACTATATTACTGTCGAAGAATTGAACATCAAGGACTGTACCTGCCTGTTAGTGAAAATAGATACCAGTTTTGCTATTATAGCTGTGTATAGATCACCTTCATTTAATAATACAGACTCTTCTTTTGACTCACTGCACTTTCATCTCCAAACACTATCGACATTTAAAAATATTGCAGTGGTTGGTGACATAAATATTAATATACGCCCGGGATTTCGTGAAGAGACGGCGCAGGAGTACCTAAACCGCTGCTCGTTTACGGCTTACATCCAGCACATAATTTACCAACATTTCAAAGTGGTTCTTGCATAGATCATATTATGCTTAAAACTAACTTGCCAGCAATCACCCTAGTGACTAATTCCTCTGTAACCGACCATCATGCCGCTTTACTAACACTAAGCCTAAATCTGCCTAATCTCAAGCATGAAAGATTTATATCAAAACTAGATCATAATGTATTGGAAAATGAACTACGTAAGTTTAGCTTTGATTTTATTTACAATTCAGCTGATGCAGAATCTTGTATGACATATTTAGTAAGCTTCACTCTCCAGGTATTACGTAATAATACTAGACTTGTAAAAATTAGCAGAAAAAATCTTAATATTAAGCCATGGATCACCCCAGGGCTCCACCGCTGTATGAGACATCGAGACAAGCTACACATGAATGCCAGATCATGTCCAAATAATTTAACAGCTCAAATTACATACAGACGGTATCGCAATTTCTGTAATGATCTCCTTAAAAAAATAAAGTGCAAATATGATAAAACTTCATTAGAAAAAAAAAAAAAAAGGCTGGTAAGGATAGTAAAAAAGTTTGGAAAATAATAAAAAACACCACCTGTACAACAAACCAACGTGATTCGACTTTATTATTTTTATTATTATAATTTATTACATTCACATCACTTCCCGCTTTCCAAAGCCAATCATGCTAACGATTACTTTGTTAATGTGGGTAAACGACTTGCAGAGCTCATTCAAAACAAACCATCGGCTTCCCAAACAGCTAGTGAGAAGTCTTACTCAAAGTCCTTTGTGTTATTAGATTGTAACATTCAGCAAGTTGAACGAATTATAATGGGGTTAAAAGATGAATGTGCTACAGGCTGGGATAATATCTCTACTAAAATACTAAAGCAATACAAACACATCTTAGCCTCGCCACTCACTTTTGCCTTCCAAAAATGCCTGCACGAGGGAATATTTCCTAAATGTCTTAAAAAAGCCGTTATCGTTCCAGTTTACAAATCAGGTTGCAAGACAGATATATCAAATTACAGACCAATATCCTTACTACCCTCCATTTCAAAGATATTAGAGAAAATAATAAACAATAGACTGGTTAATTTTTTAGAAAGTAATGCGCATCAGGTCACTGAATACATCGTGAGGGAACTCGATAAAGACAATAAGACAATAGGTATATTTCTAGACCTCGCAAAAGCATTCGACACTGTCTCTATCCCTATCTTACTCAACAAGTTAGAAAGGATGGGAATACGAGGCAGCCAGCTCAATCTGCTAACCAGCTACTTGAGCAGTCGAAGCCAATGTGTAAAAAAAGACAATGTCGTCAGCTCAGATCTGGAAAATACTTCCTTTGGCCTTCCACAAGGAAGCATATTGGGAAGTACTCTGTTCTTAATTTACATAAATGATATATGTAACCTACACCTAGCTCATGGTAAAATTATATCTTATGCTGACGACACTGCTCTACTTTTTTCAGCTAGTACGGACACTGAAGTTTAGGAATATGCACAACACGGCTTCAATATTGTTAATAAATGGCTTCAAGGGCACCTACTAACACTTAATGCCCATAAAACAAAATACCTAAATTTCACGATACGTAAATCACAATCAGCACAAATAAGTAGAAAAATATATGCTCATCAATGTAATAATCACGTAATTGACAATAATTTATGTAGCTGCCCCGCCATCTCAATCATTAATAATATTAAGTACCTTGCCGTTATAATAGATGAAAATATATCTTTCAAGTTGCATATAGAAGTACTGAGCAATAGAATCCGAAAACTAAAATATGTATTTAAAATTTTACGATGTATTGCAGATTCAAAGCTAGTTTTGAATATATATCTTGCTTTATGTCAAACAATAATTTCTTACTGTATTACGTCATGGGGCGGTACGTTTAAAACCTCTATATTAGCTGCAGAAAGAGCTCAAAGAGCAATCCTAAAGGTAGCCACCTTCCGCCCTTTTCTATAAGTGCTAACAGTTCGACAGCTATTTATACTAAACCTTGCTTTAAGACAACATAGATTCCTTCCTTATTGTGCTGAAAATATTGACAATAGACGTAATTATATCCGTACTAACAGCATACCACTAAAACATGCTTTTGCCTCTAGATTTTTTGTGTTCCTAGGGCCTTTCGTGTATTTTATGCAATGAATTTGACTAATTGTAAAATAACCCTACAAAATGCCCTATCTTGTCTATCTTACGAAGAAACTGAGGAGTTATTAGTTATAGTAAAGTAAGTAATATTTAAAACTCTTAATCTTTTATGTTAAAAGTAGGTTTTCACTTTGTTTGTCTTTCACATAACCGTTTATATTGTAACTTTTTTAAATTAATTTTATGACTTAAGTTTATGAATTTTTGTTTATTTACCTACCTATAAGTTAATATTGTTAATCCTTTTCAGCCTGAGACACAGGTTCTCCTAGTTCAGGCATATTGTAAGCAGTACAGTTACATAATAAGTATTATAGTATAATCATAAATATTATTTTCCGTATTGTGACACTTAGTTCTAAGATAATGAATAAAGATTTATTATTTATTTATTATTTATACAAAATAACATCACTATATAATTATTAAAATTTTGTAATAATTAGGGGTAGACAGACAGACGGACATAGCGAAACAAAAGAGGTAAACTTTATGTTAATCCTACATATCCACATTTTGCTACATATTATTGTACCAAATGTACAAAGCCTATCTATTGTTTAAATATCTCACTAAAAGAATTGTCAATTCTTTTGAGATGATATATTTCTTAAACTTTTATTATTTAACACATCTGCAAGTAAGCTTAAACGCTTGCTTAGTGTTGAATTCTTTTTAAAATAAACTACCTTTAAGTTCATTATTATTTATATAATTTATATTTTTTGTTTCCACTTTGTGTTGTGTATCTACAAGTCGTCTACTTTTTACTGTACCTACATTTTTTAACCTATTTAATTAAATATCTGCGGAAACTTTTAATTGGCCCTCAGCACACATACGCTCGTCTGTACCGGCATGTTTTATATAAATAACTATTCTCAAGATCTAGCTGTAAGTTTTCCTAAAACTATGTAAATAAATAAATAAACCAAATAAAGTATTTTCTATTATATTCTACCACGTGTAAGAAACCTCGGGTAGCAGCTAGCAGCAGTTAAACGCTCTACCTGCATTAACCTAAAAAAACATTCTAAACTGCTCAAATTACATTAGGTATCGTTCACACCAGCTGACGGAGCTGGCGCTAGCGTCAGTTAACGGAACAATTTGAGCGCATAACGAGCCAAGTTTGCTGACGAGATGCGATTCATTAAAGCACTTCGAGTGCATTGTTGAGCTGCCAGAATTAAACTTAGGTCAACAAATGGAACGCCCGGCCACTACGTTCGCGTAACCTATTTGTTTATTTCGCTTTAAAAATAAACCTTGATAATAGTTTTCTAGAAATAAAAAATGAGCCCTTTTCAGCCCCCTTGAATATATAAAGAAGCTAAACTTTAAAAAATCCATTCTTAGTCCGCATCTACTGCTGTAATGAACACTGCCTTTAAAATTCAAGTTTCTGCAACTGGCGGTTTACGCTGTGTGATGTCTACCTGACAGTAAGTCATGACCGTTTTTTTATTATAGATAGACCTACGTTTGACACCATTTCGCCTGATGGTGCGACAATGCGGCCGACGATGGGACACGCAGGTCTAGAAGACACCTATTTACTCTTGACTTGAAGATACCCAGATTGGTGTTTTGAGGAAAAACAGACGACGGAAAAGTATTCACATCCTTTGCTGTACACTGATGGTTATAATGTTGATAAAGTTGCCCCTTTTCCTTTCCTATCATCATCATCGTCACTAGTTCTACTACTACTATTACTAGTTATCACTAGTAGATTGAGAGTCATTGAGCTTGACGGACTCTTCAGCTTCGGCTGTCTTAATTCCTAAAAGTAAAAATTGTGCCAAACATTGATGGACTAGAGTGTAACTAGAGTGTAACTAGAGTGTACAAGTTCATCAATTTGTTCAGTGAATTAAAGTGGATTTATGTAAAATTTCAAAAAGCAAACATTCTTGTATGATCCAGTGGCCAACTAAGATTACGCAGTTCATAGCAAACAAAAAAGTAGGTAACAAGTTTTATGTTCGATTTGTGTTTATAGAAAAGGCAAACAAAAAATTTGCTAAAGTTACCATTTTGTCGATATTTGACAATACAAGTATGCGTTCGTCTTTTAGATCAAACTATATCTAATTCACATTGTAGCCTTTGAATATTCTCGAAACTTCGTCACAGGCTTTATATAACAGCTGATTCATTTTTAACCGACTTACAAAAAAATCTCAATTCGACGTTTTTATTTTCATTTTTTTTTATGTTTGTTACCTCATAACTTACGACTGGGTAAACCGATTTTGATGATTCTTTTTTATTTGAAAGCTGGTGCTTCCCGTTTGGTCCCATTTTATTTGGTCCAGTTCTGACAATAGCATCCATGAGAAAGCCATATTAGTCTTAAACTTACATTAAGTATGTACGCGACAAATGGACGAATAACTCAATATCACGCCAACCGATTTCGATAATTTTCAACTGTATTTTTTTATATTCAATGAAATCGGATGTCTTTTTAGTTTTTAAAACGTAATTATAAATGCTCCGTACTAAGATTCCAATAAATGAATAATTTGAATTGAACTGAAAAACGAAACACTGCTATTACTACTTCGTATGTGTCCGTGGTCAACTCTGGTGACTGAGTTACTAGTTCAAAAGCCGCCGTCTTGGCCTAACAACTATTGAAAAGCCGGGGCCAACAGCTTAATGTACTCTCCGATGCAGGAAAGAAATTCGAAAATGTTACTGCTCATACACCCATACACGTCACCCATCAGAAAATGTTACTGCAGTCACCCATCAGGTTACTGACAACGCGCACAACTTGTATCTGTAAGAATGTCTAAGATAGCTATGCCACGAGTGCACTAAATAATTTTATTGTCCAAAATGCATGATCTACTTTTTTCATTTTTAATAATATTTTATGTAAAGAAATTTACGGATGAATTTACAATACTACAAAATCAATGTTTAATAAGTGTTAACTTCTTATGGGAGGGTAAATCGCTTCGTTGCGTAACGCGTTACGGCACCAGTCTGTCTGGCTTCCCTTTTTCTTATGCATACGGCAGCGGTAGGGAGGCTCCTCCTCTCTCACTCTTACCCACAGCGCTAGTTGGATTAGTTTAAGTATCACTTCTATCGGGCGTCTCGAGACGCACACGTTTTTTTTTGTTTGACTTGCCTAGTGTGCTGATGGTTCCGTATTATTTTAGTTAAATACGCCTACGCCGAAGTTCTACAACTTGTAATGACATCTGCGGTAAATTTACTTTAATTGTGTTTCCTTACAAAATAACTGCAATTTACTCTTCTCAAACAAAATACGTTAACAAGGAATAAAGTATTCCTACGGCTAGACACAAAGCTTTCAACAACATATAAATATAAAACATACAAGTGCAAACGTCACCCCTGAGAGGGTACCATACCTACGTATGTTATATACCTACCTAGTTTTTTACCATCATGGTTCTTTTACATTATTTAGGGACACTTTACCGTCATAAAAATTCAAGCACCAATAAATGCTCATCCAAAATTTCAGTCGGACAGTACGAGAAGGACAAATTTTATTAATGTATTATGTACAGAATAATAAATAATAATACAAAATACATGTGAAACATTAAGTTATCTAATGAAATCTTAAAACGATAGCACAAAATGAACTTTATAGTTGTATTAAAATTCCCATACATTGATAAACGTCACGGTCATGTACTTGTTTGTACCTTTGGTTGTAATCGCAAAAAAAACTATTAAATGTAATGTTTTGAATAATTAAATATGAACGATTTTCAGAGTTTTCCCTTTACTTATGCTGTGATTCCTTGCTCTTTGGCTAGTTTCATGATTCTACGCCAACAGAAATTACGTAATCAGACCTGTTGATCGTCGTCATCAACAGATTTTTATTAACGCGTGTCTAAAATATGTGACATAAAAAGTCGTGCTGAGGCTGTAATTTCTGATTGCGTTGACTTAGATTTACATTTTACAGCACCAATAAACCGTAGACCTTAGTATTTCATATTAGTTTCAACTCAATATCTCCACACTTTCCTGAGAAAAAGGATTTTGACAAAACAAATAGACAGACAGAGGGACAACATAGTGATACTGGAGTGAATAACGACTTCGAGTAATACAATATGGTCACTGATGTACTGACTTCAGATTTTAGACTTAAGATTATACCCTTCAGATAATACCTTTATTCAATATCATCATTGGCTTTTGTTCATCTGTTGAAGATTATTTGTGTGGCGTCAGTAAAGTTACAGAGCAGTTAATTGTATTTGAAAACTTTCGTTCATGGATCCAATCCAGCAAGCTGAGGTCGGTGATGTTTCCTCTCCATTGACGTCACTCTGCCTAGGATTCTGTTTGATAGCGCAGGCCTTCCAAGGTACCCACGCTAACTTCTCGACCTTGCCGACAAGACCCGCCGACCCTTTCAGAATTTCAGCCGAGTGCTAAGTGCCTCCGTGTTTGATGTGCCTCTGCGCCGAATTATGCTATTGTGCCGACTTTGTTTTTAGTAATCGTTCGACAGGACACACAGTTTTAGATGTTTAAATCACGTATCTGCCTGGATGGTGTGGTATGCTAACTATAGAGTAAGTAAATGCGAGTAATATTTAAATCAACAGTCACTTACTTTTGTTCCAGTCATTGTAACTTTCATGGAGATTTTTAATAATTTTCTCAGGTGGTTGTCATCGTATTATTTAACACGAGATAATTTTAGTCGCTTTTTCCTATCAATAAATATCCCCTGAATTGAAGTTGAGTTAAGAATACGTCTGATGATACAGTCACTCATTTAGACTTTAGATAGACTAAAGCATTTATTAAAGTGGGACTGGGTCTAGTATAATATGTTAAATACAAACATATTATACATAGAAACACCAAGACCCGAAACAAATACTTGCAGATCATAGAAACATTTGTTCCGCGGCACGAATCGACCCCGCAACCTTTTGCGTCTCAACCGGACCTTGGCCCACTGCGCCATAGTGGTCGATGATGAAGGCACTATAATACAACAAAAGTTTTAATATTTAATAGCTCAACTAAATTTAGTTGAGCTATAGACTAAATCAGAAACTAGGCTTTGAATTTGTTCATACCAAAACACAATGTAATTAAATCTTCTTAACGTCGGTGTCAGTTAATGTGATAACTAACGTTAAATTTGAACGAAAGCTTAAACAAACATGGTGGGATGAGTTCTTTAATTAGATGTTACGCCACATGGCTGTTTTTATTAAATACCAGCAGTTTTGTGTAGAAGCTAATGTAAATGAAACTGCTATTTTTATCCACAACGAAGTTATAGGGTCGAAAATAGCCTGAACTGTTGATGGTAACGGCCGTGCCGCTTTTTTGCTCGACTTGGCGGGAGCACTGCCGTGCCCCTGATGTCTATTTCTTCATGAAAATAAATAAATGATGAAGACAAGTCACACGGCGACATCTAGTCTCAAAATAAGCAAAACTTGGGGCAACAGAGTTATTAAATGATGAGTATACTTACTCGTATATACTAATGATTTTGTGTCGCAGTGGGCGAAAGCCCGCCTGAGACGCAGAAGTTTTTTAAATTTTTTGTTCTGTTTCTGTTTGACTTCATAATGTTAGTTTTGTTGGTTCTCTGTGTGGATTCTCTGTATATTGTGTGTCGAATAAACATGTTCTATTCTATTGTATTTTATTATAGCATAGCAAAAAAATTATGTATGTGTCGTTTTAATTTTCTTTGGGTTTACAAGTGAGGCTGTCACTCAAAACCCAGTCATCTTCTTCTTATCGTGTCACTGGTTATATCTAACCAGTGTGGTGAATGTATTAAAGTGCGCCTCAGAGGCTCCTTTCGTGCACTTAGGTAAGCCTTAATATAAGCTCTCAACCTTGCCGACAGGACTCGCAGGAAAGACGAATCAATACATGTCAAAACCCAGTTAAAGCCCTACTATCCGTGATAATTTTCCTTGGTATTTCATTATATATCCAAGTGTTTTGTAAAATATTTCAGCTTGAGATCACTAGAACGTATTACCGTATTACGTATTAAAATAACATCGTAACGGTAAAACTAATAGTCGTAATGAAATCCAGGAAGCTAGAGCAAGATTAAAGGCGGACAGACAGACAGACAGACGGACATAGCGAAACTATAAAGGTTCCTTGTAAGCTTCAGAACCTTAAAAACAACTTGCATAACATGCAGAGTTTCTTTAAACAAAGGAAAGATGGGAAACAAACTTTGAAACGGGAAACTTCAACATAAAGTCGACGTTCACACTACATTCCATATTTGGAAGCACATGTGAACACCGCCTGCTTAGTTGTCGAGCAAACACTGTACTTACAGAATTAGGATGAACCTAATACCACGATTTCTCCGCTTCGAGAATAGATAAAAAAATCATGTGTGCACACGTGGTAGAAGTGAAACCTTTAACAATTTTAGAACCACGAATATAAGAAACACTGTATAATGCTTCCTATCTCATTTTCTCCCACGTTAAATCTTATGAATTTATGTGTCTGTCTCTTTTTACTGTCCCTTTTTCATTTCATTGATTTTCAAATCACAACGATGCTACAGAAGTTTTCACTTCAATAACGATCTAGTTTTACAGTATATGTGTAGTATATTCGTAAAGTCTTAAAGTCATATGATTTGTAAAGTCTGACATCTCACCTTGGTAATAAGCAACATTAACATTTTATCATATATATTAGTAGTAGTAGTATTATTATTAGTTTATATAATATCACACTTTATACACAACACTGGAGGTTAAGCGAACAGCGGATGTGTTCTCCTTCTCTATTTCCTTTTTTTTCTCGTCACACACTGTTGGCTGACAGTACCAACTTCTCGAAAATTGGGTTGGTACGATCGGACGGTCTATTTCATAACACAAAATGATTTTATTTGTTTTTAAAATCAACTGTCATCTTTATTCATTTGTATTAGACTGACAAGGACTGACTAATGACGCAACGCTGAGGTCCGCTAATTAATTATTTACTAATAAAATAGAGAGTTATAAAATCAAATTAAAATATATATAATAGTGGCAATCTACAGTAGACTGTTAAGTCCCAAACAAAGCACAGTGTGTACTATGGAAACCAAAATTGACTGATAGAATACTTATATATCATGTCGGTAGATGCGACTTCGAAGTATCAGGTTGATGCTAGAAAGCTGAAATTTGGAAGGTAGCTTTTACAGCACAACCACCCACTAAGGCGATTTTTTTTTAATTCAATCCCTAAGAAGGTGAAAAGGGGTGAATGTATGAAACTTTTTAACGCGTGATGCGATTTGCTTGAAACTTGATATGAATAAATAAAATACAAAATAAATGTACACGTGTTTCAGAATTTTTCCAAATAACTTTAAAAAAGGGGGGTAAAATGGGGTGTCAATGTTTGTATGGGAACTTTTTAACGGGTGGTGTGGTTTAGAAACTTGGTTTGCATACTTAAAATGCAAAATATAGTGGACACGTGTTTCAGGATTTTTCAAAATAACGCTCATAAAGGAGTAAAATGGGGAGTGAATGTTTGTATGGAAACTTTTTAATGGGTGGTGGATGTGATTGGTTTGAATCTTATCAATAAATTTGGCAAGGAGATAAATTGCATCCTGGGGAAGGATTTAAGCAACAATTCTTTTCAAAAAAAACGCGGATGAAGTCGCGAGCAACAGTAGTATAATTAGTAGTTTTAACACATAAAATGTTAGTGAATCAGTTCTTCCGTGTGTCTCATTACAGCGTAAACTTATTCAGAACTCTCATATTTCACCGGCGCGCTGGTCACATTTGTGCACCCTCCGAAACGATGTTTGCACAAAAGATATTTCGCTGAGCGCGCGTGTAAATTTTATGTTGAACTGCCAACGTGTAATTAACGGATCTTTTATCTTTTGTCTGCTTCTATTCATTTCGAATTATTGACTCATAATCCTTCTTCTCTTTCCACCTTAGCCATAACACTGATAACTCATCCTTCCTTCAACGACACCTTCTTTCCTGCCTTTCACTAAATGAAGTTTTTACTAAACAGGTTTTTCTTCTCTACTCTCTCTTATCATTCGATATCTCTGTGGTAGGCGGTGTAAGTTCATGCTTAGTATCTCTAACTCCAAGCCTGAATGTTACGTCTCGGCTAAGAAACAGCGCAGCTCAGCTGACTGGGCCTCCTAGTGACAACAGCTAGAGAGCATCTAGAGATACGACCATACATAAAATATGCCATCAAAGTGCTTATGTAGACATTGATCCAAGCTATCTGTTACATGTCAGCTATTTTACTTGAGACGTAGCTTATCGAAAACAGTTACTTCATCTTCTCTAGATTACGTATGACTAACAAATTTTTACTCAAAACGTTATATTTACCATGATATGTGAGTTTTGCTGTTTCGCGATATTTCGGAACAGTTTTTAGTTTATCTCGTGACCATAGCACATGCAACTGTGCCGAAATATCGGGAAGCAATAAAACTCACATATCATGGTAAATATACCGTTTTGTGTGAAAATGATGTTCAAAACCAAGATAGTTTCAAAATTTATATGACTAACTAACTGCTTGCACGCGTGGTACCCACACAAAAAGTAGTATATGTCAGTCATCAAGATAGAATATATCTTTACGCACCAAATTTTAATTAAGATTTGTTCAGCCGTTTAGCCGCGAAAAGTTAATAAACAGACAAAGAGAGACAGTTTGTCTGTTTAGTTTTTAGTTTATACTAAAAATAATACTTATAGTTTATACATATATAAATATGAAGTTTGACAAGTGGCACAAGATTATTCATTACGAATAATCGGTATCTAAATTCAACTAGCACGTTAAACGATTTAAAGAAATCCATGTGACTGTATTGAGTAAAATTGTATAGTCTAGATCGACTAAAAAAAGTTAATATGTCCTTTAGCACGGGGAACACGGTGCGTAATCATAACATTTCTGAAAATGCTACAAAACTACCTATTAAGAAACTTAAAGCTTACATAAAGGGTAGTCTTTTGAAGAAAGTGTTTTATAATATAAATGACTATACTATTGATAAGAATGCATGGTCTCATGTCGCTCTGCCCTCAGACAGTTAACCGACACATTTGAAATGTATAAACTTTCTTGTATTCATCATCATAATTGGTCTTTGTTCATCTGTTGAAGATGATTTAGGAGGCGTCAGTAAAGTTACAAAGCAGATAATTGTGATTGGAAGCTTTCGTTCATGGATCCACTCCAGCAAGCTGAGGTGGGTGAAGTTTCTTCTCCACTGGCGTCACTCTGCCTGGGATTTTGTTTGATAGCGCAGGCTTTCCCAGGTACCTACACTAACCTATTGACCTTGCCGACAGGACCCGAAAGAAAGACGAATCAGTACATGCGGAGACGGTTCAGCTGCAGGTGCGTAACGGCTGGCACCGAGCCGGGTTTGTTTCAAGTTTTCCTTCTCTATTGCTAGCTCTTCTGTTAGTCAGCAGGGGGACTAACCCCCAATAATTTGAAGACTATCGCAGTCGTCTCCATCATCAGTCTCAAAGCAGCACTCATCTGGGATCAGTTCCACGTAGAAATCCTCACTCAAAGTGTTATATAGTTCAGCAAAAATTATCAACCCGATTTTACTGTCAAATGCGGGTGTTGAGCCATTTTTGATGATCCTCAGCTGATCGTTATCGAGTGCAGCGGATGGTAGAAGTAAAAAACTTATAAAATAAAAAATATTTTTGTAAAAAATCATCTGAAGAGATGACAGGTATCATGTCATATTCTTGTATTAGTTTTACGTAGGTAGTTATATGATGAATCATGCAAAAAAGTAGCAGGACCAGGACGAGTTTCTTGCCGATTCTTCTCGGGTTTGGGTTAGGAGGAATTGGCACCTAAATTCACCTAGTATGTAAGACGTTTCAAAGTGATACTTATTGAATAAAGTATCTTTTGACCTTGACTATGAGTTTTTAATATTAATATATACTGCTAAAGTCCGTCTTGGTGAATACCAATTCTGTACTAGATATTCTGCCTCCAAGCACTCTTATGCTAAGATTTGGTCTTCTGACACGTAGTCAATCAAGTCAATGGCTTTAACACTTCATCAGAAAATTACAATGTTTTTAACCATTATCCTTTAATCATTTATAAACCAGCACTAAAACAACACTTTTCTAATTTAAAGCAGCCAGCATTCCGAACGTTTTTCCATCTAATAGTTTGCCAGAGTAGTGCTTAGCAAATCTTCGTACTGCAAATGTATATTGACATTATGTATGTATGTAACATACATGTTACATAGACTCCTTATAAATATAGACCCTAGAGACTCCAAAACGGCTGGATCGATTTCGATGAAATTTTAGGAAATCTTTAGATTGGCATAACGCGTAATCCTGTGAAGTTTGGTAGCAATCGAATCAAAAAAACTTTTTATATTGTATCAATCAAATTTGGTATGGATATAATATAGATTGTGTCTTAGGAGCGGACATATTCTACTTTTTATGTATGTACTATGAGTGTGAAGCTGCTGGCAGAAGCTGGTAAGATATATTTGGATTTTCAGTATCCAACAGCATACGTAGCATGATCCCGTAGACGAGGTTTTCACCCTGGCGTCAATACACATAATAGACATTTAGGTATATACATTTATACATTTTATTGAAAAAGAAGTTGTTCTTTAGAATAGAATAGAATAGACATTTTTTTGTTACACACACAAAGAAAAGAAAGTAAATACAGAAAAATAAAATAAAACAAAATAGTAAAAGTATAGGCAGATGGGTACCCAAACACTTTACCTACTTACAACTACGATCAACAGTCCCTCCCTGTGTGTGCCCAAATAGGTCCAGTCTCAGCTTTATGCCACTCCCATACAAAGTATGAAAGCAGCGCTGGTTCCCAGACTGAACCTCGCCTCGGGGCTAGTGGCATCACGGACGAGATTCAACTATAAACTTAAATAAACATATAAAGAAAAATAATGGTTTTATAAATAATACATACACACTAAACCAAGATAATAAATATAGCTCAAAAAAATTTTATAAAATAAAATAGGTGATTAATAATATTCCTAAAAAACTAACACGGTAACATAAAAAATAAAATAAAAATACGAGCAAATAAACAAGAGTTCAAATGGTTGCGTTGAAGACGTGCATAAACCTAAGGTAGGTTTACCTAGAAATATAAATATTAAACTTATTTTTACTACCTTTTATTAAATATAAATAGAAAATTCATACTATGATAAAAGTCGCTTTTAGTCCCCTTTTGTGAGTTCTTTTGAGCATTAAACAGTTTTTGTTTCTGATTTACTTTGAATGTATTTAAAGTTTACTTGAAAGTTTCATAATCGGAATGACACGTAGACAGATTTACGTATATCATCTCTAAATAGTATAATTATGTGAAGAAGTAGTCTAACTGTATCCACATAAGCTGCACGAGAGCTATTTCTCTACATCACCCTTTACGTCCAAACCCGGTGAAAGAGTGTCCCTTAAATTGTTTCGGAAGGTACTCATATTAAATCTGCGATGTCGTGCACCTACGGGCGTAAACGGATTTTGATTAATATTTTGCTAGCGGATTACAACGGTCAGAGTGTTTTATGGCTCGTTCAGCTGAGAGGCTGAAGGGCAAATTGGTGTTGTCACAGGTCACAGGTTCAAAGTGATGCTTATGTGAAGATGACAGTTAAGCATAATCGTGGTAAAAATTTTACCTTATTCGATCGATCGATCGAACGATCTTCTTACAAAAGGGATTTTATATTATATGGAATGTCATTTACATACTAGTACTTCCGTAGGTATTAATCTTTGTCCGATTATTTTTTTCCGTATTTCGACACAGTTTGTACGTCTTGGCTGTTACGACTCTGCTCCTTATCACACTAGATCTGGTGTAAGTCAGGGCTCATCCTTAGGACCTCTCTTATTTACAATTATGGTTGATGATCTGGCTAAACACCTTGTATTTGCTAAATGTCTAATATATGCAGATGATCTTAAACTATACAGTGAAATAAAAACTATTGACGACTGTTACGCGCTGCAACGGGACCTAATTGCGATACAAATGTGGAGTGAAGAAAATCGACTGTACCTAAATATTAATAAATGTCAAGTTATGTCCTTCAGTAGATCCGCGAAACCTTTATTAATGTCATACCAACTAAATGGGGATTTGATAAAACGAACGCAGATCGATAAAGACTTAGGGGTAATATTCGATCCGGGCATAACATTTCATGACCACATATGTAAATTGGCAATAGACTGTTTTAAAAGGCTGGGGTTTGTCACAAGAAACTGCAGAGATTTCAACAATATAAATGCTATCAAACTTCTCTACACCGCCATTATTAGATCTAAGTTGGAAAATAGTGCATGTGTTTGGAACCCTCACCAGGTAACATACACTTTGATACTAGAAAAAGTGCAAAAAAGGTTTCTCAGGTTTCTCTACCGCAAGGTGCATGGCTACTACCCGTTTATGTACCCTACCCAATATCTCCAGGGTACATTAGGATTTAACTCATTACAAACGCGCCGAATGCATGTACAAATACTAACTGTATGTCGCATATTACGTGGGTTGCTAAACTGCCCTGAGGTGTTGAGCGAGATCACGCGACTCTATGTCCCGGAGAACCGCATAAGGTTTCGCCTGGGCCGGGTACCACTATTTGCAATAACTCCCGCTCGCACATTGGCTCGCCAACAGTCCCCCATTTGTAGAGTCCAACGACACCTTAATGTCCTCGCCGCCTCGCATGCTGCCGGCGCAGTACATTTTGACGTATTTGCTGATAATTGGCCCGTTATTAATACACTGAGTATGTTATACTGTAAAAAGCTTAAGTAAGTATTTTTAATTGTTAGTGTTTTTAATTGTTAGTGTTTATTGTTATGTGTATTATTAACAAAATTAGTATTAGATAATTAGATAGGTATATTTGTATGTCCAAATTATTCGTGTTCTTTTATTTTATTTTATTGTGTAGCCAATTAATTTGGTAAATAATTTTAGGGTAGGTCTTAAGATAGATAATAATTTAATAATATATGTTTTGTAGGTTGTCTAATTCTATTTCTTCATCTCTTATATTGTTTAATGACACATAGATGTAACGCTTTGGATATTTCTGTAATGTTACTATCTAAATAAATAAACTTGAACTTAAACTTGAACTTGACGCAAACATTGCGCTATTATATTATTTATTTTCTAGAGTTATTTCGGGCTTTATAAGTAATTTTGGTGTTTTTATTTAAATAGAGCTAGAGTTATTGACTCGGTGTGATTAATTTGAATTTCTGTTACTTTGTGATTCAAGCTAAAATAATCCGTATAATTATTTAATATGAAAGACACCATTTAATATAAAATAAGAAATGACGAACGAAACAATAATTTGAGCGTATTGCTTGCTTTGTAGGAGGACCAAAAATAATCGACATCATACTTTATACAATAAACACTTGACACTGGCGAAATTGTCTTTATTAACCGACTTCATCAAAAAGGAGGAGGTTCTCGAGTCGTCAGTTTTTTTTTTTATATGTATTACTCGAAAACGCCTGAACCGATTTGAAAAATTCTTCCCAGCTGTTCCCATTCAAATTTTATTTTAAATTTTTAATATTTTAATATTTTTATTAAATTTAAATTTTATCGAAATCGGTCGAGCTGAAAAATCAACAAAAATTGTATAAGTACATCGATGATATTTTCGTTTACTCCGATACCTCGCTGTCTCATTGGAACAGTGCGTTTATATGGCCTACCCATACCATATATATACAAAATACATCTACTTTCCATTAAAAATGTATTTCTCAGGCTCAAATTTCATTCAATGAAGTCGGTTTTCTTTTTAGTTTTTAAAACGTAATTATTATGACACATGTCATTAACGAAGATGATGTAGTTATTGGCCAAATCTGGCGACGTAATGGTAACAATAATAAACGTAGTAATAATAGGCCACCCGACGATCTCTGTCATAGACTAACAACTTTTGGAAAGTTGGAACCTACAGCTAAACAGCTGTGCCACCAGTATTGCTTAGTCTACCTTACTAATATTTTTAAAAACTTATTTTCACTCTTAACGTCACTGTTGAGTGAAGCTTTAGTATCCATACTTTGACGAACACTGTAGTCCGAAGCTATAGGTCACCCCGGTCTGAATTTTGACAGTTTTATCGGAGTTTTATTTGTGGCAGACATTTTGGGTAGTTGTGACAAATAGGCAGAAGTTCGGATAATTTAGAGTAATTTATCTGGCTTGGAAAAATGATAAAAAAACTCTGCATTAGACAGAAAGCTTCGACTCTATATTCTACGAAAACAAAGTGTTTTATTCGAAAACATGTATTTTTTTAAACTTATCTTACTAATATTTTATATGCGAAATTTTGAGTGCATGTTTATGAGTTTGTTTGTGGTTTAAAAAACTGAAGCTGAACGGATTTCAACGTAACTTGGTTATGCAGTCTATGTCTATGCAGTCTATACTATGGCAGTATATAGGTTATATATGGGTTAATTTTTGTAGTAGAAGCTATTATCTAGTCTAAGATATTAAATTTCAAATCTAATTTAGACCGTAAAACACGTTTCACGGCTTAGACGACGAACATGTCAGAAACTTGAGATAATGGGTAGAACGATAAGTATATATAAAACATGCCCAGTTTCCGCTAGTAGTAGTAGCGTTTCTAAAATTACAATACCACCTGAAACTAAGTCGTAAATCCGAAAACTTTGCGTACAGTACATCAATCTCGGTATTCCGTACCTGCGCCACCAATAACAAACTTGAACAACCCCCATTTTAGGGTAGTTGATTATAATGGGGTAACGCAAAGTAATTGTCAACAACTGTGTCGCTTGCCTGACTTTGGGCAACTGGAACAATACATATCTTTGGGCAGTACTTACCATGGTACCTTGCATGAGCACAGGCCGGGTTTTGTATTCAAGATTGTACATTAGTGAGAAAAGGTTTTTTTTTGACTTAGCGTATTATTTATTATTATATTTTTTGAAATCCTCAATTTTAAGTTTAAATTTAACGTTTTTGACTGAGATTTTAAGGCTAATTTTGCTAATGTGATGTAAACACTTTCACGAACACAGAGACATTTCGTAATTTCGTAATTCAAATATGACACAAAAAAACTCCATACATACTTTGCTCCGTCTATTGGCGGATATGTCGTATCACAATATATTTGAGTTGTGTTTCGGCATACACGACCACAGGCCGTCTGCACAGGTGCCGCCTGAAGGCGGGTTATCATATCACACATATGTTTGAGTATGTGCGTTGGCATATACGGCCACAGGCGGTGCCGTCTGTAGGCGGATTGTCATATCACCCACATTATTAAGTGTGTGTTGTGGCATAGACGTCCACAGGCAGTACCGAATTTAGCTGGAATGCCATGCCACACGCTTAAATTTTCATGTTGTTTTTTGTCAGTATAAGGTTTACAAGCAGTTGAAGGTTAATAGTGAAATAGTCAAGTTTTAATTAAAATTCTTATTTATTTTGTCTATGATAAATCAAATAACACTGTACCTAATTATACAACCCTAAAAAAAAATAAGTAGGTTCCAGGTTCCATAAGCTACCGATATTATCACAATAAACGACATTCTAATTTACATTTTAATGAGTTATGAAAGACAACTATTTCAGACCTCCTTAACCTTTTCGTGTGAATAATTAGTAATGCATTATTTGATCAGAACGATTCATTCCAGACATGTGTTTTTATATTGAACTTTTTCATTAGGCTTCATGTTTGTTACCTCTATCAGTTCAGGTTGATAAAGTGTTGTTGACATCAAAACTGGCCTTTTATCCTTCCAATAGATCACATAAACTTTATTATTTCGAAGCCAAAAGTGTTCGCCTTGTTTCAGTTTTATTGAGATCAAAATACTCAGATTGCCGTTCCGGTTGAAGCGCAAGCTTTCGCTTATGTGAATCTTAAGACTCATCAGTTTTTCGGAAAGCCTAACGTAGTTGTATAAATTATCCATATATTCTTAATTTATGGCCTTTTGTAAATAGGACCACAATAATATCAAAGGATCAGACTAAGTGAAAAAAGGCCAAGAAACTTCATATATCCATATTCAATACAGAATCTTTCAGTATTTCAATACAGTATCAGTATCTTTCCATTCTGTGTTAGGAGAGGGTGAAGGCATTCTGTTGTGTGTGGTGTTGAGTCATCACCTCTGGCATTTTGCATATTACCACATATTTGCATATCGAGCTCTGCGTTGGTTTTCTCATCAGTTTCTATTACGCCTGTTATGCGTACCTTGCCTTCTGCAGACTAAGATTCAAGGTCTAAAACTACGCCAGTATGTTTATTGGTTTGGTGTTTCGTATGGCAAATATCTCTAAATCTGAGTCACTGGTGGTACTAACATTTCCATTTTCGGTTCTTAATTTTCATCAGAGCCAAACTCACTATCTTCGTCACTGTACGGATCGTGGACACTTGTTTCTGCAACAGATGCATCCAATAAAACAAAAACCACATGATTTAGCCGTCAACAAACAATAATAACGAATCAACAAATGCAACCTTAACTGGACCAATAATCTTATGGAATAGCCAACTCATACTTCTTATTTCCAAATACAGTACCACGACACATCTCGTGATAGGATAATTAAATAATGCATAACAGTAAAATACTTAAATTAGCAATAAATACCTCAAAAGATGGCTAATATATGCAGACTCATCCGATACCGTCGAACGAAATACTATCTCACTCGCGCTGTGGCAGAAGACAACTGACGGAACTTATTTGTGTTGAGAAATAACTAATGGTGCTTTTGGCTCTATATTTAGCGTGTAATAGATTTATAGACGCTCGGATAAGGGCAACTAAGGGGCCGATGACTCTTAAGTTCCTCAGTAACTTTCTTGGGAAATTTTTATTTTATTTTATTTATTTAGGGACAATAAACAGCTACAATATACTATATTTTAGATTAAAGGTAACTTAAATATAGTAACAATATCATAGCACACTGCATTATCCACATATTAGGTATAACAGCATTGAATTTTTGTGGTATTACGCCGATAGGGGCTTTTATAAACATAGTAGGTCTTAAACTGATTTTAAGTAATTAGGTATCGTGAATTGGTGTACAATAATAGAATTAGGAAAGCTAACATAACAAGAATAAAAACATATAAGAAATGTAAGGAAGAAAATATTATTGAACATTAGAGTTGAGTTAAGAATATTGAGAATATGCTTTTTAAACATCCATTTAGAGCATGCAAAAATATCGATGTCTGTGAAAGTAGAATTATAAGACTCAACCATTCGACGCATGGGACTGCAAAGTCCAGAGTTCGTGCGACAGGTGTTTACAGCAAATCTGCCGCCTTTGGAAGGTCTGGGGCACTGCATAGCAAAGTTTGGTAGTGAGGTCATTAACGTCAAAACTACTATTAACAATACCGTATGGTAAGTTGGATTCTAAGTAAGTGCGTCTAGATTCAATGGGTAGGAGATTGTACTTGTCCAATAGTTGTGAGTACGATAAACGCGATTTAAAGCACCTGTAATACATAGGTAGTTCGTAGAAACTTACGTTGCACTCTCTCGATCTCATCTGTGTATTTTTTATATAAGGGATTCCAAATTGGCACAGCATACTCGACCTGGGAGCGAACTAGGGTATTATACAAGTATAAACAAGTGGCCGGGCGCTTGAAATCTGTAAAGGATCTCATTACAAAGCCATACATCTGAAATGCTCTATTGACAATCATCTCTATATGTTGGTTCAGATGAAGCTTACTGTCAAAAAGTACACCCAGGTCTTTAACAGTAGTAATATTACCGAAGATAGCGCTGCATAAACTATACCTGAAGTCGACGATGTTTTTATTTTTGTGAAGTGTATATAATTACATTTAGGTACACTTAGATGCAATTTATTGATAGTACAGTACGCTGTCAGTCTGTCGAGGTCCTCTTGAAACAGTCGGCAGTCATTTAGAGTTTCAATTGGTTTATAGGCTTTCAAATCATCCGCGTACATAACAAACATATAATTTTTAAAGTACGTTCCAATGTCATTAATTTATAGGATAAATAGAAGTGGTCCTAAGATCGAGCCTTGTGGGACTCCAGATGTTATGTGTATTGTGTTCGACTGGTAACCATTAATGACGACCTTTTGAGTGCGGCTCTGTATGTATGAGGAAAACCATCGTAGAAGATTGCCCCGTATACCATTAAAAACAATTTTATTTAGTAATATCTCGGGATCGACCTTGTCAAAGGCTTTTTTGTAGTCTGTATATACTGCATCTACCTGCACACCCCTATCAAGCCTTTAAAGAGATAGTTTGCAAGGATTAATAAATAAGAGATAGTAGAACGCTTCTTCACAAAACCGTGTTGTTCCTGTATGATAATGTTATGCAGAGATGGGTAGACTTGGTTGTGTACCAGTTTTTCAAAAAGTTTGGCAAGGTCGACAAAATTGAGATGGGTCGATATTGCTCAATTTCATGTTTAGAACCACCCTTATGCACTGGAGTTATGTTCGCTTGTTTCCAGAACTCAGGGAACACGCCCTCGTTCAAACACTTGTTATATAATATGTAAACTGGTCTGTAGTTGCTATAAGCAGTATTTTTAAAGAATGACGATGTAAAACCGTCTGGACCAGCTCCCTTAGATGGATCAAGTTGCTTTAGTTCTTTTAGTATACTAGAGGAGCTAATAGTCAAGTTAGTTATTATGTTGGCGCTATTATTAAAATGTAGTGGAGGCCTCCATGCGGAGAGCGTCAGTGACGTGGGCTCAAAGACCAAGTAGAAGAAATCTGAGAACATATTGCAAATTACGTCTGGGTCATTGGAACTGTTATTTTGATATTTCATCAAGGATGGTACGCCCGATTTGCTTTTGCGGTTAGAGACGTATGACCAAAAATGCTTAATATTGGTTGTAAGGTTATCCTCAACGGATTTTATATAGGTTGCATAACAGGATTTAACCATACTTTAAAAGGTAGTCCTGTAGTCAGAGAATGTATTGTAGTCTATCATGTTATTATACTTTTTCCATTTTGTCCAATATTGTTGTTTCTTTTTAAATATTTTAACTAATTGTGCAGAGAACCAGACAGGAAAATAAAATGATCGCGTTTTCGCTAAGGGAATGTGTGGTTTTATTATGTCGTTTAACATATTGTAGAAGGTAGCCAAAGCTTCCTCTGCTGGTAGGTGATCAAGCATGTGAGACCAGTCAGTCACCTCAATATTTTTATTTATGAGGTTAGCTTTGCGGAAATTATATTTTGTCATGGGCTTTCTTCTCATAGCATGTACTGCTACACTCACAGTTGAGTTAATAACAAAATGTGTGTGGTGAGGGACAGCAGGTAGTAATGGGTTAAGAACAGTATCCATTGTACAAGGCGTGTTAGAGATGAAAAGATCTAGAATTCCTCCATTACTATTAGGCTTATTGTGAAACTGTTGAGCATTCATGGCGGACATGAACTGTTGAAGCTGTGCTCAGTAGCTGCTGGTAGTTCCAGTGCATTATCATGCCACCACTGGCCGAAGAAGTTGTCACCCATGCTATACCAGGAAGGTTATATTCACCAACAACAAATATATTTGAAATATTAGGTTCCATTAGCATGTCTTGTAAGATGATAAGATGTTCATGAACAGGGAGTGAAGTTTTGTACGCATTCCTCCACGATTTTGGTTATAAACCGTTAATTGTTTAGTTGCATTATCCATACTGAAATTGTAAGACAATAAATGCATATGAGTTGTGTAATATTATATGTATAGGTAAATAGGTACGATGAGCAGTAACACAGCTGACGCGCCCGAGTGTAGCTTAAACAGTAAAACCGTGGCCCGTGTCAACTCTTTCTGTAGGTAGGTGAGAATATCTGTATGGGTGGGAATGTGCATGTAAAGTAATATCATAGTCATATTATATCTGTGGCATGTCGACGAGTGCCTAACTATATAAGGGCGTGTTGACGAATTAGATCAAGAGAGAACAAAGCAATTAAATCCAGGCTGATCAGAACACGGTCGCCATCGCTCTCACAGCAGACAAGTGGCATACACTGTATACATTAAAAAAAATACATTATGATAATATCATCGCAAATGGTTGAGTCAATTAGGGTAATAACTGACGGAATTAAAAAGATACATACATTCATTGAAATTACAGATATCTCAATATTATCGTTCATTAGACGTTTTGTCCTCATATTACGATAGTGAAAAGTAACAGTATATAGTGCTATAAAGTCCAATATATTACAAATATAGTCGCTTACATGAGATAAAAGTGGTAAACAAGTGCAGTGATAACGAAAAACATCATTACATAAACAAATTATAAATTGATAGCATGCGTGTTATTCTTACCATTATTTAGAAAGGATAGACAACTTTTATTGCGATAAGGAAAAGCGCAATCAGCTATTAAAGCATAATGATAAGTTTTAGCATGCATTAAGGTACAATAATTATTTATACGAATGATTAATAATAGGTTAATTATTAGTGGCAGTTTTATTTTTTTTAAGGTCGTTTTCTCCCCGTATTGTGAATGCAGTAGCGACACTACTACACACCCGCACTCGGACGAGGATAGTCGCTTTCTTGACATACGCGTACTTGAAGCTGTGTCTCTTGGCGGCTTCTCGGGCATGACGAAACAACTGCTTCTTCTTCAGGGTTAAGTGCTTATTAATATAAATCAATGAAGGTGTGCCAGCAATACCGACTTGTTGGTCGGTCTTTAAAGTCTTAGCTTTCCGGAATGCGCTCAGTAGGCCATCTCATCTCATCAGTAGCATTAGAGAGGTAAACTTAACAATGACATTCTTAGGCCTATTGTTTTGTTAATGTGCATGCGGCACCCTGTGAACGGAGACGATGTCTTGGAGCAGAACAGGAGATCCGATCTCATTTCTTAAGGCTTCTATCAGGGATGGAAGATGTTCATTTCACCTCTCAGGTATGTTGCCTATCTCCACATTACACTGACGCAGCTGCTGTTCCAGCAAGTCAAGCTTAGACTCAAGTACCTGGACCATTGACTCCAACTCCGTGGACCCTGTGCAGCTCAACTGTTCAATTAGATTTTTGAGGACGTCCTGCTGTTCAGACTGACACTGGGCGGTGGTTTGTAGGCAAACTATATCTTTACGCAGACTAGAGACACGCTGCTTCAAATGAGTTTGCTCAGTGCGCAGGGTCTTCATCTCATTCTGTACTTCAGTTAAAGTAGATTTAATATCATCACGCATTTGGTGTATATCGTTATTCATATTATCACGCCATAGATTTAGAGTTCAGTGCAGTTCTTTTGTAAAAGAATCTAAATCAGTGCTGGTCAGAGGTCGCAGTTTCTGCTGGCTTTGTTGGCCAGACTTTTGCTGGCTTTGTGGGCCACTGACCACAGTTTTGGATGCCGGGCCGTGATTTTTGATTTTAGGCTTAATATGGGCAGTATTGCACGCAAGTGAGACGCCGTGATCTAATAGGTTATTGCATGATAAATCCATGTTAACTTCACATACTGGAATCTGATGGTATGTACGTACTGGCGTGTTTAAATTTGGTTTGGTACATACTGTTACGTTATTGCATGCTGGACACTTCCATGTAGCCCTATACTCACTGTTCAGTGCCCCAAACTGGAGTGAAGTAAAGTTAAGACATTCATAATGGTAATTACCTTCGCATAAACTGCACACGAGAAATCTATCGGCTGAGGGCATAGCATTTATACTGCAATTACACAGAACGGAACAATACAGAAATTACACAGATTGGTAAGATGGATTGAATGGAGTTGTGTGTCTCGGTTAATCAATGTCTTGTTCCCGTCTTCTGGTAAAGTTTACCTTGCACATACACAACATATTGTTTCGTAAAAGCTGATAACCTGTTAGAGGTATTTAATTTATTTTTGATCTTGCGAGCGAAGCAAGAAAAAATCTAAGTGGCAACTTGGGCTTTGTATGTTTATTTGACGATAACTATCGAATCGATGATCCGATCTCCATAAAATTTAGCAGGTTAGAATTGAGAAATGATTTGGTAACTTATTTAACTACAATTTGTTTTATGCTGGTGCGAGCTACTTCAGAATTTCTGCTATTAAAACATTGTTTTTTTCTAAAACCTGCAACAACACACCATAGACGCGAGTTTTTTAGAACTCTGGCTACACGAAAAACCTGGTCGTATATATGAAATTGCAAGAGCTTATTAGAATAATATCAGTCATCAGGTTTCCATTATACAAGCTAGGCTTATTTGAGTGTTATTATTACAAAACTATGTAAGAAAAATCAATATTGATTCCGAATGCAATGTTATTTTTTACAACGAACGATATCGCAATTATAAATTTAAAAACGGATATATGATGATAACGATACAAACAATTTCACACTCGTTAAAGATGATCACTGTAGCTGAGCTGTTGACAACGCCGACTGTCAATAATGCACCCTGAATTCGTCCCTACAATCTATACGATCAACACTCAACCTCCGGTGTTGACCTCAACATCTAGTACGACACTAGATTAAATTTGCATGCCTAAGAATATGGTAGGACATACAATGGACTAACTATTATAAGACCTAATTTGTATCACATATGTTCAAGCAAATAAATAGTATTTCATTTAATTTCAACCATTATTATAATTTTTAATTTTTTGGTTCATACCTGATGTCCCACGCAAACTCATCTTTTTTTAGTTTAGATATATTTTTATGCGTTCATTCATTATTATTTTTTTAAGACAATAGTCGAACTGTCCAACAAAAGTTTTTATTCCATTTCCGTCAGAATTACCAGTTTTAGTGCAACACAATTTAAACTAGCGCATGTTAAACCACACAATAAGCTCTCTGTACTCGTATGTAACCAGAATTGTTTTCTAACTGATACACGAACGAAATTATTAAATTGTCCGTCAAAGAGAAAGTTACGAAACTCGAAATTACGAGCGCCTGTAACGAAACAGCCGCAATATAGAAACACAAGGAGATAAATATACTGGAGAGACTAAAATGAGGCTAGTACAGACATGTCAACCATTTAAGCGAAATTTGGCGAGAATTTTGGAAAATTTTGAAAAATTTGGCAAAACCTTTTTTAGTTTTAGCAAAACAAAAGATTACAAAACAGATATTATGCCGATATATCGATAAACAAATTTGTTTGAAGCTGCGTATATATGTATATGTCTAAATTTTGAAAGACTGATGTATGGGTTCACATCAATCTTTCAAAATTTAGTGCATTTTGACAGACGGAAAAATGAGATTCGTATTAACATATATTTATTTTTGGAAAACGAGCTATTAAGTAGCTATTATAATATAATAAGTAAGACAAACAGAACAATTAAATTTGGAATAGTTTTCACTAGAACACAATTAACAAACCAAATAATTAATACGTAAAATACCGAATAACTAAATAATAAAACTTCATGAATTTTATGAAAACTATCGATACAAATGTTAACTCAAGTTACAGTATCGAATACTGTGTACAGAATCGAATACAGTGTTTAAGTGATACTCACTCTAGTATCCGTATCTCCATGTCAAGTTACAATTTCCACTCGGTAGCTCCAATTCGGGACAATGCCGCACTATCTTTTGTTTAATTTTTAACAGCCTCTGCTGCCTTTTTAACCGACTGCGCGTCGGAGTGGTAATGCATTGTGGCGTTTTTGTTGGACATTTTCATTTTTGTGAACAATGAAAATATTTTTGTTAAGCTTTTTAAAGTTCGCTTTTTATTGAATCTTCACAAATTGATATATTATTTCACTTTCAAAACTATCGTGAGTTGTACTATATTTTGATAAACACGGGCTTTACTCACGTATGATTTTGTTGATGGAGGCACCGACACTGTTTCGATTCATCTAGAGAAACTTCATCAGGGTGAGTGAACTGTGAACAGTGTCGGTGCCTCCATCGACAAAATAATACGTGAGTAAAGCCCGTGTTTATCAAAATTTATTGATATATTATGCTTATTTCACATATAAGCTTTGTCTCGTTAAACATATGTTATACATAATAGGCTTTAAGACATATAACGAGTATTTATTTAGTTTATTTCTATTTCAGATTGAATAAATATCTCAGGCAGTGCTGACATATAACAATAAATAGGTGAGTTTTTTTTTCTCTTTGCATTACTTAACATTATATATAAAAAAATGGAGTAAATTGGCTGAGTAAAACGCTGATACAATTAACACTTATCCAAAATAAAAAAGAAATGGATAATCTTTGTACATGCCATACAAATTTACCATACATACATAGGTGTTTGTTCTGTCTGACTATAATATAATAAGTATGGTATTAAAAAAAAAAAAGTACTCTATCAGTCTTCTGGTTACCATAATACAAGCTATGCTTAGTTTGGGGCTGAATGGTGTTGAGTGCATTGTCCACCAATTTTATTTATTTATTTACCGTGAAATTAATTAAGGTTTTAAAACAAGATATTATTTAAAAAAAAAATGCTGTTTATAGCTTGTATAAAATACAGATTTACAATACTATATAAATCTGTATTTTATATACTATAAAATACAGGTTTATAATCTGTATATTATATACCTACTATAAAATACAGATTTAAAATATTGGCTGTTGCTCGCGACTTCGTCCGGATTTTTTTGAAAGGAATTGTAGCCTAAATCCTTCGCCAGGATGCAATTCATCTCCTTGTCAAATTGTATTGATAAGTTTCAAACCAATCACACCCACCACCCGTTAAAAAGTTCCTATACAAATTTTGACACCTGATTTATCCCTTTGTTAGGGTTATTTTGAAAAATCCTGAAACACGTGCATTTTATTTATTCATACCAAGTTTCAAGCAAATCGCACCACGCGATAAAAAGTTTAATTCATTCTTTTTCACCCCTTTTCACCCACCTAGGGGTGAAATAAAATCAAAAATAAAATCTTAAATTTCAAAAAATCCCGCCTTAGTGGGTAGTTTTGCTGTAAAAAGAAGCTACCTTCCAAGTTTCAACTTTCTAGCTTCAGCAGTTTCGGATCGGCGATGATGAATCAGTCAGTCAGTCAGGTTAAGCTCTTTTATGGGTATAGACTATTTTTTAACAAAAGTCGACCGACATTGGTGAATTGTGGGAACATGGTTTATTTTGTAATAAAACGTAAACATGAGGAAACTATGTTATTTATCGTTATCATTGATGTTACATCAGAATGATAAAAGACAGTTATTATGTAAATCAATTGGCCGCAGCTTAGAAAATTTGACAACCTCTGTGGCGCAGTGGGTCAAGGGCTACCTGATATGCCGATGGCTGCGGGACAAATGTTTATACGATCTGCAAGTATTCGTCTCGGGTCTGGGTATTTTTTGAATTGATAACTTCTTATGGGAGGGTAAACCGCTTTGTTACGTAACGCGTTACGGCGCCAGTCTGACTTTCCTTTCTCTCACGCATACGGCAGCGGTAGGCAGGCTCCTCCTCTCTTACTCTAACCCACAGCGGTAGTTAGATTAGTTTAAGTTATCACTTTTGTCGGGCGTCCCAAGACGCACACGTTTTTTTTACGTAAAATATGTATGAATTTACAAAAAAGTATAAAAAAGTAAATAGTAGTATTTCAGTCTTGTGGTTCCCATAACACAAGCTCTGCTTTGGGGCTAGATAATTATCCGTGCAAAGGTAGCAGGGTAGAGAAAGATTAATGATATAGTGGGGTAGACTGAGGTAGGACAGACCTGGAATGTCTTTGGCCGAAACTAATAACGATAGTTAAAAGTTTAACTAAAATGTTCCATAGATAATTGATTCAGGCGTGACTTTGCGGAAATCCATTACAAAACATTAAACAGATGGACAAATATTTAGTACAATTCCGCTAATATATTCCTAAAGAGTTACCTCCAAAAGAAATTTGAAATAGTCTTATTCTGACGTTGGTCGAAGCAACAAGTCTGCAGAGCAGAGTGTTTTTTCGTCGGGGTGCGGAGTGAGTCAAGTGTTCCTGAGGATGCCTCGTGGAGAGGCGAAACACGTGTCGAATTTCTTTTGGAGGTAACTCTTTAGGAATAGATTAGCGGAATTGTACTAAATATTTGTCCATCTGTTTAATGTTTTTTAAAATGTTCCACTTAATGAGTTTATTCACCGCATACTTACTTACACCGTAAATAAACTAGTGCCTCTGTGAGCCTCGCAAACATTTTTCGAAATGACTGAAGTATAGCTTTTTTACGTTTTCAATCTCCATATCTTCGCCATTTTGAAAAAAATTTCAAAAACTGAATCGTAAAAATAATTTTATATAGGTATAAAACCTGCTCACAGAATTTCACGAGAATCGGTTGAGAAATGCGACCTGTAGAGGAGAACACCCGGACAGACGCTGTTCGGACGCTTTTCGGGTAGACATACGAAAGCATTTTTGCCTAAGCTGAAACGGAGACACTCGCTCTCCTAATAAACTAATATGAGTAAGCTGGCTACGAAGGTAGTTGTTTTTCGTCACGCCATTTCAAAAAAATAAGCTGTCACGAATATAAAATAACGTTTACAGACAGTAATACGACAGTCCGAGTATGAGACAGTTGTGGACCCAGTAATAGTGATTCTTCTGTATTTCCCTTTCAAAACTTTCGTGAGTTGTATACATTTTGATAAGCACGGACTTTGGAGCTCGAGCGGCAACGAGCGGACCGCGGATCAAACTCACCCTGATGAAGATTCTCTAGATGAATTGAAACATTGTGTCGGTGCCTACATTGACAAAATAATACGTGAGTAAAGCCCGTATTTATCAAAATGATTATTTTGTAGTTGCCTTTTTAAAACGAATTTATTTGACTATCGCCGTTCATATCATTATATTGTAATAAGATAAAGACAACACAGTTTTTAACCGACTTCAAAAAAGGAGGAGGTTCTCGATTCTGTTGTATTTTTTATAAGCATAAATTTTACTTATTGAAGTTGGTTTTCTTTTTATGTTTTTAATACGAAATAATCAGTATTTGAAAAACGAATTTTTAAAATGAAATTATATGGCAGTTTTGTATATAGACAAAAATGATAACTAAATTTACACAAGCTCAAAGTCGCGCAACGTGCAGAGCTATGTTGGGTGTTTCACTACGTGATAAAATTCGTAGAAGAACCAAAGTTACGGACATAGCACTCAAAATTTACATGTTGAAGTGGCAATGGGCAGGCCATATAGTTCGCAGAACTGATAACCGTTAGAGAATAAAAGTTCTCGAATGGCGACCAAGGACAGGAAAACGAAGCGTAGGACGAGACCCGATGGACTGACGACATTGTAAAGATCGCAGGAAGTCGGTGGATGGAGACGGCTCAAAATCGTTCTTCCTGAAAATCATTGAGGAGGCCTATATTGGGCAATGGACTTCTAAGGGCTGATATGATGATGATGATGATAACTAATTTAACTAAATGTGACTAATTTGTATGAATGTGATCTTTTCTTGGTTTTTAAGTTGTATTTCCACAAAAAGGTGAAGGGTTAGTTAAGTGCCCTGTGTTACTAACACGTAAAAAATATGACAACACATGAACAGAGTTTTTGGATTTTACTTGTACTAAGGCGCGCGAGGTGCATGTTCAAGGATACAAAAAAAAAACAATCTATACCATAATACTATAAATGTGAATGTAACTCTTTCTGTCTGTCTTTTTGTTACGTTTTTACGCCTAAACAGCTCGACTGATTTTGATGAATTTTGGTAAAGAGATAGATGGGACCTTGGAGAAGGACATAGGCAACTTTATATGTAGGTACCACGCGTGCGAAGCCGCGGGAATAAGCTAGTATGCTATATTTTGTAATTTTCAATAAATTTTAGTATTACAAAACACTTATTAATAGACATATATATCTAGTTAGACTCTACTAGTTTCTATCATAATGTGGCATAACTTGAGCGTTTCAAAACATAACCTTAAACTATTGTTTGCCAAACAGTTCAAGTTTCCAGTAATGCCTGACGATCTCTTTATGTCCACGGCATGTCTAGACTTCAAGAGATCTTATGATAACACAATAAGGGCATTTTTCACGGTTACCAAGAGGTTAACGGCGGTTTTGAGATAACTGATTATTTAATAGTAATGCCAGACATTTTTCACACAGCATCGTCTGGCCCCAAAGTAAAGCTTGTTTTAGGTACCACATGACTGATATACTTTTATACTTTTTTTTGTAAATACATACACATGACTGGTCTGACAACTCAGTTGGTAGTAGCTCTGCCTTCTGTGTGTTTAGAGTTCGAGTCCCTCCCAGGATAAACATTTGTGTGATTAATTTAGAAGTTTGTACTGTGTGTGGGTGTTATAAAGTATCATAAGTACGTATTTAAAAATATCTAAGTATTCGTACGTATCAGTCATCTGGTCCAATTGTACAAGCTATGCTTAGTTTATGGCTAGATGTTGTTGTGTGCATTGTCCAATATTTATAATTAATTAATTAATTTATTATACACAGAAACACCCGCGAGACAAATACTTGTAGATTATACAAACAGTTGTTCACAGATATATTTGGCCTGATTTCATTAAATGTTAATGTTTGGTTTAAAGTCGTCATAATGATATAATCTAATCGCATTCTGCCAAAGCCTATATTTATTTAATTTAAAAAACATAATACAATCAGCCTCACGATCTTGGCTTGGTAGACATCTCAGATCTCTAATTATTTAAGTCTTTGAGAAAGTTAGGGATTTCTATAGCATTCATTTTAACCGGTGGTTACGATAACCGTAGGTGAAAGCTAGTCTAAGGTCGAATAGTTATTTGGATTATCTGGTCTTAACAGTACTTATTCACACAAGAGTTCTAGACGCTCTTTATCTATTAACCCTCAGGGCTTGGCCAGACGGCAAACGCGGGCGCGGGGCTGGCGCGGCGCGGCAAACTCAAACATAAGAACTTCATTTGAGTGTCCATAGTGGACACGCGGATGCGGGGCGGACGGACGCGCAAGTTCAAACAAATTTGAGCTTCTCAATTGTTAGAGTTTAGTTGATTACCTACGTCTGAGCTTAAACCGGGACTTGTCGTTTGCTCGCTTAATTTGATATATTTCAGTTTGATTCTTTTATGTGTTTAATATATTTTACACGAAGTGTGTAGTTATGTAATTATGGGGACAACGAGCTGATTTGATGATGGAGCCAGAATGCTGGTCAACGAAATTCCTTAATAAATTTAGTTTAAACTTGGTATACCTGTCGAGAGATAATGTTTTTTGTATATTTTTAAGAAAGGTTTAAAAAATAAAACTATCTCAGTTAGTCATTTTTTATGAGTAACAGCCTAATTTGTAAACCTTAAAAATTCATGAGAGTCATACCATTTTTTAATTTTTTTTATTACTATAAATAATAAATAAATAAATAATCCCGGACATTTCACACAACATCATTTGGCCCCAAAGTAAGCAGAGCTTGTGTTATGGGTACCACTTGACTGATATACTACTTATATACGTTTTTTTTTGTAAACACATAAATATTATACATAGAAACACCCAGACCCGAGACAAATACTTGCAGATCATACAAACATTTATCCCGCGGCGGGAATCGAATCCGCAACCTTCTGCGTCTCAGCCGGACCTAAGCCCACTGCGCTACAGAGGTCGTCTAGATTAAGATAAACTAAATTGAGTTTGCTTCCTAAATTGCTTTGGGTCCTGACCTCTACTCTTTCTTATCCATACTGACTTCAGAAGCCTTCACTCTGCATGGTCTATTACGCTTGGACAATTAGTTTATCATATAATAGTAATATCATTACCTATGTATTATTTTGTTTTAACAATACAATTTTTACAAAAGAGCCATCATAATGGCCAAAGGGCCCAAATCCTATTAACATCGTCCATATTCACGAGTAAGTATTTCGTATTTCAATACCTGAGCCCTGGACCACCCTTGTCAGCATTTAGCACTTAGGGTGATACACATTTCGCGATTTTGCAGCGTCAGCTCTTCAATTGGACAAAATGGACAAAATACCACAATAGCCACATCGCCAATTTTGAACTAAAACGCGCTTACTAGTTTGTTATTATATAAGAACCTTAATTTCGTGATTGAACTATACTAATCTTCACTCAAAACGGGATATTTACCATGATAAGGGAGTTTTTCTGCTTCCTGATATGGTAAATATCCGGTGAGAAAATTATATTCAAAACCATGATAGTAAGTGCATATCAGAGCGTATCATGCAAGTATCAGACTATTAGTCATCGAGATAACAGCTAATCTTTGTCGTGATAACGTTAATAGTTGTTCCGCTTTTCTGCGTCCTCAGGCCAGAAAAATTTTAGGTAATTTAATTAGACGCATAAAACGCGCCGAAAACGCCATTTTTGTGATGGCACTAAGATGAGTCACTACTAAGGAGCGATGAGTCTTCAGAACCACCTTTCAAGAATACCCCAACTTTGGGACCGGTCCTTGTGTATTTATGTCACGTACTGCCGGAAAAAATTTGTGAATAGGTGACATTTTTCCGCAAATATTTAGGAAATAAATATGAGCTTGCTTCGGGACTCTATTATGTTGAGACATGTTAAGCTTCAAACAACTGACTGGCCGTACAGCTCATTGGTTGAAACTCCCTTCTGCGCTGTAGGTTGTGGACATCTGTTGTTCCATCCAGGACAACATGTCGTAAACTACTACGAACATGTGGATGTGCCTCTGACAACCCCCATATACGTGCTAAAATAAAGATTAAATAAGTAGCTATTTGTACTTAAGTTACAAGCACATTCATTAGTCTTGAGCTAATTTATTTTAGTTTTGTTAATTCAAATTATTATTATGAATGCAAAAGTTGTGTTCGGGTGTTTATGTGTTTGATTTTGACTTAATCTCGCCCAAACAATTTAGCAGATTTGAATGAAACTACTATTACTATGCTACTTTTTATGTAGGATAGTAAAATTTAGTAAAAGTTCAAAGCACAAGTTTTTAACAAATTAACCCAAACAAAATGGAAATAATAAATTTTCGCAGTTACCACAAACGCGTAACGTTCGCGTTAACGTAAATGGATACCAATTTATAATAAAGAAACCTTCTAGTAAATAAAATCGTGTAATTTTTCTTGCCACCCAGCGAACGATAAACGACTTTATTCATTCATTATTTAGCCTTATTTTCATGCTCAGCCTGCTAACGTTGTTAGTAAGATCATAAAAAAACGAAAAACATTGCTTAATTCCCGTCTTCTATGCAATGTTTTTGAACCATTTGCTTTGCGTCTTTTGTCGCCGGAATGGACCAAACGGCCCTCTGCCTTTCTGAAGCAACTGTTCCCAACTACTGCAGCTCATTTGCACTGCAAAATACAAGTTCAGAGTTAAATTTAAGGAATCACTTTCTTGTGTGCGTCTAAAGAACACACGCTTTATACTTAGTGTCTCCGAACAGCAGTTCAGGCTGTGCGTTGTTCCTATGTCAGTCATTCATTTAGGAGTATGCATTTTGAACAGATAAGTTGTAGCTTTGGAGAATAATAATATACTATATAACTTTTAAAACTATCATGGTTTTGCACATAATTTTCACTCAAAACGGGATATTTACCATGATATATGAGTTTTTCTGCTTCTCGATATTTCGGCACGAAACTCTCTTAAGCTCTTAAGCTAATGTAGTTATAAAATGAATCATGTAAAAAAGCGCTAGGACCAGGACGAGTTTTTTGCCGGTTCTTCTCGGGTTTGGGTAAGGACGAATTAGCACCTAAATTCACCTAGTATGTAGGACGTTTCAAAGTGATCCTTGTGACTGCATTGAATAAGGTATATTTTGATTTTACTTTGACTTGACTATAAGTCCGGCTTAAAATAAATTAAGTTAAAAACACCGCTTGCCTTGCCATGTTTTCTATCATGTTTATGTTGTTTAGTATTTTTTTTGTATTTTTCATAAGAGTAAATCTTGGTTTGACTTTGAACAAATTGTTGGAATAATTTGCCTTATTAAAATGTAAAGTGAAAATAAAAGTATTTTTTTAAATAAAAATACTAAAAAATATGTACATATTTTATTGATCTACTAAGAGCTATTATTAATAGTTATGAGTGAAAGTGAAGAAATTTTTGCAAACTCGCTACTCATATTTGAAGTGTATGAACTTTATTTTGCTAAGATTAAATCTGTTTTGTTTAATAACCAAATCACTAGCTGCTGCGTGCGCGTTCGCACGCGTTCACACTACCTACATTAAAAGTACACTATGTTCTTACCCAAAGTACAATACATATCTCTTTACAAAATTTAATCAAGATCCGATATGCGGTTTAGCCGTGAAAAGGTAACAAACAGACATTTTCAAATTTATAATTTATCTAATACCTTTAAACGAACGATTCTTGTATAAATGTATGTATATTATATATAATCTAAATTTCGGAAATGGCTCCAACGATTTTCATGAAATTTTTATTAAACGTCTTTTAATAAACGTTAATATATTTTTTTGAAACGTCTTTTTATCCGTGTTTTCAGGCAATTAAAAACTGCTACAGTATCATTAGAATACAAAGGTAATTTTGCCACCATCTACAAGCTTATAATAGCTCACGTGGGAAATCGGGCGGTCCTGAAATTAGAAGACCCTGGTTCAAGTCCAGATGATTATTTTTTCCCCTTTTACATTGCATATTTTTTTGTATATATTATTTTTTGTATAAAAAATACCGAGCAAAGCGTGGTCATCCTGGTACTTCTTGATTATAGATGGTTCATTTTCTTATCATGTCACTAGATCTTTCGAACCAGTGTGGTGAATGGATTAAAGTGCACGTGCAGTGCACTTATGTATAAAATGTATGTATTTGCTAAAAAAATATAAATTATATAAGTAGTATATATATCAGCCATATCAGGAACCCATAACACAAGCCCTGCCTACTTTGGTGCTGTGTGAAAATGTCCAGCATTATTTATTTATTTATTTTATCTATTTTACTTGGACCACGGTTTTGTATATAAATGACAACTTTGAAGGTTTTTAAAAATAGCATGATTCTTCTCACAAATATCGAATTGGATGTTTTTATTGAAAATTGTATTCTATATTAATGACGCAATGGATGCAAGTGAGTTAATAATAAATGCAGACCGGGTATCCGTACTCGGATATTCACGGTAATTGAATGCGAGTCGACGCATACAAAATGAGTTTTCCGTTTGTACTTCCTCAAAAAACAGTTCTGGCTAGGATTTCTCATGTCATTGGAATAAGGAAATTTTGTAACCATCAACAGCCGGATTGATCGATCACTGGTGGCGTCGTAAACCTAGCGTATGTCAAGCCATTGCTCAATAGCAGAATACAAACAATTTAAAATGTGTGAAAATGAATATCTTGGAAAGGCTGCCCTCTGGCAGTAATCTGGATCAGTTGACCTATGTATAGATCGTTTTAAACAGTCCTGAGATAGCTCAACTATTTACAACTATTTTATATTATTGTGTATTATTCTGTACATTTCTGTAATTATTATTTCTAAATAAAATAAGTTAACATTAGTAAATAAATATTGGTGGAGATCACGAGATATACTGAAGTCTTTGCTGGTGGATATTATTGGCAAAACGGGCTACCCTTTTCCGCTGTAATTTACTGCGAATATCAAATGTACCACCGAATCCAGTCCTTCAGTACCCGCAGTTTATCTCGCGATCATGGCGCATGCAACTGTGCCGAAATATTTGGAAGCAGTAAAACTGACTTATCATTGTAAATATCCCATCAAAAACATTTTACATGTTTTTTACTTCTATTTTAATATGTAACACTAACCTCGAAAAAAGACGTCTACTTCCCACCACATCCAAACGCATTGTTCTCGGAAAAGAAAACTTTCATATATTACTTCCCAACCATATCAAACAAGCATTTTAATAACAATTTTTAAAAGTATTTTCGTTCATACACTAGTTCCCACTCACATCCATGCAAAATTGAGGTAGAGTTAACTCGAGAATCTTCTAACCGTAAGTTTGGTAAGAAAAGACTACTAAAAATATTTAAGGATATAACGCAAATAAAAAGTAGAGGTTTTTCTTTGATTTATTTTGTCATTATATAATGAAAAAAACAGTTAGGAAATGACAGATTAACAACATTATTAATCTAAAACCTAAAAAAACAAATTTTACACTAACTGATTATCGATTATTACAGTTTCTATCAGCCTTATAATAGTTAATTTTAAATCACCATTAATCAACCTTTATATTTTTTTAATAAAAATATAAAACTACGTATGTAATTATTGATTATCACTGTTTCAATACAAATTAACCTAGCCGTTCATATTCAATCAAGGTTAACTCTCTCACTAATCTCTAAGAAAGATTAGTTTTGTTGAGCTAGGTGTCTACAAAAAAGTTGTTGAAATTCGTTATGTTTTCGCTTGTTAAACATGTTTCCATGATAACCAACCACCCATCTTCAACATCCTCAGTTGGCAAGTAAGCCAAAGCAGCACATGTTTTTTTACATTTGTGGACAAACCAATTGCTTTTGTTTTTTTTTTTAATGATGCTTGAAGAGGAAGTTACAACCCTTTAGTATCACATCACTCTAGTATGTTTTAATGGCGTTGATTGCTCCTTGTTCAAAGTCCAAAATGACTTTCCGTGGTTGCCAGTTTTTGAATTTCTTGCATAGTTCTATCAAGGTAGGTAAGCATGATATATAATAAAATCTTTGAAAACTGTATGATTCAATTGCACTTATTTATTTGGCATTTAATATTGTGGTACCTACTTACATTCAAGTATTATTATTAGTATTATAGACTCGCAATTTAAAGATTGAACATCGTCGTCATGATATAAATAAATAAAACCCAGAAAGAAGCCTTGCTTATGTTGACTGTACTAAAACCTTTCTTGTATGTGAGTGGGAATATTTTTTATTAATTTAATAAATGCTGTTCAATGTGATTGGGAATCTTTTAAAGATGTGATGGGAAGGAGCCAATAAGAATTACATACTACTAATACCAAATGGACTTGTAATGTGTCTGATTAAATAAATGAATCATTATTATTATTATTTTTAATAATTGGGGCTACACAGTGTTGTACGCATTGTCCACCAATATATATATATTTTATAACACCTAGTTAGTGTTATGTATACCACAATATATTACTCCTTGAATAATACAAGGTTATTTCTCAGTAGGTAACCACTTCATATTATATTATAACAGTTAGAAGTTCTAGTTACATCCAATTTCCGTATAACAATGGAAATTTCCTCACGACTCTTAGTCTTAACATTATATCCGACGGCAAGTTGGAATTGAATTGGGATTCAACGGATTTTTATGGTTTTCTTGAGATATTGAAACTCGGCTGGTAAGATCGCGTGACTGACTTTGATTTTATCAACTATTTACCTACCTTAATTTTGTTTAATTTAAATAAAATGGCGTAATGGGTCGTCAAAAAATTCAATCTTATAACTTACTTGAATCCTGGTCTATTGTAGCACTGTAGAAGAACTATAGGGCGTAATGTAGAATGTCGTAATGTGAATGAAAATACACATAAAAATACACTAAATCTCCACTATTTATTACGCAAAAAAATGGCGGGAAACAGTTTTTTTTTAAGTTATAAAATGCGAAAAATCTTCTTTTTCTCCTTTGTTTATTAAATGTGACATAATAATGTAAATTTTGCCAGTGTCAAGTGTTTATTTTTGTTTATAGTCAATTTGTTTGTTAAAGTCATAGTCAATTGTCAATTCTAGACGTCACGCAGTATGGCCGTCTATGATTTTCTAGGTATTTCTCGTCGTTCAAATCACATTTCACCATAATACACATACAATTCAATCGTCCATACCCGTCCCGTAGTCACAATTTATTCATTAAAATTTCGCTAAGATTACTGAATAGAACATGCAATAAAACGAGTAAAAAATACTAAATAAGCAAAGCTATGTTACTTCATTGACAAACGAAGAGTCTAAATGAAGGTCATTGTTTCATGAATGGCACAATGACTTCCATTTGCTTGTTTATAAACACAGATAAAACATCAGAGTATTTTATTAATTAATTAAATCACTAATTACCCGAAAATTTATAAGAAATGACTTCAGCAAAACCGTTTGAACCGTTCACTTAAGGATTCGATTTCTTGAAATCATAGAGTATATTTATAAATGGAAACGAGAGACGGTGTACCATTCACAGATAACTATTACATATCAATTTAAATGTTTGTTTGTCAATCACATTGTAATTTGTTTGAATGTTTGTTTGTAGCTAAACTGATTTCAAAGAAATTTGGTATTTGGTCCGCGTGATGATGTTTAACTCGCCTGTTACTTTTATTGCTAGTCCTGTGGGTCTATAAACATAACTTGATGTTTGAAGCCCCACAGAACAAACCACGTATGTTTTAAATTCAAATAATTCAATACGCTTGTCATTTATTTTTTGGAAGAAAGCCTGTCTATAGATTACTATTCATTCATTCATTATTCATATTATCTAGATTTATTTTCTTATAAGTTATTGTAAAGTAACATTTGCACCATAATATTTTTTTTTAATAATAATAATAATTTATTCATTTTCAAGCATTACAGGTACCTACTGTTTACATGGTTTGTTCTTAAAATATTGGCGATAGCGATTTAAATAATATTTCAAAACATCTAGGTATTGCTCATTACAATAATTGGGCGGGAGATACACAACACTTATTACTATTTTGGCAATCAATATCTTTTTATCGTCGGTTAAACTATCGACATTAATAATCAAAGTTGTTGAAAAGCAGTATAACCACGATACAAGGATTTCCTTAACTGGTTGTTTCATTGTTTCAGAACACCAATGCTTCTTTGGACTAACCATCATCAGGAATGCATCAACACGAGGTAATGACCAGCATTATCGCAAAATGGCTCACAAACATTGGACGACATGGGTGAAACTCGCATTACTACCACTCACACTCCTCGCCACGTCGGTAGCTGACTTCACGACTGAGTGTCAACGGCCCTGTGATTGCCGCTGGCAATCAGGGAACAAAGCAGCCATCTGTTCAAACTCCAGTTTCAAAACTGTACCTACGAATCTCAGCAACGATGTACAAATACTAGATCTGTCCAATAACAATTTACACCAACTACACCAGGAAGCGTTCAAAAAAGTAGGACTCAGTAATCTTAAGAAACTGTTCCTAAAGGAATGTAGTATCGAAGTTATTCATAAAACAGCGTTCGTAACTCTAGCAATTATGATAGAACTCGATCTTTCAAAGAACGAAATCCGGCACTTGCACTCCGACACATTCAAAGGCACTGAGAAGTTGAGATTAATAAACTTAAGTAACAACTTGATCGATAAGTTGGAAGACGGTCTTTTCCGAAACTTGAAGTTTCTGCAGAAAGTAGAGGCGAGCAATAATCGTATAGTTCGCTTTGGGACGAAGGTGTTTGTGAACCTACCGCAGTTGAAGATTCTCCGGTTCGATGGGAACAACCTTAGTCATATGAAACCGGAAACTTTGATGGCGTTGAGAAACTTGTCGGGACTCGATTTACACAACAATCCGTGGAGATGCGACTGCAATCTGCAGATGTTCCGCGACTGGGTGATTAGTCGTAACCTATATACGCCACCGACAGCGTGCGCGGAACCGGTAACTGTAAAAGACAAACTTTGGACCGAGTTAGACTCGTCAAACTTTGCGTGCCGGCCTACGATACTCGATCCGATGCAGGGAGCCACAGTGAAAAGTTACGATGAAAACGTGACACTAGCTTGCAAAGTCGTTGGAAACCCGAACCCTGAAGTGTCGTGGCTGTTCAACGGGAAAACGGTAGAGATTAAATCGTTTGGGGAATTACGGTACACTGTTACAGAAAACACTATGGATTTGATTCGATGGGTGAATTTAACTGTTATAAATGCCCAATATAGTGACAGAGGGAACTACACATGTATAGCCGAGAACCCTGGTGGTCGTGATGAAAAAACCTTAGCTCTAGTGCTCTCTAGATACGGTCCAGGAACCATAGCTGGTATGGACACTGACTCTTTTGCTATGTTAGTCGGATGTTTAACAGCAATAGTTATAATTGTTGGAGCTGCATTGGTTGTACGTCATTTTACAACACAGAACGGAGGGATTATAAGACTGATTAAGAATGACACGAGATCTTCCAACGGGGAGGTTTTGATCCAAGGTTCTGTAGCCTCAGAGATAGAGAAAGGGGAGAAAAATGAGGTGAACCCGGTGATGAAGCTGCCTAAAAAATACGAACAACCACCGTCCGTGACTAGTAAAACTACTGTGTTGGAGCTAAATAAAACGCTCTTAGAAGACAAAACTGTAATAGGTAAGAAACTGTGCTATAAAAGTTATAAAAGCTACGTAATTTTCCTTTACTAGTATTTAAACCACGACATAAGAACGAGACGGGAACACAAAGAGCTTACTTATTTCAAGTCTGACACCAATAAAATTTATTTAATTTCAACTTTTGCATGTTTCTAAGTGAAGCTTACTCACGAAGAATGAAGAAAAGTTATAAGCGTTCTCGGCAAAGGTCTGCTAGGATAGCGGTGTCCCATATAAATTATTAGCTGCTTCCCGTGAAGATATCCTGTGGAACTCTTTAACGAAAAGCAGCTCCTGTATTGCCAGTTAGGCATTGCATTGGTTATTACAGACAACAGCTTAATAGGAATTTGCCAGTTGATCAGACTTGACTTGGACTTGACCATGACTATGTAGGTTCGGATGGAACGCGTCAATGACAAAAATTTAATGTATTACAGTTAGAGTTGGAAACGATATTGGTTATTTGATATTCAGGGTTATGAAACCTGTTTTCAGTTTTTTGTAAAAATATATTATTGTCATGTATTGTATTGAACAATTTTGCAGCAATGTTTTTTTGTCATGATCACAAGCATTATGAAGTTGTGCGTAATAATAACTAGCTTCTTTCCACGTTTAAAAGCAATTATAATTTCGCCCAATTCCGGCGTAACGGATTTGAGCGAAACTTTAGTTGCTTGAAAGTCAAGGCGTGATTGAGCCACAAACAAACATATAAACATACATATTCACATATACTTTCGCATTTATAATATTATTAGGATTGTACTTAAAATATAATTAATTCTGGGTTATTTCAACAGCTTCCACTGATGACTCCTTGCACCAGGACGAAATAAAACTGGCAAATATATCCCAAGAGATGCTCTTTTTGAACCGTCTAACTCAGAATCACAAGGCATACCCTCCAGACCTCCTATCATTTCCTCTCAGAGGACCTCAAGTCTCACCAGAAACATCCCACGCACACCATAGTGCTGACAGCCCTGCCAAGTCTCCAGGGTTTAGCGTAACATCCATCAACAATATGTACAAGATGCAGTCGCACCAAGGATCAGTTCCTCACATCAGTCCGAAAGGATACGTCAACCAGCCTGGAAGACCAAGAGACCATGATCCCCAGGTATTCTCTACAGTTAACGGAGTCATCCCTTACTATGATACCTTGAATATGAAGTTGTTTAATGGCGGAGGAAATTACTATAGTCTGAATAAAAGTGAGATGGATTTAAGTCCAGCAGAAAAACTGATGACACACACTCAACACTCTGAGGAGATGGAATTAGCTCCATCCCCTGCCCCTGGGACCCCTCATGCTACCATTCCTCGGAACAGCTTGAGTTCTCCGAACATCCACAACCAGCTGCTAGCCCTTCAAAGCATGGCGAATCTGAAAGCATCTGAGAGACCACTGATGGTTCTGCTGATGGAAGATGAGAGTCTGTTCCGGAATCCTAAGGATTTGCGGATAAGTGGCTTTAGTGTTAGTGGTACTTTAGATAGACGGACTGCTCCTAAACCACCTCATAAACCTAAGCAGAGGAACGTTTGTGATATGAAAGATGTGTTTTTGATGACCAAAGATAATGCAACGGAAGTGTAGTGTTCTGGAACGATTCTAACATTAAGCTTTTCATCCAAATTGAGGAATCCAAATGGAGGTAAATGTAAAACAATCACACACAACAACTTTTAATTAGATACTAGTTCAGTTAGTTTCATTGTGGTGTACGAAAAAGTTTTTTTTAACTTCGTTCAAGTGAATTAATGAAGTTATAAAAGAAATAAAGAAACTAACAAAAAAATAAATAAATAATTTAAAACCTCATAATAGGAATATTCTTTATAATTAATATCATCATAATTGTACATTTAATTCGGATCCGTAGATTGGGATTGTCAACTGACATTGATACACTGTATCTAAATGAACCTACATACGTTTTTCATAGATTCACAGAGTTTCCAACTCTCAAATCTCCCTAGTGAAATCGAACCTAGTGGAAGTAAAAAAAAGTACTGAAAACTGCAAACTGACGACCTATTTGCAAAGCTTGCTGGTTCGATTCCCGTGGTGCAAATATTTATATTTATGTTCAATAAATATAAATATAAATATTTATGTATGATGTGCAAGTATTTGTCTAGGGTCTGGGTGTATCTATGTATAATAAGTATGTATTTACAAAAAAAAGTGTAGGTATAAATAGTTTATCAGTTATACCCATAACACAAGCTCTGTGTTATGGGTATGATGAATGGGCAAACATTCAAGTATGGAATTCTGTAAAAAATAATAATGGGTAATGTTTTAAATTAGTTTATGATCTTTCCGCTTATTAGTGTAAGTTGCAAGTTAAAACGACGTAAACATTAGGAAAAGATGATCATTATTGAATATTTTAGACATTATTTCATTAAATTATAAAATTAACAGTTACTTTACAAACAATTTGAAACGAACAAATAGGAGGCAATACATTAAAAATACATACTACTTTATATTTATATTATTTATTTATCATTATAGATAATGAATATTAACAATTAATATAGTTTATGTTATTAATAATTACTTTTTCGTTTATACATAGTCATAAACTCATTTAAAGATGATAGCTTAGCACATTATTCGTTAGCGGTGTTTATCTACACCGTCGGTAGACAACTCCAATTGACCAGATGTCGGGTGCGAAGACTACAACCTTGTATCTGGCAGTTGCTCGGAGCATGTACGACTCGTTCGGTCGAGCCTGACTCATTCGGTTCGTCTCATCGCTGGGACCCAGCGCGGTGGCTGATGCTGGCGGAACACACAGGCTAATCAGGATACGTCTCCAGAAAGATATCCAGTCCCTCTTGCCACGCCCTTCGCCTGGTTATCTGGCGGATAGTGGTCGCCGCTGTGTCATGGTGTACCTTCTTGGCGTCTGAGATCTGGGCTTCAGTATTGCTGCATGTCAGGATCTTGGCCAAACTCACCTGGTTCATAGCATCCAGCTTGGATTTTATGAATGCAAGAACAGTGTTAATCACAATAGCGTCTGATCGTTTTAGACTAGCCATTATACGTCCCGTTGACTCACGCGACCCGTTGACTCACGCGAACAATCTAGGTCAACATTGAGACACCGCGTATACTATACTATCAGCCACGAATATTTCTTTTGATGTACGAAAATATTTGATCGCAACATTAAATATTTACTAAGAAAAATAAACTTAAGAAAAATAATGTTTACAGGTTCACAACTCGTTATTAAAAAAACCTGATTTGGATCTTTATAGGAAATCAAAGCATTGGGTTAGGCACCTACAACATTTTACCTACCACTACACTACGGTCGCATTTTATTCATCCCTTATCATCCTTGACGCGTAAAAATAATAAGTTTTATCTGTCCACCTCATTGGCCGACTCTGTGGTATCACGGGTTTTAATCGGTTTTCATTGGTTTCAAATAAGATGTCTAAAAAAGGCGCCAACCAATCAGAAAGGTCTTTGCACTACAAGGACCACGTTCATTTAGTTACGTTAGTTTGGTCCACGTTCTTAACTAAGATTTCATAACAAATTATATATCAGGATTTTTTTTCACTGTTTTATAACTAGTTATTAAACAAGACATTTTTTTATTTTTATATCGAGAACCTCTCAGTTATAATGATAATAATAATAATACCGGACATTTCACACAGCATCATCTGGCCCCAAAGTAAGCAGAGCTTGTGTTATGGGTACCACATACATGACTGATATACTACTTATATACTTTTTTTTGTAAATATATACATATTATACATAGAAACACCCAGACCCAAGACAAATACTTGCAGATCATACAAACATTTGTTCACGCAAGCTTTTGCGTCTCAGCCGGACCTAAGCCACTGTGCCACAGTTATGTATGGTCTCTTAATACACTGAACGAATTAGCGACATCGCGAATTAGGGACAGAATTAACTTTTTCTCCTGACTCTACAGGAGAAAAAGTTAAATCAGATCGAAACTAGTTAGTTAGGTTATGTTAGCAGTATAGAAAACAACTCACAAGGCGAGCGACCAAAGCGAGCGTGCCGCGGCAGCGCCCGCCGAAGCGCCAGTGCTAATTTGTCCAGTGTACCAGGTATACATGACTATAATGTAATAATGGTGAAAGAGCCAGTGTGGCAAAACGACTCGGTGGCCTTGAAAGAACCCATACACGATTAATTCAACGTAGTAAAATAAATGACCTGGGAAAAGCCAGTGACACGACTACGACTACGACACAACTAGGAAACACGTGCTTAACTATGTAAGGAGTTTGACTACCTAGTCAAGCTCCTTACATAGTATTTGTTAGTTTATGCATTGTATGTACGTTACCTACCTAGATAACGTACCTACTTAGAAACATTGTTAAAAAAATAATTAGGGTTGTAAATTTTATCTATTGAATATTTTGTATGGACGAACGTACCGATATTTTTTCAATACATATAATTATTTATCTTTCAACAATCGCGGTTGCAGCGTCAACGTTGCGTTATCACGGCAAGATCTCACACGCTAGCACGCTACGAGTAACTGGTCTGATTCGAGATTTTACTTGCGGGAATCGCGATATGAAACGCTGTGTTCCCTAGTATTTACTCTATTGTCTGTACCTCACTTTTACTTATAATTAATGCTTTTGTCCTGATGATTGTGTATGAACCTACTATTATACTATAGTAGGTGTACTATACTTGTACGAGTATCAGTGTATCAAAATAAATTTATTTTATTTTATTTCATATCAATTTATTAACTTTAAACCTATTTTTTATAACATTAAGAAAAGTTAGTTATTCCGCTAAGATATGTACAGCACACATAGAAACGTCAGTTACAAGAAATACTTAATAATATATTATATAATATTAAGAGCTAACTGTTTGGTTAGAAAATTAATCAATAATAATTTATTACAATTACAATTACAATTTACAATTTATTACTAAATTGAATCCTTAAAAAAAAACATTGTGTAAAATGGCCATCAGCGATTGCTTCGTCTAGAGAATACTACGATTTCTCTTGTAATACTCAGCGGTACGGAGTCCTGACCAAGCTCATATCTCGCGATAATAAACACTTAAAGTGTTTCTAATGAATGTCGCTTATGCAGGTAGATAAAACAATGTTTTTTCTTAGTTCAAGTGTATAGTTAATGATGTTTGTGTGTGCTTCAGGACCAATTTTTGAGATTTAGTCTAACGGGGCCCTTTATGCAACGTAGACGAAATTTCAAATTTGTGTGTTTTCAACTTTAAGTCTTTGATGAAAACAAATTAGCGGACGATAGGTGACTCGTCTCTAGCGCATGGACCGCTTAAATTAGGTCGCTGTCTCCTAATTGCTCTCAGTCGTAAGACATCGCGCGTGTGAGACGTGAAGATACTGTTTTAATATTTAAAGCTGGATAAACATTACTAAAAAGCCTTCGTGTTCAACGCTTTTATGCGTTGTACCAATCATTACAAAAGAAAAAACAAATCTCATGGAAATCAGTTTTCACTCGTAAGTACACGAAAACAATAAATTTATAATACATATTTGTAAATGAGCTTATTGTTTTGATCGCCATTTTGTAGAGCGAGATAGAAATATACGATACTTTTATGAGCGACAAGTTAAGTATGATCAATCACACACGTACTGCCGAGCGAAAGCGGCCCGCGTATTGTTTTCGTAGTAGCGTCAGCACAAGAATGTTAAAACATGTAAAGGCTTTTATATAAAAAAAATATTACCTACCTAAAAATATTTTTTGGTGTTCATTTATTACCTTAATGTAGATAAATTAAATAGTTGTCATGTTACGAGATTATTTAAAAAAAATAACAATTTATGTTAATACAAACACTAGTGTGTTTGTTAAAACATTTGATTTTATAATGTTAAAGCGTTCCGTATATGTTTGTTTTCTAGGTTTCCTGGGGATGTACTTGTGAGACATAAATGGCTTCTTGTAGTAGTAAAGGTACTACATATCATTAGGTTGGCCTAAGATTTACTTAAATGAGATTTTTATAAACTAATAAACACTAAAAAACATTTTTATTATGTTTTTTGTTGACCCTACTTACACCAAAACGCTTTGTTTTTATCAAAAATCGTGGATATTCGGGTAAATGCTATTTTATTTTGTCACGGACACGACTCGACCCGAAGTATGCCGGTGACGCACGACAGTGGTCTCGCTCGCGCTACTGTCGAAACAAATCGATTTGCCTCTGTCGTTCAGTAGTGTTCAACGTAAAATGGAATTACAGCTGTGTGAGTGTTTGTGCATGTAGTTGTGCATCATGCCTATAATTTCACTGACGAATAAATGGACGTGCCCCATCTTCCGCTAATTTGTTTTCATCAAATCTTTAAGTTAGCCTATTTTTGAGGTTTTGTAGCTGTGATTAGATGTCCAAAAGTGCTTTAGATTAAAACAATATGCCTTTAACAGCAGAACAGGTCGCACAAGCAGTTGCATTTATTTACCAAGGACTGACACAACGTGAAGTGGCTATTGTGTTAATTGTGCCTCGTTCATCCATGCAGTATGCTTTGAAACGGTATCAGCACACTGGTTACTACACTCGAAGAACAGGTACTGGAGGCGTAAGGTGCACATCAGCTCGAGACGACCGGTTTATTGTCGTAGAAGTATTGAGAAACCGCTTCCTTACGGCTGTTGAGATACGACAGCGGCTCCAAAACGACCGCGGCATAAACGTAAGCGAGCGTTCGATCAGAAGACGGATGAAGAAAGTGAATTTAAAAGCTCGTAGACCAGCACACGGCCCAGAACTCCTCAGACAGCACCGAATAGTTCATCTTCGGTTTGCTCGAGACCATGCCAACTAGACTCACGAGTAATGGGCTAGAGTGCTCTTTACAGATCTTTACGAAAACAGGTGTGGAGAAGAAGAGGAGAGCAATATCTACCCATTACCACTACACAAACAGTGAGTTTTCATGGCGGCTCTATAATGGTATGAGGAGGAATAAGTTCGGATACTCATACGGAGTTGGTGATCGTCGACAATAGCCTAAATGCTACTCGTAACATTGAAAAGATCCTCCAGGATCGTGTTCTGCCCTATTCCGGGTTAATTGGGTCCGAACAATTTTTATTAATGCGCGGTGCGTGGAGGAGTTCCTTCAAGCGGTTGAAATTTCAAGGTTGCAGTGGCCAGCTCGTAGCCCGGACTTAAACTCAATAGAAAGCATCTGGGACATGCTCAAAATAAATATTAAGTCCGGTTCCAACCCGCCACAATCTCTCAACCAGCTCCGCGCTGCAGAGCAAGCTGCTTGAGAAGCCATACCGCAAGTGCACGTCAAAAACATGATCCAGAGCATGCCTGACTGGATGCAGGCATGCATTAGAGTTAGAGAAGGAAGCACCCGGTATTAAAATGTGTAAAAAAACACAATGTTATTAATATACAGAATGAATATAAGTGGCCCTATGTGGAATTGGATAGAAATGGAAAATAAATAAGCAAGGGTCTTGCTTTAAATAATTTGTCAACAATTTAAAAAATATTTACCGAAATATACCGAATACTATAAGATAATGTGACATGTGAAATAGTTGAGTTATAAAAGATCGCTCAAAACGATATAGATAGCTTAACTATCAAGACCGGCATATATACGCCTTTGAGCTCCTCGGCACATTCAGCCGCCGCACCAGCTCTAACTGAAATCCCTGACAGATGGGATGTGGCCAGGGTGTCTACGCAAGTAACATCCCATACCAATGGCTCACTTATCTCTCAAGGGACAAGAATCATAATCATCAGGCCTGTTACCATTATCATGTATCAGACCGTTCGGCTCGAGAACAGCTGATGCTGGCATGTGCCCAACGAATGATATTGTTAAAACTCACTTAGCGGGCAATCCTACCGGCGGCTTCAGAACACAATAACCCGTGGAGATCAAGCTTCCATCACTGAACCACATTGGCACTGATGAAGGGAGCAGCAGCACGCGCTCAACTACAAACAATATGCAATTTGCAAGTTATGGTAGTACTAGTAACCAATGTCCTGACTCCCATTTTGAAACGGCTAGGAGACAAGCGCGATCTATGGAACTTGAGCATGTTTATGAAAGATTACATGTCAAAAAGTCAAAAAATTTTGTAGTAGTAGAAGTATTTAGATGATAAAAAAGCTTGGGATAAATCAGTTCCAACTCGACTCGGCATCCGTAACAAAATTGTCAAGGATCATACAAAAAAGTGTAAAGACCAGACAAGTTTCTTGCCGGATTCTTCTTGAACTGAGGTTAGGAGGAACCGGCACCTAGATTCACTAGCATGTAAGAAGACGATTCAAAGTGGTCCTTGTGATTTTATTGAATGAATAAATATTAAATTTTTTTGATTTTTTTTGAGACAGACGGACGGACGGACGGACAACAAAGTGATCCTATAAGGGTTCCGTTTTTTCCTTTCGAGGTACGAAACCCAAAAAACAGTATTATACACTGTCCTAAGCCTCAACTTTACAATAGATGGCAGGGCTCAAGTCAAGTCAAAGTCAAAAGATACTTTATTCAATACAATCACAAGGATCACTTTGAAACGTCTTACATACTAGGTGAATTTAGGTAAGCTTACATAAAAGCCCGTCCCATTGCCTTTGGGCTGAAAGGTTGTTATTAGGGAATTAGGGCAAGCACTGTTCCAAGCGTTTCTTACCTCGCCTAGATATGAAATTTTATGAGTAATGCCAAACTACTAATGCTGTAGATGGAAAACAAGATTACTAATAGCGCAACATGAAATTTTGCAAACAGCTAAGCAATCCTATTTGACAGGTAGGGAGGCCTACAACCATGCCTTGTCATCCAAATGAATATTCAAAACCAACGATAGAGGGTCTGTTATTATATTCTCTAAGCTATCCACCAGCTCACTGTGTTTCCAGTTGACAACATCTTAAAGCGTAAGTAAATTTGGGAATTAAAAATAAACAAAACTTGATAATTTTAAAAGCCATATGACACATTTTGAATAAGGGCCAAAGCTTTGTATAATAAATTAATTGTATTGTCTATGAAGGCTGTATAAGACCAAAAAAGCTCTAAACCAATCTGCTGAAATGTATCACGAGCTTCTTAGATCAGTAAAATTCCATCATCCAAGTAACAAACGTTGACTTTAGTTTGGACACGTTGAATAATTGGATGGATAGCAAGGCTGAAAATGGCTGAACCATGGGGGTCGCCATGAAGACATCCATCAGCAGACTAAATAATATTGTTTCTACGGATCAATTTAGTAATATTTACAACAACTATTTTGTTGTCCACGGGAAGGACAACAAAATAGTTGGGTTATTGGGTCTTTTAAACTTAACGTGTACTTTAATATATATATCATCAATAATCGGGGTTTCTAGATAGAAAGACACACATTGACGGTCCATTTAATTCTAATGGGGGTTTTACATTCTTCCTTTTGAGGTGTAGAACGATAAAACTCTCAATAATTGTTACAAAAGTATTGTCATTATCACCACAAGTGAAGCTCTAAACAATAGGGCTCAATAGAATTGCACGCTTGAATGTCATTTGATAGCGATCAGCTCAACATGGCGTGCTACAATCTACCATTTAAAGGTATGGTGCGAGTGTATAATGCAATATTGCGGTATTAAAATACCATTGTAAACAAGACAAGGTATTGTGTAGTCAATCCTAAAAGTTTTTAGTTAAGACTTACCGTTCTTAAATAAAAGTAATTATGTGGGGGTCAACGCTGTGTGTTTTAGGAGCTGTCACCCTCGCTTGGGGCATGAACGACGAAGCTGTGGTATGTAAAAGTTTTATATTCGTTCCTCTCGGTTCGGTTATTCTTATTTATTATTAACTAGCTGTTGCTAGTCGCGACTTCATCCGCATTTTTTTTTAAAGGAATTGTAGCTTAAATCCTTCCTATAAAAAGCATTTTATCTCCATCCCAAATTTTATTGATAAGTTACAAACGAATCACATCCACCACCCATTAAAAAGTTTCCATACAAACATTCGCACCCCATTTTACTTCTTTATGAGGGTTATTTTGAAAAATCCTGAAACACGTGTCCATTTATTTTGCATTGTAAGTATTAAACCAAGTTTCTAAGAAATCACACCACCCGTTAAAAAGTTCCCATAAAAAAATTTAAAAAAAATGTATCCCTTTGTTAGGGTTATTTAAAAAAATCCTGAAACACGTGTCCATTTATTTTTCATTTTATTTATTCATATAGTAGTTTTAAATGTTGTTTCTATTGGCTAGAAGGTACATTGTTTTAACAGCCTCCTAACTGAATTACATGACATACATGCTCCTGTTCCTAGAGTAAGAATGAGTCATTTTCCTGCAACTTGGCTACTAGATACGAGCAGAAATTACACCATATTTTATTTATGTTAATGTCAATCTTAGATCTATGTAGATTTCTTATATGATTATTATATTAGTTTAATGTACGCCCCGCTGTCCACTCTAGTTAACGTCCTTACACCCACATTAATTCATTCATTCACTTAAGTAAAATAAAGTAAATGGTTATTTGGACAAACTATTTACACACAGATTAAAATAAATATTATGTAGAATAAAAGAGTTATATGTAGCTGACTGTGTACAGTCAACAAGTACTTGTACTATATTTAATGTATTATTTTGTTCTTTATTTAATGACTAGCTGTTACACGCGATGTTGTCTGCGTTGGAAAGTAGAGTCACTATAATGGAGTCGAGTACTGATTATTATAACAATTTTCATCCTAAACTCAACCATTCATTCTGAAGTTCTACTCCGATACATCAACATTATGCCCCTCCAACATAAAGAAAAAAAGCAAACAGGTAAGCTAAGTTACCTCACTAATCTGGCGAGCGAAGCATATTTTGAGCATCCACACAGAGTAACCCAAAATTACCAAAACTAACCTACTCAAAAGAAACTGAAGTGCGAAGCAATTTTTTTTTCAGTTAGGGAGTGAGTTTTTTTAACGTTAAAAGAGAAAACGAGGCAAGCAGCTACTAAAGGTTGCTGCTGGCAAGCAAAGCGAGCCGTATTTTTTTCATAGTGAGCAAAGCGAGCTCGTTCATTACACTATCACATAATATTTTATACCACAGGTTCTGTGTTTTATACCATCACACTTCACACTTACACATCACACTAATTTGTACATTAGAATTGTAACAGCCAAACTGACTTCAAAGAAATTAAGTATTTGGTCCGTGATGATGTCTAACTAGTCAGTTACTTTTATTGCTAGTTATTTGGTTCTATAACAATAATACAATAATTATGTTCAGAAGTTATATATTTCTGATTTATAGAATTTATATATACTGTGTCGGTTCCATTTTGGGAGGAAACATGTCCACAGCTTACTACTTACGTACTTCTTTGTAGACTTATTTACCCTTACAGAGTTTTATATTCATGTAACGGCATCTGCTGGTAACACTTGTTAATGAAAGGAAGGATTGAAAATCTCTTTGCGTATTTGCGGCCATTTTAGTGATGGATACAGAATCAGAACTACGTAAATGTTTATACAGCCAGCTTCTGCATCATCTGTATTACAATTATTTAGAAAAAAAAATATGTTTTTTATTTCATTATAAAAGAAAAATATAGGGTGTGGATGTTTTCCTTCTCCGGACACCCATGGCAGAGGCAGTGTCGTAGTTGAGTAGGTCTTTCTGCTGGATTTGGCAGAAAAACCTCTTTCTGCCAGCAGAAATTCTTGCGATGCGTAGATCTCCATTCTGTTCTATTATCAGATTTTAATGACAGATTTTGGCCATGGTGGATAGTATGATGGATTTAATAAGGTTCACTCATCATGCCTAGTAGGTACCTAGTTTCTTACAAATCTGAAGCTTTCACCGTCTATGAAGTAGAGAGCGTGATTATTGTATTGTGGAATATAATAAATTGTGCATCTGCTTTGATCCTCTCGGGCTTAAAGAGTAAAAAGCCATCGTCTAGGAGCCCTCACACATTGCATGGATCTTGTTTATCTCTGATTTCCAGACAATCGTGGGCGCTAATCACTACTTAAGCGAATGACCACGCATACTTTAAAAAAAAATAAGAACTTTCTTGTGACATAGGTAAGTCACGTATTCGTCTCGTTGCCTTCTGGATCGGAAATTTCAGGAGTTATTTAGACGTCGAGACCGCTAAAACCTCTTCCAGTCGGTTGGCCGCTAGATGTTTGAAGTATGTAAGTATGCCAATACCGTCAAGTCAGTTATTATTGTCTGTTGTCTGTTTCTTAGACGTATAACCCTTTATTCTTAGTCCTTGGGTCAGCTTACAAAATACAAATTAAAAAAGCATTCCGCAGCAACATCATCGCAGGCTCTCAAACAGCGCAAATGCGTACCTACATCTCGATCGGGGTTACATATTTAAGACTTTTGGGGTGGAAACTTTATGTCCCAAGGACCTAAAGTTTCCAAGCATCAAGCATATATAGGATCAAGGATCAAGCATAATATACTAGGATCTAAACGCAGAGAGTGAGAGATGCCTGTAGATTTATGATAGTTTTATTGTGTGTCAGTAATGTTTTGGTATTTTTAGTAGTTTTTCAGTTATTCTTAATTTTGTAAAATGTTCCATTAATGAAGTGAACATTTACGGAATAACTAAAGTTCAATTCACCTTGTTCTGAATAAGCCTGCAATGAAATAAAAAAATACCCAGATAAGGAACACGCTATAAAAGAGATCATTTTTATTCTCAAAAAGTAAGAAAGGTACTTAAATTAATCGTTCAAGACATTATCACGTTCAGTGTCATTGTCTGCAGCCTCCAAACATGAGTAATAGTCGCGGCATACTCATAGATAGACATTTGCCTCGCTTATATCAAATAAGTCTTTATGTTAGATATTTCTAGTCTTTTGTGGTACTTATTTCGTCGTTATATATTTGCTGCACTTCTGGTTCTTCTTAGGCCTAGCACACAATAGCAAATTAAACGACGCATTTCTAAGTTGATCCTGAAGTATGACATTTTTTAGATGGTTTTTTTGCTAGTGCATGCGCCTTCGTCTGATTCCATGTTCTACAGAATAGCTCGAAAAAACTCGTTACGAAATTATAAATTCAGTTTCCTTTTTAGTTTTTGCAACCGGCGTTTGTCGTTAAAAGGGTTAACATATCGCACCTCCGATAAAAAAGAGTTTCAACTCGAAAAACCTTAATTTTCAGGAGAGCGAAAATAAACTCGCCAGATTTGATTATCGGTCGAAATGCATACATTATTTTTAAAATATTTAACATGTTATATATATTTGAAAAGCTCTAAAGGAGCACTATCAAATTACATATTTAATTTATGAATTTTCTTGAAAAAAATCCTGAAAATTTTCGATTGTAACGCTATTTTAGATAACTATTTGGACATTTGTAAAAAAATATACACTTTTTAACTTGTAACAATGTTTATTTTCATGAAATTAACCGTTTTTGGTACATAATTATCAGTTAAATATACATACCTAGCAAAACTGTTTCAAAAATAAACACATAAAAAACTTAAAAGACATAACTTTCATTATAATTTCTACATAAATCACCAATCAGTACTATTTTTAAATAGTATAACATAAAGTTGCTTCTAATAATCTCCTCTTACATTAATCTACCATTTAAGGGAGCTTAGTGGCACTTGTCAGTGTCAATGTTTTACTAAGGAACTGTTTTAAAGCTGTAATTGTTACATAGGAACTAAATCACACTTAAAACTATTTTCATTACGTATAATTTTTACTTATCACTAATCAGTACCATTCTTAGATAGTCTAACGTAAAGATTCTTCTTCTAACCTCCTCTTAAATTAATCTACCCATTTTAAAGGAGCTTCAATTTATAATTGCTTGAAAGCTGTAGTTTTTACGCAGGAACTAAATCACACTTAAAACTAACAATCATTGACGCATTAGGTTAAAATTTACTAAGTAGGTAAATCACGTTACAATTGGCTATAAAATGGCGCGTAGGATTGTGGCACATGATTACTTTGCACCAAACTCATTAAATCGGCTTTCTTTCTTTCGCTTAAAGGCAGCTGGTTGTCATAGGCAGATTTTAATGCAGGCAGAACTTCAGGATTTTTGCGCAAGATGTTAGTTTCAGAAAATAGCTCCGCTTCATAAAATTTTTTGTAAAACATGACACAAGGTTTTTCTTTCATGAATTTCACTACTTTGACATCTTTCAGTTTCATGTTACCCATTCCCAAACGCAGATCTGCGTGTAGTTTTTTTAAGGATGTAAAGTCACTGAATGACAGCTCATTTACATTGTAGGGACATCCGGTTTTCTTAGCATTTTTTATTATTTGCGCATACTGGGAGGGCACGTAAATTGGGCCGGATTTTAGGGTCTTTTTTACACATTTTTCAATAACAGAATGAACCGAATCGCCTTCATTCTGCGTGTGTCCAGTCACTAAAAATTTGTGGGTTATCGATTTCAATGTCGGGAATTTGAGAACGCAATACAAATACAAAGCCATTATGAATCTGTTTTTGTTTTGCCCTCCGCAGTTATCTGAGTAGAAGGTTATATCAACAGCAGAATCATCACTGACTTGCGACAGTCGTTTTTCTATAAATTTAAGAATGCAACTGCCAATTTCATCAGAGCCGCGTTTGCCAGTCCCCTCATGCCAGAAGTAACTTTCTGTTTTTTTCGTGGAAAGATCAGACACTGTAAAGTTAAAGCAGTTCAATTTACTTTTGTAGTAAAAAACAGACACGTCTCCTTTTGGCACTGGCATAACAGCTTGAAGATCGTAAACACAAACTATGTTTGTATCGGAAGCGTTGTCTTTGTCTCTCTGTTTTTCTTGGCGTGATAACTGTTTTTCTTTTAGGTGTTTATCATACTTTTCTTGCAGATATTGCTTGTCCTCTGCGTTCTCATAAGCGACACATAGCTCGCAGCGATCTTTTTTAGGCACGAAAAAGCCTAAATTGAACTCTGTGTTGAAAATTTTTGCGTACATTACATAATTGGCGTAAGGTAAATTATTACGTTCACATTCTTTTGTGTACTCGCGATGTAGATCAGCAATTGTCTTCCCACCTTCAATGAACTCTCTTGTGGTTTGCTGTCGGAGGTAATGACTCTCGATGCGGGGGATTGAGTTAATGTGTTTGCGGACAGATTCCTTAACACAGTCAGGTAGCTTACGATGACCTTCATGTTTGGCTCTTTTGTCCTTTTCAACTATGCCCGCAGATTTCCGCTTCTGCACAACCGTCTGAATAACTCTGTTGTTGATGTCCAGAGTATTTAAAAAGAAGGTCTTGCAAACTCGGATGCGATTTGTCATTTTCGAAAAGTAAAACGCGTTGTTTAGCTTTCTTCCCTTTTCAGTTGTTGTATACCTATATTTTCGTTTTATAGGCGACATGTGCTTGTTAATAAAGTCTCTTTGGCGGTTTACATCTTTAAGTTCCCAAAATTCTGTAAATAAATCTTTTCTTTCCGATTCTGAAAGTTTATCTTTGCATTTTAACCGACAACTTGCACCACATGGTGATTTCACTTCCCTCGCATTCTTTTGCACTTTCATCAGTGTAACATAAGCAAACCCTGAATTTCTCAGGATTTTACGTTTATTTTGCTGCCATTCTTCTGGTTTAGCTACGCGTTTTCTGCTTCGTTTAGTCGTATCTGGTAAAGGCAAACCATCTATTTCTTGTACGTTTGATGTTGAAGGAGTTTCATTTATATCGGCTGCTGGGACTGTAGATGTAGCGTCTAAATCCATACCACCGATGTTGTCTTCATCTTCAGAATCTTCAGGGATGGAGCGACGTCGTTCAATCTCAAAATTAGGATCTTTAACAGAGTCATCGCTATCTTCACTAGAAGAGCTCGAAGAATCAGAGGAAGTACTGTCTGTATCTGAGGAACAATCGGTTGAAGAACCAACAGTAGGTTTTTCTATTTGTTTAAAACTTTGGTCTCTGCTTTTTATTGAATTTCTCTCAAACAGCCCACTTGTAGACGGCGGTAACTTAACTTCTATACTTTCTTTCGTAATGGTGACTAAATCTCTTATTGTGGTATCTGTAGAAACAAAATAAAAATAATATCAAAACATTCGACCGACCGCATCTTTATATAAATTCAATAATCAATTAAATAAGAACCTTGAGTCTGATGTTCATCGGGTAGGTTTTCAGGAAACTGCTCATTTGGGGATGTGTGCATTTCAATTTCCATAGTTTTGTTGTTGCTGGAATCATTCCTTGCCACATTTTCTGTTGAATATAAATCATAATGTAAAATCGAAATAAACAGCCATAAATAACAATTCATTTTATAAGTAGGTAAATTAAAATAAAACCTTTGTCAGCTGAGAAATTAATCTGACTTTCAATGCCTGCATTTCTGCTTGAACATTGTGGTAATTCAAGGTCTGCATTCCCAGTTCCGGCGAGTTCCAATTGTAATGAATTTCGATCTGAAAGTAAATGATAAGTAAATAATCCCTTAAATTTTACAATAATACAATAAAGTAGGTTTATAGCTATTTAAAATACCTTCACTACATAATCATTTATATCAATATCTTACCTGATAAATTTGATCCCAAGACTGTTTTGCGATCATTCATTGCGGGTAGATTTTTATCATTCGATAAAGCTAAACGCAAAATAGCGTCTTTTCGCTTCATCTTACTACCCTAAAAACAAACATTATCAAGAATAAAATAATATCGTTTTATAAGATAAACAAAAATAAAGGTACAGTGGTCATTAAATAATACAATGATACAAATTGAAATGTTTGTACCATAACAATTTATTTTTTTCTCAAAAAGTATTATAAGATGAAAAGTAACACTTTCTCATAGCGAAGCGAATCTGAAACACTGATAAAATTTAAAATATTACACTTTTTTATACAAATCTTAACTTATTTGCTCACAATCTTTTAACTTTATACCGTAATAATTATACTTGTTACTCTTTATTAGTAAAAAACATGTATGAAAATATAATTTACCTGTCAATAACACTGACACTTTTTGGATTGTAACACTTTTTGTCTGATCATGTACACGTCCACCTTTCACAACTCAAATTGTTACACTGATTGAGAACACTGGAGTCCAAAAATGCCTTAGTGATGTAGTGTTACAACTCCACCTAGCGGACATTTTTAGAGCTACGTTTGTAATCTTTTTTGAGAAGAAAAACAATCAAATTTCAAGCATTTCTGTATATTTAACTCAAAATTCAACTTTTTCAAGTTGTAACCCTTTTTTATCGGAGGTGCGATATTCTATTGGGCTGTCCTTTGTTATATTGTTTAATAGCTGTTTGTTTGGTCTGTTTTTAAAACGCTATATTTGTACGTTTTTAGGCTGAAGGTGAATGGACTGTGAATGCCGTATTTATGTGTCCCGACGCCGACAAGTATCCGTACCCGTTAACAGTGACAAAGAGCATGATGAACAGGACCACCGATTGCTATGACCTCACCATGAACCTTCCAGAGGAGATCAACGCACTAAGTCACGGGGTACGATATTTCAATTCTACTACTAATATAACCACATGAACGTCCGGGTAACTAGAGCGATACTCTGCTGACCTATATGACTTTTGTGTGATTTTCTGTTGTTCGGTTTGTAATGTTCCCTAAAACGTTACTAGATGACTCTGTAATAAAATTATATCGAGCTCGGACGTTCAAGCGGATAAGTTAAGTGCTATAGTGAATGGTGCAAGTTTATATCGAAAGAGTTTAACAAAAACACAACTTTATTTCAGGCGCACTTAGAAATGTGCAAGAAAGTGGATGGAGGCTGCAAGCTGCAATACACACAGACTCCGTTCAGCTTCTGTGACACAATCAAACAATACGCAAACAACAACTTCCAAGCTGCGCTCGCTAACGTAGGAGTGGAGAGCCTTGACTGCCCTATACCAAAGGTAAAGGCAAACAAATAGTGCTTGACGTCGGTTGGACAATTCAAATAATACAATCTAGTCAAAAACTAAGTGAAGCTTCATATAAACAAACAACAACAACAAAAATAAATTTATTGACATAATACAATGTTACAGATCTATAATGAATCCATAGGCTCCCGAACTAGTAAAAACTGTGTTTCAGAAGCCAATATAACTCTATCTTCTATCTAAAGCTTGTACTATGGAAACCAGGTGACTGATATAACACCCAGACACAGAACAATCTAGTTAGGGCGTCTACTCTGCAAACCGAATTCAAATTGACTGGCCTCTCAGCTCAACTCTACCTTCTGTGGTGTAGGTTGAGGGTTCGATTCCCTTCCAGGATAAATATTTGTGTGATGAACATAGGTGTTTGTTTTGTGTCAGCTGTTATAAATTATCATAAGTATGAATTTAAAAATAGATAAGTATTCTATCTGTTCAGCATAATACAAGCTTGCTTATTTTAAAATGTTTGTCGAGTTCAGTCGAATTGACAGTAGATTCGTTGTCTAATTAAATGATCGTGTCGTCTGTTGGAGGATTTTGACATCGAATGTCAAAAATAATGTCTGACGTTCCATCCAAAAAGAGTCGAAATGATGTAATAAAGATTAGTATTTGTCGATTTCAATAGTAGGCCCCCAGAGCTCGCGCTCATAGACCATTAGTAGTTTTATCGTAATGATAATATCCATAGATAATTGATTCAGGCGTGACTTTGCGGAAATCCATTACAAAACATTAAATAGATGGACAAATATTTAGTACTATTCCGCTAATCTATTCCCAAAGAGTTAGACACGATGCAGACGCATGCACCTCCCACCCGCCCGCAATTGAAAAGCCATGCAAGTCGTTAGTAAAAGGTAAGCACACACAATCCACACGCAACCATATGCCGTATGCAACCTCAAAAATAAATTCGACACGTGTTTCGCCTCTCCATGAGGCATCCTCAAGAACACTTGACCCACTCTGCACCCCGAAGAAAAAATACTCTGCTCTGCAGACTTGTTGCTACGACAAACGTCAGGCTGAGAAGTCTCTGAGGGAATTGTGTGTGCTTACCTTTTACTAACGCTTTGCATGGCTTTTCATTTGCAGGCGGGAGGGAGGTGCATCTATTTAATCTGTTGATAATATCCACAGTAATATGTTTAATGTATAGTAACCTTTAAAAAGGTATTTTAGGTACGTACCTTAGCTAACTGTTGTTGAAAAAATCATTCCTATCAGTACTGATAAATCAGTTCTTGTATCTGAATGTTAATTATTTAACAAAATTATATGATATAACTAAATAAACAAACAAAAGAATGGGTAGAATCAAGTCATGACATATTTATAACATAGTCAGATGTCATCTGCGTGCAAATGTCAAAGTCTCAAACTCGAGGGAGTTTTTGACGTATGAATCATAGTAAATTTATTCCTTTGTTCAAGTCTGGAAGTAAAAAATATATTATATATAATTAAATACCGATGTCGATATTGCCCGCATTAAGTAAAATGTTTATAAACATCATTCTTAATCTATTGTTATCATACTTCTAAGTTAATGACTCGATAACAATATTTTTGATTTTCACATTGACTTTGTAAATTAGCGAGGTCATTATGTCTGGGATTTATATCCAATGAATATTTTAATGAACGAAATTAAAATGCAATGTATGCTTCGCAAGATGGACGACGACTGGGGGACTCTTATTTAAGCTTACAACAAATAAAACAGTTATTTCAGTAAACAGTATGTATGTTTGGATTATTTTTGACCGATCTACGGAGTAAACATAGTGCACTTATACTACACTGTACTGTATATATTTTTTTTCCCCGTTCCACGTGGTTTATTCAAATACAGCTAGAGTTATTGACTAGGGAATTAATAATTGGAATAAAACCTTTGTGTTTCTATGTGATTCGAGCAATAATAATCCGTAAATAAATATTTTAAAAGACACCATTTTATAAAAGTAACAAATGACGAACGACATAGTACGACTTTGTGATATCATACTATAAACAATTTAAACATTTGACACTAAATACATTATTATGACACATACCATTAAAGAAGAAGAAGCAGAAGAAGAGTTCCCCATCACATGCGCATGAGCAGTCTCTTGCGTTGACTAATTAATTTAATAAATATGATTTCAGGGTGAATGGACCTTGAAACGGTTCCCGTTTAACTACAAGGAGCTCCCAGCTACTTCGATCCCTGGAGATTTTATCATCACAATCTTCCTGATGAAAGGGGATCAGAAATGCATGTGCCTCATGTTCGATTGTTCCTTCATACCAATCGACTAAATCGTTTAAGAGTGAATATATTAGTCACAAACATCAAGTAATGTATTTTCTATATTTTGTAGAACATGGTTCACTGTGCTCCTAACTAAACTGACTCTATCTGTGTACACAATTGCATATTTTAAAATTCTATACGATAATCGGAAACGTTCATCACAATGGTTAAACCCTGGAGACCTGGGCGCGAAAGTTAACCCAAAGGAAGATACCGCTGAGTATTAAGGAGACCAGGTGTTTTGCCCTACAGCATCTTATAACCTAGCCAGACTGTTACTGTAGATAGTTATGTATTGCCACCTATTGAATACGATGATGGACGAGCTCGGTATTCAACAACCGAGAACTGTCAATTGTTCTTACCCATTAATCCTTCAGGACAAAGCTTCATACACACTGCACGACGGATGGTTGCTAAATTAGCAACTGGAAAATCTCTTTCGTCCATCATACTGATTACCACATTTTTTTTGGAATTTAAATAACTTCCTGAATTGAAAAAAAAAACATTTCCGATGAGGTAACCAAACCGCTTTTAAAGAATTCATTGATTCTAGCTCCCGCAAAGAAATCTATGAACTTCTCATAAAATAGCGGAAGTATAGAACAACGGGTTCGAATACACATAACTACTTCGATTGATTAAATATATCTATATATGCATTTTTTGTTTTATGTTTAAATACAAGGTCAGGCAGGATTATAGAGTCATGTCAGTCAGTATTAATATCAAAAAAGATACAAGTGATATAAGTATACCTACAGAGGAAATAGGATACATATTATTATTTTAAAATCGTTATGGGTTGACTTGGATGTATACATTGGTTAAATAAATGCATTATATTATTTTTGGGTAGTGGGGATCCCATAAAAGCGTATGTGTGAAAGAAAAGGAAGCCAGACAGACTGACGCCGTAACGCGTTACATAAAGAAGCGGTTTACCCTCCCATAAGAAGTAATCACTTCCAAACAGTGGCTCATAAATATTCCCCAAAGAGCTAACACAAAAAAAAGTTATAACAAAGTTAAATCCGCTCAAATTTTTCGTTACGACTTTAACTCTAATTTATGAAGGAATAAAAATACTCACGTAGGCCAAAATTATTTGACTTGTCTGTCAGCTCAATTGGTAGCTTTACCTCTGGACTGTAATTTTAGGGTTTGATTCCCTTCCAGAATAAATATTTGTGTGATGATGGTCTTTGTCTGGGAGAGAATCAAACCCTCAACCTACTAAGCGAAAGGCAGAGCTTGGTAGTAGCTCTGCCTTTCGCTTTGTAGGTTGAGGGTTTGACCAAGCTGATAGGCCAGTTCTATAAAAAATCTTATCTATGCCTTAAAAATATAAGTATACTATATTTTTCGGAGCTATAAGATTGTGTTGATGATGGTGTTGTAAGATTTTAGGAAGTGTACCTTGTTCTAAATAGTGGTTTATACAATTTGTTAGTACGCCAACAATTTAATGTATTTAATAGATTTTGTGCTGTCAACGCCTAAACTAGAATTTGAGTCTTAGTTAATAATTATTTTTAGAATTTCTTAATCTCAGTGGCACAGGGTGACATGGTCCAGCTGAGACCCCGAAAGCTGCATATTCGATTCCCGCTGCGGGACATGTTTTTATGATCTGCAAGTATTTGTCTTGGGTCTGGGTGTTTCTATGTATAATAAGTATGTTTTAACAAAAAAAAGTATACAAGTAGTTTATGTACACAGTAAATGTGGTCTTTTAATAAAAGAGTTGTATAAAAAAAAAAACCTTTTTTAGAATATCCCTTTTATCTTCGCATTTTTAAGCTTTACTTATAAGTGGAAACTTCACTGGATAATATAATATTTTAGTGATTGTGTCTATAAGTTTAATTGTTCTGTTTGTTGCTTAGTTTGGGGCCAGATCCAGACAATACTGTATTAAATGTCATTTTATTATTATTACTAGCTGGTGCCCGCGGCTTCGTCTGCGCGGGATTAGTACTCTAATAATAATAATAATAATAATAATGCCGGACATTTCACACAGCATCATCTGGCCCCAAAGTAAGCAGAGCTTGTGTTATGGGTACCACATGACTGATATACTACTTAAATATATATATTTTTTTAAATACATACATATTATACATAGAAACACCCAGACCCGAGACAAATGCTTGCAGATTATACAAACATTTGTCCCGTGGCGGAAATCGAACCCGCAACCTTCTGCGTCTCAGCCAGACCTTAGCCCACTGCGCCACAGAGGTCGTCAAAATTAAAAATTACTCTAGCCGAGTAATTCTAACGGTTTTTGCAGCGCACGCCAGAATAGCTTGCAGATGGCAGATTTTTTCCTACTTTCTTGACACTTATCGTTATATTTTAGACAATTCACACAATATCTTTATAAATTATAGCCTATGAGTTATTCTGATGTATAAGCTATATTATTGTAAAGTTTCATTAAAATCCATTCAGTAGTTTTTGCGGGAAAGAGTAACAAACATACATACAAACTTTCGCGCTTATAATATTATTAAGTAAGGATTGTTGTCACTATATAAGAGTGGTGTGTACGATGTGGTCTATAGGAATGGCTTTGCCCAGTGTTGAGGTTATTAAATCAATAAGTACCATCAAAATCTTTCTTGGTCGGTATTGCGGCTTCCTTTATTTTGTTAGTTAAGACTACATTTTTCTTGGTTTGTTTCAAGCAATACACTTTTCAAACATTAGGTAGATTCATGCACACTAATTCGTATGAGTTTCTCTTTATTACAATCAGACTCTTAAGAGACTGTGGGTAACAAGGAAACACACTCACAGAATGAACATAATATCGTAAACATTTAAATTTTATTGAATGCGGGCTACAATAAACCCTCGGTTAAAAATCCAATCCAAGGGGGGTCAATTGGAAATCAGCGCTATATCTATGTGCAACATTTATTAATTTATTTCCTTAAATTAAATTCCAATTTCAGCTCAGTTACTCATATAAATTATATCAGTTAAATTTTGTCCTGTTTGGTTTGTCCGTCCTAGACTTTTCAAAAAGTTGATGAAAGAAGTAGTAGCACATTTAAAATACCGTGATTTTACATCCGTTTATTATTTATACTTGCAATATTTTGTCTATTTATATATATATATCATTCTTGCACAAAAAAACTTACCAAAACATTCAAAATATTTCAATGTCTTGGGTCATGATCAATTATGAGAAAATTAATCTTTCACCGACCTGTGAAAATCCTTAGAACCTGCAGGTCTGACCACCCAACAACAGACCTGTAGGTTCTAAGGATTTTGACTAAGGACCTTGACACTAGTATGTATATGCCATCTGATAAACTTAGTAAAATTACGACATTGGTCTAACCTAAATTCACCAAGTATGTAAGACGTTTCAAAGTGATCCTTGTGATTGTATTGAATAAAGTATCTATTGACTTTGACTTTGACTTTGGTCAGCTTATCAGAGACTTAGTGGCAGCTTGTCCGACGGCAAAGTATCGTTGACAAAAGTGCCATGATGTGCTAATAAAGAGCAATGACTACGCGCCTACAATAATAAGTCTCCCAGATATTACATGATTTGAACTTGGGGACATCAAATATTGGTATCACATTAAATTGTATATGAGAATACAATCCCACACTTGAAATCTACACAGATGCAAAAATTGCGAGCAGCAAAACAACAAAGTTTTCCAGATTAAACAGCGGTGTTTTTTGTCTAACAGCTTCCAATCGCGGGTCATCCAATTTTGCATTATTTACTCCACATCGGTAACAGAACATCGATTAGATATGTTAACCGTATGACTGGTATTCAATAGCTTACTAAAATAAATTCTAGGACTTTCTGACAATGGAGTAAAACTCGTAGCCTCGTATTTGCGTCATAATGGAAGATGAAAGCTTCGCCCGATCTCTCTGATTTCCTAATGAAACCCAACTTCTTTGACTTATTATATTATGGTCATTTATTGAATCATTTACTCATTATATTCATTTATTGCTTTAGTAAGTATGTAATTAAGTTGTTGATTCTGAATAATAGTGTTGATTGTTGACAAACTGATAAATATTAACTTACCAAGTAGTTAGTTTTGTTAATAAGCTGAGTACTGAAGTATTGAGGTACATAATATATTTTGTTTAATAATTTTATGTTCATGATGAAGATGATAATAATAATAATAATGCAAAATCTTCATCTCTGAATATATACGTGTTTAAATATTATATTGAAATGAAGCGACGTATTAAAATATATGATCAAACGAATCAAACGAATTTCCCAGAAGTGAAGTACAAACGTTCATTATTTTATGAGTCGCATTATCTTCCTCCTTCCATTGGGAATATCTATAAAGCTTATGAAAGATTTGGAATAACAAAATAAAACTCAAAATGAAATGAGTGAAAGTGCGAAATGAGTGAGTGAGAAAAATGAATGAGCAATCACAGACAGCGCATTGACAGCGAGCGAGTGAGTGAACGGAAATATTTTTAATGTTAACAAATGTCTCTGAATATTGTGCATTACTTACTTGTAGATTAAAGGATACTATGTGTGTTTATAAATATCTTCGATAAAGCGAGTCGTAAAATAATAGTTGAACTTCACGGCAGGGAAGTTCATTTGATTATAAATTTCGAACAAATTAATTATTTTTGACATTTAACATCTTCAAATTCATTAATTTATTGATAATTAATGTTTTATTTTCATCATATTTTATCATTTTATAAGCATGGTCGTGTCCTTAATAAATTTAAAACTTATTAAACATTTATTAAAATAAATAAAAATCTTATTGAAAAACTTTTGGTGGCCGAGTTAAGTTATAACCTCTCAAAGGCTTTCGCCATAATCTAACGCGAAGTTATTGTGATTCACACGCTAGTGTGAATTCCAATAGCGATCAAAGTGATCCAAATGGTCATTTCAACGTTTGAAGCGTTTGTGACTGTCTTAGTCGTTCCTAACAGATGAATAAAGTTGACCAATGTTGTGCTCGGTCAGAACCTGGATAAGTGCCCGTAATGAGTTTTTTATCTAAGCGTTTTAATGGTTTAGAAAACTCATTATGCTGTCGGTTTCAGTTTTAAAAAAGTTGCTAAGCCATGACAGTTTTTAGGCGTCTTATTAACTTCGTTACTACAGTTGGCCATTGATGCGTACAAAAATAGTACTAGCTCAATATTGTTAAACTAATTTGGTCTTTAGGGCATGGTTAAGAAAGCTACAGTATAAACACTTTTTATATCAAAATGTGTGGAATATTCAATTCAAATCTTGTTTTGAATATTATGTCCAGGCTACAAAATGTCGGTGGAGCCCCCTAGCCTAAAGGCATAAAAGCGAACTTATTGAAAGCGAACCAAGCTCCAGAGTATCTCAACTGAAGCGACACAGAAGTGCGTAATTTTAGGGTTCTTTCTATAGTTTCAAATACAAAACATAGATGGCACTTTTATAAAATTTTGATGGACTTTGTATAAGAAATGATTGTTGAAGTTGTGTAGAATAAAAAGTGTAAACTCTTCATAGGTTACGGTAACCATTAACCATCAGGTGAGCCGTATGCATGCTGACTCTGTTGTCAAAAAAACTTATTTTAAAAAGTCAATAAGGCAAAATTATCATACATCTACATAAACAAGCCCAATTACCAGTGGCTGCTATTCTCTGTGCTTGTTCCTTGTTGTACCTACGTTGAAGCAGCGTAAGTTCTGTCTGCTCGAGTTTTACACCCCTTCCGACATCTCGGACGTCGACGTTATATATACTTACGACTGCACATGTACATGACAGGGTATATGAAAGTACGTAAGTAAAGTATCCACTAGCAGAAACATAAAATACCTAGATAAGAGATAGGTCTGAGGGCAAGTTAAGCTGTTGATCCCTGTTTTTCTTTGGCGATGGCCTTTCGAAAGCCTTATTTCGTAGCCTGAGCTGGCTGCTGATTCATACAAATAAAGAAAAAACGTAAAACTACGAATATGTATGACATGTCAGAAAAAGATAACATTGCTTCCGCTGTCTGTTTTTTGTCAGTTTGGCGGAACATTGAAAATTAACTACTCTTGGCAATATATTTTAAAAGGTGTATTATGTTCTTAATTACTGTTTTTCGGCCCCAACTGATTCGTCTATCTTGATTTGGTCATACATTAATTTTACTTTAATTTAGCAAGGTACCTTATTATTTTTAACCACTAGCTGGTGCTCGCGACTTTGTCGCAGGCTTACTTTGTGTAATAAAACGGTTTTAGCAGCGCACGCCAGAATAACTCGCAGATGACAATTTTTTTCCTACTTATTTGACACTTGTCGTTATATTTTGGACAATTCACACAATCTATATAATAAAAATCTGGCTAAAACTCGAGAACGGCTGGACTGATTTAGCTGATTTTGGTGTTGAAATATTTGTGGTAGTCCAGGGAAGGCTTAAAAGGTTAGTAAATATGAAAAAAATGCTTGCATTTTTATTTATTGATTATGAGGCGATACGAAGTTTGCCGGGTCAGCTAGTATCTTTATAAATTACAGCCTATGTGTTATTCTGATGTATAAGCTATAGCATTGCAATGTTTCATTAAAATCCATTCAGTAGTTTTTACGAGAAAGAGTAACAAACATACATACAAACTATCGCGTTTAAAATATTAAGTAGGATTTGAAAATTCGCGTCTTATTAAATGAAATAAACTCAAAATTTCTAAAATATGGATTAAGTACGTAAAATATTACTAAGAATACCTAAAAACAGTTATTTTTGAATAATTACTAATTACGTCCTGAACAGCTACTTCATAATCTATGATTGATCTATCTTTAACATATATTTCATACTACAAAGTCCATAAAACATAATTTTAATTAAAGAGCCATCTATGTTTTGAACCTCAAACTATCTTAAGAACCTTAATATTGCGCACTTTTGAAATTTGTCACTTGGTTCTTGTATTCTTTTAATAAGTTCAACTTTATATCGCTAGGGGGATCTAGCGTTATATTGTAGCCTGAATAGGTATACGTAGGACGAGTTGTACTTTTTTGGAAGCTAAAAATTACCTACTTTGTTTTGTTGGCCGTGTGTGAAGAAGCGTTGTCATGATTTAGGAGAATGCGGCTTTTGGGTCGTCTTTCGCGAACTTTTTCTAACACCCTAGGTAAACAAATGGTAGAATACCACTCGGCATTAACACTCTTTTGATCTTCAAGTGGAATTGTACAGATGGGCTACGGTACATGATGGTACAGCTACGGGTGTAGCTGAGAAAAAAAACGCGATCATTTTTTTACCAACGTTTCTCGCCTGCCTTACTTTTGTTGGCCTGTCCTCATTTTCAAACACCCATTCACAAGATTGCTGTTTTTTTTCGGGTTCAAAACAGTAAATCCACGTTTCGTCTCCTGTGACAATGTTATAAACAGCATTAGAATGTCCGTGGTCGTACTTCAGTAGCATCTGTGAGCACCATTCCACGCGAGCCCGCTTCTGCTCCGCTGTCAGTTCATGAGGGATCCAACGACAACAAAGTTTCCGAACTTTCAATTCTTCGTGTAAAATTTTCTGGATTTGGGTCATACCAATCCCCAATAGTCCTCGAATTGTCTCATAGGTAATCCGCGGGTTTTCTTCAATTAGCCGCTTAACAGTAGCCACATTATTTTCGTTGACGGCAGTTGAAGGCCGCCCTTCACGAAATTCGTCATGTAAAGAAACTCGACCTCTCTCAAATTCAGCAAACCATCGCCTCACGGTGCTCAAACAAGGTGCTTCTCTCCCAAAAGCATTTTGAAGACGAGCGGCACAGTCTTGCGGAGAGAGAGAACTTTTAAAAACATAAAAAATCATTGCTCTAAAATCTTTTCGACTTAATTCCATTTTCGTTGCGTACGTAGAACTTTGATGTGTGATAAAAAACAATTGACTAATTATTTCCCGCCAATTGTTTTTTTTTATTACTACGAAGGTTGCAACGTTTAAAAAAATATAACATTTGAAATTCAAATAGTTCCGATTAGCTAGAAGTGCAAAACTTTTAGTGTGCCCCATGTAGCATGTCAAAGCTAGATCGTAGATGGGATATTATACCATACCTACTTAAATTTAAAAAGTGTTTACACTGTAGCTTGCTTACTCGTTCCTTAAATGGCAAATCAAGCAAGCGTTTATCAAAACGCTAAATTTGAGACTACTTTTGATTTCACACACATCTATCCAATCTTATACCTAAAAGGTCTACCTACTAGTAATATAACGAATATCATTTTTTAAGCATCGCGAATGCGAATGCGGATGCGAATATCTACGGCTAATATTCGCGCATGCGAATGCGAATGCGAATATTCAATTTCAAATTAGGTTAGTTATAGGCTAGTTATCTATGGCCAATTTGTATGGCCTATGGTTGTTGTATGAGAATTTATGTTAACAATTGATTTTTGTTCTGAGGTTAATTAATTGAGAATATATTCATTTGATAAAACATTGATAATTACGTTTTAAAAACTAAAAATAAAACCGTCTTCATTGGATACAATTTGAGAACTTAACATTATTTTATTTTGAAACTTTTAGTTGAAAGTAGATGTATTTTTTTTATATATAATATGGGTAGACCAACTAAACGCACTGCTATGCACTGCAGGTATTGAAAATATCATCGATGCATACAATTTTTAGGTTTTGTTGATTTTTTAAAAACCGCTCGACCGATTTCGATAAAAAAAAATTCAAATCGGTTCAGGCGTTATCGAGTAATCGGCAAAAAGATTCCAATAAATTCAGAATCTCTTCCTTGTTGATGAAGTCGGTTAAAAATTCATCTTGTAACTGTCAAATGTATCTGTGGTGTACAATAATGTATTTTGTAATCTATTCTAATTTTTTTTATCTAGCTAAAAATATTGTTTTAAGTTAAAAATAAAAAAGGTATACCTATGGGAAGACTGGTAAAAGTTTAAGAGAAGAATTAGGGAAGTACTTAGTTTTTGTTAATTTATTTTTTTGGAATGTCTAATTAAAAGTTAATTAAATATAATAACAAATTTTAGGGCAAAAACTGATTACAATTAATATAATTGCAAGACTGTTAAGTTAAAGCGATAATCGTTTTATAATAAAAACTATAAAAAAATCATATTTCAATGTTTAATTTCATTATTTTTTTTCAAACGTTCATATTCACAAAATATTCGCATAAATTTAGCGAATGCGAATGCGAATACGAATATTTAAAAATATGAGAATATTCGCGAATACGAATGCGAATATTCGTTACATCACTACTACCTACCTACCTAGATATCAACTTGGCTCCCAATTCTGCTTAGGCACAGATAACATAATTCTATAGGCTTAAGTAAACAATCGACTTTTAAATGTTAATGGCGTCGGTTTTTAGGGGAAAAATTATACGGACGTCCTAAAGTAAACTTTATATAACCAATCGTATTCAAATTACCGTCATGATTTTGCGTTTGTTGTAAGTTTCGTTGCTAAATCTTCGTTTTTTAGGGTTCCGTGCCTCGAAAGGAAAAAACGGAACCCTTATAGGATCACTTTGTTGTCCGTCCGTCCGTCTGTCTGTCTATCAAAACCATTTTTCTCAGGAGCGCGTGGAGGTATCAAGCTGAAATTTATTTCAATTACTTAGGTATACTGTCCCATAAAGCTGTGAATAAATCAAACTTCTAAGCCAACTCAATCAAAAGACTCTAAGATCAAATTTTCGATACTCGCAAAGGAATCAAAACCTACAGGTTCTTCCCGTGAACTCAGAATCTTGAAATTTGGTACGAAGCCACGTCTTATAGCACAGATAAAGGAAAAATTGCGAAAACCGTAAATTTTTAGATGGATTTCATTTTGCAATAAAAATACCATAACAATAAACACCCATCACGACTCGATTGTCGTGATGGGTGAACTTTTACTTATATACCTACAGGTTTGTACGGAACTCTCGGTGCGCGAGTCCGACTCGCACGTTTAAGATAAGGCACGTCGTTTTAAAGCATTGAAACGACGCCACAATGGTCTGACAACATAGAAATATACAACAAAATCTTAAAAATTATGATGATTGTGATTGTTACACTTGTTTTGAAGTACGAGTAGGTCCTAGGTACGTATTTGTCCTGTAAATTTTGATTTTAATAATGTGACCATCTTGTAAGTAGGTACGCTGTGAGTCGTTTATTAATCAGTCAGTCAGTTGCATTGCACCTAACCTAATCGCTTATTATATTCAACCCCTTGCATTCTTCTTCATCTTCTTTGTTAATGGCATGTAACATAATGATGACAATTTTGCCAATGTCAAATGTTTATATTGATTATTAGTAGGACTTCGGATTATACGTTTGTTATTTCATGAAGTAACATAGCACTACTAAATTGATATTTTTTTCTCGTTTTATTGCATGTTTTATTCAGTAGATCTTAGCTGATTTTTATTTAATTGACTACATAGGACAAGTATGGACAATTTAATTATAAGTGTATTATGGTGCAATGTGATTTGAACGACGAGGAATTCCGAGAAAGTTCTAGACTGACTTTCCGCGATGACATTTAGAATTGACAATTGACCATCGACTAAGACTTCGCGCGCGCTTTTTAATAAGAAAAATATGTCAGAATAAAACTTTTCGCTCGACTTTGTTTCTATATGACACAATCATGTGCGCACAATGGCAATTGTCATAACCTAACAAACCAAATTAATTGCCTGCTATTCGGGGCGGAGACAAATTCAACACATCAAAAATCTTGAAAATGGGTCCAGCCGTTCTCGAGTTATAAATGGTGCAACTAACACGACTTTGTTATATATATAAATATAAATATAATACAGATGTATTTTTTGTAAATACAGAATAAAAGGTCTCAACAACCTGGTTACGAAACGAACAAACGCTCTTGAGTGAAATGAAATCAACACCCAGAATTCAATCTATTTGGGTTTGATAAGTTCGATTCTAGAATTAAATTATGATAGCTTATTGGTTGCGACGCGGTGTTGGATGCTCCACCCACTTTGAGTGTAAAATATTAAATACATACAACTGTATAGTACCTACCTAATACTTCTACTTTCGAATCAGTCAGTGGCTACCTTTGGTTAGGTGACGGAGTCACTGCCTGACAACTTTAATTGAAAAGTGGTCGAAGCCACAGAATAAATATCTAATTATTCTTCCTCCTAACATCCAAACCCAATATAAATAGGTACTTGCATATCATACAAACATTTGTCTTGCGGCAGGCATCGAACCCGCAACCTTCCGCCATCAGGCAGGTCTTCAGAGGTATATACATATATAATATTTATATACCTCTAATATATTCTTCGATACATTAATAATAGAAATATTAAAGTTATGAAAAGTAAGAATGATTTAATGATTTAAATATGTATCAATGTATGATAAATATGTATGATAAAGAAACCTACCCCGTGATATGCCTCACGATTGGGTAGTTAAACTAAAAAAATATTTAACCTCACTTAACATTTAGGCGCGGTACCCAAAAAAATATTTTTACAAAGTTATTTATTTAGCGTAAGCCGCTAGCAGAAGCTAATAGAATTATTAAATTATACTAGGTGCTGCCAGCGGTTTATTCTACCTGGTTCCTTCATAAAAATTACAGCGATATATTGTTTCTGAATCAGAATCTATTGTTGTACCAAACTCAATCAAAATCCATTCATTCGTTTAGCCGTGAAAAGGTACCACAACAAGCAAACGAACAGACATACAGTCATTTTAAAATGTATAATATCAGGCCAAAACCTCCACCATGGCGTATAAGAAAATATCTCTACTTCTATTCCTATTTTATTCATCTCCACCGTGAAGCGCATGTGACGTAACTTAATTCCTAACAGATCACGAAGTTAGCTCTGCGAGGTCAGTCCTTGAACGGGACAGTATAATTTTCATTTGGACGCTTCCGCGCTTTAGGCGCTGTGCAAACGAAGACACTTTTTGTTACCGACACGGCACACCATCACAGGGAACTGTGTCTTGTGGCGGTGATCGGAGACAGTCGCCCGTTGCTACTACTGGCCACTGGTACAATTCGTTGCTTGTTTTTCGTCAGTCTCACGATGGACTTCGATGAAGAAACTCAGTACAATTGTAAGGAAATGTTGCTTGTGTCTTCAACTGACGACTTTTAGTTTCCAGTTACCGACACTTTTCGATCGTCAATGGTAAGTGTTAAGTGGGAGCAACTGGACACTATAAATGTTTACGTATGCGCAGGGAGTGGATAATTTCATACTGGTTCTATAGAAATCAAATATTCATTGGTAGCTTGTATCTGACACAAGACACACAAATGTGTTTACGTTTGCGCCCTGACTTAGGGACACGTTAAGCTATCGGTCACGGCTTTTCAAAACAAACGAACACCCAGTAAAGGAAAATGTGAATTGTCATTAGGAGCTAAATAGGTACCCATGACACTTTTCTTTCAACTACGTAGTAATGTTGTCATTAATCACTACAAAACCGATCACAAAGGACGTATTTTTGCTTAGAAACAATGCAGAAATGTTATATGAAATCTCATGGTTGCACAGCTTTTCATTAATGCATTATTTTTTTTTATTAAGATATATATTTACCAAAGAGGTTTAATGTTTAATATAATATGTAATAATCATTAAGTTTAATATATTATGTTTGCATTCGATCAAAAAGATACTGGCTGAAAATAAAAATCTGATCTGAAACCAAACAAATACTAGGATAAATGTTCCACGTAAAAGTGCAAATTTCATTTTTAATAACGGCACATTTAATAATTGTTAATTTGAAATGTTTGAGTATATGAATTTAACTTTTTTTTCATTAACATTTTTGAACTACATTCATGCATGTAAACAATAACTCGTATGAGTTTCCCTCTGTGATAACCAGACTCTTAAGAGACTGGGGGGAACAAGAAATGAGTGAGTGAGTGTTGTGCGTGTGCACACAACACTCACTCACTCACTCACATACATTTATACACACATACACAAACAGCATGTGCATTATACCGTGGTAATTGTAATGTTCTTGTAACCCGCTCCACTTAAACACTCGGTTTAGAAATATCCGAGGGGGGTAAATTGAAAATCAGCTGTACCTAGGTGCAGCATTATTTTTGCTGAATTCATCTCCTTTGCCCTGTGAACTAGTTTATGTTTATATAATTTCATATCTCTAATTATTATTAGTTTTTTTAAGTTTTTAGGCCACTGATTAATACAAATGTAGTAGTACCATCATGATCAGCTGGGCTTCTGTTCCAGCAGTAAAATTCATTAATTTCTTACTCCTGAGACATGACTACTAATCCTCCAGGCAGAACCTATGATGGTGGATGGCACTTGCCATCAGAATTTTCAGTTCTTGGACATACTGCCGTCGGTTTCACCACGAGTCACTGTTTTAAAATTGTGTGTCTGAATTAGTTTTTAACCATAGAACATACTAATATTTTATTAATTGTAGAAATAAAATGGAAATTAGCAGAATAATATACAATACTTATAGATAAAAAACAAAATTCAGTTCACTGACCGCAGGTAAAGTCCCCAAAAGGCTGGAAACGTTACCTAGTTGAATAGCCATACCATAGATAGTTATAATATTCTTAAACATGCAATTTTATAGTTGTTTAACACATAATTAATACTTTTTCAGTGTCATGGGTTTAATCATAATTTTCACTCAAAACGAGACATTTACCATGATATCTAAGTTTTACTGCTTTCCGATATTTGAGCACAGTTGCATGCGCCATTATCACGAGCAGAAAAACTCACATATCCTGGTAAATATCCCGTTTTGAGTAAAAATTTTAATAAAATTTTAATAATTTAAATACTTTTATATTCTAAACATCACACCATCTCACATAATTATATCCTTTGCGCTTTGTTAAATATTACTTTGTGACTAAACAAAAATACGTACATATTATTTTCATAGCCACATAAGCTGCTGCCCACGGCTTCGCACACGTTGTGCCTACATTAAAAATAACCTATGTTCGTCCCCAAATATACAATCTATCTGATTATTAAATTTGATCAAGATCCGTTCAGCGGTTTAGACGTAAAAAAATATTTCAAAATTTCATCACGATGAAACCAATATTTCATCACGATGAAACTAATATTTTGCGAGCAAGATACTCGTATAGTGAAACTATAAGGGTTTCTTGTGGACTTCGTAAATATATACCCCTTAAATATAAATACAAATTAAATTAAAATGTAAATACATACTCCTTGTAGCTTAATCTAGATGTCATTGATAACTTAATTGACAGGCTAAGGTCCGGCTGAGACGCAGAAGGTTGCGGGTTCGATTCCCGCCACGGGACAACTATTTGTATGATCTGCAAGTATTTGTCTCTGTGTGTGTTTCTATGTATAATAATGTATGTATTTACATAAAAAAAACATATAAGTAGTATATTAGTCATGTGGTACCCATAACACAAGCTCTGCTTACTTTGGGGCCAGATGATGGTGTGTGAAATGTCCGGGATTATTTATTTATTTTTAACTGTATCAGTAGGTTAAAGCGGTGCGCTTATAAAGTCTTACACGATGCTAATAATGTATAATTTTCATAGTTGGTTCTTAGGTTAGGGTATTATAACTTTTATGCGGGCAACACTGTAATTATGTAATATTCACATATTGGATTACAAATTTAGATCAATAAATAGATTAGAAATAATTTTAGTTAAAATGCTGTGTTGATTGTGATATAGTCTGTGAATTTAATAAATAAACAATATTGGTATTGGTAATTTATTTAATAAATAATTAAGTATAGTATAGTTGTGGTAGTATAGTAACTATATAGTATTTTGTTTCCTTGTTAATGAACATTACCTGCCTGTGTTAGTAAATACGGGAGACATTAATACCTTTTAGTAGTACCTAGCTGTTTAAGTAATTCTGTGCTCGGTGTCTTAATTTGGTAAGTTACCTATCAGAAAATTTATTAAGATTTTAAACCTTTCGATGTCCTTCAAAAGTGGAAAAATCGTAAAAATTCAATATTTGATCATCTCGGAATTTGAGCAACCAAATGCAATACAGTATGTTAATGTTCGTAATTTACGCTTGCACCCCGACCAAACTTCCAAATAACTTAAACTTATCTCCATAGGTAGTCTGGAAGAAATCGCTTCCTTAGCGATAAGACCGCCCATTGTACATAATTTTTCATAAATAAATTTAGTTATAAAATTGTTATATTTAATTTTAAGGTGTACAATAAAGAATTTTCATTCATTCATTCATACAGTAAAATTAAAAAAAAAAAAATTATAGAATTACAATACATTTACAAAACTTTCTTTATTCAATATAATCACAAGGACCACTTTGAATCGTCTTTTACATGCTAGTGAATCTAGGTGCTGATCCCCCCAAACCCCAGTTCAAGAAGAATACGGCAAGAAACTCGTCTGGTCTTAATACTTTTTTGTATGATCCTTGCCAATTTGTTATGGATGCAGAGTCGAGTTGGAGCAGATTCATCCCAAGCTTTTTGTCATCTAAATAATTAGTTGTAAATGTAAATGTAGAAGGATATACATTCCGATTAGCCCCATAGAAATTTTATCAAAATAGGTCTAGTAAATTGTCTATTTTCAGTATAATTGGTTTAGTAGTCAGCAATTATAATTTAAAATAAAAATAGCTAAATAAAAATTTGTCATTCAAGGAAACGAAATTTTTAAGTACATATTTTTTTTTCTATGGTTGCGGAATCGATTCCCGCCGAGGGAAAAATGTTTGTATGATCTGCAAGTATTTGACTCGGGTCTGGGTGTTTATATGTATAATAATGTTGTTACAAAAAAAAGTATACAAGTAGAGTATCAGTCATGTGGTACCCATAACACAAGCCCTGCTTACTTTGGGGCCAAATGATGCTGTGTTAATTGTCCGGTATTATTATTATTATTACATAAATAAAGTTAGTTTTCTTTTTAGTTTTTAAAACGTAATTATTACCTTCATTTTAGTGGAACAAATAAGCTAGGCGATGTGATAGCGGGTATGTAACGGACATATGCATACCGAGCAGCTTACGGCAACTGAATTTGCCCAGCAGTATGAGTCTGTCAATGCAACTGTAACTTTGTACCTAAAGTACGCCTGGCTGAACATAGGATGTGCCGGCCGAACTATGATCCGCGCATAGCTGTAAAATCTTTACAATAAATAATTTTCATTCATTCATTCTCCGTCTGTTCAACCATGTTCAGAGCTAAATTCAATAAAATGATCCCTTAACCTTGTTTAGTGAACACCAGCTTTAGTTTTTAATGAATACTGATTGCCGTCATGTCCGAATAAGTTTATCATTCGACCATTACTTTAATACGCCCAAAGCATGTTTTATTAAAACCCACTTTGACTTGCAAACCATTCGCCGGAGGCTGGATTGTTCATTCAATTAATTAAAAAACCATTACTCATTCATGTTACATTTAATCAATTTAATGTTATTAAATAAAGCAAGGGCAAATAATTGGAAAATTTGACGAATATTTCGTTAAATTGGCGTCGAAATTGCTTGTGACACCCACCTCATAATCTGATCCAGACTATCACTGTGCCCCTATCTAGTTGTTCACCAGGAACTGAGATCTTGCGATGTCCGTATCGTGTCGTCACTCGATAAGTTAGTTGCCGTCACCTTAGTCTAACATTATAATTTTCGACAGATATGCCAAATTTAACACGGTTTAAAGACACACGGACCATGAATCATATTCGTAATTCAAGTACATCCTACTAGAATTACGAATATGATTCATAGTCCGTGTGGCACCATCAACCGTCAATGCATGGTAAACGGCACGAAATGAGCCTCCGAGGCGCACTTTAATCCTTTCACCACACTGGTTAGAAATCACTAGTGACACGAAAAGAAGAAGATGGTAAACGGCAAGTGTTCCCGATATCCACGAAAATTGACGACGGAGTGGTCTCCGTCGTGAATTCGTCGGATCCGTCGTCCGAAGCCGGGGCGGGTGCTAACCCGCCCCGGCTTCGCACGGGTGCAATGGTGATTATAAATATACTACAGAATGTCTTTACAACGTTATCTAACAGAATATTATAACCTAAGAGATAGACATATACCATCGCGAACTTTTTGTAGACCTTTTTAAGGTATACAATACTGTAGTACATTATTTTGATCTATCTCGTAGGGTTCAGCCAGCGTTTGCAATGTAAGCGCAAAAAATGTGTTTATTTACGACATCACATTAGAAACCCTTAAAATCATCAGTGTTTCTCTAATATATTATGCATGTATTATTATGCATAATAAACCTTCCTCTTGAATCACTCTATATTCAATATTCTGAATTATGAAATATTATGAAATATTCAAATTATTTTCCTATTACCATTCACAGTCATAATTATTAATCAAGTAAGTTATGAATAGTTGTTAAACTAAAAACACAATATTAGTAGATATTAATTTACATTTCAAATGCAAAAGCACAGAGTGCAGATATAACAATGATTTAGATTCAACGTCAGCACGCGTGATAACTATACAAATGATTAAGTACTTGTTAATAATGCTGAACGCCTGGTACTTTTATTTCAAATGAACAAAAAATCGTACCCTAGTCGTATCTTTTAAAATATTAGCACGGATACCAATCTCCTCACTTGGTACTTCAGTTTTAAAATCAAGACATACCTACCTACCGGAATGCTCACATTCTCAACCTGCTCTTTAATATTCTATTTTTTCCTTTTATCTAAAAGAACGATATGAATTTCTACATATATTTAACCTTCGATCATTGCGCTCCTCAGATTCAAATTAACTTAAAACTCCCGTTCGTAGTGAGTGTCTGTTTTGCTTTCCTAGTATATAAACATATACATAAACATAAACATACCTACTAGGAAAGCAAAACAGTTATAAAAAAGTTTATCCTAGTATAACTTAACCTAAAACGGGTTTTAAATGTCACAAATATTAGGTAAATATTACATACGAGTTCATACAAAAAATATTCCAAAAAAACAACCGAAATAAGAAACGCCTCCTTTTTTGAAAGTCTGTTAAAAAGCTAATGAAAATAAATTCAAGCAACACCAGTCAGATAAGTAATCCCAAGCTTTAGATGACCTCTTGGCGGTTCTGAGTACTTAGTACATGTTGTCATACATGGACATAAGTTGGTAATGGGACAAGTGGAATCGATCGCCAAGTATCATGCAGAGCGAATCAACTTTTTAAAAGTAATCGTTAATCAAACAAACATACAAAGCCAAATCACCCTAGTTGCTACCGAGTCATAATCCATATAGCCCGATAATCCATAAATACCGTAAATGTAAATAATACACATACATAAATGACTTAAAACATTCATGAGAACACGGGCTTTACGCAAACTCATCCTGATATTTTTTTTTAGATGATTCTAAACAGTGCCTTCATTGACAAAATAATACAAGACTCAAAATGTTATGTGACAATGATTCTCAAAATGTATGTGTTTCGTTTGCATATTATTAAAAAGATGTAGTACTTGTTTTTCGAGTAACAAGGGCGATACTTCATTGTCCGATGCGTAGAGTTCTTTTGAAACAAAAATTCAACTCGAGTCATAGGTATAGCATAGGGATCGACCGCAAGCCCGCCACAGAACAATCAATCGTGTATGTGACAGCTGAATTGAGACCGCAACGGATTTGATATTTCAAATCAGGCTGAACTCATCAGAAACTCTTAAATATGTGTCCACGTAATATATAAATAAATAAATAAATAATGCCGGACATTTCACACAGCATCATCTGGTTCCAAAGTAACCAGAGCTTGTGTTATAGGTACCACATGACTTATATACTATTTATATACTTTTTATTTGTATATATATTTATACATAGAGCATATTAAGTTAAAACTCGACGGTTGTAACTCGCTAAAGCAACATCGTTGTTTGTTTGCTCCGTAATTTTAATTTGAATAAGTGGAAAAAAGTGACGTGATTCTGTTGCGAGTTTATGCAATTTGTGACCAGTGAAAACACCTTTCTGGTAACTGTTACTTTTTTCTAATTGACCCAGTAATTCCAAAGTTATAAGCAAAACCATTTTAAAATATTTAGTCAACCATTCGGTAACTGACCTATAACAACTCGCGCTCAGCGCTCTTGCACCGACCCCGCGCAGTGAGTCACCCACCACCCGCCCGCGCTGCACTGACCGCGCTGCCTACCTACTGGAATCCTACGCCTACGACTTTGTCATAGTTACCTGCTCAGAGACGGAACTTTCGGCGAAGGGTGACTACAAGTCATACAAAATAGGAGTTCCTGTGCCGTATGAGGAAATGTGCCTGTCAGCCGAAGTATGGCCGGTCAACGCCAAAATTAAGCCATGGATTGTGTATCCAGCTAGATATAATGCACGCAAACCTAACCAGCCCTTTCATGACGGCGCCGGCGGCGCGCAGAACCTGCCCTAAACAAGTAAGTAATATTGAAATATATTACCAGAACGCTAGAGGGCTGAGAACTAAGTTAAATCCGTTCTTCACTAACATAGAATGTTCAGGCAGCGACCTTTTTGCCATCACAGGGATGCAACGGATAGACTTACGTAAGGTGGACGTACTAGCGGGCGTAAACGTGGAAAATTGTGTTTTTGAGATTTATGGGGCATCAGTTTTTTTAAATAATATTTTTTTGTTTTTTTGTTGTGTTGTATATATGCCCCCAAATAGTAATGATTTTATGATTTTATTTAGAATACTCGAAAACTGGTGCGCTAAATTATTAATATATTATTATATATATTATTAGTATATATATTTATTATTATTGCGATAATATTATTAGCACCAGAAGTGGAATTTATTAAAAAAAACAATAATTTACAACAAAGAACAATTTTACTCTTATTTGATCATTTAAGTCTAACAAAATAACAAATCAAACTAACAAACAACCATTAATTACATAGCAAAACACGCATAATAAATCACTCAACATAAATAATAAGAGTTGCTGGATCGCGCCGATCACCAATCACACAACCTTACCGCACGAAATCGTTCCATCAAATGACCAGAGCGAGTGTCTGTCGTGGTATTTATACTGGTTGTCGGGTGACGTCACGAGTCGTAATAAGTGATGAGAAGTTTAGCTAAAACGGCTTCTCCTGATCATGCGCAGTCCTCGGTCGCATCTATTGGTTTGCTTTGCAATCTAAGAAGGAGCAGATGAAGCACCAGCTTCAGTTTCATCGTCTTTTTACTATCAGTGTTATCTGTTGATGATAAATAAAGGTTAATTCACAAAACCATGAGCTCAAAGTTGGCCTATTCTTTCATTCAAAACACATACAAGGCCCTCATACAATGATACACGCTTAGCTGTCTGTTAAGTACTAGGTTCTTTACTAACGTTCATCACATTAGCATACATCTTCTGTCACGTGGCTCACTCATTCTCATACATGTACGTACAAACGTACCGAACCCCCCACACGTTATAAACGTGTCTGCAGGACATGTGTCCATACGCATTGAAAAACGCGTCTGCAAGGCTGAAGCCCATACGCATTCAAAAACACGTCTGCAAGGCCAAAGCCCCATACGCATTCAAAAACGCGTCTGCAAGGCCAAAGCCCAATGAGCATTCAAAAACGCGTCTGCAAGGCCAAGCCCAATACGCATTCAAAAACGCGTCTGCAAGGCCAAAGCCCCATACACTAGAAAATGCGTCTGCAAGACCGGAGTCCATACACACTGAAAAATGCGTCTGCAAGACCTGTGTCCATACAAACTGAAAAATGCGTCTGCAAGGCTAGAAGCCCATGGGAGGAGCTATGGCCGAGTAGCTTTTAGTCCCACCCGACACGAAGCGAATTTCTTAATAGTTCACCTCGTGTACCGCATTTGCACATGTAGACGCTGCATGCATGTGCAACCGATAAGTAAGCACCTAGCTGTAACAGAAGAACATTAGGTGCTTTCACAACTCACTTTCAAAAAATGCGGCACAACTCTCAGGACACCACTCTCCCTTCCAAGCTATCATATACTGAGCTGCTGCTTGGATGGTTTTACCCCGATCGCCGCTTAACAATTTAAGCTCATCATAGCGGTCGCTCTGCAAAACTCTTATCACGCGGTATGTGCACCGCGATATGCATACCCGAATCAAGTTTTCCCGTGGATTGAGAGTACTTAATGACAAACACCTGTTCATTAACCTTAAAAATTCTGGGAGGGTGTCGCTGACGATTTACAAGTGAATCTTGGTTATCTTTATTTCTTTAGAGCAAGCCTTTGGCTCGGCTCCTGCTGATTTCCCTCATCGCCTCATGATTGGGATTTGTATTTTCTATTGCGATGTCTTGGATCAGTGCTCGTATTATAGGAGTTGTCGCGTTATTGCCACTCAACAAGTACAAGGCTGAAAACTGGTTGGTCTTCTGTTTAGTTATATTTAACACTAACTGTATTTTAGGTGAAGCCTCAGACCAAGTCGTATTTTTATTGTGACTTTTAATGCGAACTAGGTTGAGGACGGTCCGCACATAACGCTCTGCTTGCCCGTTAGCGTGATGCATTTCTAGCATTATATGATGGGTGTCACAACCCAGTTCAGATACCCAGTTAGTAAAGCTTCAAATAAGGAGGCTTCAAATATGCGGCTACGGTCACACACTAACAGTTTAACTCGTACGAATGGTATCTACTTTCAGCGCCCTGCGTAACCTTGCTAAAGTAGGCTACAACTCGTTTACTACCATCAGAGCGTACCTGCATTAGTACGGCTCCATAGCCTGCACTACCCGCGTCTGTGTGGAGTTCCGTTCTTAGGTTGGGGTCAGAAATTGCAAGTATTGGCTCACTTGTCAGTTGTTTTATAAGAAATTGACGAACCTGATATTGTTCGGATCCCCATTCGAATTTTACATCTTTTCTTGTAAGACGTGAGACTTGCTGTTTTTGTCGCGTAACCTTCAATTTATCTCCGAAAATACCCTGCCAAACCAAAAAATTGGCGGACCTGTTTGACGTTGGTTGGCACTGGTGAATTCGCTAGTGCCTCGATTTTTCTCGGGCTCGGCCTTACCTGCCCATGGCATATGACTTTTCCTAAATACTCCACCTCTGTACTCAGGAAAGAGCACTTTTGAAGATTGATCGAGAACCGGCTTCTGTTAGAGTTTTCAGTACTTCGCATAATTAAGTGATGCCCCCATCAACTGTCATACTAAGTATCAGGACATCTTTGTACACGGTCTTTACTGTGGTAGTAGCAGTACGAGATATTAGAAACGGTGAAATGTCTATTATCACGACCATGAGTGAGGTGAGCTCGTCGCCCTGAAGAGGCGAATTTATTTTATTTAAATCATAAATTTGTACTGAGTTTACTTGTGAAACTGGGTTGGGAGTATGCGTCAAATACTGACCGTTTTGTTCGAATAAAAGTCTAGCCATCTCCTTTAAGGCAATGGGCAACCCTGGATAGGCACTCTAACTCATCCCAGTGGTTCGCTAACTTAGCACGCTCCACTTCATTGCACCACACCTCAAAGTTATTGAATTGGACACGTAATAGTGTTGCGATTTCACTCTATTTGCGGTAATAAGTGCATCTACAAGTGCTGTAGTAGCAGATGAGGCGTTGTTATAACAATGAGATGTGCTTGCAATGGTGGGTGGCATATGCAATGGTGTTTGAGATAAGCTGGCGGTGCTACTCTCAATAGCATTTAATCTTGACATGATGGTTCCTAGTACGTGTTTTACTGTATTATCAGGTGTGTGAGAGCGTGACCTACGAGTATGATGGCGGAATCGCGAGCGAGGCTTGTGTTGGTGTCGACGCGATCTGCTACGAGTACGCTTTGCCCTGTGGCGCTGCGACTTATCTGATCTCTCACGTGAAAGAGATGATCGTGGCATTACAGTCTCGAAATGAACGGCTGTTTGTTACCCTCGAATTAAAAAGTGTTTACTAAGTTAACAAGGCTGTATGTGGGCACAGGCCTATCCCACTTCTGATATTAGCACCAGAAGTGGAATTTATTAAAAAAACAATAATTTACAACAAGGAACAATTTTACTCTTATTTGATCATTTAAGTCTAACAAAATAACAAATCAAACTAACAAACAACCATTAATTACATAGCAAAACACGCATAATAAATCACTCAACATAAATAATAACACTTACTGCAAATCGCGCCGATCACCAATCACACAACCTTACCGCACGAAATCTTTCCATCAAATGACCAGAGCGAGTGTCTGTCGTGGTATTTATACTGGTTGTCGGGTGACGTCACGAGTCGTAATAAGTGATAAGAAGTTTAGCTAATAATATAATCAATTATTTTGAATATGTAATGGCTTTCTGCGAGTTCGCTCAAAAAAATGAGGTACGAAATTGTAACGATCGAATACTGGATTTAGTGTTAGCCTCTCTGAGTGTGCATGAGGTGGTGGTTCGCCCCGCGGGCGAGGAGCTGGTGCCGCGCGACGAGCAGCACCCGCCGCTCGCGGTGTCGGTGCGCCGCGCGCCGCCAGCCACGCGCGGGCCTCGTTCCACGCCGCCATCCCCGCCTATTGACGAACAGCAGTGGAACGTTTCTAAAGCTGACTACCGTTTACTGTACTCATCGATAGCGGAAGTGGATTGGAATCCCCTCTATGTTATACGAGATCCCGAGGAGGCCGTAGGTAGTTTTTATAGAATTTTATTTGATATTTTTGACGCAACTTTTCTTAAAAAACGTCTGCTGAGAAAGAACTCGAGATACATATATCCAAATTGGTATACTGCGGAGATAATCAGAGAAATTAAAGTAAAGGCAAGATTACACAAGCAGTACAAGGTAAGTGGATCCAAATATGAAGCTTTCTCGAAATGTAGAGCCGGAGTGAAAAGGATGATAGAGGAGGCTCAGGGGCAGCATCAGAAACAAGTGGCACAACGTCTGACGGAGGATCCGAAATCGTTTTGGAATTATGTGAGGGCAAAGCGAGGGGCCGTGAACCGAAAGCAAATCTCTCTGAATGGAAGAACTCTGACAGAAACAGAATGTGCAACGGAATTCGCAAAGTACTTTCATTCGGTTTACGGCACTTCGGTTGCTCACCTGGACGTGGCAGCGGCGGAGGCGGCGAGTCACGCTAGTGCCGCGCGTGTGCACATGCCGCGCCTGGCGCTGGCCGAGGTGCGCGCGGCGTTGACGAGGCTCAAGCCGAAGCGCTCCGCTGGTCCGGACGGGATCCCTGTCTATATTATGAGAGACTGTCGGATGTCTCTTACCGAGCCACTCGCTTATATTTAAATCGTTGCCTAGAGGAGTCGCATTTTCCAGAACGATGGAAGATAACAAGAGTTATTCCTATACCCAAGGGCTCCAGAGTAGATGTGACCGAATTCAGACCAGTGTCCATTCTGTCGACGGCGGCGAAGGTCTTCGAGTCAGCGGTGCAGCGCGGCATGCAGGAGCAATTGTCGTCACGGCTATCCCATGCGCAGCACGGTTTCCCGTCGGCTCGTAGCACCTCTAGTAACCTCCTTGACTCAATGAACTTTATGCTACCGCGGGTCGACGCCGGAGTGCAAGTCGACGCCGCCTACTTCGACTTCAAAAAAGCATTCAACTTGGTCGATAATGACATACTGCTTCAGAAGTTGGCGACGATCGGCTGCACAACCAAACTACTGTGGTTCTTTGCGAGCTACATGAAGAACCGGCAGCAATACGTCGACTACGCGGGATGCAAATCGGAGGCTTACTCTATCTTAACTGGAGTGAGCCAGGAAAGCAAATTTGGGGCCTCTAGAGTTCATTATCATGGTCAACGATCTCAAGGACGCGAAATGCTTGTTGTTCGCGGATTACCTCAAGTTACTCTTACCGATAAAAGACGAAGAGGACTGTAAACGCCTTCAACGTGACAGAGTGGTAGAGTGGACTGGTATGAACGAACTACAGTTCAACGTCAGTAAGTGTTCCATCATAACTTTTAGTAGAGCGAAAACACCAATCCACCACGATTTCTAGTTGAAAGGTTCACAGTTAAAGAGAGTCGATTCGGTGAGGGATTTAGGGGTTTGCCTCGACGACAAGCTGCATTTCCGCATGTAGCTAACATCTGCAAGAAGGCATTTAAGACCCTAGGATTAGTACTCCGTCAGACTTACAACTTTACAAATATAAAAGCAGTAAAGACTCTATACGACGCATTAGTGAGAAGCCATTTAGAGTTAAATGCTGCGGTATGGGCACCACACGAGGCCAAGTACAGTCAAATGGTGGAGTGCATTCAAAACAAATTTACCAGATTTCTATACTTGAAGATTTACGGCATCTATCAGTTTTTCCCGTTGATGTACCCAACCTTGTTTTTTATAGGCATGGTTGGATGCAACAAACTGGAGGTGAGGAGAGATGCAGCGCTCGCTCTGTATTTGGTTAGTATACTTCGTGGGATGATCGCCAACCCAGGCATTTTAGAGGAATTGCGGCTAAATGTGCCTGATGAGTTTGTGCACCGACGGAGGCGGCCTGTTCTATTGGCTGTACCAAGAGGAAGAACCAACCTCCTGAATAAGGCACCTCTAACGCGTTCCATTCACACGCTCATTCTAGTAGCGGAGAGAGTCGATCTTTTTTACTGCTCCCTAAGCGAATGTCGCAGGACTCTGTTATTTATTATGTGCTATTATAATTAGATTTGACATTGTGTAGTTATTGACATGGTTTATTTATTGACGAATTTTTATATTTTATTTGGTTTGTCTTTATGTAATTTGAATTTATTAATTGAACAATTTTTATGTATATTGTAAAATTATTTGACATTGTATATTGATTAACAAGTTTTTTATTTTATTTCTTTTATTTGACATTACGTTTTTATCATTTTATTTTTTTACATTTTGACATTTGGTTTGATATTATGTAATTCGAAGTTATTAATTGAAGAATTTTATGTTAATGTGTAACTTTTAATTTTTTAGTTCATGTTTATTTATATTTTCTAGGTCTGACAAATGTTATTTTAAATGATTTTAATTCTTTTTTTTACACTATTGCATCAGGGGCCCCTGTAAAAGTAGTGTAAGTAATTTTTATGAATAAATAAATAAATGTTTGAAATAAAAAAAAACTTGTGTCTGGCTTTTGTGGACTATGAGAAGGCCTTTGACTCTGTTGAAACCTGGGCTGTTTTGGAATCCTTGCAGCGATGCCAAGTAGACTATCGTTATATCGAAGTGTTGAGATGTCTGTACGAAGCCGCCACCATGAGTGTCCGAGTACAGAACCAGCAGTCTAAGCCCATCCAACTGCGCAGAGGAGTGAGACAGGGAGATGTATTATATCCGAATTTGTTCACAAGCGCGCTGGAGGATTTGTTTAAGACGCTGGACTGGAAAGGTATGGGCATTAACATAAACGGCGAGCACATCTCACACCTACGATTCGCAGATGACATAGTCTTGCTGGCGGAGTCGTTGGAGGAGCTACAACGAATGCTGGACGGCCTAGCATCAGCCTCGCGGGCGATAGGTCTCGGCATGAATTTGGATAAAACCAAAGTCATGGTCAATGATCAAATTGATCCGAGACCTGTTGCTGTTAATAGTCACCTCCTTGAAGTTGTTTCGCAATACTCGTACCTCGGGCAGATTTTGCAGTTAGGTAAAAACAACTTTGAGAAGGAGGTCAAGAGGTGGATTCAGCTGGGTTGGGCAGCGTTTGGTAAACTAGGTCAAGTTTTCTCGTCACCCATACACAATGTTTGAAAACGAAAGTTTTCAATCAGTGCGTCCTACCTGTTATGACATACGGAGCTGAAACGTGGACACTCACAGTACGGCTAGTCCACCAGTTTAAAGTCGCTCAGCGAGCTATGGAACGAGCTATGCTCGGGGTTTCTTTGAAGGATAGAATCCGGAACGAGACTATCCGACATAGAACTAAAGTTGTCGACATAGCTCAGATACTTAGTAAGCTGAAGTGGCAATTGGCTGGCCATATCTGCAGAAGAACCGATAACCGTTGGGGTAAACGAGTTCTTGAGTGGAGACCGTGGCTCGGCAAACGTAGTGTAGGACGCCCTCTGGCATGGTGGAGTGACGATCTGCGAAAGGCTGCCGGCAGAAGCTGGATGCATCGAACTGAAGACAGGGCGCATTGGCACTCATTAGGGGAGGCCTATGTCCAGCAGTGGACTACTATGGGCTGATGATGATGATATTATGTTTAAAAGACTTTATGGTAAAAAAAAATCAGTTGTCAGTTTAAAATATCAGTTGTATTCTACCGGCCGGTGAGTGTTGAACCAGTGTTACCAGCATTGCCCAGAGTCGAGCAGAATAAAAAAAAACTATAAAACGCATGTTTTCCAAGAACGTGCATTATATTGTTGCCTGGATACCTTTGTGTAATATGTAAAACTACACGGCAATTAGATTAGAACGTAATGACGCTTCTTTTATCATAGAAATATTTACTGGCGGTTGTAACACATTAAGTACTAAAACGCACTGCGAATTATTTCGCGCTATTCTGTGGAATATGGCATCAGCCGTAGGGGCACCCACTAGCGGAAAAAACCGTGTTAAAAATGACATACTTCAAATTAGAATAAAATAGAATTGTATTTTATATAAATACGTAAATATTGGTGTACAATGCACACAACACCATCTATCCCCAAACTAAGCATAGCTTGTATTATGGTGATCTGATGACTGATAGAATACTTAAATATTTTTAAATACATACTTATGATACGTTATAACACCCAGACACAGAATAAACACCCAAGTCCGTCACACAAATTTTTTCGTTTTCGAAAAATCGAAACCGCAATATAGAGCGCAGAAGGCCGTGCTACTAGCAACTGAGCTGACCGGCTAGTCAATAAAGAAAGAAACAAAGAAAATGATTTTATTTGACCCAGCATCTAGGGCACTTACATAGTATTCAAAAACAAAATATATACCTACTTATAATAATAAAAAAATCATATAATAGTAGGTATAATATTGTCAAAATAAACTTAAAATAGCGCGGTTTATAACCCGCGGATTAATTCGCTAGTGCGTGCTAGGCCTGAAGCGTGTTTACGGCATTGTTCATTGAAACGTCGTGTTTTATTTATATCTTCAGTTATAATTAAATTAATTAGCGTTCAAATAGCGTAGGGTCTGTGGAAGACATACAAAGAGACCCTCAATTCTACTCCCTGACCTCTTGGACGCAATTACTCGTACCGCGGACGCCTAAGCAAATCAAAATTAAATGATTTCTAAAAAGTTGGGTCTACCTATGTCGTAAAGTTGGGAGTTTGCTTTTGATTGCAAAACTTTATTTTTATCCTATTAATGCTTTAAATGTTCAGTCTTTCCGGATTTTTGTGGTCACAGAACAGTTGTTAACAGGTACTACGATAGTAACGTTTACAACTAGACCACCAGTGCTCTCGATACTAGGTTGTGCGTTCGAATTTAGTCATGCACCATTGGATTTTTCTGTTTTAAAAATGTATGTGCGTCTGAACTTTAGGTGGAGATGTGAACACTGTTTAGGTGTTCTAAAGCTCATCATTGATAAATTTAAGCATCTATTAATATGCGAGCTTTTCTTTACGGACACTCTGAATATTAATTAAATTGTTTTGTTTAAATTGGTTGCTAGATGTTCATTTCGCCTACTCGTTTCACTTAATTCTTGTAATTTTTGATGATTCTGTCAAATTGTATTAGCAAAAGTTTTGCTCAAAAACGCTGTTTTTGATTTTAGCTTCTACGAAATCATTTTTAGAAACATGCTCAAGCTACATGGATCGTGCCCTATTTCTAGTTTTAAAATTAATATGTCAGAAAAGTGGTTACTAGCAATATTTCTCATCGTTTAACATTGGCACGCTGCCCTCATAGTTATCTGTTGAGTTATCTATCTAACTGTTTCACTTGTATTTTATACTATTCTGTAGTTTCTGTACATTTCCAGATTGTGTGAATTGTCCAGCACAATTTATTTATATTTATTTATTACAGAAAATAAAGAATAGATCGCCTCGATTTATCAGTTATTCGTATTGGTTATACGAGAAAATACGTGATGTCTGTATTACGAGTATAAATAAGAGTATCTTATTACCCACAACGTCTGCATAAATAAGTTAATAAAGTATTATTGTATAAAGTAGGTATAAAGTACTAATTATTGTCCGATGTCCGAAGGCTTTACATTCAGTGTTTAAGGTTGTGCATCGAGGCTGCCTATTTGAATCAGTCAGTCAGGACAAAGATTTATATAAATACGACGACTTAATGACGACATCTGTGGCGCAGTAGGCTAACGCCCGGCTGAGACGCAGAAGGTAGCGGGTTCGATTCCCGCCGTGGGACAAGTGTTTGTATTTATCTCGGGTCTGGGTGTTTCTATGTATATTAAGTAGGTTTTTCAAAAAACTTGCCGACAGGACCTGCAGGAAAGATTAATCTGGGCACCGAGCCGGGCTTGTTTCAAGTTTTCCTTCTCTATTGGTAGCTCTTCTGTTAGTCAGCAGTAGGACTAATCCCCAATAATTTGAAGGTTATCGTAGTCGTTTCCATCATCAGTCTCCAAGCAGCACTCATCTGGTATTAGTTCCACGTAGAAATCCTCACTCTGAGGGTTATATAATTCAGCGAAAATTACTCGTACCAATCCGATTTTGCAGTCAGATGCGGGTGCTGAGCCATTTTTGATGATCCTCTAGAGTAACTGATCGTTCTAGAGTAAAGCGGATGGTAAATTTAAAAAACTTATAAAATATAAAATAAAATAAAGTCTATTTTTGCAAAAAACCATCTGAAGGGATGAACTTTGCCTGATGATGCTGTGTGAAATGTCCGGCATTATTTATTTATTTATACATAAACTAAAGCTTTCATGAGGTTAGCGCGAGCTAATTCAAATGAGTCTAAACCGGGGTTATTTTACCTCCTCATATTCACTAAAAAGTTCCATGGAACAGCTCCTGACTCCATCTTTATAATCAGCACTTTAATATACAGTAGCAATAACAGTAATTATTTTATTGAGGACAATTTATTGAAAAGTTCAATTGAACAGCACCCTGATTAGATGATCAGATCATTATTACATACCTACCTACTTTGTGTACAATGTTTTAATTAAAAAATACTAAAGACATTTCTGAGACTGACATATTTTAATTCTATTCGAATAGCATCCTGTTTAAATTTAAGCTCAGACTTATGAATGCAACGAAACTGTAGTGCATGGGAGCCCAAGTTACAATGGTGGTTTTTAAGTTGTATCTTCAAAACTAGAATCCTAGAACAAAAATATAAATAATCGAATGGATAAACAAAGCACTTTATATGACACCTCACTTTTTTTCTCCCATTTGGGACCCTATATCGTTAGAACCCCATTTCCAGTATGGTTCAATAAGTTACCAGCATATTCTAATATTACCAGCATACTCATGCAGATCGATCGGTCATCGGTTCGATAGATATCGTCGAATATACAATACATAGAAACTAACAAAGCAAAATCGATCGATCGAGAATTTCCTTTTTTCTTTAATACCTACTTTATGTGTCTATAAATATTTGCATCAGACACTTCTGGATCCCTGCTCAGCAAACATTGTCTGTCTACTATTTCAGCCGCTAAGCAGTGAGTGTAATTTCTTTTACGGGTTTATTACACGCTTGGGTTTACGTGTAACCCTACCTATCATAAAACCTTACGTAATGTTCTCATTTTCTGTAAAATATTCCGTATTTAGGGTTATAACGTAGCTAATATCAGATCTTTCCTACCATGACATAACCGCGGTACAGATTTCATAGAGTAAATGTACCCGTGTATTATTTTTGAAGTGAAACTTCTTATGCGACTTCCTACAAGGTTGCGTTAAACGTTAAACATTAAAAGTTCCTATTTTCATTTCCACATTACGAAGTTTCACTTCTTCCGCGCGGAGGGACTCCACGCACTATTTTTGGATATTATGATATGTAAAAGCTAAATAAGGAGTGTCTTTTTACTAGTTATAAAATGACGAATTGCTGCTCCAAAAATAAAAAAATAACAATGGTACAGTCCACAAGTAAAATATTTCCATTGGTATTTTGTTTTTCAACCGAATCTCTTTACCATAACAGGCTGAGAGTTATCCATTTTAACTATAGCAAAAAACTAAAAGGCTGCTCCGCATTTCTTAGAACCAGATTACGTGTTACGTATTCAAATCCTATATTTTGAGAGGAATACCTTGGAAGGAGGGCTTGGATGCGTGACGTACGAGCTTCTTGGGTGTGCTTTTTTAGGACTCGAATCATGAATTTTATTTCGCCGCGAAAAGGCGTTTTTATCTGGTAATTTTAAAATGCTTCCCGTAAGTTCCTGATTGTCTCGTCTTAAATCACTGAGCCAAGTATCGTGGATTGATAAAAACGGTAGTGAAGATCGTAGATTTGTTTAAACCCTGCACTAATGTGTTTATCTGAAACATTTTTTTTCTTAAAATTTAGATAAATTTGAAACAAGTTGAAATAATAAATAAATATTAATGGTCAAAGCACACAACACCTCCTAGCCTCAAACTTAGCATAGTTTGTATTATGGTGACCAGATGACTGATAGAATACTTATATATTTTTGATGCATACTTATGATACTTTATAACACCCAGACACAAAACAAACACCTATATTCATCACACAAATGTTTATCCTGGGAGGGAATCGAACCCTCAACCTACAGCGCAGTTAATGCGAGTTTGTATCGTATAAAATAATGGTTCACCCACCCTCACAATACGAACTTGCACCGCGATGAACAAGGAAGGCCCCTCAGTTTTATTGACATGTGTTAAATGACATTCATCCTTCGGGATGAAAATGGATTTAGTCTGCAATCATTTTCCCATATTAGGGTGGTAACGTACACTTGTACGAGGTATTCTACGAGTATGCTTGTAGTCCTAATCAAGGCTACTGGCTATTTGTCACGTTGAAGAGCTCTTGGCCTAGTAATGCCAACTTAGTTATTAGAGCACTGGTAATTTAGTGGTTGTGGCCCGAATGGAATTTTCTGTTCGAGGATACAGGAACGACCGGATTCAAATCAACGATAGTATTGGAAGGCAGGGTCGGTATCTCTAGTTAAAGAATGCAGGGCGTAGTCAGTACTTGGATGAGTGATCGCAGTAGCATTTTCATGAGCACTTCTGTGCTTAGGAGGTATGATACAAGTATGATAATAAGCTGCGGTTTCAGGTTGTTAGGCCACGACAGAGGACTATGGGCGGTCTAATAGAACTACGTCGTCATAATTGGCCATTCATTCATGTAGTAGTTTACTAGGATCGTGACACGTAAAATAAGGTTAGTACTTCAAATGTTATGATTTCGATGTTTTTCGTATTTCGACCTTGTATGATCTGCAAATATTTGTCTCGGGTCTTCGTATTTTTATCTAATACCTTTAAACGAACAATTCTTGTAAATATTTAATCTGAATCCCGGAAATCCCGGAATTTTTTGTTTGAAAGGGAGGTCACACACAGGTGTCACTTCACAGGTGGTCCCATATAAACTTTATTAAAATCGGTCATGCTGAAATATCAACGAAAATCTAAAAATTGTATACATTGATGATGTTTTCATGTATTTTGATACGTCGCTGTCTCATTAGAGCGGTGCGTTTTTTTGGCCTACCCATATTATATATATACAAAATACATCTACTTTCCACTAAAAATGTATTATAGGCTCAAATTTCATTCAATGGAGTCGGTTTCTTTTTAGTTTTTAAAACGTAATTATTTGTTTTCTGAGCTCTACGATCTGTCTGGTTGCAAGATTCATTTTCACGCGATGTGGCAGTTTTTTTTTGTTTTTATGATCGTCGATTCTAGTTTGTTATTGATTATAACCAGTTTATCGTACTTGATTATTGCGAAGTTGCCTTTTTCTCTTTTGTTTTTCACTTGTTTTTGCAATTCTTTTCTTTTCTCAAGTATGTTTTTTGGGTAGTCGTGCTTTGTATATAAATAAGTCAGTAAGAGCATATTTTTGTTTAGAAATGCCTATTTTTATTCCAAGAGTTGAAAAGGTTACTGTTATAGGGTGGGGTTTTTCACCTATTTTACCTATTCTTCTAACTGCTTGTGTGTCTCTGCGATTCAGTTTTATAGAGAAATGTTTGTCTATAGACCTAATCACATTGTTTTCTAGACTTGAATTGGAGTTTTCGTTTTCTTCCATGCCAAAGAATACAATATTTCTTTATTTTGCTTCTTTTTCTAGAAAATATTATAGCCTCCTTTCTTGGGTTTCTATTCTTCCGTTGAGATTGTCGTATTTTTCTAAAATGTGCAATTTTTCAGCTAATATTTTGTTTATATTCTCCGCCACCTTGTCCGTTATATTCTCTCCAGTCTGCAGGATCGTTTTCTTGTGCTCATTTAACTTGCTCTGAATTTTACGGAGCACAATCATTGCTTCCTCCATATTTATAATTATTTATTTATGTATGAAAAAATAAGCACGTCATGTTATTACTCAACTTTTTAATATGAGGCATTCAGATGCTTTTTTAAATATTTTATTTAATATGTATACTTAATTAAAACGAGTTGAGTTACCTTTCAATAATAAACCCGGTCCCAGAAGACAGTATATTATCGAAAAAATTATGTATTCTTTGAAAAAGTCCCTACTTAACTAATTATTATTCAATTACCATCATAAAAAGGTACACAAAGAGCTCGTGGTGCACGTATCCTTTTTGGTTTGAAAAATGTTTTCTTTCTAAACATTTTCGTCAGGATTAAATGACAATTCGCTTAGTCATCAGTGTAGACCATTCATCATCATCATTGAATTGGTGTTAGCTAGTGGTGTTTACACCGAATAAGTAGTTCATCATCATTATCCGGAGCCTGACTTCATCCATGAGTAGATCTTTCTAAGTGTGTATCAGCCGCTGCAATCCTGTTCTTAAGTTAACACCGACATCAGAATTACTTTACAAGTCATAGAGTCGAGACCCTTGGCCCATGAGCAACAGGAGCCCACCGCGTTTTCAAAATTATTTTACGGCGTCTGGTAGAAACATTGGACCCAAGAGCTGGCTCCTATCTGGCTCCTATCTGGCTCAGCGTATTAGCTTTGCCATTCAATCAATCAGTCGAGCTGTCTATAGATTGTTCACGATCCTTAGATAGATAAACTGTTTCACATGTATTTTATATTATTGTATATTATTCTTTACATTTCTGTAAATAAATGTTATCTTTACAAGTATTTACTTTAATCTATATTTAATTTATAATCTAATATAAAAATCTGCAAAATATGCGGCAAAAAAATACCAGTTAGTGTATTTTTCTAAAAGCATTATATGTTTAGTTCCACGAATATCAGAGTAAAAGGCTTCCTGATTTAATATGGGAAACAACAAGGTAAATCTCGAAGTAATAATCTCTTATAGAGACCAAATTCGAATAATGTAACTGTATACCGTATTAATTCGCTTCCGTGTCAGTAGCACTAACAAAAAGTTGAACTGGTAGTACAAATGACACACCGTTGTATCTGTAGTACTACTACAAAAAATACAACTAAGTTTGTACTTGAAAATTAGGCTAAGTTCAATGGCGAAAAAAAAGTCGCCGAATTTTTACAGATTATCTGAATCAAAATGTTCAACGACCAAGATTATATCAAATGAACGGTACGGATTCCGTCCTCAGACCACATCAATCAACTGCCAACCCCCGGAACAAAATAAAACGCGGGAAATGTTTATGCATAACATTTATAGAGATATAAGTTTGTATCATTTGTACTTAATACTAGTTGAACTAACGTTTTTATTAGAAATCAAAAAGTCGAGTTTACTTGTATTTTTTGTAGTAGTACTAGAGATACGGTGTTTCATTTGTACTACCAGTTGTACTTCTTAGTAGTCCTACTGACACGGAGGCATTTTATTTGTTCACCCACGTGATCATTTATCAACGCCATACAAACCACGATACTATAGCTTTCACACAGTAAGTTTGAATGTTAGCATTCTATAGCTTGCTCATCTCCTTTCGGTGTAATTTTTACGAAGTTTCGCCGGAGTCTCAATTCGTTGCTTTGAAAGGCATCTTAATGAATGATCTCATTGACGATTTCCTTGTGGAAAGCTTTAGGAAGTACAAAAACCATGATGCTTTGAGATATTTATCTATTATTCTATCATACTTGGAAGTTATTTGTTATCATAAGACGTTTTTACTCGTAAAGCAGTCATACTTTTTTTACAGATTTACTTCTTTCTAAAGAGTTAGGCTATGATCATTCGAGGATAGCATTCAAGCCGTTCTGTCACCCGAAGATAGTTAACTTTCCAACGGTAAAATATTTTTTCAAATCGGTCCAGTAGTTTCGGAGCCTATTCAACACGAACAAACATACAATCAAATCTTTCCTCGCTATAATATTATATATCTGTGTGTACTACCTACCAAAGTTGTAGATGGAACTATCTATATAATTTAATTTCGGAAGAGGCCGTTTATATCTGTAAATTTTTAAACCATATGTCATTGTTTTCATAACATTGACTGTAAAATTGTTATCTGTTCCAAAATAAATATTTTTGAATTTAGAATTTGAATAACAACACTACTGCTAGGTTACGAGTAGCATAACACGTATTGTTCTGCTACTCAGTTGTGTAGTTGTAGTTGTGTAGTTGTGTAGTTGTGTTAGTTGTACTCATGTTTCACAAAACACCATTTAGGCTGAAACTAAGCAAAGCTTCTATGGGAACCAACATTTATCATAAATACCTACGTATGATTCTATGTTAACACTCAGACACATATGGTTCAGTACGCACAGTTTCTACCATAAAAAAGGTGGAAATATGTTTATTAGCAGGTTTGCTCATTGCTCAGTAGAGGTTAAGGCAACGTAGTTCAAGTCGTTCTGTGAATTATTCTACACTGGCCGCCTGTGGGTTACATATACAAAAAGTCTTTCAACGCCCTACAAATCCTTTGTAATAATTTGTTTAAAGCGATGGTAGGGCTACCTAGCTTCTGCAGTGCGTCTGGCATGTTTGCCGACGCGCATATAAAAGGCTTGTTTGCTGTACTACGTCAACATCATCTCCTTTTCACAACAGGACAAGTAGACGTGCCGCTCAGTACCATCCATACCATGTCAGTCTACCACCCTTACGAATAAAGCGTATGTACAGCCAAGGCTTAGAATACATTGCCGTCGTCTGTCTTTCCTGAAAACTACAATCTGAGTCTTTTCAAGTCAAGAGTAAATAGGTGACTTCTCGACCTGCGCGTCCTATTGTCGGCAACATAGTCAATTACCCTGAAGCGAGATCGTGGGCAAACGTAGGTCAATATATAATATGTTAAAAAAAGCATAATAAAATAACATTTATTTAGCGTAGAGTAGGTACTGGTAGTCCTAACAGTCTGGATGCTCGATGTCGGCTCTAATTAATTCATTCGCTAAACAAATTTCATCATCATCATCATCATCAGCCTATAGCAGTCCACTGCTGGACATAGGCCTCCCCTAATGAGTGCCATTGCGCCCTGATAAACAAATTCATTGTATCAATGTGTGTATTTTTTTTGAGTATCTTGTGTTGATATTTGTACCATAAATATAGGTATATTATATAACCTTATATTATACAACTTTATATACCCATTACCTATATATTACCCAAAATATATATTTATATTGGTAATAGGTATATAATGTTGTCTGGAAGAGATCGTTTTTAGTCGCCCATTGTACAAATTTATTTATATTATTTTTTCTGTGTTCTTTTTGTGTACAATAAAGTGTTGATCTATCTATCTAGCTACATTTAAGTTTAGTTTTTTAAGTTTGTATTTTTTGTATATAACTATAATTGGGTCCGCCCATGACCCAATTGTAGTCTGAATAAATAATAATTTTTTATTATTATTATTAAAACCAAGATCAAAATGATGGATCCTTTCCTGCCAACGATTAAGTGTTTTACTGCCATAGCCTCAATATTCAAAACATCTTTTAACTACCCAGCTACCATTTCACCGACGCCTGTCCTCGCTGATAAGGTATTATGTTATTGTTTCATGTCATAAACATCGACCAGGCTCATTTATTCAACTACCTTTGTAAAGGTGGCAAAGTAAACAAACTGGTCTTCGAGATGGAACTCTCTACTTTGTACTTTGTCTACTTTGTAGCGTAGACGATTCTAAAACTATGAGATGCGCTACATACGAGTATGTGGTCACATCTGGAAGACTAATTCTTTAACACTTTTTCTTTTTCTACTGTATTTTTCTCATACAACTGGTAATTTTTTAGTTACTTTAGGCAAATGACCAGGGGACCGACCGCGGTAATTTTAAATGTTAATTTTGGCATATTTTGTACCGCGCTAATCACTATAACGGAAATTATTTAGCTATAATATAGATTATACGTTGATCAAACGTTTTTGAATTAATACATCCTAGAAGTCTGTACATACAGTAATACTAGGTAGTTATTTATATACATTTGTTCGATTGGTAAAATCAACGATTGAATCGTTCAGGAAAAATAGCGCGGTACCAATTTGTCATTTAGATTAGCCATATCCAAACCATTGCCAAAACCAATCCGATCAATGGCAATTACGTTGACAAATAGTGCGATTGCCCTACTGCTCATATTAAATATGAATAAATCTATATAAAGGAGTAGGATTAAGGGAACTGAAATAACATTGATGATGCATTCACTATTATTTTATCAATTTTAATTGATTTTATTGAATATATTAGTTAAACAACGTTTTCAAGTCTTAAAGAGAAACTTATTTTATTACCTAAATAACTTAACGTTACTCTGGCATAAAGTTACGATAAAAATATTTAGAAGTTGAGTTTTGAATACAAATTAATCATTGGAACTCATGTTTACATTTAAATACCAAAATAGGCTCTGTTTATATGATAGCAATTATAAAGTTATATTGAATACATTCAAAGTTTCAGATTGAAATAATTGAAAACGTTTAGTTTCGTCATTATACATTTTTTATGAAAAAGAAAGAATTGTTTATCAATATCATTATAGAGTTTACATAATGTGTGAGTATATATTATCTTTAACCGTAACTTTATGACTGGCTACTCTACAAATAATTAACTTGCAACATACCAAGAATCTTCACACTAACGACAGATATTTAACAATAATTTACAAAACGTATTCGCTACAAATAATATTTTACAATTTGGTAAATACTGAATCGGTTTCTATACAATTCTCTAGAGGATCCTTAAATTTAGAGACACAAAAAATGGTAAAATACACTTTTAATGCTCTCTTGTCTTCTGTTTGTGTATTTTGTAGTTAAATCAAATAATACCATTAACAAGTACGAAAATATGATTAATCAAGTCCGAGATCTTAAAGAAGAATAGCACACCTTATAGAAACTTACGTGAAAATAGATATGTTAACAAAATATATGACATATATTTTTGTTGTGAAAATTGGCTGGTTTTTTCACAACAAAATATTAAGAAGTTATCTAAAAATTTTTAAATGAAAATAAACAAATATGAAGATTTATAATGACTTTAATTGTATATAATGTAAAAGTACAACATCAACTAAAAATACCGCTAAACAACTCAAATACAAATTCCACGTAAATTCCGAAAGCACAACAATTCAAACATCATAGTAGTCATCATTTACAATCGTATCATCCCCCGACCGCTTGCCAAGTCCAAAACTGAACCGATGCAGGTCCCTCTGCCTTTTGCCCAGGCCAAAGTTGAACTTGCTGCTCAGCCGTTTGCCCAACCCGAAGCTGTACGACTTGGCGCGTTTGCCTAGGCCAAAGTTGTAGAGAGGGAGACGTTTGCCTAAGCCGAAGTCGTACATTCTCGCTCGCTTCTCCTCTGATACTTCGTCGTCTGAGAACCGCTTGCCGAGACCAAAGCTGTAGGGGCGGGCGCGTTTCTCCTGCTCGTAATCTGACGGACAATAACATTATGATATAGCCAGGTAAGGCTCTTCGACTAAATAGTCTTGGCGGGTACTATTGCAGTGCCAGACAGTCTGCTTCCAAGCATCCAAGTATTCCTCCAAGTATCTACGTACCGGATAAATAAGACTTAATCTTTCGGGGTTATGAGCTCAGCTTTATAAGACACTTTTACTGTTCAAGGCGTCTACTCTGCTTACCGATATCGATATATCGAAACGATATAGTCGTTAAAAACTACGTCGATTTCAGTCGAATTGACAGTTGTTTCGTTGGCAAATTTAAGCAAATTTAAGCTTTTTAAGAAATTGTGAAGGATCACGAAATCGATTGTCAAAAGTAATTTCAGTCATTTCATTGCTCGAAACAAGACAAAACGATGTAGCTAAGTGAAGTATTTTGCACGATTATTGTTCCGATATATCGTTTATCGATTTCAAAAGTAGCCCCCCCGATCAGAGAGTCTAAATAAGATACAATTTCTATTCAATTAGGTATATGGAAATTAAATAAGATTGTGATATGTCACGTGATTGCTGTAGGTATTTGTCTAGATCCCCAAGCGTAATTACGTCTATCATCGTATCAAACGACTTGACAGTCTCATTACTGTCTAACATGATACCGTCATTGAGTAAGAATTGCCGGGAGCATCACAGTAATGACTTTTGAAAAGTCTTTAAAAAGTTTTTACTTGAGTAACAAGATCCTGCGATCATAATTAAAACAAAAATAAGTAGATACCTACCTAGTAGAGGTAGGTAGATAAGTAGGTTTAAACCTAAGCTGCTGATCTTTCGACTTTTGCTTCATTACTTCAGGCTGTAGCGAAAAATAAAGCCGTTTTTGCTATGCCCAAAATTCAAAAAAACTTACTTGGTTCAGTGTCCTCGTATTGGTCAAAGAGATCAGTTAAAGTGGCCGGGTCATATTGCTCAATGTCATTAGATGCTTCATCCTGTTGCTCGTCTACAGATCGCTTGCCAAGTCCGAAGGAGTAGGGGCGTGATCTATGGACAATTCAATTTTTTAAATATAAGTTCTGTCACTAAATACACAGTCTAATCAAAGGCCTTTGGGGTACCGACAGCTCGTGTCTAAAGCAAGTTTTCAGTAGCATAGATTAATAAATATTGTTGTATTCCAATCCTAATCCATTATCATTATTCTATTCCATTATTCGTCCATCCATCCATTATTCTTTTCCTAACATTAAGGTAGTCCCAGCAGGTAGGCAACTTCAAAAAAAAGGAGGAGGTTCTCAATTCGTTGGAGTCTTTTTTTTATGTATTATATATGTTCACCGATTACTCAAAGACAACTGAACCGAATTCGAAAATTATATTTTGTATCAAAGGGTTCCAGGTGGTCGCATTTAAATTTTATCGAAATCGGTCAAGCTATTTTTAAAAAGTCAACAAAAATCTAAAAATTATATACATCGATGAATTTTTTTTTTTATACATGAATTCGTTTGTCTTTTTAGTTTTATAAACAGAGCCTTTACGCCGTGCTTGTGAAAAACCTATATATTCATATCAATTGTTTTATTTTTACGTATTGTAAGGCAGGTATCTTATAGTAGCCTACCTTTTACCCAATCCAAAGTTGTAAACCGGAAGTCGTTTATACTCCGACACGTAGCTGTAAGCTCGTTTGCCTAGCCCGAAGTTGTAGTGCGGAGATCTCTTCTCCATAGCCGCGTGGTCTTCATGAGCCAGCTCTGGAGTGTCTCCAGGGTCTGACTTTTCGTTCTGCACGTGTTCGGGGGTGCAGAGAGCCGCTCCGAGGAACAGGAGGCAGACTAGAAGATATTTGTGCAGCATTCTGTAAGGAGTTTTATGATGATCAACTTCATATTGAGGTGTGTTTTTATATTAAAGTTAACAATGAAATTCTTTTACCTAAGCTTTATGTTTGGGCCTTTGTGTTATTATCAAGACTGTTGAGGTATAACTAGGAACAACGCTGTTCCTACTTAACACAGTTTAATAATATATATTTATTTTTTTTATTATTTGTTGTGTAAACTTAAAACTAAGAGTTTGACAAGAAAAAATACAATAGACATGGTTTATACGCATAAGGTTTCAATGAATTTGAATATCTGACGATCCCCACACTAGGCAGGGCCTGTATCGCGGTTACCAAAGTATGTTTGACAAATGTTATTTTTAGCACCTCAGCCGTAATGAAATTATTATCCTTAAAAACAATATAATAAAAAAGTGCATGGAGTCCTTCCGCGCGGAAGAAGTGAAACTTCGTAATGTGGAAATGAAAATAGGAACGTTTAACGTTTAACGCAACCTTGTTGGAAGACGCATAAGAAGTTTAACTTCAATAAAAAAAGTAAAAGAACAAAATATGAAATAAAGTCTAAATATAAAAGTTCATACAAACAAAAGATCGTACTGTGTTATTCTAGTAAGCGTTCCGTGTCACTGTATGTTAGTGTCATAAGCCAATCCCTAATAACAGGTTTTGCTTTATAGACAGAGAGAGATTTCATGTCATACTTCGTCTGTCATTTCATGGAGCAACATGGCTCTGCTAATTTAATATTTTTTACCCGTTTTATCGCATGTTTTATTCAGTAATCTTGGCGGAATTTTAATGAATAAATTGGCTGGCTGCGAGACGGGTATGGATAATTGGATTGTGGTGTATTGTGATTTGAATGACGAGGAATCCCAAGAAAATTCTAGACGCCATTCCGCGTGTTGTCTAGAATCGACAATTGCCCATCGACTAAGACTTATAACAAACAAAATAACTATAAACTATAAACACTTGACATTGGCAGAATTGACATTAATATGTCACAGGCCATTAACGAAGAATAGAAAGAAGGTAGAGATTTCATGTCAATTATGGATTTGGTTTGTTTGACGACGTTGTTATAAATTTGACATTTAATAAATTATCCAAAACGCTGCGCAAAAGAAGACGAGACTGTGGGGTTACGAAATATACACCAACGGGTGTATGTTTCGTATTTTATTCAAATTACACACAGTGCACAGGTACAGTGCTTTTTACTGTTTTTACTATAAGGCAAATTTATTTACCGAAAGTTTCTCATACAAAACAGCTTAAACTAGAAATAGTTATTACGATGAATGCACATCCCAAACATAAAGAAATTCTCATTTCTTACGCCACTAACTTTTGCTGAAATCCCTGGGTATTAAGACCTTTCTTCACGATTGTATGTGACCTCAAAATGAAGTCCGCACTTAAGTGAAACGAATCGTGTTTCCGGTGTGCTCTGCTGGACTCTGGGATCGTCTCGGATTATTTATAAAAGGTATAAACCTACCTGCTATTACTTAATCCTGGAAAATGGTAGCCAGAAAGCGTATGATTTCTACTTACGTGAACAATAAAATTCTCGTTAAAAGATTTGAAATAAAGTCTCCTGGCTTCGGTAGGTAAGTGTAACAATGATTCAATGGTTTTGTAATTACTCGGAGAACTTGCTATTATAGCATTTCCCTACCCGTCGTATCTTTATCATCCATAATACAAAAATAATCTTCTATTTTTATATTATGTAGGCACTTTCAGCCATCCATTTCCTGTAACTTATTGCGCTATTAGAACAGACGTGATTGTTATTTCTTTTTATGTTTCTATATTTACTTTACTTATTCGGGTTGATTAGTTGATTATTCGGATTAAATAAATATTTAAAAAAAATAACCTCCATCTCTGAACCTAAAAATCATATGTGTGTTTCATTGGTTAGTGTTCTAATAAGCGGCGATAGGCTTGGAACCTATCACAAACGGAGTACTAAGTACTGTATATAAACCTGTGTAAAAATAAAGTTTGGCCATGCCTCTGACTACCCCTTTAAATATCGTTACTAAGGATCTCAGACGGTGTCAAACTCAAACGTGGCTAGCCTCTCAGTACAGCTCTGCTTTTTGTGCTCTAGTTGAGGGTTTGATTCCTGCCCAGGACAAACATTTGTGTGATGAACATAGGTTTTTGTTCTGTCTGGCTGTTATAGGTATGTATCATAAATATGTATTTAAGAATTCTATCAGCCATCAAGTCACTATAATATGAGCTATGCTTAGTTTAGAGCGTGCACTGTCCGCCAATATTTATAATAAAAAATAGCATAATTGAATTGACAGTTCTAGAATATCGCCATAAGTGCTTCGATATGATGGTTAGTACATCGATACTATCAGTTATAATCGTAATTACGGGGTAAAATTGTAATTACCGTTTTGACGATATTATCTTTTAAAAAATTACTTAACCTAAACTTAATAACATTTCATAAGCATCTTCGCTTGAACCCAAAACTTCTTGGCGTTTTCTCTTTGATAACTTATGAAGGTTTGTCTAGGCCTCAAGTATTTTGAGGTTTAAGTCTTACTGTTATGATGAAATAACTAAATAAATACCATTATTATATAATATATCTACTATGATACCGATACCGATAAAATGAAAAGATAACCCACAGCAGCATTAAATATTTTAGATGTGTAAGATTTTCTTGCTTTCCTACAATTAATGGTTGCAATTTCGAAAAAGGGACGAAAGTGTGTAGCATGAAGTGGAAGAATACGCTATTTGATTCAACCAATGAGTGCACGGTAGTAGTTTGCCGACAGATGGTACCAACCCATTTTCCGAGAGGTTAGTATTGTCAGCTAACACGTGCGTGTGACGAGAAAGAGAAAGGAAAATAGAGATGGATAACGCATCAACTGTGCGTTTAACTTGCATTGTTAATAAAGTCTGCTGTTTAAACTAATTCAGGACATAATGCAAATTTTACTCATTACTAAGGTGAGATATCAGATGTTAGACATCATGCTGTCACTATTGAATTGTAAGGTTCGCTCGTGTTTTTTTATTTTATTTTATTTGAGAAACTGTTTCTATATATGTAATTTGGCAATAATAAAACATAATTTAGATAACATCCAATAAAGTGCTTTGTTGTATAGTGTTGAGTCAGTCGGTAAACTGAGGTAAAAATCACTAAACTGTAGAGTTGGGATTTTAGTTACGCTACAAACTCCCTCCAGCTTCCGCCCAAAGCGTGTCGCCTTTGACGTCATGTTGCCTTGTTTACCTAATTCAACTAACGGGCTTAACCTGACCTATCCCAAACAGGCGAAGTCAGCAATATTAAGCTTAAAATGTTTCCTATACCGTGTTGCAGGAAAAGCTCAGTTTTATTACGGTAGAAAATTACGTTTTAAAAACTAAAAAGAAAACCGACTTCATTGAATAAAATGTGTGCCTATAATAAACTTTTATCGGAAAGTAGATGTATTTTGTATAAATAGTAATATGGGTATGCCAAATAAACGCACTGTTCCAATGAGACAGCGAGGTATCGGAGTAAACGAAAGTATCATCGATGACAATTTTTAGATTTTTGTTGATTTTTCAGCTCGTCAGAGTTCGATAAAATTTAAACAATAGAACCTACTCCTTTTTTTGAAGTCGGCTAAAAATAAAATTTGTTTATAATAATAATTTTAACCTTTATTTCAGGTACCTAATGTTTAGAACAAAATACAAAAACATGAATCCTTCATATAATTAATAGTTAACTCAGTTGGTAGTAGCTCTGCGTACTGCGCTGTAGGTTGAGGGTTCAATTCCCTCCCAGGATAAACATTTGTGTGAAGAACATAAGTGTTTGTTCTATGTCTGGGTGTTATAAAGTACCTTAGGTATGTATTTAAAAATATATAAGTGTTCTATCAGTCATCTAGTCACCATAATACAAGCTATGCTTAGTTTGGAACTAGATGGTGTTGAGTGCATTGTCCAGCAATATTTTTACTTATTATTATTATTATAAATATAAGAAGAGACGCTAAATAACGTTAGTGGTTTCGTTAGTTATGTATTCTTATAACGTCAGTAGACCACCTTGTCAGTAGCCCGAAGCTATTTAAATAATGTCATTTTAATTTTTGTATTTTTCTAAATTTTGAGAACTTGACTTTTTTCTAAGACATCACTTTGAACTCTATTTGCATTTGCATAAGGTTCCGTTAACCTGAAGAGTTTCTAGTATTAAAAACACGACTTGCTTTAAAATTCAATGACACTGCTTTGTAAGCAGCTATTTTTATCTGCGTGGTATTTTCAGATGAATGAAATGGTTATTTTTAAACTTTCCTAGTCTTTTGAATAATTTATGTTCCTAAAAAATTTTCTGTTCCTAAAAAGCATACATAAAAGGTACTCTTTTGAAGAAAGCTTATTATAATATAAATGACTATATTATTGATAAGAATGCATGGCCTCATGTCGCTCTGCCGTCAGACAGTTAACCGACACACTTGAAATTTACAAACTCTCTTGTATTAGTATTTCGTAGTTAAGATAGTTATAAGATGGATCATGTAAAAAAGCGGTAGGATCAAGACGAGTTTCTTGCCAGTTCTTCTCGGGCTTGGGTTAGAATGAATTGGGACCTAAATTCACCTAGTATGTTAGACGTTTCAAAGTGATCCTTGTATTGATTGTGTTGAATAAAGTATCTTTTGACTTTGACTTTGACTTTGAAATTATAAACATCAGATCTTTGTACTGGATTTTATATAATAGTTATAATAGGTACAATAGACCGTATTTTCACCAAACTAAGCATAGCTTATATTATATAGTGACTAGATGATTTATAAAATAAGTATATATTTTTAAATACATACTTCTGATACTGTATAACACCCAGCCACAGAAGAAACACATGAATCCATCACACAATTTGTCCTGGGAGGTAATCGAATCCCCAACCTACAGCGCAGAATTCAAAGCTACTAACAACTGAGCTTACAGGCCAGTCGTAGAATATTAAAAATAAAATGTATCTATTCGGCTATATAAAGATACTGGGCCGTATTCCTGTACAAAACTAATCGAGAGTAACCATCGATTTTGTCAGTACCTACCTACATCCAGAACAAAAGGTATATGCTTTCTAAAAATAAACGTTACTTAGACAGCTCGTGAATTCCTCCACAAATAATACAACAGAAACACATTCCGAAATAAAAGCAATAGTCGCTACACTTACTGGCAGTTTGAAAAACACCCACGCAACAGTTTGCAATTAATTTGGAATAGACTTACAGGAGCCTGAACTTTGTAAACAGAACGGTGGTGCTTCGGCCAAGTACTGTTTTCGAAGATTAGCAGCATTATGTAGCGTATTATGCATTTTATAATGTTCTAGGTGACCCAGTAAACATCGTAACCTAAACCACACCACTACAGTCGCACAAAACAAAATAAAATATTCAAGCTATCACTACATAGTATAAAACAGTCGCTTCCGTCTGTCTGTCCCTATGTATGCTTAGATCTTTAAAACTACGCAACGGATTTTGATGTGGTTTTTTAATAGATAGAGTAATTCAAGAGGATGGTTTGTATGTATAATACATGCATAATATAGTAGAGAAACACTGATAATTTTAGAGGTTTCTAATGTGATGGCGTAAATAAACACATTTTTTTGCGCAATATACCTATATTGCAAACGCTGGCTAAACCATTCTGTAGTATATTGCGAAGCTGGGGCGGGTCGCTAGTTTCTTTATATACAACTAGTTGACCCGGCCATGCGTTGTTGTGGCTTAGTGGTACTAATACGTTGAACCAATATACGCTAACTCAACCTAGATTTCAAAAGATGTTGAATACTGCCATCTGTTAGAAACTAATGGAACTTATTATAGGAAAACATTTAATTTGCAATAAATAAATCGTGATAAAAAAACCTAAGCCAAAGTTAAGTAGTTCTGGAGTTTTGGGCAAACATCGTGATTCGAGATTTTTATATCTAAAGAAGATATAGATTATGATATGAAATGATATTAAGTTATTAGTGTTTGCTCTGAATATTATCTTTAGAGATCCTCATCGATCAAAGCAAATCGGCTTAATAGACACCTTCAATCTTTATGAGGTGTCTACCAAGGCTGGGGATAATAGTTATGAGTCGTAAAGTGTTTGTTTTGGTTTGATATAACTTGTTTCAATAAAATGAATCTTGAATGGTAGTTGTAGTTGTCACTCGTATAATATTGCTATCAGGAGTGGTATTGGTATAGCAATTAACGGGTGTTTATCGCGTATTCATCATTGGCCTTAGTTCATCTGTTGAAGATGATTTAAGTGCGGTCAAGTTACAGAACAGTTATTTGTAATTGAAAACTTTCGTTCATAGATCCACTCCAGCAAGCTGAGGTGGGTGAAGTTTCCTCTCCACTGATGCCACTCTGCCTGGGATTCTGTTAGAAAGCGCAGGCCTTCCCAGGTACCCACACTCACCTCTCGACTTTGCCGACAGGACCCGCAGGAAAGACGAGTCAGCGAGTATCTTATAAATTATTCTCGACGTTATCTGTTGTTGCAATATCCGTGGTAGGAGGGTGACTCTATATTAGCAGCAGTGGTATTATGTAAGAGAATGTGACTAAATCCTAAGACAAAGTTTTTTTACAAGTTATTATTACAACGTTGTATACAAAAGCCGATATCTATTAATTCAATTTTAAGATCTCGTAAAAAACCCAAGAATGGTCAAATTATAAACATTATGTAAGTTTATTGGCAGTATTTTAATGCGTATCGTAAGGCAATTTTACTGCTAATAGGAGTCAAAAACTGTTGACATAAAACCTTAAAATAGATTTATTTTATGAAAAGTGGAAATTCCGCGAGTTCGCTTGCGTGGGCTTGTTTCTTCTAAACCTTAAATATGTCATTCGTTAAAAGTGTTTATTTACAATTTACCTCTTTTATTAACCCTTGCATCTATTGTGAGTTAATTCAGGCTTATTTTTGTCTTAAAAAATCTAGCCCTAAAGCAGAGCTTGTATTATCGATATCACATGTTATACTACTTAAAATATAATGATGTAATCTGACATTTCACACAGCATCGTCTGGCCCCAAAGTAAGTAGAGCTTGTGTAATGGGTAGGTACTACATGACCGATATACTACTTATATTCCTTTTTTTTGTAAAAACATATTATACATAAGCCAACCCAGACCCGAGTCCAATACTTGCAGATCATACAAATATTTATCCCGTGGCGGAAATCGAATGCGCAACCTTCTGCATCTAAGACAGGCCTTCGCACACACAGGTATACAAATGTAGATTCAGGCTTTTGGAGCTTAGACACCCAAAATGACGAGATTTCGCTCTAACATACTCCTTTTCTTTTACTTCGTTGGGTTATATAGACTTTTACAAGACCTCTATCAATAGCATTCTTTTTAATGTGAGTTATATCATTTAATTTCATAATTTACTTTAAAGTTTCATGAACAATGAAAGTAAAACCCGGCAACCAAACACTAAATGAAATCATGAAAACCCGTTTGCTTCTAGCGTTTATATGTTATATCTAAAAGAAGGCAAGCGTCGAAGGACCAGAATAAATATACTGTTTCAAATTATTACACGTAGAGATAAAAACCATAATTGCTAGCTAAAACCAAATATTACCTCGCTTTTGCCGTGGTTGAGTAAAATAAACATTAATATAAACTGTTAATCCCTATATATATAAAAATCTTGTGTCACAGTTTTCGTGTTTATACTCCTCCGAAACGGCTTGACCGATTTTGATGAAATTTTATATGTATATTCAGTAGGTCTGAGAATAGGTTTATAACAAATTTTTATACCCCTAAGTGTTAAGGGTGGTTCACCCCAAAAAAATTTTTTTATTTTCAATAAGGCAAAACAACGTTTGCCGGGTCAGCTAGTAAAAAATATATTATTTGGCAACTTGCATTTTCAAAGATAGTAGTGGTAAAAAGCGTTGAAACATGACATTTGTATATTTCAGGTTAAAATTTGATAATTCCATTACATTTCTGAAATACATTTTGTACAGTTTGACTTCATAGGGTATCTGTTAAAATCCCTCATTTATGTGAATAAAATGTGTTTGTATGTGTTGTATTCTATTATCATAAAAGTATAAATAAATAAATAAAAAAATTATCCCGGAAATTTCACACAACATCATCTGGCCCCAAAGTAAGCAGAGCTTGTGTTATGGGTACCACATGACTGATATACTACTTATATACTTTTTTTTTTGTAAATACATACATATTATACATAGAAACACCCAGACCCGATACAAATACTTTCAGATCGTACAAACATTTGTCCTGCGGCGGGAATCGAACCCGCAACCTTCTGCGTCTCAGCCGAGTCTTAGCCAACTGCGCCACAGAGGTAAAAAACTTAAACTCAAATCTACTTTTGCCACCGATAGTACCCTAGTTTGTACTACTCGTTCACGTCCCATAGCCCGTCTATTGTATCTCAGAATTTCACAGCCAAATTTTTCCAAAAGCCAAAATTTCACAAAATATATGGTTTTTAATTAAAGTTAAAAACGATCAGGTATTATTCACGTTTGTATAGAGCTTATGAAGCGATCTGGTATTGACATAACTGGTCATATCAAACCCCAGACAAAATTTGTTGTTTTAAAATCAAAACCTGTTAAAATATTCGATTGTGAATTACAAAAATGAACAATGAACATTCAACCAACCCAATGAATATTGTATACAAATATTTGCTGATCATCATGGTAATCAATCCCGCTCACTTATCTTAGCCAGCCACTCGCCCATTGTATACAAACATATTAAGTAAGTACACAGTGAGTGTAAGGGTACGAATTTACTTACTCCTTAAGTACTAGCTTTTATCCCGGCTTCGCACGCATGGTCTTAAACGCGAATAGCAATAGTAGTAGGTAGTAATTCGTAATAAGTTATTCTGCATTTACTGATTCGTCTTTCCTGCGGGTTTTGTTAGCAAGGTCGAGAGGTTGGTGTGGGTACCTGGGAAGGCCTGCGCTATCAAACAGAATTCCAGGCAGAGTGACGTCAGTGGAGAGAAAACCCGAGCTTGCTGGAGTGGATCCATGAACGAAAGTTTTCAATTACAAATAACTGCTCTGTAACTTTACTGACGCCATCTAAATCATTTTCAACAGTTGAACGAAGGCCAATGATGAGGTAGTTATAACAATGGACGATACAGCAAGTATGGACATGCAAGCATTAGACACTAAAAGTAGGAAAGAAGTTATTTTTAACCGACTTTATCAAAAAGGAGTAGGTTCTCAATTCGTCGGAATCTTTTTTTTTTATGTATGTTCTCCGATTATTCGAAAACGGCTGGACCGATTTGGAAAATTCTTTTTTTGTTTGAAAGGGTATACTTCACAAGTGGTTCCATATAAATTTTATCAAAATCTGTCGAGCTGAAAATTCAACGAAAATCTAAAAATTGATATCGAAAAATACATAAAATACATCGATGATGTTTTCATGTATTTCGATACCTCGCTGTGTCATTCGAGCGGTGCGTTTATTTGGCCTATTATATATTACATATATATACAAAATACATCTACTTTCCACTAAAAATTTATTATAGGCTCAAATTTCATTCAATGAAATCGGTTTCTTTTTAGTTTTTAAAACGTAATTATTACTGTCACAGTTTTTCTCTAGTCTAAAACGCTTCTGACTACCAGCATAATTAACAATTGATTAAATATCGTGCGTGAGCATATTTTTTCTAAAAATAACGCCTATTTGTGACACCGTCGGTATGGAACACCCCAAATTCAGTTTCCACGTTATCACAGATCTGCTGGAGTCATGTCCTATCTCCGATCTTGCCACTCGCTGTACATTGGGTGTCACTCATTAACTCCCACGCAAAAATCTGTAAAATTTTCATTTATGCTGATACAACATTGGAAAAATATATTTTGGTTACATGCTGAGGCCTGAGTTTGGTTTGTGACTCTTTATATATTGTTTTATAAATAAACCGATTTATAATTAAAGTCTTCCCGACCCAACTATAACAATTAATTACGATCGAGAAAGGTCAAATACTCTCTATAATAAAAATATTTTAAACTGCAATATTCTTTTCTATGTTCAGCTGTTTCTAGAATTAAAATTCAAGTTGATTTAAAAAACTGTTTGCAATCCCCTTCTCAAAATAGAATGATACATCACATCTCTTCATTAATATGCAGATTATCCTGTCATGTCTGTCTGTAAGTCTCTGTCAGGGGTAGATAGGCTATAAATAGAACAGTGGACTTAAATGATGAACTTGTTTTTTCAAACAGTTTCGTTTCATTTTGGTGGGTTTTAAACTATGAGTTTCTCGCGTGCGGTTACCTCCTCGTGTAAACCGGGCTTAAAAAGCTGGTGACGTCACAATAAACGGTAGTCACGTCAACAAACATAATAATATTTAATAGAATCGTGTCTTATCTTGGGCCGAAAGTATATTTAAGTCCTAAGTCAGCAAAATAAATAGTTTTATTATATTATGAGCTAAGTGTTTAGGAGCTAGGGTTATCTAAATCAAGACTCATCTTTAACCTCAATAAAGAAATTTAATAAAAAACATTACCTATTGAATTTCTTTACGAAGTGAAGAAGGAACTAAATCTATATCTATAAAAAGCGATGTGTGTATGTATGTATGTTCTCTATAGACTCCAAAACGGCGGGACCGATTTCGGCGATTTTTTTTTTTTTAAATCAAATTTGGTATGGTTATAGATTATATCTTAGGAACGGACATAGGCTACTTTTTATGTTTGTACTAAGCGTGCGAAGCCGAGGGCAGAAGCTAGTTCAATATAACAGGTACTTCAATATAACTTACTGGCCCAGAGTAATTAATGCTTACTCAAGTCGCTCGTTGTTTTTTCAAATCTTTTGTGAGTTGCCGCTCGAGTTCATGGTTCGCACTGCGAACCGTGGTTGAGTGCGAACCTACACTCGTGCGGCAACGAGCGTATCGCGGATCAAACTCACCCCGATGAAGATTCTCTAGATCTAGAAACAGTGTCGGCGCCTCCATCGACTAAATAATAGATGAGTAACACCCGTGTTTATAAAAATCTTTTCTTTGTCAAATCGTTACTTATTTGTATTGTGCCACTAATAATGTAAAACCGGTGTAGTAAAAGGAATAAAATGGGCCTTCGAGCTTAAAACTATATTTAAGAAGCTACTTAAGTACCGTCTGTGACAATATGACTTACATGATCATTTAAGCAAATAAAATATTTTTTAACGAGAGTTGAAACGGATTGTTCGTCTGTCATTTCATGGAGTAACATAGCTCTGCTAATTTAATATTTTTTACCCGTTTTATTGCATGTTTTATTCAGTAATCTTGGCGGAATTTTGATGAATAAATTGTGACTACAGGACGGGTATGGATAATTGAATTATATGTGAATGCAATGCAACGGTGCAATGTGATTTGAACGACGAGGAATCCCAAGAAAATTCTAGACGCGATTCCGCGTGACGTCTAGAATTGACAATTGACAATCAACTAAGACTCTAATAACAAACAAACTGACTATAAACTATAAACACTTGACATTGGCAGAATTGACATTAGTATGTCACAGGCCATTAACAAAGAAGAAGAAGAAGAGAGTTGATATATATAAAACTTTAAGGGAGAGTCTGACCAATACTAACAATGAGTATTTATTTACAAAATACGTATTCACGTGTTTAATATACGTGAATACGTATTTTGCTACCTAACTACCTAACAATTAAATGCGCTTCTTAGTCGTTAAAACACCAATTAATTTAAAAGTAAAATTTTCTTTTTAAGCACTTGATTTCCCTAAAGAGTTTAATGCTAATGTACATAAAATTCTAGTGAAATGAAAAAAATACTGATCGCATCGCTACCGTAATAAAACCAGGAAAATTTAAGCCTATAGGTTAATGGTCTATCAAATAAATATATTTTTTTTAAAAAATCATCTTTATGTATACATAAAGATATAATTCTACTGTACGTATGGTGGAAGGATTATCAATTCCCTAATATCTTAAAAAGCACCCCACGCTTTTTTTTTATAAAAATTTTTTTCTTACTTACATTTATTAAAATTTAATTTCAATTTTTAGTTTGGTTTTCTATAAAAAGCGTGTTTTTTAGTTTTTTTAAACTATTATTTATTAGTTTTCAAAACGTAATCTTGTAGTTACAATCTCTATTATTATTGGTCACAAAAAGATTAGATATTTGCTTGGGTACTATTTTTATTAAACTCGGGAGCATGATAAAACATGGAGCCAGAATAGTGGGCAAAGCATGGAATAGAACCACTAGAGACAGAGAGGTGAAAAAAACTGGAGGCGACTTCTACCGCAGATAGAGACGGCTCTCACTTACATTTAACAAAAGAAAAAAAACATGTATATAAAATTTTAAGTAAAACACATTCGACTTAAATAGATAAGAATTCGATTAAGCGTAACATTTAAGTTTTACTATTATGTTTAGTAGTAATAAAGGTTTTAATATTATTATTATTATTTATGGTAGAATAAATAATTTCACAAAACATCCGGCCCCAAAAGAAAGCAGAGCTTGTGTTATGGTTACCAAGTGACTACTTATATACATAGAAACTCTCAGACCCGAGATTGCAGGTCATACAAATAATTGTCCCGCGACGGGAATCAAACCCGCCACCTTCTGCTTATTAGCCGGGCCTTGGCCCACTGCACCACAGAGGTCGTCAAATTTAAAATGTATCTGGTGAAATTAAACCTAGATAACCCAGATTTACCTAGTAATCTTTCGCGCTAGACAGTCTCACGAAAGGAGTCGCGAACCCAACATCAACAACAATCTAATGAAATAAATCGTTAATGTTTCCAGCTCGGTTTTTGAAATGTAAACCTTCAGAGCAGGTATTAAAATAAGGATCCTTCATTCAACTTTTATAAAACTTTTGAGTTTTGCATGAGAGTGTGTACACAAGCCTTACATCGCTCAACTTTGAAATATGCAAAGTTTAATAGAAAAACTATTCAATCTTTCGTAGGCACATATTTGTGGTATAAGGGAGCTTCTAAAGCTGCACCAGAGATGAAGACCTACTAATCCCCTTATTATGTCAAATCATTGTGTTTTGACAAACGGATAGGTAAGTTTACGGTTAGTTTTATCTGAATCTCATCTATCTGTTAAATACGAGAAGAGTTTTATTATTTTTACTCTTTCTATAACTGCATCTGTCTAAATGACAGATTTGACAATGTCAAGTGATTTTGTTTAAAAAAAACGCTTGACCTCGCAGCATCATCTAGCCCCAAAGTAAGCAGAGCTTTATGTGCACCACGTGACTGATATACTATTATTTTTTGTAAATACATTATGTATCTTACATAAAAAACACCCAGATCCTAGGCAAATACTTGCAGATTATACAAATATTTGTCTAACGGCGGGAACCGAACCCATAGTGCTGTATCCATAGTGCCTCAGAGTTATATGAAAATAAGTAACATGGCTTCTTAGCAAAAGGTATTTATTGAATTTATTGATTCCTGTATGACTACCCAATAAAACATAAAATAACACAATGAAAACGAATTAATTTTAAAAGATTTGTTAGTTAGTTCATGAAATAATAAAAATACACGAAGAATCATGTGTAGAGTAGTATATCCCTTCATTTTGAATAATGATGATAATGATGATGTAAATGTCACCCACGCACTCTCCTCTTACTACACAACACATATTTTTATACTACACCTACTGAGAAACTTGCGCTTTCTTTTTCCAAATATAACATAGAAAGTACATCATTTCAGGCCTACTAAAATGCGGGACGGAAAAGTCTATGGAATTTCATTTCTAACGCGTTTAGCGGGAGAGAAAAGTGTATGGAAATCCATTTCTAACATGTTATTTTTTTTATTTCTTCATAGATCAGCCGGTAGCTATGGTTATCTGCATTATAGGTCAATCGACAAAAAGTTTTAACTCCAAGTCCGCCAAATGATTTATTCCACTTCCGATTTCCGAACAATATTTTGAAAAAAGAACCCAAGTAATAAAGGCATCCGCGGAAATTTCTTAGAAATTAGAATTTGGGTTTGATAATTTTATTAATTCTACAGAATGTCGTCGAGTGTTAGTGAACATTTTATTTTATTTTCCTCGTAGGTCTAGTATAATAAAGCACTATGTATCACTCGGGAGAAAGTGCGATTCCTACCTCGTGTGTTTTAATGCCCTCGGCTGCGCCTCGGGCGTCAAATGAAACACTCGATAAGAATTGGGCACTTTCTCGCCTAGGTGTACAATGTACTATTTACTAAGTGCGTATGATCACATTTGTGTGGTAATATACCAATGGTCAATTCTGATGGTATGACTCCTGTCCCTGGGAGATGGGTAGGTTATTTGTATGGGATGCTACTTGCGTAGACACTCTGGCCGCATCCCATCTGTCGGGAACTTCATTTAGAGCTGGTGCGGCGGCTGCATGTGCAGAGGACCTCAAAAGCCGCAAATACGCCGGTCTTGATAAGGCCTACATATTTAAGCCTTTTGGAGACCCTGGACCCGTGGGAAACAGAAGCCCACTGCGTTTTCAAAATTATTTCACGGCGTCTGGTAGAAATAATATGTGACCCAAGAGCTGGCTCCTTTCTGGCCCAGCGTATTATCATTGCAATTCAATGCAATGAAATACTGTTACTGTCTTGGGAACGATGTTGGCTCTGCCAGTGATTTGGATCAGTTGAGCTATCCATAGATCGTTTTGTAACGGTTCTCAGATAGCTCATCAGTTTCACATGTATTTAATATAATTGTGTATTATTCTGTACAATTCTGGTGTTGCAGTTAATGAGGCGCACAACACCCTTTTTATGTTTTTATGGCTGTTTATATTATAAATTGTTAATATAGTTAATATTTGTTTCAAAAAGTGTGATTGTAAAATAAACCGACCCTCCCTTTTGTAAGATAGTGAGAAATAGTGACAGGGCGAATCTTAAGCAATGTTCAAGAGAGGCGAGGTGAGAGATGCGTTTATAAATAAGGCCGCTGAAATCAGAGTTTCATGTTAGCAAGTACCTGTTCCACATTATCCTGTACAAATAGCTTGGGGCTTAGGTAAGGATCAGAAAGTAAATTTGTCATTTTTCGGCCAAACTTTTCGAATTTACCCCGTGGCTGCGAACTTGCAGGGTATAACACCGGCCCCCAGATTACGTTACTTGCAATAACAAGCAGTAGGCATAAACTGCGCGATCACTACTGTCAAACACACTTTTTGTACATTAATGTCTCGGCAATTTAGTTTTATTTTTTGTTATGTTAATGCACAATATTAATCAATACGCTAAATAATATTACAATCTAGCCAAATAAGCTAATGAGTAATTTTGTTTTGACATAGTTTTATAAAATAAATTATACCACTTAGCACTTTTCTTACAGTCTCAAGTTAAGGAGAAGACACTTTTTTTTGTGTTTTTATGTAGTTACTTATCACTTCACTGTTGTTAAACTACACTAACTCAAATTGCTTTTTCCGTTTGAGCCTTCTTACAATGTCCGTGATGTCGAGGAGCTGGATTGCCTCGACGTTCACATGGTGATGAAACCTCTGTTCGCGAGCTTCTAAAAGTCTCGGCTTTAAGCGTTTTTTTGCCTTTGGGTGAGCGACTGGTTAGTATTAAGCAGCAGCTGGTTTCCATAATAATTATGTTTTAAAAAACTAAAATGAAAACCTACTTCATTGAATGATATTTGAGCACATAAAATGCATCCAAAACCGTTCAACCTCCTCTTATTTTTAAGTCGGTTAAAAAACGTTATTTCATACGCTTTTTAGTACATTATCATTTTTCGAAATTCGAAAGTACCACTGGAAAGTCACAGGAAAGCGAAATACGAAATTTCATTAACTTGGATGACATATTCTTTCCAGCTATTTTGATTGAAAAACCAAACTATTGAATAGATTTTGATGAAATTTATATTAATCCAATCTAAAAGTTAAGAATATCCTTTCACTTAAAAATATAATTTATAAATAGGTTCATAAATGAAGGTTTTATGAGGTAACAAACATAAAATAACCGAATTGAGAAACTTTTTTTTTAAAAGTCTATTAACTTTTTTTTTAAATCTTGATATTGATGTTGCAAATATTGCTGTAGTGGTGCTATTGCTGTTGCTGTTGTTGTTTCGGATTGGCTCAACTAAGCATACAACTCATCAAGAGACCACTTCGCTCCAAGCCTCGTAAATAAAACAATCTCAATGAATAGAGGAAGTACCATTATGAAAGGGATGCTATAAATCAACAAAGGCCTTGTCGTAGAAAACTCTTATTTTGGACTCGGAGTAGGCCATTAATATCGGTACATTATTTTTGACATAAAATAATGTGACTCTTGGGAGAAATTGTTTGTGAAAGAAATATCTCGAACAATGAGACAATGAGATTTATCACATGTATCATAATTGAATGGCGACTGCAAACTGAAGAGATATAAACTTATTGTACCTTTATAATCATATCCCCATGTTTTTGATAAACAACTCATGATTGCGACTTATGAACAGTCAACGGTTTTAGTAAGTTATTAGACATTGATCCATTCAATATTAGTATTGGCAAGGCACGGCGTTGCATTACTCTGAATTTTTTTAGCACCTATGCAACCCAGGTGGTACTTGGTGAGTGGACTGTTTTCCGCAACTAGGCCTCAGGTGGGCCCTTTTTGCGTCAACCCAGGTGGTATACAGATACTTTTTGATGTTTATTCTTTTGTTTTATATTCTTTTATGTTTATTGAGTAAGAAACTCTGATGATTGTAATTATGTGGTTGGCGAGCATGTGTCTCTTTTTATGAAGGTTCGATAAAATAGTGTTCTCTCCTTTGACTACAATGTTTCCATCAGTGAAAACCTGTAATTGGCTCTCTGTTTATTTTTTTAGTACTATGTTGTTTTTTTAGCTGTTGGTTTTCCAAATTATAAATAAATAAATCAAATAAATGATATCTCTAGTTACTCAATAAATAAAAAATGTAGCGGGACAAATCTAGGTTTCATAATGCCTGTAAGACCTAGCGCGCATTCTGTGGAACATGAAATCAGACGTAGGCGTACGTAGCGGAAAAAACTGCGATGAAAATTACCTACTTCAGATTAGACTTCGAATAGCACGGTTTAAACCGCGCGGATTAATTCGCCAGTACATGCTAGGCCTAACTGATATCTTTATAGAAGTGGTCAGAGGCTCGCTTGCAATGGAACTTGCACTTTTCCTCAGTAATTAACATTTACATTTAACATCCAAGTTAATATACATAAACAATATGTATAAAGCAGGTCTTATTGGACATATAATGCTGTATGCCAACGATACCTGCCTGTTTTATTTTGGCAACTCGATTCACAAAATCATTGGCGAGGCGCAGAATGACTTGAATCTGATAAAGACATGGTTACAGTATAACTTGCTTACAGTCAATGTTTCTAGAACTTCATATATGATATTTAAAGCTAATAATAAAAGAATCGATGACCTATGTGTTGCTAACACTAAACGGTGAAACTCTTAAAAAGTGTAATAGTGAGAAATATCTCGGGTTGGTATTGGATGAACACTTAACCTGGAAACCACATATAGATAAACTTAGATCTAAAATAACATCCCTAATGGGGCTACTCCGGCCAGTTACAAGTTGTTTTCCAAAAAACGTAATAATACTAATATACAACTCACTTGTAAAATCAAATTTTGAATACTTGATAGAAGTGTGGGAAACCGCGGCTAAATCAAACCTAAGGGAACTGCAAACCGCACAGAACAAAATTATCAAAGTCTTATTCAATTATGACTACTTTACTCGGACAGAAAAACTCTATAAGAAAACCCAAATCATGAGCGTAAATCAAATCTACATTTATAATACTTGCCTGCTCATACGTAAAATAATTAAGAAAGAAATACACACAGACATAAAATTATAACGAATGAATCAAATACACAAATATAACACAAGAAGCTCTAAAAATCTAGTACTTGATTTAAAATATGAAGGAGCACAACTGTACAATAAATTACCTAGCTGTATTAAAGAAGCCACAAGTATATATTCATTTAAATAAAAGTTAAAAAATTATATACAGAAAAACACTTCCATAACATGACAAATATCTTACATAGTTTTTATATAAGTAGTAATGAAACTGTTATAACACTGGACCCAAACCAGTACTTAATGCACATACATTGTAATCAAATATTCTCTAAAAGTGAACCTTGTTCTTTGAGAAATAAATATCTTTAACCATATTTACACAAGATAAGTTGCAGGTATATTGAGGTATATACGCTGTACCTAATGATAGGTAGTACATTATTATAAGAATGATATTAATGTATGTTGCTCTATTACTATTGTATTCGTTTATTTATAGTTATAAGAAGGATCATACAAAAAAAAAACACTAGGAGCAAGAAACTCGTGGTACTAGCGCTTTGTATGCTCCAATGAAAGTCATCATAGAACGCATCGGCCAAATCCTCAAAGTTCTAAGTAGTAATGTTAGTTTTGAGTCGGTTAATTATGCCTTTTCAGTTAGCATAGCCACTGTAGTTGAACAAACATCGTAAATTTGACAGTTTTTATGTGTATCTGAAACAATTAAATTCTTAATCTAGCAAGGTCTACGATCAAGGTACTGTCTGTACAAAGTATGGTACGTCCTAGGATGGTAAACAGAACTATGAAAGTCCACAATCAACTTTGCTCTTCGATCTTTTTATTAGCTTTTATGTAATTTTATTTCTACTTACAGAACGTCTTCGTCTATTAAGCGTTTACTTTTCAGATGGACTTTATATTGTATAAAAGGAGATCTCGAACCATTGTATTTTCCTAAGTCATTTACATTAATGTCCACGGACAATTCCTTTAGATTGATCCCTGTTCTCTAAGAAACTTGAACGCAGTTGGCGTTGTCAATAAATTGGGGGTGACGCTTGACGTCAGTTGGTTGCGCTTAAGCATCGTTTATGAATTTATTTGTTTGACATTTCATAAAGTTACATAGTTCTTGTAAATGAAATAGTTTTTCTCGTGTTATTTCATGTTCAACTAGCTGTCCCGTTCGCGACCTCGTCCGCGCGTTTTAAATATATATCACATTATAATACTTGACTTGGCTTCAATTCTATATGACACAATCACACCCACCACCTATTAAAAAGTTTCCATACAAACATTCATACCCCGTTTTACGCCTTGATGAGTATTATTATGAAAAATCTTGAAACACGTGTCCGCATTTTGCATTTTGCATTTTAAGTATCCAAACCAAGTTTTTAAGAAATCACAACACCCGTTAAAAGGTTCCCATACAAACATTGACACCCCATTTTACCCCTTTGTAAGGGTTGTTTTGAAAAATCCTGAAACACGTGTCCATTTATTTTGCATCATATTTATTCAAATCAAGTTTCAAGCAAATCGCACAACGCGTTAAAAAGTTTCATGTTTTCACCCGAAGGGGTGAAAACGAATGTATGTACGAAACTCTCTTAGGGGTTAAATTTTAAAAATCCCGCCTTAGTGGGTGGTTTTGCTATAAAAGAAAGCTACCTTCCAATTTTCAGCTTTCCAGCTGCAGTGGTTTCGGCTCGGCGATGATGTATCAGTCAGTCAAACCTGACTGTTAAGCTCTTTTATATGTATAGATTGAGCAATCTTAGCAAAATTTTAATAAATAAATTGTGCGTAGACAATATTGTGTATTAACTTTGTAATTTGTACGATGAAGAATCCAAGAAAATGACGATCGACTGAAACTTTGTGACGAAATTACCAACCAATAATAATATCAAATAATTAATAAATATTGGTGGACAATTCACACAACACCATCTAGCCCCAAACTAAGCATATGTATTATGGTGATCAGATGACTGATAAAATACTTATATATTTTTAAATACATACTTATGATACGTTATAACACCCAGACACAAAACAAACACGTTTGTCAATCATGATTTTCTCATGTTATTGCATGTTTTATTCAGTAATCTTAGCGGAGTTTTATTCAATAAATCGTGAATTCATAGCTCAAGTATGGACAATTGAGTTATAAGTGTATTATGGTGCAATGAAATTTGAAAGAGGAATCCCTGGAAAGTTCGAGACGGCCATTTCTCGATTACGTTAAGAATAGTCAAATGACGATCGACATTCGACTAAGACTTTATAATAAAACAAACACTTGACACTGCCAAAATTGTCTTCTTCTTCTTCTTCTTCTTTGTTAATGGCCTGTGACATACTAATGTCAATTTTGCCAGTGTCAAGTGTTTATAATTTATAGTCAGTTTGTTTGTTATTTGAGTCTTAGTCGATGGTCAATTGTCAATTCTAGACGTCACGCGGAATGGCGTCTAGAATTTTCTTAGGATTCCTCATCGTTCAAATCACATTGCACCACAACACACATATAATTCAATTATACATACACGTCCTGTAGTCACAATGATTCATTATAATTCAAATGAACGGCGTTAACTTTATAACATTAATATAACTACCTACACATCAAAGTTACAGGGAGCTCAATGCTGTGTTTATGTTGAATTAGCTTTATCAAAATGTTCTATGTATCTACCACATTACATACAAACAAAAGTGTTCGTGGAAGACGCAGAGATTTAGTTTGTAAGGTTTAGTTTCAAAGTTTTAAAACAATATGTGATTAAAACTTTACTTTGAACTCCATTCTATGAAGCCTTTACAACTCAACAACCTATGTATGTACTTTACATATAAACATTTCTTCTTTTTCATTAATAGCATGTCATAATGATGTCAATTTTGCCAATGTATTGAATTTTAATGAAATGAATTGTAATGAAATTCTTATTTTGGGCGGAAAAACACTTTTTGGGCAGGCAAACCCGTGGAAGTCACCTACACCACCATTTACAGTGAAACAAAGGTTCAATAGGTTTATATAAGTTTGTAAAACTTATAATTTCCCTGACCTTGGACAGAGTTCAAAGCCAACTGAAGGTTTCTGCCATGGCCGACTGTATTGAAACCGACAGCTCAACAATGCTTTGTAACTTTCAGATCATCATCATCATATCAGCCCTTAAAAGTCCACTGCTAAACATAGGCCTCCCCAATTGATTTCCAGGAAGAACGATTTTTGTGTCCATAACTTTTTGAGGATAACGCTTGGAGTTAGTGTACTCGTGGGTGCTGCTGCCCAATCCCACGGTATGTGTTCCCTTAGTCGCTTTTTACGACATCCACGGCAGGAGATTGGCGCAGGTTATGCGTTCGGTTTTCTCCAGAACATAACACTGCGTGATGAACATGATGTTTGTTCTGTGTCTGGGTATTATAAAGAATGATCTTAGGCATGTAATAACAAGTAGGTAAGTACATATAATACATATTATATTAGTCATATAATTCCATGAGTCCTATTTTATGCCTCCTATAGATGCTATCGATTATAATAACAGAAGTACATGGTCATAACTGAATTATGACCATGCTGAGATCAATGACGCATTATGCTGACTCGAAGTCTTTTTGTTACAGTTACACACATACATACATGACAATCTCTGTTTTCTACACTTTAAATTCTCCTACAATGTATTTTTCCGTTTGTGTATGCTTGAGAAAAATCGTGCGTCTCGGGACGCCCGACAGAAGTGATAACTTAAACTAATCTAACTAGCACTGTGGGTTAGAGTGAGAGAGGAGGAGCCTGCTTACCGCTGCCGTATGCGTGAGAGAAAAGGAATCCAGACAAACTGGTGCCGTAACGCGTTACGTAACGAAGCAGGTTACCGTCCCCTAAGAAGTTATCACCTGAAAAATCAAGTGACTATGGGTATAAGTACCTATGTCTATTCTATACTGAACGTAGCACGACTCAAGCTGTACCACGAGCCTCTCGATCAAGGATTGATAACATGCAATGATACCTGCAATTCCAGACGCTTGTGTACGCAATTTGTCTCTGTTGGTATCCAACTTAATGTAATAAGATATTCCGTTTGTTTTCCTACGCACTACCGCTTGGCACTACTAGTAGAGTGAAGGGAAATTTTACTTTCCCGTGACACTACTGGTAGTGTTACGGGTAAAAGTACGTTTCCAGTGACACTACACTGTTACCAGTTAGTTCACGGGAAATATTATTTCCCGTGGCACGAGTGAGCCTTTTGTGGATAGTAACACAGTTATAAATAATATAAATAATAAATAAATAAATAATCCCGGACATTTCACACAGCATTATCTGGCCCCAAAGTAAGCAAGAGCTTGTGTTATGGGTACCACGTGACTGATATACTACTTATATACTTTTTTTTATACATACATATTATACATAGAAACACCCAGACCCGAGACAAATACTTGCAGATCATACAAACATTTGTCCCGCTGCGGGAATCGAACCCGCAACCTTCTGCGTCTCAGTCGGACCTAAGCCCACTGCGCTACAGAGGTCGTCATTTGTTTTGTTTATGTATCAAGACAGACGAGCTATATTCTTCTGGCCCTTCGGCGGCGGCAGCCGCGGCACGCTCGCTTTGCTCGCTCGCCTCGCGCGTTGTTTTCTATACTCTAACATGACCTAGCCAACTGATTTCGATCTGATTCAACTTTTTCTCCTGACTCTACTCTGTCCAGTCGCTAATTTGTCCAGGTGGGAATCTGTCGAAATGCTCCTGACAGACCTAAACTAGTATTAGTAGTGCCATTGGTAACGATGTAATCCACGGGATATTTTATAATATGCGATTAATTAGCCAATAAGAATAGTAGTGGCACGGGAAATTAAAATTTCCCTTCACTCTACTAGTAGTGCCATGAGGTAGTGCCTTAGAAAAGAACCTCATTGTATGGCATATCTTTAAATACGTATTTTAAAGATGGTAGGAGTTTTCTTAAACAGGTTTTTTGATACAGATATTCATTTGATACATATTCAACTTTGAAATAGCCATTTTTAATAGAAGTCAGTGTCGCTCCTACCGGCTAAACTGCTGTTTGGAGATGGTTGGATATATATATAATGAAATTAAAGGGATAATTATTACGGATAGTAAGACTTTACTAGATTTTGAGATATAGGTTGATTTGTAATTCTTAAAAAAAATGGTTGTCTGTAAAGTCGGTTAAAACCGACGTCACAAGCCGAACGCTTAGACCGATCGTGCCACTATCGTTCGTTCCGTGCTCTCGCTTGCACGCTCGGCTCAGGCGGAACGTGATAATGAGTCATGCTTTTTCGTGCGTGCAGCCGGCGTTCATCGATTTATAAGACGTTATCACGTCAAAATAAAAAGATCCATACAATATATATTTGTTATGCTCATAAGATGGTGTTGAATTAGTTTGGGACCTGACCACCTGTCATTCATAAACTTCCTGACTGCAGAAGCCTTCACATGAATTCTTCTCTAAATTTCCACTTCATGGGTTCACGGTGTGTCAGTTTCTAAACTAAGAACAATGTAGGTGAACAAAATGTTCACCCAAAACAGAATATTTACCATGATATAAGAGAGTTACAACTTTCCGATATTTGTTAAGAAAAATAAAAATAATAATAATTTTAATAACAATCCCGGATATTTCACACAGCATCTTCTGGCATCAAAGTAGGCCGATCTTATGTTATGAGTACCACATGACTGATATACTACTTATATACTTTTTTGTAATACTTACATACATAATTATACATAGAAACACCCAGACCTCTAGACAAATACTTGCAGATCTCGGAAACGCGGGAATCGAACCCTCAACCTTCTGCATCTCAGCCAGCCCTTGGCCCACTACGCCACAGAGGTTGTCGTATTTGTGAACATCACTAATCCCAATCCGTTATATGGTGATCAATAGATCAGGTGATTGAATAATTAACGGGACATTAGAAATTGGATTTATTATATTCAAAACCGTGATAGTTACAAAAGTTATACTGTAGGAATAGCCGCGAACGGAAGCTAGTTGCGTATAATAATGTGTCAAAGGGGTGACTTTTACCGCTTCCTAATTAAATTCATGGAAAAAATCAATATTCTGGTTCCTACAGCTCGTAGGTAATAACAAATTTACTTTGTAAACAGTAATTAGATATAGTATATTATTTTAATTGCTTTGGAAATGTGACTTTTCCAATTACCAAAGTAAAACTGGATGAACATTAAAAATTAAAAATGCCAGCCATTAAATATAACTCGGGCCAATTAACTGGAACAAAGAGCGCTTAATTCTATATGAAATTGCTCGTACAATGACCACACTGCATGTGACAGTTTCGATAACGTGCACTACACGAGTAGATGAGTAATAAGTACAGCGATTTATCCAGGCTTTGTTCGTGTTGGTGCATACAAAATAGGTTGTGTTTGGTAGGGTTATTATGTAAAAGTAGCCTTAATAATAGCAATGGCAAAGCGACAGTTATATCTGCAAAATCCATTCTCGTCATTACTCACCTGACGCCCACACAAAGGCGAAAATATGCTCATGTGACTCTTATGAATATTGTACGGCATCCCTCTAAATATGAATCACCAGAACAAAGAGCACTAAGGTTAGAAACAAGAAAAAAGATTTAGAGCACCCTCAATGTTCGAGGTTAGTAGTTGTTAAGCATTGGTGTAATTTTCAAGCGGTTAGATTATACAACTCTCTGCCTATTGAATTGAAAACCATTAATAGCCCAAATGTATAAAAAAATTAGCTTAAAAAGCTTTTTTTAAATGTGCTAAACCATCGAAGAATTCTAACTTAAGAAGTGATTAAAATTGAATTAAATAACAATTCATATTTATTTTAATTGTATGTTTGTTTTTTATTATCTATTGTTTTAATTATGTGTAATTTTAGGCCAATGTATTGTATTCAAATACAATGTATATTGTTAAAATAATAAATGGATTGAATTGTGATTTGGAGTTTAAAATAGTCTGTTTGCCATCGGTGATCGCGCAATTCATGCTTTTTGCTAGTTGTTGCAAGTTACGTAATATAGGTGCGGATGTATAATACCTAGATGTTATGTATAATATAAATTATATTGTTGTTCTTTTTCGTCAATGGCATGTGTCATAATAATGCCATTTGTGCCAATGTCAAATGTTTATATTGTTTATAGTATGTCACAAAGTCGTATTTCGTCGTTCGTCATTTGTTATTTTCTACATCAAATGGTATCTTTTCATTTTAAATAATTATACGGATTATTTTTGGTCGAATCACAAACAAACACAAAGTGTTTTATTCCAATTATTCACATCCGAGTCAATGTCTCTAGCTCTTTTTAAATAAAAATACCAAAATTACTAATACAACCGAGACAAATCTATGTTAATAAAAGGCGATGTGTGTATGTTCCCTATCAACTCCAAAACGACTTAATGAAATGAAATGTTTATGAAATCTTCGAATTGGCCTAGCGGATGATCCTGTTATGATCCTGTAACTTATAGCGGAAGTTTGGTAGCGATCGGATCGACACAGCTTTTTTTTTTTGTATCAATCAAATTTGGCATGGATATAGATTGTAAATGGAACTGAGACTTGTAGGGCGATTATGGAACTCTAATTTCAATCAATGTCTATCAGAAATCTATGAAAACTGATAGAAATTGATTGTTATTAGAGTTCCATAATCGCCCTATTGGTCGCTAACTATTGGCCTCATACACAAGCTCAGAGTCGCGCAACGTGCTATGGAGAGAGCTATGTTGGGTGTTTCACTACATGATAAAATCCGCAACGAGGAAATCCGTAGAAGAACCAAAGTCACCGACATAGCACTAAAAATTTGCAAGTTGAAGTGGCAATGGGCAGGCCATATAGTTCGCAGAACTGATAACCGTTGGGGAATAAAAGTTCTCGAATGGCGACCAAGGACAGGAAACCACCCGATGGACTGACGACATTGTAAAGATTGCAGGAAGTCGGTGAATGGAGAGGGCTCAAAATCGTCTTCCTGGAAATCTATTGGGGAGGCCTATGTTCAGCAGTGCACTTCATTAAGGCTGTTATGATGATGATTATGATGATAGATTGTATCTGGATCGGACATATGCTACATTTCATGTATGTTCTATGGGTACAAAGCTGCAGTCAGAAGCTAGTAAATAATATAAGAGCGCAATGCTTTTTTCTCAAGACGGTCAAAGATAGATAGATAGATAGGTCAAAATCTATTGAATTGAAATTATTCGTCATAACTGTCATAAATGTCAATAACATAAATGCTCCTGGTCGAAAACATTCTAAACTTTATATTTAAAACATGCGTAAGCTGTATTAGGTACACATTTTGATAAACACGGGTTTTACCCACGTATTATTTTGTCAAGTTTCGACTCATCTAGAGAATATTCATCAGGGTGAATTTGAACAGCGGTCCGCTCGTTGCCGCTCGCGTACAAGGTTCGCACTCAAGTGCGAAGATGCCGATTCTTTAGATGAATCGAAGAAGTGTCGATGCCTCCATGGACAAAATAATACGTGGGTAAATCCCGTGTTTATCAAAATGTATTACACGCTGTAGTCCGTGTAATACCAGCCTGTCAGTCTCCAAGATACATTCTCCTTACGTAATTACAACAAAGATTTCTTCAGCCATGAAAAACTAACAGACAAACACAAACAGAGACACATTTGAATTAACAAGATATATATGAGTGGATAAATTAATGTGCTACTTTTGTTCGACATCAATTATAGGCTAGTAGGCTAATTGATTTGCATTATTTGACGAGGCGTAATTTAGTAGATGTTTGTGTTAAATAGTGTTTTGATCGACGCGAAATTGATTTTGCATATTGGTGAAATGACAGAGAGTTATATTTGTTTAAAATAGCTTCTACCTGTGGGTTTTTTCTCATGATACGTCAAAAATCTAATTCATAATGTTGTTTATTCACAAAAATTATGAGGACCATTTTGAATCGTCTTCTTACATACTATGTGAATCTAGGTACCGGTTCCCTAGTTCTAACCAGTTCTTCTTGAATCTACCCAGTTCAAGAAGAATCCGGTAAGAACTAGCCTGATCTTTATTTTTTTTGTATGATCCATTCTTTGTTACGGATAACGAATCGAGTTGGAGCAGATTCACCCCAAGTTTTTATATTCTATTTAGATGATAATATTTTGTCTAATATTTTACTAATATCATAAATGCGAATGTAACTCTGTCTGCATGTCTGTTACGTTCTCACGCCTAAACCGCTGAACCGATTTTGATGAATTTTGGTATAGAGATAGATGGGACCTTGGAGAAGGGCATAGGCTACTTTTGAAGTAGGTACTACGCCCGAGAAGCTGCGGGTAGCAGCTAGTATTTGATAACAAGCTTTATATTTATAATTTGCACGTCGACAAATCTAGCTCGCCGCTTTGAAAAAATAGCTTAAATCTTTTTCATGTTCCAATCTGTATCTATGCCAATTTTCATTTAAATTAGTTGTTCTGTTATAGTTGAGTGTAACATTTAGTAAAATTATCCAATTATTAGTTTTGAATCTCCATGATTGTTGTTGCCTCTTTTATAAAAAGTTTACGGTTTTCCACGAAAACCCTTGTTTCCAAGTGCTTAGGCCCTACCTGATTTCCGGTTTGAACTTTTACGGAATACGGTAGAAATACACACATATTGAAATATTAGCCGAATTTATTATTGACGTTGGTGGTGGAATTGAACGGATGTTTTCTTTCAATTTGGGTGATTGATTGTGTTAAATTGAGTACCTTTATGTTAGGAATACATCATTCACTTCACGCAGGCGGTTTAAGGCGACGCCCTGATCAAATGATTTCGACATTTCGATTTCGATTTCGATATTTTCGAGAAAATATTTAGGTAAAGAATTCTGAAAAAAGTTTAACTGGTAATGTTTTAATTAGCTTACTATTCGCCTAATGGTGTAAGCTGTGAGTTTAAAACGACGTCAACTTTAGGAGAAGATGATGGTTATTGGTACTGGTATTTGGAAAACATTGGTCTTCGTTCATCTGTTGAAGATGATTTAGGTCGCGCCAGTAAAGTTATCGTTATAGTTAATTGTAATTGCGAACTTTCATTCATAGATCCACTCCAGCAAACTGAGGTGGGTGAAGTTTCCTCTCCACTGACGTCACTCTGTCTGGAATTCTGTTTGATAGCGCAGGCCTTCCCAGGTACTCAACACCAATCTCTCGACCTTGCCAACAAGACCCGCAGGAAAGACGAATCAGTACATGCGGTGTCGGTTCTGTTGCAGGTGCATAACGGCCGGCACCGAGCCGAGCTTGTTTCAAGTTTTCCTTCTTTAATAATTATTAAATTAACAGTTACATAAAAATTTGAAACGAGAAATATATTAGAAAAAATATTGATACATATCTATAAATAACTAACGAGCAGATAGACACTAAATTGCGGTAAAAAATATTATTTTTAACCATACAAGAGTTAATTTGCAAAGGGCACCATCTTAATAGTTAATAATGATAAAGGATAATTGTTTGGAACTTCAAGCTTAAAAGCTTTGGTTTTAATGTGGTTTTTCTTTGACCCTACCTGTACTTCCCTAAAGTGTCAACTTTAATCTCGCTGTGTTTAAATTATGGGTACGCTTAACCCAATGTAAGACAACTCATTAGGCGACTGTCTAACTTTTTCTAACTGATAATTTTAAAAATCTGGCCTTACAGCTCCATTAGTAACTAACTCTGCCATCTACGCTGGGTTTTGGATTCGATCTTCATCTTAGAGAAATTTTTGGTCGTTTAAGAAGACAATTGACCTTTGTTTTGTGTCTGGGTATTGTAGAGTATATAAGTGTATATGTATTCTAAAAGTCTTTTGGCTCTTATAGTACATGCTTTGCATGGTTAGGTGGTATTATGTTGAACGTCTATTAATATTTATTTGTTAACTAACGACCTCTGTAGCGCAGTGGACCACGACCTGAGACGCAAAAGGTTGCGGCTTGTATGATCTTGGGAGAAATATTTGTATGATCTGCAAGTATTTGTCTCAGGTCTGGGTGTTTCTATGTATAATATGTGTGTATTTACAAAAGGAAAAAAATATAAGTAGTAAATCAGTCATGTTGTACCCATAGTTCAAGCTCTGCATACTTTGGGGCTAGATGATGCTGTGTGAAAGGCATTAATTATTCATTTTTACCTGGTAATCTATATATCTCGGCCTAGTAATCTGACTTATAAAAACTTGTATTTACGATGTCTGTGAATACGTGAATCTTTATTTGTGGCACTTTATTTAGCCTTACCCATTATTCATAATAGTGTTCTCATTTAACTAAAATGGCGATAAAATCTGTTACTATTTTCAATGATATTATTTGACCTTCAAGGTCTTCACGATTACGAATAAAGAGATTAAAATTTTAAAAATTATTTATTATTTTATTTATAATAAAATTATTTTTGCCATGGCTGCACAAAGGTAAGTTTTTGTAATATTTTTACGATGAATTTGTGGATGTTTCACTTCTTCATTTGATTTTAAGTATTTTATGTATCTAATAGGGTCATTATTTAAATTTGCCAATAAACTTTTTAGAACACTTTTTACAATTGAAATTGATGGCCTTTTAAAAGCCCTGTAGGAGGTATTGCAGATGTATCATGATATTTTTTTGTTGTAGATTGGGACCTGAAAAAAAAACACTATTTCAATGAGATTCTCGACTAGTTGGAGCATGTTGATGAAACTAGTTCATTTCCAAGCAATATTAAAAATTTTCCTCCTGAAAATACCAACGCGGATGTGACAGATGAAGACTCAGGTGACGAAGAATTGGTTTCTTTGCAAAGTTTGCCAGGATCGCCACTTAGAGCTCCAGCTGATATATATTTTGATGACAGTTCGGACTTCTACAATCATTTCTCCTTTGTCCCGCATCTGGCACTATTTGCGAAAACATAATGTCTAAGTGCCCGCTCACGACGAACAAAGATTTCAAATAGACTGTTAGTGGTACATTTCAGTACAAATCTAGTAATCCTGAACATATAGGTACTAGTTTGCAAATGGAATGACAACAGCGCCGTTACTGTTGTTTCAAATGCTGAAAACGTGGAGCCCTTGCAGAAAGTAAAAAGATTTTCGCAAGAACAAATGAGGTACATTAATATTGATCAACCGCTCTAATCAAACATTATAATGGAACATATTTCCAGGAGGAGTGGATAAGTCTGACCAAAATATAGGTTAGTATCATACATCTATTCGTGGGACAAAGTGGTACTTTTCTCTTTTCTGTCACAGTTTAGATATGACTGTGCACAACGCATAGCAGTTATACAACTAAGATGGAGAAGCGTGATAACTAAGGTGCAATGTATGTATAGTAAAAAGCTATTTTTTTGCAAAAAAATTTACATACATTTACATCCTAAAACTCCTAAAAATAAAAAAATAACAGTTATTTTATTGTTTTGATAAATAAAAACCGATTTTTCTATATTTTGTTTCACTCATAAGATTGCATATCCTTCGATCCCCCAGATTGCTACAGGCCTTTTAAAAGGCCACCATTTTCCGGCTTTCCCATAAAAGTCAGATTTTTTTTCAAATTTTCCTAGGCCTTAAAGAGCATTTTAAGCAACATATCAAAAAATCCCAATGATCGGAGATTAAAAATAGTTTCAGGATTATCTGGGTTAATATGGATGAAAGTGATTTTAATTGCTATTATACTTAAAAAGCAACAAAATTAAATAAAACCCGTATACTATAGCTTACAAGCTGGTGCCCGCGACTTCTTGAACGGTTTTGCGAGCATAGCTCGCAGATAGCAGATTTTTTTCTACTTACTTAACACATATCGTTATATTTAAGACAATCCACACAATATCTTTATAAATTATAGCCTATGTGTTATTCTGATGTATAAGCTATATTATTGTAAAGTTTCATTAAAATCCATTTAGGAGTTTTTGAGTGAAAGTGTAACAAACAAACTTTCGCGTTTATAATATTAGTAAGGATCTACAATGAAATTGAAATATCCGTAACCGTAGGTGAGAAACATCCAAACTGTCCCAATCATTGTCACTGTTACTGAGTTGTTTGTAAGCCTACGTATACACAAAGCGTTACCTAATCTGTGTTTATCAGATAAAATTTAAGACTACCCCCTAAACAGATTAAACGAAAGTTTAATAATACGAAGAGTTGGACGATCAACTGTAACGTACCTAATTAGAGCAGTCTCGTCCTACAATGGACGTTTAATGGGAGTTAGTCGTTACAGGGACCAAATAGTCGTAAAATAATGATTTTACGGCTGTTAGGTTTTGGCTGCAATTAAAGTTCAATCTACATTTCTTTCTTCCAAGAAGCTTAGATCGATGTCTTTACTTTATTTTTAAACATGACATTATAACTATAATAGCTTATATATAATAGCATCAGGGCATTGGTGACTTCTTGGTTACTTAGTTTCTGCCCGCGGCTTAGCACGCTTGGTACCTACATAAATAGAAGCATATGTTCCACCCCAAGACACAAACTCGTCACAAAATTCCATCAAAATCCGTTAGTCAAAAAGAAGAGAACAAACACATATTCGAATATATATTATATAGAATATACTAGCTGACCCGGCAAACTTCGTACCGCCTCAGTAAATCAATAATTAAAAATAATCATATTTACTCACTTTTTAAACCATCCCTGGACTACGACAAACATTTCAACACCAAAATCAGCTAAATCAGTCCAGCCGTTCTCGAGTTTTAGCCAGACTAACGAACAGCAATTGGTTTTTATTATATAGATTATGAAGATTTGTAAAAATCTTTGTCCTGACTGATTTACAAATACACAAAAAGCAGCTAAAACCGCTGGTCGTACTGCTAATTTTAAGTATAAATTCCTTACGAAATATGTCATACCTACCCACAGGGCCCCCTAGGGGAATTACTAGTTTCAGATATACTAGTTTACGTTACAGGAAACATGGTTTTTATCATATTACAAAAGCGTATCAGCCCTACTATCGCACGCTTAGCCTAGCAAAAGCCAAGGGGTTACCTCAGGGCTCTTATGAAAAAGCGTTGTAATCAACGTATGAAAGGCACTCAAGAAGATGAAGCCAAGAAGTGCGGCGACCTGCTGAAATAGGCGCTTGACTGCATTTGGGATAATGATGACCACTCACAGAGTACTCGTTGTGGAGGTTTTCTTTTAGGCGGCATTTTCTGACGGTTGCTGTTGATATATTTGTGGGTTATCTTTGAACTACTCTCACGCGTACAGTTATATATCTTAAGTTGAGACCTTGCTGTTCAACAACTTAAAAGTGTGTAAATGTTTCAAATATTTGTCGCGGAATTTTGTTGTTTTAGAACATTGTATTCGTAGTTTCTGTGGAGGTTTTAAAGTACAGTATTTAAAGACAAAACTTTTTTTTTTACAAACTTTTTTTCAATCTGCTGACAAACAAGCATAAAGCCCAGCTGATGTAACACCAGAGGTATCATGCGTGCGTTGCCGACCATAGACAGATATTTTGTCTTTTCGATAGTGTCACTTGCTCTGTGACCTCCAAGAATACTTCACTACTACTTAGAGACAGAATAGCTAGCACTGTAGAAACACAACAGTTAACATGTACAGGAATCTAATTGCCAACTGCAAAACCTGTTGTCTAATAATAATAATCTATCTCTAATCAATGGAAGTGGAAGTAAGAAAACAAGCAGGATACCGTGCTGATAAAGGAAGTTCAAGGTGAACTTCTATACTTATCGATGATGGTTTCCTGTAGGTACTTGAGACGAGGACGCGATTATAGGAAAAGACAGGAAGACCACGTCCGCTCTGAAGCTTGCTTTAGCTTCTAGTGCTTAGTGACTTCCACCTAGCTATGGTCATCGCACTGGAGGCATTGAGAGGTCAGCGGAGACTTGGCACTGACTACTCCTATATAATCATCAAAAATATCGAAATATATCTGGATACTATTTGAGATACCAGTAAAGGTAAAAGACAATTTAAAGTACTTTTTGAAATGTCAATTATCTCGAACGATACGAAGGGAGACAAAAATATATCACCTTGGAAAGTATTATCCCCTCCATTATCAAAACGCTTATTTCAAATCTTTGTTCATAAAGCGTGAAATTAACCCTTCCAAGACAAAGGATGCAATTAATTTGAGAAATGTTAGAAAAAGATTTACAAGATCAACCGTTACTAAGGGGTAAATACTAAGGGTGGCTTACACGTCTAATTACAATAAGGTTTAATCACCGATCTGTTACTGGTTCGTTTTCTGTTTTATTACCTGATTGTAAGTATTATTAATCAAAATATTTTTTACAATTTTGTTTTTTTTATATTATTCGAGAATGCTAGAGTGTATTTTTATCTATAGAAACATTGCATTATAATACAATTATATTATTAGTATTAAAATATAATGTTTTAGTAGTTATTGAATTATACGCGTATTACTGTCTAATTTTCTGCTACGCTGACTGATCGCTGATATGTTTAGAAAACCTTTTTAACCGACTTTATCAAAAAGGATGAGGTTCTCAATTCGTCGGTTTTTTTTTAATGTGTTTTCACCGATTACTCGAAAATGGCTGGACCGATTTGGAAAATTCTTGTTCTTGAAAAATTATTTTGTTTGAAAGGGTATGCTTCACAGGCATATAAATTTTATCAAAATCGGTCGAGCTGAAAAATCAACGAAAATCAAAAAATTGTATACATCGATGATGTTTTCATGTACTTCGATACCTCGCTGTCTCATTGGAGCGGTGCGTTTATTTGGCCTACATATATTATATCTATATTATATAATATATACAAAATACATCTACTTTCCACTAAAAATGTATTATAGGTTCAAATTTCATTCAATGAAGTCGGTTTCTTTTTAGTTTTAAAACGTAATTATTAATATAGTTTATTTAACTCTGCGAGCAGTCGGCTCAATTACAATTTTATGTTAATATTGTCTAACAAGTGCACAATTTCCTGTCGTGCTGGAATGTCGTGAATCTTCAAATTTAGTTTAACTACTTATCGTCAGGTGACTGTATGCTTCTCTGCCGTCTCGGTTGAAAATATCATAAGAAACTGCATTTGCCACGTACCCACTGTGTCACGATTCTTTAGCATGAGTTCGTCTTAATGGGTCCTACAGTGCTAGATATTCGGCCTCTAAGTAGTTACACTGTACACTGAAACACGTGATATAACTAGGCAAATAGATTAAATAAATTATTGCTAGGGCCAGTATAGTGTGTGTGATACTACTTTCCGTATCAGGTGCTTGTTTATTGTCTCAGTTGTAAAATATAATATAAAAAGTTTGTCCTAAACTCATCTGTTCCTCCAGCTTTTACAATTTATAGTGTGTTTTTTGGTTAAAAATACATTATGAATTTCGGGCTACCGTATCATTCTGAAACACTCACTAGTTAAGATTTATTTTAGTAAAAGGATACGGTTAAGGTAGCATCATAAAGAACAAACGTAAACAAAGCTTTTGAATGTGTGCGCGAAAAATTAATTACGGTACTTACCTATCACAAACAATGTCCGGAGCCTGACCAAATGTTTATTTAGGTAATTTTAAATATTTTAACAACATAGGAGACAAGCCCGTGTGTTTCACGTCTCTGAGTCGATTAAGTCGATTAAGTACCAAACAATGGTTAAAAACTCATCAAATGATGTCAAAATTACACTTTTGATGATGGATGAACTATTTGTATTTCGTTGCCTGGACTACGGTTGAAAAAGACCAGAAAACCGCCTCAGATAATACGATTTCAATGAACATTAGAACGATATTGTTTATGAATACACTACTCAATAGTGCGCAATAACATATTCGCTCTCATAAGCCCTATTACTGCGAGATTTTCTATTTCCGGCTATGCCTCGTTCCATTGTCCATCGTCATATTTACTGAAGCTTAATTTTCCGCCTTTGATGAGATTCCTAAATCGGTATTATCGATGAAGCTTAGGTATATTTTATGTGGTGTTGTAATTAATGACGCCATACTATACATTATTCGATATTCATCATTAATGTAGGTAACATCATTATATATTTTGTATGCTTCTGATGGCGCTTTAAGCAGTCGATACCGTCTTTTTAAAATATGACGGAGGCCTTCACCAGGCCTAATAACTCAGTCACCCAGAGTTGGCTACCTACTTATGCAAAAGTAGTAATATAAATATTTCTAAAAATATCATGCACCAAGAAGTCGCGTTTTATTAAAACCTGCAAACACACGGCTAGATTAAATTCGCTGAAGTGACCATGTTTGAGTAAAAATGGAAAATTGTATTATATAAGAAAAAGCTGACGTAATATCCGACCAACCATAAAAGACACTCCTGTGGGTTTAGACCAAAGATAGACCAACCGGGTTTAGACCAGAACGGGTTCAGTCTAAAACACGATATCACAAAATACCCGCGATAAAAGTACGTTTTAAACATTAGTACGTTTAAAGCCTGTACCTATATGCACCTAACTAGTGAGCAAAGCATGTTATGTGCAAAATATACTGTTTGTTTGTACCTCTGATTAACCTTTGACATCCTCAAAGAATGGTGTTATCGGATGTTTGTATCAGAAAATGCAGTTTATTTTCTACACCCGAAAATACAGCTTATTTTTTTTCGTTCTATCAAAAAATGCTCAAAATGGTTCGAATCGGTAGTAAATACGGGCGTTATTTTCATGATTGTTTAATGAATAAAAAGTGCAATAAAACCTCGTAATATATATTCTAATCTTGAAATCGTAAGCATATACTTTTTAATCATATACTCGCACTATTTTCAGTATTGTGCATTTGAGAGGAACTGACTAGAACCACCTCTGTATTCACATGATGGCGTAAGGATTAAATGAGCCTTGCTTTGTTTGTTCTTATTCTAATTAATTTCACCTGTTTATCTTAAATTAGTTACGCCTTTTCTTATAATATAAATATAAGTAATTAAAATATTAATTTCAAGAAGACAACCGGGGTCGAAAAGTTCTATTAAGTTTAGCATTCATTAAGACTGCTTTTATTAAATATAGTAGCAACCTAGCCATCTGATACTAGGTCAAAAGTTGTTATTACTAGGTTTTTCTCTCAAACATACATATAGATGTAGAAATAATAATAAATAATAATAATAACAAATATTGCTGGACAATGCACACAACACCATCTACTCCCAAACTAAGCATAGCTTATATTATGGTGACTAGATGACTGATAGAATACTTAAATATTTTTAAATACATACATATGATACTTTATAACACCCAGACACAGATGTTCTTCACACAAATGTTTATCCTGGGAATCGAACCCTTAACCGAAAAGAGCTGAAACGCCAGTCCTACATACCTATAATACATTTATGGTACAATGTTGTAAACTTAGATTTTAAATATATAATGGTGAACATTTCACATAACATCAAGCACCAAAAGGAAAACTTGCTTATAAATATGTACATAATAATTTATGATAAGCACTTTATAATACCCAGACGCAGATATGTGTTTTTGCTCTCAGGTTTTTGCAGGCGTAAAACCTTAAGACGACGACGAACAAAGACAAACCTTTGATATAAAAGACCTTTTTAATATCGTTGTGAACTATTTAGCATTTAGTTTTCTTCAAAAACGGTTTAGGTAAAAGGTTCACAAAGGTTGTGGTGGCGCAGCAATTGTTTGCTGACCCTTATAATGATACCTTTATTTTGAATGTCCAAAAACCACACTCATGAATTAATTATTATGTGTGTTCTGTTTGTGAAAACCTGGTTTTACTTGTCCTACAAATCAAATCAAAATGATTCTTAATTATGGCGAGGTAACATGTGATATTTTATTTATAGTTTCCGCTATAATCAGAGTATAAACGCATCCAATAAATAAATAAATATAAATATTGACAACCTCTGTGGCGCAGTGGGCTAAGGTCCGGCTGAGACACAGAAGGTTGCGGCTTCGATTCCCGCTGCGAGACAAATGTTTGTATGTTCTGCAAGTATTTCACTCGGGTCTGAATGTTTTTATGTATAATATGTATGAATTTACAAAAAAAAAATATGTAAGTAGTATATCAGACATATGGTACCCATAACACAAGCTCTGCTTACTTTGGGGCCAAATGAATCTGTGTTCAATGTCCGGCAATATTTATTTATTATTTATTTATTATTGGTGGACAATTCACACAAAACCGTCTAGCCGCATACTAAGCATAGCTTATTCATCGGAACCAGATTCTTAGTACAATACTTATAGTATATATAAACACGATACTTTTCAATCATCTATGTTCAACACACAAACATTTATCTGGGAAGGGAATTCAACCCTCAACCTTAAGCGATCCCAATAGGTAGGTATTTATATCAAATTTTATTCACCATCAATACATAGACTGATTATCTTATCATTTATGTATTCATGTATACATAAGCCCTGAGGCTATTAGACGGGCCAAATCACATGATTGTTTTAAAACTATAGTCAGGGAACACTTTTTGTCCTGTCGTTAACTGTTACTTGATTCTTTATGTAATTTTGGATTTAGGTTTGTTTATGTATGTATTGGTTTATTTAGTTTATTATATAACATTGTATTTAATATACTTATTTTTTTATATGTTTTTGTATAAGTATTGACGTATCTATCTTTTTCTTATCCTGTAAATTTGTATGTACACCTTATTTTAATTAAAAATTTCTTAATATTATTATCATCGCCCCTTTTTTCAGCTACATTCAGTTCAATCTACTCTAAGGTTGCCTACAGAGATCGCTACATAACGATAAGACCGCCAATTTCACTATCGACTAGCAAAACATTGTTATTTTGTTTCTACTTGTTCAATGTATATTTGGCGTGCAATAAACTATTATCTATCTATCTATCTAAGCCTTTCCAATTATTTTTCAATGTTTTCTTGAAAAGAGGAAAACTAGAAGCGTCAAATACATAATACAATATCTCAGAAAGATGATTAAGTGATAGATATAAGAACAGTTATGTGCCTCACCAGTTGAGTCACAACTCGAAACTTTTCTGAATAACTGAACAACCTTAACTTATAGTCACCACGAGCTCGCTTGATATGAACTTGGGACAATACGGCCCCTATTCTAACTTGAAGAAAGCAGACGTAACTGGGACTAGACTTGAGCTAATGAAATGAGTTTACATTACTTTTATAGCGCAATGAGACGTACTACTGGAAATATGACGCCGTCCGTCAACTCTTTTACACTTGATTCCGTATTGTACATCCAAGACAGCCGTAGAATAAGTAAAAAACTAATTCTCTCACTCATACACAAACTTTTTAAAAGTAACTTTTCACTCACACGCACTAAAACTGTAGGTTCACTGAATGTTGTATTGCGCTCGTTTTCTGTTCGTCGTCTCGAGGTTAATAAATGAAAATCAGTGGTTGCTTCTTAAGAAATTATCGCTGAGCTATGACCCTTTTGAAATTGCAACACACACGCACTTTTTGTTTTAAGTATCTAGTCTAGCCTTAAGTTTTAAGTTGTTATCATTATTTACCATTACCATTGATTGTACATGTACAATACAATACAAATACAAAACTTTCTTTATTCAATAAAATCACAAGGATCACTTTGAATCGTCTTCTTAAATGTTAGTGAATGTAGGTGACGGTTCCTCCTAACTCCAGTTCAAGAAGAATCCGGCAAGAAACTCGTCTGGTCTTAACACTTTTTTGTATGATCCTTGCCAATTTTGTTACGGATGCCGAGTCGAGTTGGAGCAGATTCATCCCAAGCTTTTTTGTCATCTTAATAATCAGATATTTTATTTTGTGTGCTGGTTTAACAAATAAATATTTCTATCTATCTATGTTTTACCAACGGTTACTATGGTATTCCAATTATAGCGTCATAAACTATAATAATAATACCGGACATTTCACACAGCATCATCTGGCCCCAAAGTAAGCAGAGCTTGTGTTATGGGTACCACATGACTGATATTCTACTTATATATGTTTTTTTTTTGTAAATACATACATATTATACATAGAAACACCCAACAACAATTATAAAACACTGAAAAAAGTTTTTAAGTTCGTAATTATTAAAAGATGTGTTTTCTTCAACGAGTAGTACCATAGCTTTGAATTTACTAGCGAGTATTGAAATATGCGACACCACAGACCGTGCTTAAGCCATTTTTTTTATTTTGTTGACTGATCTTTATGACCCCATGGGTCCCATATTTGATATTAAATTTAGGAGCTAAAATGGCGCAAATATGCCAGTCTTGATAAGGCCATATTTAAGCCTTTTGGAGAGAAGACCCTGGGCCCGTAGGGAACAGAAGCCTACCGCGTTTTCAAAATTATTTTACAGTGTCTGGTAGATACAATGTGACCTAAGTGCTGGCTCCTATCTGGCCCAACGTTTAACCATTGACTTTAATGTGGCAATGCCGCCAGTGTTTTGGGAACACTGTCCTCTGCCAGTGATCTAGATTAGTTGAGCTGGATAGATCGTTATCAATGGTACTTAGATAGCTCTGTTTTACATGTATTTTATTTAATTGTTTATTACTCTGTACATTTCTGTACATCAATACATTTTATATGAATGATACCTTACGTGTCTCTGAGCAAAATGGTCTTGATATACAGACAGACAGACATATGGACAGTAAATAGATCCTATTTTCTTTTGAGGTACTGAACCCTAAACAGAAACATCCCCACGAGTGTAACCCCCAGGTTTGGTAGACACCTATCTCTAATTACTTATGTCTTTAGGTATGTACATATAAGGGTAGCCAAGTACTACTAAGCATTATACTTGACATTTGCACAGATACGGAGTATCCGTATAAAAAAACATCGTTAGTAAGAGTTGTTATTAGCTGTTCAAGATTGTAGAAATGATTTGATATTTGGAAATGATAAAATTGGTTTCTACTAGTAAAAGTATAGCTTGTATATTAAGGATATATTAAAGATACTTTTGAAACACGATCTTATTAAATTTTTACAAGGTCGTTTTTATCTTGGCTAATTAGGGATTATCCACAAAAGGATTACTGGGAGATGGTGCGAAGTATTGCTTAGCTTTTATTTTATGTAGGTATCTAAACTCACAACATATATATAGCTATATAAGTAGTTATGTAAACATAGTAAATTAAAAACATTGTTTGTACCAAGAGCTGGCTCTTATCTGGCCCAGCTAGTGCTTTGGAGACGCTGCCTTTTGACAGTCTGGGCAGCGTGATCTGGATCACATGAACTATCTTTGGATCGTTTTAAACGGTCCTTAGATAGCTCAATTGTTTGTTTCAAATAATAATAATAATACCGTACATTTCACAGAGCATCATCTGGCCCCAAAGTAAGCAGAGCTTGTGTTATGGGTACCAAATGACTGATATAATACTTATATACTTTTTTATTTTGTAAATACATACATATCATACATAGAAATACCTAGACCCGAGACAAATACTTGCAGATCATAAAAACATTTGTCCCGCGGCGGGAATCGAACCCGCAACTTTGGAACTTCAGCCGGACCTAAGCCCACTGCGCCACAGAGGTCGTCAAATGTAATTAATATTATTGTATACTATTCTGTACATTACTGTCGTTTTTCAACAAAGTTAAATTAGTATGACTTTTTTCATAGTTGTATAAATACTTTAAGTTCTCCCGTTAGACGGCGCGCGTCATTTTAGTTTCTAATATTCCGTTCTAAGTTAAATAGGTACCAAGTTTCAGGTTTTCTAATTACTAAGTGCTTAAAATCACCTACACTCAGTTCTTTCCGAAAACAAAAACTTCGTTCCTATTTTAAATGACTTCAAAAAAAGAAGGAAGTTCTCAATATTTTTTCCGACTATTTTTTTTCCACTTTTTTAATGTATGTTCACTTTGAGATTACTCAAAGATGCCTAAACCGATTTGGAAAATTATTTTTGTTTCAAAGGGTATACTTCCCACGTGCTTCCATTTAAATTTTATCAAAATCGGTTGAGCGATTTTTAGAATATCATCAAAAATTGTATACATTGATGATATTTTTATATACATGAAGTCGGTTGTCTTTTTAGTTTTTAAAAGTAATTATAATTGTTAAAACAATCACGATTTAGAACATCATTTTTACTCAAAATGATGTAGTCTCTGAGACAGACAAAACGATCTACTCTCCTTCTCAGTCTTTTACCGTAGACCGTTTTTTCTGCCACATTCACCCGCAAGACTTATCTCGTGATAATGGCGCATGCAACCGTGCCGAAATATCGGGAAGCAGAAAATTTCACATATCAAGGTACTTACCATAATTCTTATGTGATATGTGATCCCGTTTTAAATGAAAATTTAGTTCCTATTCTCTAATAAAGTTCCTTTCATTACCTATTCATTTTGTTCGAGCACTTAACTGATCACATTTTGTTACTTATTAGTGAATAATGTACAAAGGTCGTGTCGCTCGATGTACATAATCTAGTTGCCTGAGTGAAGGCATAATAAGGGCACAGTATAGCCCCAAACTAAGCAAGCTTGGAAGTTTTGCTTAATTAGTGCCGTATGGGTGACCAGCAATTAAAATCAAATCAATAAAATCACAAGGGCCTTTGAAATGTCTTCTTACATGCCAGTGAATGTAGGTACCAGTTCCTGCTAATCGGATCTTAACACATTTTTGTCTTTGCCAATTTTTTTACGCGGTTAAGTTGGAGCAGATTCATATCAAGCTTTTTTGTCATCTAAATAATCTGTTATTTTATAATATGCTTCATGAGATATCGTTTTAATTTTTGTTTGATATCGTTTTTAAATTTGTCAATGACAAAATCTGACACGTCTCGCCGCTAAAAGATTTAATAACTTTAGCAAGCCTAAGATAAACTCACTGTTTCCACAAAAGCGAGTTTATCTGTATTTCTAGTATTCATCATCATCATTGGCCTTTGGCATCATCTATTGAAGATGATTTAGGTGACGTCAGTCAAGTTACAGAGCAGTTATTTGTAATTGAAAACTTTCGTTCATGGATCCACTCCAGCAAGCTCAGGTGAGTAAAGTTTCCTGTCCACTGACGTCACTCTGCCTTCTTCTGGACCGGATTCTGTTTGATAGCGCAGACCTTCCAGGCCACCCACGCTAACTTCTCGACCTTGCAGGTGCATAACGGCTGGCACCGAGCCGTGTTTGTTTCAAGTTTTCCTTTTCTGTTGCTAGCTAGCTATCCTGTTAGTCATCAGGGGGACTAATTCCTAATAATTTGATGACTCTCGCAGTCGTCTCCATCATTAGTCTCCAAGCATTACTCATCTGGGATCAGTTTCACGTAGAAATCCGCACTCGAAGTGTTATATAGTTCAGCGAAAGATACCATCTTGATTTTACAGTCAGATGCGGGTGCTGAGCCATTTTTGATGATCCTCAGCTGATCGTTATGGAGTACAGTGGACGGTAAAAGTAAAAAACTTATAAGGTAAAATTTATTTTTGGAAAAATCATCTGAAGGGACAGGTGTCCTGTCAAGTTTTAATAATATGATTATCGTTTTTAACCGACTTCATTAAAAAGGAGGAGGTTCTCAACTCTTTTATTTTAAGTTTTATTTTTGTTATGTATGTTCACCAATTACTCAAAACAGCCTGAACCAATTTGGAAAATATTTTTTTTGTTTGAAACGGTGGTCCCATTTAAATTTTATCGAAATCAGTCGAGCTAAAAATTAATGAAAATCTAAAAATTGTATACATCGATGATGTTTTCGTGTACTTCGTTACTTTGCTGTCTCATTGGAGCGGTGCGTTTATTTGGCTTACCCATATTATATACATACAAAATACATCTACTTTCCACTAAATATTATAGGCTCAAATTTCTTTCAATGAAGTCTGTTTTCTTTTTTAGTTTTTAAAACGTAATTATTATGCATATTGTATTTCAACAACATCTACAAATATAGATCATGCAAATACTGTCGCAGCAAGAATCGAACCCGGTATCGTGCTTCAGAAAACCGCTTGCCGCGGCACAAATGTCGTTAAATTAAAATAAAAAGCGGCCAAGTGCGAGTCGGACTCACACATGAAGGGTTCCGTAGCAGCAAGTAACATTTTATATTTGAGTTGATTGAATGAAAGGTAAATTGCGGTTTACGATTTATGACGTATAAAAAAAAACTACTTACTAGATCTCGTTCAAACCAATTTTCGTTGGAAGTTTGCATGGTAATGTACATCATATATTTTTTATAATTTTGTCATTCTCTTATTTTAGAAGTTACAGGGGGGGGACACACATTTTACCACTTTGGAAGTGTCTCTCGCGCAAACTATTCAGTTTAGAAAAAAATGATAATAGAAACCTCAATATTATTTTTGAAGACCTATTCATAGATACTCCACCGTATGGGTTTGATGAAAAAAAATTGTTGAGTTTCAGTTCTATGTATGGGTTTTTTTTTTCTATTTTTGTGTGAAAATCTTAATGCGGTTCACACAATACTAGTTTCAACAGTATAGTTCTTATAGTTTCGGAAAAAAGTGGCTGTGACATACGGACGGACAGACAGACAGACAGACAGACATGACGAATCCATAAGGTTTCCGTTTTTTGCCATTTGGCTACGGAACCCTAAAAAGGTACTATTCACAGTAATTACAATAAAAGGCATGGCTGATGTCGGAGCGGTCAGGGAATCCAAAGTCTCCTGTTTTTCATGATAATTTATACCCGACCGCGGGAAGCAAAAATTATGTTATGCAGCCAGTGTCTCCTATACCAAAGTTAGTACTGTAACACTCACGCGGTAGTCTATTGGTACTCTCTGGTAAATTGACTGACTGGTAAACTGGCGATGGAAAGGGAAAGGTTTGGTTCTCGCGTGAAACAAATGTTTCTATGATCTAGGTTTAGGTTTAATAAATTTATTGATAAAAAGACATGGCACTAATGAATAGCATGATTTTAAGAGTAAATAGACATTAGATGTCGTCGACTTAACTTAAACAAAGGTACGTACATAACGCATTCATTTCTCAAGTAGAGTTGTCTTGCATTATGTGTTTAGTGAGTTTATATTTAAATGCGTTAATTAGGTGTACATTTTTTTTCCGAGGGTAGATTATTGTAAAGCTTTTTATATAAATAGAAATAAAAGATCTATATAAATAGTCAGCTATAATCGGTTTCTAATGCAACCGTTAATCGAATAATATAAAGCTTTAGTCATGTTGCTCTCACGATATGAGTTTGTATTTTTTGAAGTTTTTAAAACTAAAAAAATAACCGACTTAATTTATAAAAATATACGAAATTTCTTTTTCTTGTATGACATATTTTTTCCAGCTATTTTAATTTAAAAATCAAACTACTGAGCCGATTTGACAACATTTCTATCGGATCAATCCATTCATATAAAAAAAATATTTTTCAAATCGGTTCATGAAGGAGTTAAGGTACAAACAAATTCGACGTAATTGAGAATCCTTCCCTTTTGGAAGTCGGTCCAATATAATGACTCCCGCCACGTCTGTCTGAACGCGATAAACTCGAAAACTATTGCACGGATTGTCAAACCGTATTCACGAATGTGCGGAGGATTCATTAGGAAGGTTTATATGTATAATTTACCCGTGCGAAGCCGGGGCGGGTTGCTAGTATATACTAATGGCCGCTAGCTTGCACATTAATAATAAAATAATAATATATAAATAAATACATTGAAATGTGATTCAATAATGCGAGTTATTTCTGATTTGGCTCGTGTCTAACGTAGTTGTATGTACGAGTATGTATGGTGGTAGGACAACTTAATACCAATATCAGTATTGTGTAGTGAGAGGACTTGACTGCAATCGTCATTTGTCAGATTCGTTGCTTCATTGAAACAGGTGTACCTAACTTGTAAATATTTCTGATACCTCAGGACATCCAAGAAAACAGTTCAATCTCAGTCTATTACACACAAGTTTATAATAAAAAGTAAAGTGATGGTAGTAACAGAAAACATTCGCTTCAAAAACTATTCGACTACCCTATTAATTTTGTTATGTTTGAGTATGTCGATATATTCCTATCTTTTGAAATTATGTCTTCTGCAAACATAAACCTTCCTACTTACCTAGTTTTTAAGTTCTGCATGATTCGCCACTAGCTTAACAAAATACCTACTTAGGTACATTAGTTATGTACTAGTAAATTAAGTAAATTAATTCTTATTATAAGTGAACCGTATATCTTAGTTCTTATGAGAATAAACTCTTTAAACCGAACAGAACAAACTAATAACATCGCTAGTCCTAGTATGTAATTCAATTAATTATTTTGTAGTCCTAGTGTGTCAGGACATAGTATGTGATTGTTGGATTGTTGGTTGTTCGTTGAAAAAGCATACGGCCCACCTAAAGGTATTGCAATGTACATTAATTTGTCCTCCCAAAGCTACTAATCACCTAGACAGGTTAACAAATGATATGTCATTATGAGGCGTACTGTCGGGTCAACTTCGACATAGCGTATCAATGCGAAATTATCTAAAAATATACTAGTAGGTCTATTTATGTTAAAAATAGCAAAATTTTAGCGCCAGTATAAAATTACAGAATAATAAACAATAATATAAATTACAGTTGAACTAACTATAGACCGTTCAAAACTATTCATAAATAGGTCAACGGATCCAAATAACTGCGTCTAGAAACTAGGCGGCTGCGACTTCAAATAGTAATGCTGATATGTTGAGCCAGATAGAAGCCAACTCTTGGGTCTACTCTACCTTTCTACCAGACGCATACTTATAGCAAACTATATATTTTAGTACCTGGATGAACGAGCATTGCTCGGTATAAAACACGGATAAAACGACGTTATCTAAAAATGAAACCTAGCTAGATTGATTTATCGCCCCCGAAACCACCTGCATACTGAATTTTATGAAAATCTTTAAATCCGTTTCCGAGATTCAAATTTTATATATACATATATACAAGAATTGCTCGTTTAAAGGTATTAGATAGATATTTCTTTTAAAGCAATATTTAATGTTTTTAAACGGTAAAGATAAAAGCCTAAGAATCAATCAATCAATCAAGATATGATTTAACAGTTTTTTCAGTTCCAGACACGCAATGTACAGAAATAGCTTCTTGTCGGTTTTCTTGTTTATAAAGCAAGTCTATTCCCGGCAATAAAAGAAGTAGAAATATTGCGAAAGAGCTGGCTCCTATCTTTCCCAGCATATTAACATTGATGTTCAAAGTGGCAGCCGCCAGTGCCACTGATCTTGTGACGGTGACGGTTCTTGTCGTGATCTGGATAAGTTTAGCTATCGTTTAAACGGTCCTTATTCAAATAAATAATGTCGGACACTTCACACAGCATCATCTAGCCTCAATTTAAGCTGTGCTTGTGTTATGGGTACCACATGACTGATATACTACTTATATATTTTGATTCGTTTGTAAATATATAAATTCATCGTAATAGAATTAGTACTAAATTATATGAACTAAACAAATCTAAATAAATAATTGAATATATTACTTTTTTTTCATATTTCAAAGAATAGATCAAAGTTCAAACCAAAACCTATAAAACTCGGCGAAGTAACTCAGAGACCGCTTTGCTTAAATCTCAATAAATTATGTTAATATGAGCCCTAAATGTTTATAATAAGTATTTTTTATACAATTTCAGTCGGCTTCAATAAAAATAAGCTAAAGATGAAAGTTCCGCAAAATAGAGGCAATTTTTAAAAACTTTCCTGAATAATTTATCTTGCCCACACTCGGCAATCAAGCCGGATTTGTAGATATTTGGTTAACTTTTAAGTTCAGTCAAAGTCAAATATTTACAATTATAACTCAGTTTGACTGGACTCGTAGCTCAGCTTGTAACTCAGCCTTCTGGGCTGTAGGTTGTGGGTTTAGACACCCAGGACAAACATTTTTATAATGAACAAAGATGTTTGTTCTTGTATAATTCAACATAAGTGAATATTCTCCACATAGTATAAAACAAAGTCGCTTCCCGCTGTCTGTCTGTTCTTATGTATGCTTAGATCTTTAAAAGTACGCAACGGATTTTTATGCGGTTTTTTTAATAGATAGAGTGATTCAAGAGAAAGGTTTATATGTATTATACATGCATAATTTAGTAGAGAAACACTGATAATTTTAGAGGTTTTTAATCACATTAGACATTGTATTTAGTATCGGCATTGCACCCGTGCGGAGCCGGGGCGGGTTGCTAATTAAAAATATAAGTACTTTATCAGTCATTTGGTTTCATGATACAAAGTTTAACTTAGTTGGGGCTAGATGGTGTTTTCTGGATTGTTTACCAATATTTATTTATTAATTTTCGTGAATTTTCATGAATTTGCATAACAAGAGTACAAAGATAACTTATAACTTGGTTTCTATTTACGACTAACGAATAACGAATTTGTTTTAAGTAGGTCTGTACACGTGCTTATGTTTTTTTTAATTTGCGAATTATTAATACAGTTTTATTATAATCCGGACGTTATTTATTTTTAGGAAAAATCTACCTAATTATTCTAAATGTAAGAAAAAAAGTTTTTTTTTAATTAAAATGTCGTTTAAAAGTTCTTTTAATTAAAAATGACGATTTCTTGAATACTTTTTTGTGATTGAACGTTAAATAAATGTGTGTAATTAAAAAACGTATGAATAACTAAAAATATTGTCAAATATAAAAAAATATATTAAAATTTTCAACGCTCAGTAAATATTTTGAGCATTTACTTATCGTTGAGTAAAAACTAAATATCACCACTTACCTGTATGGTATCTGGTATCGGTAACGGACTCGCACGTTTGTCTGGCAGTTACTCCAACTTGCCACCGACTCGAACTGTGCCGCGTGCTTCCCGCCCGCCTTTATATAAGCTAACGCCGCCCAACTTATGGGCGGGCGGGAGAACTTACGTACGCCAACTCAAAGTTTATATATATTTGTGGTCATCGATGCGATTCTGCTCTTGAATTATTATAGGGTGGTGTTAATAAATTACTGATTTGTAAACTTTAGTATAATTTATTATCTTACAGTAACTGTTGAACTCCTAAGTGAAAACTAAACTGTTGAATTAAAAAACTTATTAAATTTGGTAAAAGTTTTCGAAGTTAGTCAGCAGGTCGAACTGAGGTTAAAAACAAACAACACCATCTAGTTAGCAAAATAAATCAATTTAGTATAGAGTTTTCAAATTTTTTTATGTGAAACATATTTCACTCGCTTGCCTGCAATCAATCCCTTTTTACGAAATCACTACGATAAAATGGACGGAAGTGCGTAACAGGAAGCCGAGGAAGCACCCGCGGACTTTACCACCGCCATAAGGTACCAACCTATTTTCCGAGAGGTTGGTACTGTCAGTCAATAGTGTGCGTGTGTGACGAGAAAGAGAAGGGGAAATAAAGAAGGAGAACGCACCAGCTGTGTGCTTAACCTACAGTTTTGTGTATTAAGTGTACTGTTATATATAAACTAATTCAGGATATAATGTTGATGATGCTTATTTCCAGGGTGAGATATCAGATGTTACACATCATATGCGCCTGCTATAGGCACGCTAGTTTTTTTTAAGATTTACTATTCAGGCTTCTCCTTATAATCTAGTAAAGCCTTGCTAACCGTGATAACTTTTCTTATTATTTCAGCATATATAGGTACTACAAATATGAAAACTTTTAAGGTACTCCCAATCAGCGGTTTAGCCCGTAAGGAGACGAGATAGGTACTGGACTGCCAAAAATTATTAAAGCTGAATATTTATCAAACTAATATCTGTATCAAAAAGATAGGGATAGGAATAATTACATAAATGTACAAAATAATGTACAATTATATAAAATATACGTGAAACAGTTGAGCTATCTAAGGACCGTTTAAAACGATCTATAGATAGCTCAACTGATCCAGATCACTGCCACAGGGCAGAGTTCCTAAGATACTGGCGGTATTACCACGTTGAACGGCAATGCTAATACGCTGAGCCAGATAGGAGCCAGCTCTTGGGTCATGTAACGTATCTACCAGACGCCGTGAAATAATTTTGAAAAAGGATAGGATATTTCTCTTTGAAAAACATATCGAATAATATGCTTCTGGTTGGGGCAGTAAAAAAATAAACCCTTTTTACGTGTTGGAGTGTTCCTCAAAACCATTTTTATAGTTATTTTACTTTTAACTGCACTTTTTAGGAGCTACTAATAAGTATCACCATGCAAACACATTTTAACACGCTTAAACTAATAGCTTACGAGCAAGGGCTCTGATTAGAGACGGACAGACAGACAGACGGACAAAGCGATTAAGGGTTCATACATTTTGATAAACACAGGTTTTGCTGACGTATTATATCATCGATGGCGACACTGGCAGTGTTTCGATCTAAAGAATCTTTATCAAGGTGAGTTATCAAACTCACCTTGAAAGATTCTTACAATACGAGCAGCAACGAACGGAGCGCGGATCACCGCGGTACGTTCGTTGCTGCTCGCGTTTACAGTTCGCACTATAAGGGTTCATTGTGGACTTCGGAACCCTACATAAATAATATTACCTACATAGTTTTGGAAATTGGTCCTAAATAAATAAATTAAACTAAAACATTAACAGCACGTAGCTGTTGTAGTTTACTTCGCTAAAAACCGGTAAAATAATATAATCTAATAATTGAATCGATTTGGGCGAAACCACCTATAGATATGGACCTGATATAACATAACATGCTACTTTTACCTATGTACCACTCAAAGCCACGGGCAGAAGACAGACATTTATTTGCTTCTTAACACACAACACACTAAATACAGGAAAAGAACAAGACACATGGTACTAATAACCATGTAATAAAATAAGCTGCAGCAGCAAATTGGTCGCGACTCAGCATATTCAGTTATTCTGTCGAGAGCATAGCTACCACAAGACTCTATGAGAATATATAAATAGCTAAGAGGTTAAAAAATAGATTTCTATTCAAAATAATTGGGCATAATAATACATAACGTAAATTAGAGATAAATAAATAAATAATGCCGGACATTTCACACATCATCTGGCCCTAAAGTAAGCAGAGCTAGTGGTATGGGTACCGCATGACTGATATACTAAATACTTATATTTTTTGAGGTGATAACGTCTTAAAAATCGATGAACGCCGGCTGCACGCACGAAAAATTGTCACGTTCCGCCTGATCCGTGCGTGCAAGCGAGAGCGCGGAACAAGCGATAGAGAGGCACGATCGGCCTAAGCGTTCGGCTTGTGACGCATCTTTATAGGTTAAAAGTATGCAATTTTTCATCAATGTTTTCTTATGACGTTATCACGTAAACTTATCGTCCGTAAACCGACTTTACAGACAACCATTTTTAAAATAAATACATATTATACATAGAAATACCTAGACACCAGACAAATACAAGAGATGTATCAAAAATATAAATAGAAGTAAATAATTACATAAAATAAATGAATGCTAACGTGTAAATGAGGCATCCGTACCAAGCAACCAGGATAGCAAAATACTAGGTATATCGTTGATAAAGCACTGAGAACAAAAATAATTTTGCTTACGAGTGTTATTTTAACTTAAATATTGTATATTAATATTTGGAGATGAATTTTAGATGAATGGGAATTGGACATACTCGTATGTGAAATATCAAGCAGTCTTTATACAAAAACCGCCGACGCATCCCAGTGACATTGTCGGCAGGTTAGTCGGTGGCAACCCGCCGACTTTACATCTCGACTATTTATTATTTGTGAAATTATTTCTTATTTCTCGTTCTTATTATTTTACTTGATTAATGTTCTTGTCTCTTCAGATTAAAACAAATTTGATATATTGTTATAATAAGGTTGAATTTGAAATCAGCAACTTATTTTGGTAGTGATGGCGATTGCCACGGGTAGAGAGAAGTAATGTCGTCTTCGTATTGAGAAGTCGTCGACAAGCCGCTGACATTCTCCGGGTAGCAACCACGAGTCAACAAAAGATTCTTCGTTTGTCATCTTAGTAGAATTTTAATCGGCTTGACTTTAGTAGTGCGTCGCACGAATTGGAGGGTGAAAAGACTCACATCTGGTAGGGTTTTGCTTTCTGATTACATATTTACCACTAATAACATTAGGTTATTCCGAGAAAATAATAAAACATTTTTAACCTCAAATCAAATAAATCAGATAAAACTACGTAAAGATTGACAGATAATAATCAACTTTGTCGTATTTCTTGTCTATGGTTTAACATGTTGTGTGCAAAATTGATGTGAACGAAACGTAAAAATCCTGTCAGTGATTTTTTTATGGCTTCTTTCGACGATTTTGGCTTATCTTCACTTCACTTGGTTACTTATCACCTATCACTAGGTAGGTTATGTTGGAGTATAGAAAAAAACGCGCAAGGCGAGCGAAGCGTGCCGCGGCAGCGGCCGCCGCAGCGCCAGAAAATAATACAAGGTCACGGTATATCTCACTTGGTTACTTATCACCTATCACTAGGTAGGTTATGTTGGAGTATAGAAAAAACGCGCAAGGCGAGCGAAGCGTGCCGCGGCAGCGGCCGCCGCAGCGCCAGAAAATAATACAAGGTCACGGTATATCTGATCTTTGTCGTATTTGTTGTCTGTGTTATCATGTTGTGCAAAATTGATGCGAACGAAACGTTACAAATTTAAGAAACGTTACGATAGGTTACAAATGTTTTTTTTTCTCATTTCTACCTTTATCTTGGGAGCTTTACCAGGGGTGAGGTGGACCTCTCCCTCCCCCTCCTTGGTAATTTAAACTAGATTTGTATCAATATTTTTTTTGGAGGTTAGGTTACATTTATTCAACTATCTCGAAAACGGGGCAATACTTAGTATGGGGGTGGTACCAGGGGGTAGAGAGGGTCCCCCCCTCCTCCCCCCCATTTTTTTCCCTTCATTTTCGTGCGACGCACTACTAAAGTTTAACTTTTTAATCAATAATTTGTAACTTCTAGCACATGTGTGGATAATTGTATATAAGTGTATTATGATGCAATGTGATTTGAACGGCGAGAAATCACGAGAAAGTTCTAGACGGCCGTTCCGCTATGACGTTTATAATAAACAATGACGATCGCCTACTTCCTCTTCTTCTTCTTGGTTAATGGCATGTGTCATAATAATGTCAATTTTGCTAGTATCGAGTGTTTATATTGTTTATGGTATGTCACAAAGTCTTATCTTGTCGTTCGTCATTTGTTATTTTATATAAAATGGTGCCTTTCATATAAAACAACTACGGATTATTTTTGCTCGAATCACAAAAACACAAAGCCTTTATTCTAATTATGCACACCCGAGTCAATAATTCTATCCATATGAATAAAAACACCAAATATACTAATAAAACCGGAAAAAATAATAATATAAGAGCGCAATACTTACTTCGCAAGACGACTAAAAATAATCCAACGATCGATTATTACTTTATAATCAAACAATCACTTGACACTGTCATAATTGTCAACAAGACAGATTTCATTACAGAAATAAAAAAAGAAGAGCCAACAAAAAAAACAAAAACCTCTGACACAAAAAAATCTTTCTACTCGTATAACCTATTCATTGATAACATTTCAATTAGCCCAGACACAATATCTTACCGATTCCAGGTGATCTGCAGCATCAGATCAAGGTGACCATCTTCTTGCAATACCATTATAGGATCGAAATTTCGAACTGATTAGACCTGTAGAAGTTGCTCGCATTCCTTGCGAATTCCTCAGCTAAATGAGCTGATGATCTTCGAATGGCTAAACAGATTTTTCTTGAGTGTAGCTAAGACACTCATATTTAGTCACCTTTAAATAAAAAAAAACTAAATAAATATTGATTTATTCGTCTAGGAGTTACGATACCAGGGACACAGATACAAACGTTGAACTTATAACCCCTTTGTTTACTTTGGTGGTTCAAAACAAAGCCGACATTCCCGCCAGGCTTTGCCAGCGGGGTCGGTAGCTTTGGTGTGTAGACTCCATTAACCTACCTATGAGATAAAATTATATAATTATTCGGCGGGCTACTTGAATGGGACTACCATTCAATGAAACTCATTTATATCACTGCGGCTTTTGTTCCACTATCCCAACAAGAATTAAAAATAATGTTATTTTCATACAAACTGACCTTCCCTTATGTATTCAAGAGACGAAAGCTTACGTTTCCGTTTGTCAAAACGCAATCATCATTACATAGTATAAATAGTATAGATAGAGTAATTCAAGAGGAAGGCTTATAAGTATAAAACATGCATAATATAGTAGAGAAACACTTTTTAGAAAACTTTTTTTAGAAACTTTTTAGAAAAGAAATTTTTGAGGTTTCTAATGTGCAGTCGTAAATAAACACATTTTTTACGCTTACATTGCAAACGCTGGCTGAATCCTACGAGATAGATCAAAATAATGTACTACAGTATTGTACACCTTAAAAAGGTCTACACAAAAGTCCGCAAAGGTATGTGTCTATCTCTTAGTCTTTGTTATTCTCTTAGATAACGTTGTATATAATTTAGTATCCGGGCGGGTCACTAGTACTAATATAAATGTTTGGATGTTTGGACGGGTGAAGGGATTTGGTTGAAACATATATATATTGGGTATAAGTGTTTTGTGAACCTGTAAGCTGGCTATTTTTCTGATTCTGTTTAAAGATATTTATACTCAAAAGAAATTTACATATCACTTAATTAGATATTTTAAACTAACATAATAGTTAACTTATAAGCTATACAGTGAGCATGCAGAACGTTAGTATAATTTAAATTAATTATAATGTGTTTTATACCAAAGAACTTCAGGTTGCAGTACATTTTTAGAAAAGAACAAGAACAGAAAATTGAAAAGGAATTTTTATGTTTTGCGTAATAACAACACTACCACGCGTGTGAAACCCCGGGCAGAAGCTGGTAGACTAAGCACTTAAAAATCAAAAATAACATTTCCAGAAACTGGACCAAATTTGACTCAGCAGCACTTATCTATTATACTAGAAAAGGTTACGGCGTAGCAGCGCTACGGCGTAGCGTGGGCTACGGCCCACGCAAACTTACACAGATTATAATATAACTCCTCTGATACCATCTCCGACGCTGTTCATAAGTTGTCTTAAGGGTTTTTAATAAGAAGTGCTTAGGAGTTAGAGACCAAGGGTTGTCTTTCAAAGAAGTCCACTAAAAAATACAATAACCTAAAGACTGATGGGTGGCGCCGACGATAGCATAACCAACTGGAGTATGGAAATACAGATGCGAATGCTAATAGAGGTCACCCAACGAAATGATGACCGTGCTAAAAGCATAACTGCATAACTGAGATGACCTGTTGGGAATAATGTTAAACAAAAAAAAAATACCACAAAAAAAAAATGCTCGTCCTTAATCCCCAAGCATTGATCAACTCTTCAGATCTCTAGTTACTTAGATCTTTATCAGGATGTCGTAGTCAGAGGCACGTACAAACATGATAACTAGCACATGTCCACTCTTACACAGACACTAGAATTCAACAGATGACAGATAGCAAGCCCATCGCTGCTTATAGAAAAACAAACTTAACACAGACTAGTTTAAGGTTCTAGGGCATGTATGTCAAACTCAAAGTCGTTGGTGGGCCAAATGACCTTAGAATTAGTGGGCCGCAAAACCCAGAAAGAAGAAAAGCTCATTGCGTAGATTGACTAGGATATGACGGGAATCGTTTATTTATTAATAGTAATAGGAATAAGGAAAAATACAAATATATTATAACAATCTTTTCTCAGAAATTAGTTTTAAACTGCATCCAAGTGTGCGTCGGTAAACGCGATCTCGCGGGAGAATTGTTTTGTTTCAACAATTGCTTACACCTGTAGGTGTTTTCAACAATTGATATTACTTAGCCTCAAGAGGCCAGTTTCAAAATGGGATCGGGCCGCATGCAAATGTGTAGAGGCCGTATGTGGGCCACGGGCTGCAAGTTTAACATGTCAGTTCTAGGGCGTACCAGTTTCCTAACAATGTTTTCCTTCACCGCTTAAAACAACTGGAACCACGCATATTCATTTTTAAAAAAGAATAACCAATTGGTCCAGGATCAGTATAGCTATTACGGAATTGTTGTGATATATCTATCAAGAAACAGTCTATTCGTCAGAAATAGTGCAAAATCAAATTTCTCTCTATTAAACTCTCGATTAAATCGAATTATAAATAATTATATTCGAATTTATAACTGTAGGTACTGCGTCATATTTCGTTAAGATTTCGTTGAGGTGCTAATGGAGAGATATCTTGATATCGATGGATTTTCATGTCGCTACATTAAATATGGTTTAAAGTTGTCATTATTTGAAACTTAAATTCCAATTCAAATGTTATTTAGAAATAATATTCATTAATTATGAATAATGATTGTCTAATTTGTCATGTTATTGTTATTATATCTATGTCTATCTATTCATTATTCAATCTATTATTACCAGTTATTGAACAACATTGCTTTGTCGTTTGCATCTGTTATTGAGGTGCCACTCAGTATTTGGTATGTTATATGTATATTAATATTAAGATGTGCTAGGGTGTAAATAAGTGAATGAACAAATAATTATCTGAAGTACCTGCTATTATCTAATTTCTCAGAGATAGTTGGCGGAGTTATTAAATGGCTAGGTACTTACAAGTACTCGTAGGTAGCTAAGACATGCTGTAGACTAAATTGAAAACTATTTCATAGTAGTTCTTGAATTAGTGACGTCAGATTTAAGGCTCGGTTCCACCAGAGTATCAAGGCTAAAATTACATAAATAACAAAACGTGATCTTACGTTAACATACAAGTAAATAATACTGGACATACAGCAACATCTGGCCCAATGTATGTAGAGTTGAGTTATGGGTACTTAAATACTCCTTTTTTGGTAAATACATACATATTATACATAGAAACACCCGGACCCGAGATAAATACTTGCAGATCATACAAACATTAGTCCCCGTGACGGAAATCGAACCCGAAACCTTCTGCATCCCAACCAGGCTTTGGCCTACTGCGCCACGGAGGTCATGCTACGAGTGCTTCTTAGTAGCGCTTAAGTATAGTCAGCTGCACAGGAATGTATACATTTCAAAACCTATAAAGCGAGTATTTCGCGTTGATGAAACGCAATAGTAATATTATTTTGGTTCTTCATATCGTACTATATTGATTGTAAAGTCAGAGAAAAATATGTTATTATGAAAATTTTATTAGAAAACGGTATAATTATATAAGTTTATGATATTTAAGGTTATCGTATATATCTTATATACGAAAACCTTAATAATCATAAAATTAAGTGTTTATATATTTTTATAATTTTTATGTCACAATTTGTGTTTAGTGTCATCATCATCATTATCAGCTGCCTATGTCACTGCTAGACATAGGCCTCTCATGGTAGCTCCACTTATCTACCGGGGGTCCTACACTACGTTTTCCGACACGCGGCCTCCACTCAAGAACCAGTTTGCCCCAACGGCCATCGGTTCTGGGGCATATGTGACCTGCCCACTTGGCAGTGGGCTTTAGGATGCTAATGCGCTATGTCTATGTCGGTGCTATGTCGGTGACTTTAGTTCTCTGACAAATATCTTCTTTTTGGATTCGATCCCTAAGAGAAACTCTGAGCATAGCTCTCTCCATAGCTCGCTGAGCAACCTTGAACTGGTGGACAAGTCGCACGGTGAGTGGCAACGTTTCGGCTCCGTATGTCATTACTTGTAGGACGCACTAATAAAAAACTTACGTTTTTAGATTTTGAGGTAGGTATACTTTTAGTGTATATGTCGACGCAAGACCTAACTAATAAGTTAAAAATAACTAAGTTTAAAATTAAGTAGCTTATTTATGATTTGTAATATTAGAATCCATGCTTATTGATATCTGAGAGGTAAATGTTGAGTTTTGATTTGTTGCCTTCCGGGCAGCAAAAAGAAATCACGATTATTTAAATTTTGAACCTCAATTAAAATTACTGGTTATTTTTGTTAAACCATTTCTTAATTTGTTATGAATTATGGTTATAGTTTTGAGTTCATTTTGTCTGAATAATTAATGTTTTGGAATCCGATTTCCGGATAGCGCGAAGATTTGAAATTTAAATGTTTAAATGTTTTTGCTGAAGATAAAATTCATTTGATGTTATAAGTAGATTGTAATAATAGCTAAACGAATTTAGAAAACCTTTTTAGGTTAAAGAGAGTTAATGTAGATTTAAAGTGAAAGCGGAAAGCGCGATGATTTGAATTCAGGGTGTTTAAAGTTTAGTTTAAAGAGAAAATTTATTTCATGTTAAAAATAGGTTTTAAAAATAGAAAAACTAATTTAGAATACCTTTTTGTTTGTTACAAAATTATATTAAGTTTAAAGTGTAGTGTGTGAAAGTGTAATGACTTCACAACGATGCAGCCATCTTGATATATAAAAAAATGGCGAGTCGTTGGGAACTTGGGAAGCCACAATTTTTAAGAGAGCACTTTCTGGTGAGCTCCCGTGGTGAAAAGTCCTGTGAGTATTATTGTTATAATTTACCTTAGATTTTAAGGTTGTTCAAAATAGTGTTAATAATAAATTGTGTCTGAATATATTGGGTGTCTTTATCATTTGCAATGCGTGAGCCTAGTGATGGAAGCGGTGACGCCAGTTTCCCTGACATCACTACCGGTAGGTCCCCTGATGCCTCGTTATATATTATGTAAATCTTTATTCAATAAACACTATTTAAAAAAATTAAAAACGTGCATCCCAGTGCAGCTGACTGTACTGCAGACAACTTACAAAACCGAATAATGCCGACCTGAATTCTGTATATTCCTGGCGACAAAACTGAAGAGGTATGGATGACATCAGCTTTACCAGCAATTTTATGGAAATATCGTGTCATCTCGAGTGGTAGATAAGGTTACAACGCTGTTAGGTAATGTGCCGAAACTGCGTTATTATTTAGGTAATATTTCTCGAAACAATGAGAAAATGTCATTGGTTTTATTCACACCACTATATCTTATATGGATTCTTGATACAATGTATATCAGTTATGCTTAGCAACAATCATTAGAATCTAACTGGATCCAGTTTTGGCAAGATATCGTGTCACTAGTTAGTTTAGACCAGTGTGGTATGAGGATTTAAGTGCGCTTCAGAGGCTTGTGTCGTACACATGTCTTCGATTTATTTTTGTTCGACGATATGCCGATTTCGTCACGATGTTTTAATTTTTAATGGAGACTTTAGTGAATTATGTAATATTTTTGTGATTTTAATTGTTTGTTTCATTTGTTTTTCTAAATTATAAACATCGCCCGCATTGCACGCTTTCATTTTCCTCCTGCGTCTTTGACTTTCAATTCGTTTTGCGTCAAGCGCATGCAATGTTGATTGCGCTAAGACGCATGCAACTTATCGTTTACACCTGTGTGCCACCTGTGAACTTGTAGAATTGTGAACTCCTGTCGATTATGCATGCGCTGTTGTCATACTAGTTTGCACTATTGCATGCGCTTTGCTCCTTCTAACTAAACTAACATGACAGCGAACTGTGACATTATTCTCAGAAAGTAAATATCTCTATAATTACGTGTAAAAACTAAAAAGAAAACTGACTTTTTAGCGATCGAATTTTTAGTGGACTGTAGATGTATTTTGTTTATACCTATATAATATGGGTAGGCCAACTAACGCACTGCTCTGCATTGCACGCATCTAAAATATCATCGCTGTATAAAATTTTTAATTTTTGTTGATAAATTAAAAACCGCTTGAACAATTAAAAAAAAATGGTTGCCTGTAAAGTCGGTTTACGGACGTTAATTTTATGTGATAACGTCATAAGAAAGCATTGATGAAAAATTTTATACTTTTAACCTATTAAGATGCGTCACAAGCCGAACGCTAAGGCCGATCGTGTCTCTCTATCGCTTGTTCCGCGCTCTCGCTTGCACGCTCGGCTCAGACGGAACATGTCAATTTTTCGTGCGTGCAGCTGGCGTTCATCGATCTATAAGACGTTATCACATTAAAAAGATTCTGACGAATGGGGAACCTCCTCCGTTTTTGAAGTCGGTGGCAAACGAATCAAATGAAAGAATAAGTGTTAGAATTGTAAAAAAAACGGTAACAAATGCTCATATTATTATTATTAAAAACGATGCATTACGCGTTACATGATGTGTTGACATCATTTACGCGTTAGATGATGTGTTGACATCATCTAACGCGTACGTCACGTACCTCATCTACGTGAGGTATCTTACTTTCTGAGAATCAACTTCCTGGTGTATGAATCTATAATAAATAAAAGAAAGTCGTGTTAGTTACACCACTTATAGCTCAAGAACTGCTGGACCTATTTGAATGAAACCTAAATTGAATATAGTTAGTAACTTGGATTAGGATATAGGCTATTTTTTATCTCTTAAAAACAACGGGAACGGGAACGAGAACGGGCAAAGCCGCGGGTGGCCGCTAGCGCCATCTATAAATATTTATCCGTAACCTTGTGAATCTCTGTAATTATAACAATAAATTGAATAGCTATCTATTTTTTAATAACGATATTAGTACTTTAATATTTTTGTAAAGTTGTAACTGCCCAACGAAGTGGGCACGGGTCAGCTAGTAAATCACTACATAGTATAAAACAAAGTCGCTTCCCGCTGTCTGTCTGTCCCTATGTATGCTTAGATCTTTAAAAATACGCAATGGATTTTGATGCGGTTTTTTTAATAGATTAAGTGATTCAAGAGGAAGGTTTATATGTATAATACATGCATAATATAGTAGAGAAACAATGATCATTTTATATGTTTCTAATGTGATGTCGTAAATAAACAAATTTTTTTGAGCTTACATTGCAACCGCTGGCTGAACCCTACAAGATAGATCAAAATAATGTACTACAGTATTGTACACCTTAAAAAGGTCTACAAAAAAGTCTCTTAGGTTATGTTATTCTCTTAGATAACGTTGTATATAAAGACATTCTGTAGTATATTTGGTATCAGCATTGCACCCGTGCGAAGCCGGGGCGGGTCGCTAGTAATAAATAAAAGTAAATTAATAAATAATGCCGGACATTTCACACAGCATCATTTGGCCTTAAAGAAAGCAGAGCTTGTGTTATGAGTACATGACTGTTATACTACTTATATATATTTATTTTGTAATATAAGAATGAATCCCAAATTTTCTTTGGTCACGGCATCACGCGTGAACGGAAACTTAACAACGATTTTAACTTTTCTAATGTAACCTTAGCGCTTTTGACAATATAAAATGTTGTAATGTAACCTTTGACATAACAGTCAGCCGTTTGACAGTTATAGATTATACCAATTCGAAAACAATATTCATAATAAAAACAGGTCAACGTCTGTCGGGTCAGCTAGTATAAAACTCCTGTATAAAAAACCTGTTATAATTCACTGACATTAGGATAGAATGAGAAGATCAGACCATACTTTAATGCCAATTTAACTTATCCGGTTATGAAATAGACAGTATATATACACAGTTACTTAGTAAAATGAACAGTCGAAAGTTACCTAATTCATAACGAAACATGCTTTAGGAAATGGGTCAGAACAGGACTATTTGTTAATTACCACGCGCAAAGTAGACCCATGGGACGAAACCCTGTTCCCTCAAAACTGTGTACCGACCTACGAACGTAAGTACGTAAAGAACTGCAAATATTCGATAAAACATCTGGTATTATTATTATAGTAAATTGGCCAAGAGCATGTGAAGCTTTCGGTATGAATAAAAATGACAAGTATTTAAGTCCCAAGCTGATTCAACACCATCTAGTTAGAAAAATAATAATAACGTTTTAAAAACTAAAAAGAAAACCGACTTCATTTGTTTTGTTTATTTGGATGATATATTTTTTCTATTTGATTTATATTTGATTTAAAAACCAAACTACAAAAGCGATTTTGATGATTTTTTATGGGACCAATCGGAAAGTATATCCTTTCACATAACAAAATATTTTTTTCAAATTGGTTTGTAAATGACAGAGTTATGAGGTAACAAACATAAAAAAAACAACCGTAACTATCTTCTCCTCCTTCAAAGTCGGTTAAAATAATTACTTTTTATAAAAACTAATACAACCGAATTGAGAACTTATTTTACGCTTTTTAGTAGGTACTTTATCATTTTTCGAAATTCGCAGACACCACTGGAAAGTCACAAGAAAGCAAAACTTCGTTTCATCCAAGTTTAAAAACCTAACTACTGGACCAATTTTTATGTAATTTATGGAACCAATCGGGAAGTATATCCTTTCACATGAAGTCGGATTTATTTCAAATCGGTTCATAAATTACGGAGTTATGAGGTAACAAACATAGAAAAAAAACAACAGACACAATCTCCTTCAAAGTCAGTTAAAAAAAGAGGGGTTTTTTAAAGTTTTACAATTCGGGCTTTTACTAGAAACCTTGTAAAGCCATACTAGCCGTTATAATTATCCTTGTACTACAAAAATAAATCTACAAAAATAAATATTAAACTATTTAAAAAAATAGGTTTCCCCAAAGAGCGGATTAGCTGGTTTAACTTTTTGTTTCGTAATTTTGTAAGGGCCAATAATAAGTACTACTGTTAAACATTTATAATTGAGGAAAGACTTTCTCAATAAGTGCGGAACAGACTAAGCCGCGGGCTTCGAAGATGTGAGAGATCATCGTTTCAGAGCACTGCCATTGATACATTGGTGCACAACCGTAGTGTAGGGCGCACTGTAGCTAGGCGGGGCGATGATATTCGTAAAGCAGCGGGCAAGGATTGGAGGAGGAGAGCTGAAGAGCGAGCTAAGTAGCGTGCCATGGGAGAGGCCTATGTCCAGCAGTGGACTGACACGGGCTGATGATAGTCTTTAAAAAAATCACCGGACAATGTTTTAATTAGTGTAAGCTATAAGTTTTAAAAACGATTTCAACTCTAGGATCAGATAATACTTAATAAATATTTAAGACCTTATTTCATTATTAAGTTACTGAACTATCAATTACTTTAAAAACATTTGAAACGAACAAGTTGGAAGCAAAGTTTTAAAAATAGGAAAGGCAGAACATTAACACTTCGGAAACTCTTAGCACGCTTACATCTTTGTGTTTAAAACAGAATATTGTTAAGTCTTGGTGAAAGATTCTTATGAAATCCTAAGTCACTAATACATGCGGTACCTATTACTTAACAGCCGTGATATAACGTCGCCGCTTCTCAGAGAACCCTCAGCTAGTGGACCCATGCAGAGTAATCTGTAGTAAATACGCTAAACAAGGCACTAAGGCAACCGGGTGCTAATCCTGGAAAGCACACGACTGCATAGGGTAAGGGTTATGTACTCGTAGCTACTTGTGCTACTCATTTAATAATTATGTTATAATAAAGTCGGATGTACTAGCAAGTATAGGTAAATATTACAATAAATAAATAGAATCGTTCTCTCGGCTTGAACGGTCGCGGTAGGCTGTCTCTAGAGATGTGACGTGTGTCCTGAAGCAGATAACGTAGCTAAAGGCAGATGTCACCAGCATCCAGTCGCATCTTCAACTATCGGAGCATATTCTACTGTGTTTGAGTTGAAGCTTGAACTCGTGGCATTGCGTAATGTCAAAATTGTTTCAAAGATTACGCCGCGGTCACCGCAATACGTAAACATGCGACGCAGTCAAACCCGATGCCGGACTTCACGGGTCTGCAATTATGAAGACGCAACGCTTGACAGCAACTCCGATGATTTCGGTCCCCGGATCATCAACCTCGCAGACTGCGACTCCTGTGCCTTCTCGCTAGTAGTAGAAGAACTATGCGCAGGTGTCCCGCCAGCCCAGCCATCGCACAAAACAGGTCAGGGACGAATGAAAAAGCCTATCGGTGGCTTGCATAAGGTCGAAAAAGGCTTCACTATCGTGGAGTAAAAACGTCTGCTGAAGTAGTCCTGAAATCGGCGAGTTACCGCTCCGGTAACTGCAGGACTCCTTGTTGCAGGATTACTTGTCTCGGTTGGATTCGACCACTACCGGGGACAATATCCTACTGTATGTGGACAAGAGAGGCCGATGCCGGTTCAGGCAGCCGCCCGTCTTACTTGTGTATACCTTGAAGCGGTTGGAATCGAATGGAGAGATTAACTTCAAATCGTACTCTACGTAGCTGCCAAGTACAAGGATGTGTTCCACGTACCCGACTTCAGGACAGCAGGAGTTGTTTACCGACGGTATAGGGAAACACTGAAGAAGATACTGCCTTATCTCTTTTGTGTATTTTTGTTATTTTTTTACGAGTATATGTATCTTGGTCTGTTATACTAAAGGCCCTTGTTTTTGTATGTTTGTAATAAGATTATATTAATAACAATTTTGATTACGGTGTAATTCAAAATAAATATTTCCCAAATACTCAAAAAATATGTTAAAACATAACATAATTTCTAGATTTTTAAGTTAAGTGGAAGATTAGTAATAGGCAACAAGAACTCATAAAAAAATCTTTAATCTTTTGGTAACTCGTCCAGATACCCACGATACAGATTTAATCTAGTGTGGGTATCATTGTAAACCGCCTAAATAACAAAGGATCCAGTAGAACAGCTCTACAAACTAGCTCATCAACTAAATGGTTATGTTTTTTAAGTTATTAAAGATAATCTCTAGTTTTATATAATTTAAGTTCCTCTATTTTCGGATTACTGTTTTTTACTGGAAATAAATCTTTTTCATTTTTTCATTTTCATTTCTTTGTTGTACCATTGTGAAACCGTTTTTAAAGGTTTTAAATGGATCCATTGCTACCAGTCGTAAAAATTTGGTTTTTTAGTGCCGTTTTCTAAATTATTAGTTTATTCTAAAGGGAATACACGTCAGAATAGTAGCTTAAAATTTTTTATATAGAGATAGTCAGACAAGCAGACAGATAGACAAACAAAGCTTTAAATTTTAAAACACTCCTTTACTTTGCGTCGCTACTCGGATTCTTAAGGGTTAATAGAAGCCAATAAAAGTACGGAACCAATAACATACAAGGAAACTTTTCTCATATTGACTCTCAACAACGACTGGAACTTTTCAAGAAATTGTAGAGTTTAAAAACAGTAATATTGTACAATGTTATAATGCACATTGTAATATTGTTATAAAATGAAACCACGAGAGTCTTTGAGAGAAATATTCAAAGAAATTAATATTCTCAGAATAGCTTCACAATACATATATTTAAATTTGTTATACACATATAAAAATAAAGATGGGTTTCAGCAAATTAGTGACCTTCATAAAATCAATACTAGGATTAAAATCAAATTATACATACCGTCTTTCGACTACCGGTTTTGACTAGAGAAAGTTAATAAATCCTTTATGGGGAACACGGTGCGCTTCTATAATAAGCTTCCTAAAAATGCAACTAAACTACCTATTAAGAAATTTAAACTTAAATTATAAAGAGTAATCTTTTTAAGAAAGCGTATTATAATATAAATGACTATATTATTAATTATATATTCGTTGCTTCATTATTCATATATGATTTTATACACAGTAGTTTCCCTATTTACTTGCACAATTTTTAAAGATTTTAAATAATTCAAAACGTATTTCCGGTCTGCTCGCCCCTAGCGTGCCATCTTGACTTTTTCGCTTTTTTTTTGTGCGCGGTAACTATCACACGCGCCTTCTGAGCATAATGCCAAAAAAGAAGTGCGAAATCTCAGATTGAGAAATACGCAAGAAAAATAAAGAAAGTTGAAGAAAACTAGAAAAGAAGACGGAGAATTATATATCCGATCGATTCGTCTTCGGACGAAGAAGATTAGCAAAGTGTTTTTCTTTGTTATTTATTCATGTTGGTCGTTACCTACCTACTAGTGAAGTGAAAGTGAATTATAGTTTTGGGATGCTCTGGGATTGACTGCGAGTCAAAAAACTTTGTTTTTGTCCAGCTACAGTTCTCTCGGATTATATTTCTACTACTATAAACTACTGTTAACGCATAAGCCACCACATAAAGCTGCTACAACGTAGTCCATCAGTAGATGGATCAAACAAGTCCTGTCCGAGAGCGGTGTCAATATCAGTGTATTCGGTGCACACAGTACTCGCCACGCGTCTACTTCAGCCGCGAGCTCGGCTGGCATCAATATCGAAACGATTCGCAAGACCGCGGGCTGGACTAGCTCATCTAACTCATTTGCTCGTTTCTACAACAGAGTCATCCTGGACGAAGGTGAATTCGCACGATCGGTTTGTAATCAAAGTCGATCGTGTCAGTAAGTTAGTTACTTATAGTAAAATAATTATATAATTATTATTAAAATTCAGGATAAGCTGATTTGTAACTTAATCATATAAAATAAATAAGGTGTAATAAATTATGCTTTTTATTTCCAAACTTTCTGCTCTTAACATCTACTGTGTATAAAATCATATATGAATAATGAAGCAACGAATATATAATATATGATCAAACGAACTTCAAAGTGAAGTTCGATCATTATTATATGAGTTGCTTCATTAGAATATATGATCACCCATCCTTCCCGATGCATGGTTTTTCCCAGAATAATAGAAAGTTTTGTACAAGTTACATTAACTACTCTAAAACAATGAGCAAAAGTCAAGATGGCACGCTAGGGGCGGGCAGACCGGAAATACGTTTTGAATTATTTAAAATCTTTAAAAATTGTGCGGAGTTACCAAGTAAATAGGGAAACTACTGTGTATAAAATCATATATTCTAATGAAGCAACTCATATAACAATGATCGAACTTCACTTTGAAGTTCGTTTGATCATATATAGCAATGCATAGCCTCATGTCGCTCTGCCCTCAGACAGTTAACCGACACATTTGAAATGCATAAACTCTCTTGTATTATTTTTTGCTAGTTAAGGTAGTTATAAGATGGATCATGCAAAAAAACGCTAGGACCAGGACGAGTTTCTTGCCGGTTCTTCTCGAGCTTGTGTTAGGAAGAATTGGCACCTAAATTCACCTATGACGTTTCAAAGTGATTCTTGTGGTTGTATTGAATAAAGTATCTTTTGACTTTAACTTTGACTTTGACATTTCTTTTTGGACTTTGACATGTCTCTTAGACCTCCCCATAGATCTTAATAACTAGAAATCCAAGGGAGCCAAGCCAACCAAGCATGGAGACTATAGTCGAGAGCACGTTTGTTTTATTATAAATACTTACGGGTATTTATCGCGTTTATTTACCTATTTTTCCCGACGTTTCGACAGGTTTACACTCTGTCGTGGTCACGGGATGACTCATGTAAATAAACGCGATAAATACCCGTAAGTATTTATAATAACACGTTTGTTATGTTTCTTAGGGTTCCGTACCTCAAACGGAAAAAAGAAACCCTTATATTACCCGTATTTATAGTCCAGTCCATCCAAAGGTTGCCTGGCAAAGATCGCTGTTAGCGATATGCCCGCCTTTTATTGTCAAATTTTTTTTTTTGTAATTTTCTGTGTGGTATAAAGAAATGAGTGTGTATGGTATGTATATGTGTGTGGTATGTATAATAAATATCGGTCATGTGGTTCCCATAACAAAATCTCTGATTATTTTGGGGCTAGATGATGCTGTGTGAAATGGCCGGCATTATTTATATATTATTATATGGGTATATGTCCCATAAGACAGAAGGTACAGATATGTACAGCATAATAAACAATTTTAGGAAATACATGTGAAACCGTTGAGCTATCTAAAAACAGTTTAACACGACCTACAGATAGTTCAACTGATCATGATCACTGCCAGTGTGCAGCTTTCGCAAGAAACTAGCAGCATTGCGACGTTGAATGGAAAGAGAAAATCAGATATGTTTGCTAAAACCCTGACAAAGTAAGTGGTATCTATACTAAGCTTTTAAAAACACTTTAAACAATGCTTGAAGTATGTGTTAGCTCGATATTGCGTGCGCTACCTACTGTGGGACGTTATTCGAGATTTGTTCTGATGTAAAACAATAATGAGACTCTTGAAGCGGTAGCTGCCGCGAACACACAGGACAAGCGGATGATCCACAAATGCAAATCACGTAAATTTATTACCATAATTTTTCACAACAGATCATCTCAGTTATGCAGCGTTTAGCACGGTCATAACTTCGTTGGGTGACCGCTATTAGCATTCACATCTGTTTTTTTTATATTTGATGGATATTTGATGATTGTGGACAAATTAATTACTTGAAACAATGAAAGATTGGACACCATCTAGCCCAAAACTAAGCAAGCATGTACTGCTGCTGGAAACCAGATGGCAGTTCTATACCCTGTTACAATACTTAATTAGTTTTAATCACCCAGACACATAACAAACATCAATGTTCATCACATAAATGTTAGTCATAAATGGGAATCTAACCACAACCCACAGCGCAGAACAATCGCAAAATGAATATCAAACCAAATAAAACGAAATCAGAGATTTTGACATCTGTTGTGAGGCTTGACAAGCATCCAGCTGAGGCGCGAAATGAGCGGGTTTGACTCCCATTACCAGTCATGTTAGTTTGGTAGTAGTTCTGATTCCAGCTCCGTATGTCGTTTTGTCATTTCCCAACCAGACCAACATTTGTGTGATGAATGTGAGCCCGGTCTGAGTGTTATAAAGTATCATTAATTAGTTTGTATTTTGTGGTAATCTTTATTTTATATCTTGCATAAGCCATGGATCGCAGAATTACCAGTATTCGTACTTAATATACTCGTAAATGTAGGTAAATACTTAATTTCTGATTCATACAGCGCTGCATTTTTTTTATACAACTGCCAGCACACATGCCAGGTAGTAAGATGGTTACTGAATCTATGTATGACGTTTGTAATGCTAAGCACATGAATTCTTTTGTCTATTCAGTGCTTTGTCCAATGCTCTTCAAACCTACGCACAATAATGCTTGTACACTGCTTGGAAGGCAGAATATCTGCCACTGTTGTGGTTCTCACCAAGACGGACTCTTGAGCCTAAATTCACCTAGTCTGTAAGACGTTTCAAAGTGATCCTTGTGATTGTATTAAATAAAGTATCTTTTGACTTTGACTTGACTTGAGCCCTGCCATCTATTGTAAAGTTGAGGCTTAGGACAATGTATACTACTGTTTTTAGGGTTCCGTACTTCGAAAGGAAAAAACGGAACCCTTATAGGATCACTTTGTTGTCAGTCCGTCCGTTCGTCTGTCTCAAAAAAATTCAATATTTATTTATTCAATAAAATCACAAGGACCACTTTGAATCTTCTTCTTACATGCTAGTGAATTTAGGTGCCGGTTCCTCCTAACCCCAGTTCAAGAAGAATCCGGAAAGAAACTGGTCTGGTCTTAACACTTTTTTGTATGATCCTTGACAATTTTGTTACGGATGCCGAGTCGAGTTGGAGCTGATTCATCCCAAGCTTTTTTGTCAACTAAATAATCGGATATTTTATAATATGCTTTAATAGACAGTTTCTGTTTAATTAGGTTTTTAAATTTGCCAATCGACATATCTAAAACGTCTGTCCGTCAAGACCCTTTTTCTCAAGAATATGTAGAGGTATCAAGCTGAAATTTATTTCAAAAACTCAAGTCTACTGTCCCTTAAAACTGTGAAAAAGTCAAACTTCTAAGTCTACGAAATCAAAAGATATGGCTTTTTATGCCGTAAATTTCCGCAAATCACTTGCAAGGGAATCAAAACCTACAGGGTACTTTCCGTGAACTCAGAATCTTGAAATTTGGTACAAAGCAACGTCTTATAGCACAGATAAAGGAAAATTTGCGAAAACCGTAAATTTTTAGTTACATCATCCAACTATGACTCGATTGTCGTGATTTGTGAACATTTACTTACATATTATAACCTACATGTTAGTACGGAACCCTCGGTGTGCGAGTCCGACTCGCACTTGGCCAATTTTTTTATTTTTAGTCTACTTTATTTCGTAACTTAATCAACAAGAGTCGGTGACTCATACAAACCATGTTCGTAATACTTTTAGCCCGTGTGTCCCTTACAGAATAAAACAATAAAGCAGTGTTCAAACGCATTGGACGCAGAATTCTCGCAGTACCGTTTGCACAACAATCGCAAAGTTAAAAACAACTCACCTACTTAACCAGCCCCTTTCAGATGACTGCTATAGCCTCATTTCATTTAACTGAGAGGCATTTAAAGTCTATCGTCTGTTCTGTATGAACTTTTTTGTACTCTTACAACTTTGCATAGTAGGCTTTGTGCTCAACCTAGTTTTTGACGTAATCCACTCTGTTTAACTTACTGCACTAAGACAGAGCGGTGAGTGGCTTTAGCCATAGTTGGTATTTAGTATCTCTGCCTTCTGCGCTGTAGATTGTAGGTTCGAACCAAATTCAAATAAAAAAAAGCACTATTGAATACAATCAGGACCACTTTGAATCGTTTTACATGCTAGGTAAATTTAGGTACCAATTACTCCTAACCCAGCCCGAGAAGAATGTGTAAAATACTCGTTTGTTTTAAATTATTTATATATCTACATTTGACCAAGATCTTGCCTAATGGTAAGCGAAGATGCAGCAGACGATGGGGCACGAAGGTCTAAAAGACACCTATTTACTCTTGAATGTAAGAGAACCAGATTGGAGTTTTCAGAAAAGACAGACGATGGCAAGGTATTCCAATCCTTGGCTGTAGTTTTTCTAGTTTTGTAATGTGTATAAAACTACGCAAAGCGATTTGTGCGTAAGGGTGGTAGACTGACATGGAATGGATGGTACTGAACGGTACGTCTGCTTGTCTTGTTTCGTTTCGGTCCAAGCGCTTTTTGTATAAACCTTCTATATCTTGCAAATCTAAGAAAGGCCTTTCGTAGATTTGCAAGAAGAAGATTTGAAGAAGCATAATAAAACTTCTTCTTTTAGTTAATGGCATGTGACATAATAATGTCCATTTTGCGAGTGTCAAGTGTTTATATTTGTTTATAGTCAATTTGTTTGTTAATAAAGTCTCGATGGTCCTTTGTCAATTTTAGACGTCACGCGGAATGGCGTCTAGAATTTTCTTAAGATTCCTCGTCGTTAAAATCACATTGCACCACAAAACACATATAATTCAATTATCCATACCCGTCCTGTCGTCACAATTTATTCATTAAAATTCTGCCAAGATTAGTGAATAAAACATGCAATAAAACGGGTAAAAATATTAAATTTGCATGCATATTGTAAAATAAAACATCTCGCTATTAATTTGTTACAGTTTTCCATCAAACGATAATGTACTTTGCAGTGGTTTGAAGCCACAGGCCGAAAAATCTGGATACCCAAAAACTCTTCGAGGATTTGTAGTACCCATTTTGAGAAAAATATCTTGTTTTAGAAGAATAAATTAACTATTCTGTATCCTAATGCTGTTCCACTGGTGGTTAGTAAATATTTGATTTATGAGTTTTTATTTTGTAGGTGGGTAGATACTGATCAATACTTTTTGACTAGAAAAAGTAAATAAGTCCTTTATGGGGAACACGGTGCGCTTCTATAATAAGTTTTCTGAAAATGCAACTAAACTACCTATTAAGAAATTTAAAGCTTACATAAAAGATAGTCTTTTGAAGAAAGCTAATTATAATATAAATGACTATATTATTGATAAGAACGCATGGCCTCATGTCGCTCTGCCCTCAGACAGTTAACCGAATTTATAAACTCTCTTGTATTAGTATTTCGTAGTTAATGTAGTTATCGAGTCGAGTTTCACTTCTCGGACTTGGATTATGAATTGGCACCTAAATTCACATAGTAGGTAAGAGCTAGTTTCAAAGTGATCCTTGTGATTGTATTCAATAAAATATCTTTTGACTTTGTGTTATATTTATGGTTTTATTATTTCTGTAATGTTATGCTTAGCTTTAATAATAAGTAAACAATTAAGTACACAAATGTTGTTATATATTTTCTATATCACACATCTGTTAAAAAAGTTTGAGTTTTGTGATAGAGAGGAAAGCTCAAGATATTTCTACTACAACACACACTTCTCTAATAAATTTAGGATTACTTAGGACTAGGGTAAAAGTTTCAATGTGGCAACACCACCCACCTATCGTTCTATCTCACACGCGGCACGATCACCATGTGTCTATTGGTTTCTTTGTCTACGATGATTATAGTCAATTTGTTTGGTAATAAAGTCTTAGTCGATGGTCAATTGTCAATTCTAAACGTCATCGCGAAATGGCCGTCTAGAATTTTCTTGAGACTCCTCGTCGTTCAAAGCACATTGCACTATGATACACATATAATTCAATTGTCCGTACTTGTCTCATGTAGTCACAATTTATTCATTAAAATTCCGTTTAAATTACTGAATAAAACATGCAATAAAACAAGTAAAAAATATTAAATTAGCAGAGCTATGGTACTTTATGAAATGACAAACGAAGAATTGAAACACTATTAAAGTTATACAAGGTTAGAGTAGGTTATACATTAAAAATCTGCCAGTTAACTGTCAAAGAACAGATCAACATGAGGCCATTTATTATTACATTTAAACACAGGTTTTACTCACGTATTACGTTGTCGATGGAGATACCCATTTATTATTTTCCATAATATGATAATTTATATTGTACGCTATCTTCACAAGACCTTTATGTGACAAAACATTTGTGAGATGAACATTGATGTTTGTACTGTACCTGGCTATTCTACAAACATTTTATAAGTGTATTTTATCAGACATCTGGTTCCCATGGTATCCTATGCTCCGTTCATGGTATTCTATGCTTAGTTTGGGACTAAATAGTGTTATGTGGAAACGTCCACGAATATTTATATATTAAAACTAGCTGACCCGGCAAACGTTGTTTTGCCTTTTTGAAAATTAAAAAAAAAATTGGGTTGAGCCACCCTTAACACTTAGGGTTATAAAAATTATTTATAAACCTATTCTCAGACCTACTGAATATACATATAAAATTTCATCAAAATCGGTCAAGCCGTTTTGGAGGAGTATAAACACGAAAACTGTGACACAAGATGTTCTGTGACATAAGATTTTTATATAGGGATAATATAAAAGTCATTTTTGTGTTTGCTCGATGGTTTTTTAATATTACACGTAGAAAAGAAACAACTTATTTCTTAACATTATGGGATTGTCTATACGTTAATGTCATTTATATATAATCGCGGCAGGGAACTTCATGATTTATGCTTGGATGAAAAAGCCACTGTCCTTGGGTTCATGCAAGAGGTGTTGGAGCGTATTAACTTTGACGGACTCCTTTATTTTGAGCATAGTCATAATTAAAGAAAACAATTTAATTAAGGTGAGTTTCTCGAATTTAAAAATGATTAAAACTCACTACATATTGTTGTATGCTTGGCAAAAGTTCATTAACATAACAAAGAATGAAACAATGTAACGTCGGACAAAACTACTTGTTTTGCTAACCGTATCGAGCATTAAGTGTGGTGCAATAACTTCCACTGCCTGTGCAAGCGTATTCTACCCCCACAAGTGTTAGGTTAATAACAGCTTCTGAACAAATAGCGAGTTTCAGTATATTTTTTACACTTGCCTCATAGCTCAGTTGGTATAGCTCTGCCTTGTGTAAGTTTGTTTTACACCAAGGACAAATATTTCATAAAAAATATAATTATAATAATAATGCCGCACAACAAACACAAAATCAACTGGCCCCAAAGTAAGCAGAACTTGTGTTATGGGTACCACATGACTGATATACTACTTACATTCTTTTTTGTTTGTAAATACATACATATTATTATATTATATCTTTAATACATATCTAATTTATTGTAGTTAATTTTCTTGCCACTTATATATAATAAAACTTGTTTTTAACTTCTCTGCTATTTATATATTCTCACAGGGTCTGGTGACAGCTATGGCCTCGGCGGAATATCAGCGTCTACTGCGAAAACAGTATACATCATGTTGAGTCGGGGCCAATTTGCTGCTGTAGCATATACATACACATACCTAAGCATAATTGTTGTTGTTAGTGCCATGTGCCTTGTTCTTTTCCTGTGTTTTGTGTGTTGTGTAAGAAGCAAATGTCTATGACTATATGAACGCGTTGGTTGAACCGTATTAAATCCCTCATACGATCGACCATTGTCGAAAGCTCTCACTAAGCTGCAAATAGATTAGGATGTAGACCTCATCTGCCAGAGAACTTCATATCTACGTCCTGTTCTACCGCTGCTAAGTGTCCGGCAAAATAAAATATCCCCTTCTTTTTTTATATTTTGATAAAAAAGGCACATTATTTATTAGAATTATTTAATGACGACTTCTATGGCGCAGTGGGTGAAGGCCTGCCTGAGACGCAGAAGGTTGCGTGTTCGATTCTTGCGGCGGGGCAAAATGTTTGTATGATCTCCAAGTATTTGTCTCGGGTATGGATGTTTATTTATGCATAATATGTATTTACACAAAAGTAGTCATCAGTAATGTGGTTCCCATAACACAGGGTCTACCTACTCTACTCTACTTTGGGGCTAGACGGCGCTGTGGGAAATGCCCGGCATTATTATTATTAATTTGCAAAGTATTGTTGAGGGCTTTAAATAGCTGTAACGCTATTGTTATAGAGACACGATCACTGGTTGTGTAAAATATTTAGTCCTGAGTCTGTGTTTATTATACTCGTAATGAAGGCAAATTGCTACAGAACATGAATTCATACGTGATGCATAGGCGCTGCGCAAACGTAGACACTTTTTGTTGCCGATACGGCACATCATCACAAGGAACCTTAGTTGCTGTGTTCAGTAGCGGTAATCAGATACAATCGCCCATTGCTACTACTGGTACAATTCGTTGCTTGTTTTCCGCCAGTACAATTGTAAGGAAATTTATTAATCTTGCTTGTGTCTTCAACTGACGACTTATAGTTTCCAGTTGCCGACACCGAACACTTTTTGATCGTCAATGATTATGTGTTAAGCGGAAGCAACTGGACACAAAAAATGTTTACGTATGCGCAGGGAGTGGATGAATTCATACTGGTTCTATAGAAATTATATTATTCATCGGTTGCTTGTATCTGACGCAACACACAAAAGTGTCCACGTTTGTGCTCTGCCTAAGTACAATGCATCATCATCATTCATTCAGGCATATTGGCAGTGTTGACAGATGCTATGCTTCAACGCATTGAGTAGCAAAGTATATCTTTACTCTCTTTTAATCAAGTGAGCTCTATACGGATTGAAGGTAATAGCTAGTTTAAAAATATACAAGTATTCTATCAGTCCACCGCGAGATAAATGTTTAGATTATCTGCACTTATTTGTCTCGGGTGCATAATGTATAATAATGTATGTATTTACAAAAAAAAGTTGTATATCATGTCATGTGGTACCGTAACACAAGCTCTGCTTTCTTTGGGGCCAGATGATGCTGTGTGAAATCTCCGGCATTATTATTATTATTATTGTTAGTCAACTGGTCACTATATCATAGGTAAGTTTAGTTTGGGCCTAGATGGCGTTGCGTGCATTGTCCACTAAAATTTATTTATAAAAAAAATATTTATTTAATTAGGGTTTTATTTATTATACTTCGTAATGTAAAAAAGAAAACTTATAAATAACCTAGTTACGAATACAAGCAGTAATTTAATATGTAGTTAAATAGAATAGTCTGTTTGCAAAATACAAAAGTGATTTTGCGTGCTTCGGTTACACTAAGAACCATGGTGCCATAAAGATAAATATCGAATTACTAAGCACTTAGGAGTGTGCCTTTTGCTGTACCGATCCTGCTGTACCGATGGAGTTTGCAAAACTAAAAAAATTTGTGCAATATGTCATTTCATTCTTTAATAATTACATTTTAAAAACTATAAAGAAAGCCGATTTCATGTATATAAAAATACTTACTTAGTTTACTTAAATGACACATTTTTCCACCTATTTTGATGTAAAAACCAAACTACAGAACCGATTTTGATGAAATTTATATGGGATCAATCGAAAGTATACCCTTCACATAAAAAAATATATGGGATCAATCGAAAGTATACCCTTCACATAAAAAATTATATGGGATCAATCGAAAGTATACCCTTCACATAAAAATTTATATGGGATCAATTCAAAGTTCCCAGTTCTCAAAGTTTTGAGAGCCTCCTTCTTTTTTTATGTCGGTTACAAAGAAGTCACTCACTTCTTTGTAAGGGTAGTTATGGGTAAATAAATATGAGTGGACATTCCACACAATACAATCCAGCCCCAAACTATACATTGCTTGTACTTTGAGAATTAGAGAACTAATGGAATACTATATAACACACCGCCTGCCAATCGAAGCCATAACCTACAGCGCAAAAGGCACCAAAACGAAAGACCAATACAGGCAATATTTTAATTGTAAATATTGACTGGCCTGTCAGCTCAGTTGGTAGAAGCTCTGCCTTCTGCACTGTAGGTGGGTGGTTCGAGTCTGGGTCTGGGTGTCTGGGTGTTAAAAAGTTTCATAAGTATGTATTTAAAAATATATAAGTATTCTATCAGTCATCTAGTCACCATAATACAAGCTATGCTTAGTTTGAGACTAGATGGTGTTGTGTGCATTGTCCAGCAATATTTATTATTTATTTATTGTTCTATGTCAGTGTGCTGCTATGCCAGGTAGATATATTGCATTAGAGATTGTGTAGACCACACTATTTGAGCTTCCGTGCTTTAGATACGATGACGGTGGTATGTAGGTTAGGAAGGTACTAAAAGAAAAAATGTGCTAAAAGAAGTTTATTTATGTACAAAACAATCACAGTCTTATATAACATAAATGCCTTATAAAAAACAATGGCTGTTAAAACTAAATACTAAATTAATTAATGTCAAAATCTGTTAAAAATTCTACCTACGGTCGTCTATGGCTAAGAGGCACAAACTAAAGATATACTCATGTTTCCATATCGCTGCCCTCTAGAAGTGATCTGGATCAGTTGAACTATCTATATATCGTTTTAAACGGTTCTTAGATAGCTCAACTGTTTTACATGTGATGAATATTATTCAGTACATTTCAATAATTCATTATTATTCTTTATTTGCAGGATTGAAAAGCAGAAGCCTAATCTTACCTTAGTTTTAGTATTTAATATTAGCTTAGTTTATTGAAGTGAAAACTTCTTTTAGCGCGGGATGCATATTTTTAGATGAGGTAAACCTCTGGATTCGCGACACCGTTACCGTCTGGGGCACGATGCAGACGGCTGCCGCGCTCGCCCCATTTGATTATAAACCTTAATTCACATGTTTACAGTCTACTTTTGTATGGAGAAGTTTACTGAGTTAGGTTCTTTGATATATTATCTACATTCTGAACAAAAAATATTGCATCATCTGTGTTCGTTCAGTATTTGATTGGCAGTCGCCATAATTACTGATTTCGAAGTGATTTATTACTAAACTCTAACGCGCCAAAATAAGTTTTCACTTCTGTCGGCACTCCCGGAGTGCAACCCGATTTTTTTATTATTGTTTATTGGTTAGATAAAAATAGGTACATAAACAGTTTACTTGTAGTTATTTCGGAAAACGGGTAACTATCACTACACCATCAAATACTAGCTTATATGTTGTCTAAATCTGTTCCCATCTTTATTTATTGAAATATTAGAATATTATATATTAAAAAACATACTTTAACTCTCATCATCATTATTGGCCTTTGTTTATCTGCCAACTTTACTGACGCCACCTAAATTATCTTCAATAATTTAGGTGGCGTCAGTAAAGTTACAAAGCAGTTACAATTAACTGCTAAATTGAAAACATTTGTTCATGGATCCACTCCAGCAAGCTGAGGTGGGTGAAGTTTTATTCTCCACTGACGTCACTCTGATCAGTTCCACGTAGAAATCCTTTGAGTGAGGATTTCTATGTGGAACTGCAGGGCGATTATGGAATTCTCATACTATCAAAACTTTGATACTAATCGCTTTCAGTTACTATTCATGAATTGGTATTACGGAAGGTAGATGTTGATTGTCATAGATGCTATCATATGAATAGAAACCTAAGACCAAATAAATAAATATGAAGACGGAGCACCGCGATCAACCACAATAAAGGAATTCTGTGATACTTTTTGTCACGGAATATGTTACTTAATGTTTTTTTGTGAGATGTTTTCTAGACGACGACATCAGAGAATACATAATAGTACAAGTATGTATGAATATACTAAGACGAAGAAGCACAGTTTGGTTGGATGTGTATACGTGGGAGCTTGTATTTACACAGAGGAACATGGTTTTAAGGCTTCACATTGGTTATTCACGGCCCTCTTGTCTAAATATTTATTTGGTCTGAGATAGAAACCGAACGTACGTAATAGTAATCCATCTTGTCAAAACTGGTTCTAATTACAATCAAACTAATGATTTAAATTATGCCGATTGCTAATCGAAACTGATAGACATTGGTTGTGTCAAATGTTCCATAATCGCCATATTGATCCTAGTGTTATATAATTCATCGAAAATTACCAACCCGATTTTACAGTAAGATGCGGGTGTTGTGCCATTATTGATGATCCTCAGCTGATCGTTATGGAGTACAGCGGATGGTAAAAGTAAAAAACTTATACATTTTTTTTAAATCATCTGAAGAGATGACAGATGTCACGTCGCTGTATACACTAACTCTACACTAGATAATTGTGTGATTGTGATATAAAAAACTATCTCCTATATCGTAATCACATAATACTATACTATAACATTAAAGTTCGGCGTTTCTTTGTCATTCTCAATGTCTATATATTTATTTATTTATTAACTAGTACTTACATACATTTTGATTAACACGGGCTCCGTCAACAAAATAATACGTGAGTAAAGTCCGTGTTTATCAAAATGTATAGTACAACTCACGAAAGTTTTAAAGTGAAATAGTACTTACATGTCAATTACACAAAAAAATTACAATAAAACCTATGATAATACAATTAAAGAAGATGTTAAGGTTATTATAAATGACATGTAAGCTTCAGTAATAATAGAAAATAGTCAAGATTCTTCATTTGTCATTTCATTATGTAACATGGCACTTCTAAATTAATTATTTTTACTCGCGCTATGTTTTATTTAGTAATCTTAGCGGATGTTTATCAATAAATTGTTACTTCATGGCTCAAGTATGTACTATTGAGTTATATGTGTATTATGGTGCAATGCGATTTGAACGATAACCCAGAAACTCTTCTTCTTTTTCTTTGTTTATGGCATGTGACATAATATGTCAATTTTGCCAGTGTCAAGTGTTTATATTTGTTTATAGTCAATTTGTTTGTTAATATAGTCTTAGTCGATGGTCAATTGTCCATTCTAATAGTCATCGCGGAATGGCCATCTAGAATTTTCTCGAAATTCCTCGTCGTTCAAATCACATTGCAGCACAATACACATATAATTCAATTGTCCATACCCTTCCTATGTAGTTACGATTTATTCATTAAAATTCCGCTAAGATTATTGAATAAAACATGGAATAAAACGAGTTAAAAATATTAAATCAGCAGAGCTATGTTACTTCATGAAATGAATAAACGAAAAATCTCCCCAGAAAAATCTAGATGGATATCCTTTATGACGGTTATAATAGACAAATGACGATCGACATTCGATTAAGACTTCATAATCAAAGAATCACTCGACTGGCAAAATTGTCATCATTATGACACATGCCAGTAACGACGAAGTAGTAAATCGTAAAAAAAAACAAAAACAATAGAGAAGAAATAGAACTGATAGTAAAGTAAGCACCTGCACACTCAAACAGACTTCTCAGATAACCTCAGGCATTCAGACAGAATCACCATCCAGCCGTCCGCAAAACCATCACATACAGGGTTCTCATTCAAGAGGGCATTGAGTGCAAAAAGAGTACGTAATGAATAAATATGGCAACAGATTTTAACACCACATTAACTAATACATATATGATTATGAGATAGAACCTAAACGATGAACAAAGTGAACTTAAACAGAAAAATAAATAATATAAAACAATTAAAAAACGTTAACCCGCAAGATGGCGGATATAACACGATTTAAGGAAAATTTACTACGGAATTACTTTTAGCCGTAGTACCGTGGTCCATGGTACCACTGGTCCCCTCGTCTGTCGATGACCACCAAGTTGGCGGTTTTCGCTGGCGAGCCGTGGTGGTAGATCCACCTCAACCCACCGTCTCTGCTATCATTATGGTGGTGTCTCTCGCCGTGCTTGCCGTGGTTGTCATGCCCGGCTGATTGCTTATGACCCTGAAATGAAGACCAGCTGATTATAATAAAATCTGACGACGTCGACTACTATGTTCAGGGTCAGCAATCAAGTAACAGTAACAACGCGACAGCAATATCAGCAATATTGCGGAATCTGTATAAAGTCATAAAAATGATTTAGATATTACATCCGCCAGATTCCACATAATTCCGCCATAAATCAAACATATTTTAATTTTAGTTCAGTTTGGTAATTGATGACTAATAAGGAAAACGAATGAAGACACATTCGCCAGAGTTATTTATCTTGACAGACGAACTATATTCTTCTGGCGCTTCGGCGGCCGCTGCCGCAGCACGCTCGCTTTGCTCGTTCGCCTTGCACGTTGTTTTATATTATACTCTAACATAACCTAACCAACTGGTTTCGATCTGATTCATTTCTGTGGTATACTAATACCGTCACTAATATAAAGTTGGGCGCGTTCAAGTTTAATCTGAGAGACGTATTCGTAACTTTATGACAAACGCGAAATTTGTCGAATGAGGAAACATGAATAATATCGTATCGTCACAGGTTGAAAAAATCTGACGAATGCGGAAGAAATAAATTATCTGACGAATGTGGAATCTGGCGGATGTATCCTAAATGAAAAAAATATCTTATTAAGGAAGCCACTCTGTGCCTATTACTCGCCTGTCGCCCATCCAGACAAAAAACGCTTAAATCAGAGATATTGGCTTACAATGATAGTATTTGACTGCCGTGATTTAAAAAAAGGATAATTTTTTTGCTAGTAAAGTAAAGTAAGCACCTGCACACTCAAACAGACTTCTCAGAGAACCTCAGCCATTCAGACAGAATCACCATTCATCGGTCCGCAAACACATTCAGGGTTCTCATTCAAGAGGGCATTGAGTGCAAAAAGAGTACGTAATGAATAAATATGGCAACAGATTTTAACACCACATTAACTAATACATATATGATTATGAGATAGAATCAAAACTATGAACAAAGTGAACTTAAACAGAAAAATAAATAATATAAAACAATTAAAAAACGATAACCGTGTGTCCCGTAATCTAGAGACAGCTCTAACAAGACACTGGCTGTCAAGACAAGTACCTGGTTCAAGAATACGTTACCTCATTAGTAAGTGAGTGGCCTCCTTTCCCAAAGTACCCAGAGTCGCCCTTGGTGTGATAATGCTGCTTCATCCTTAGATTGTCTTTCTTGTACTTTCCACCCTGTGATGAAAACATACACAGATAAAAACGATTTCTTTAATTAAGACCTATGAGCTATTGACTAGTCTCTTAGCTCAGAAGGTAGAGCTGCCTTCTGCGCTGTAGGTTGTGAGTTAGATTCCTTCCCAGGACAAACATTTGTGTGATGAACATAGGTGTTTGTTCTGTGTCTGGTTATAAAGTATCATAAGTAAGTATAATATTTAAAAATAGATAAGTATTCTGTCAGTCATCTGGTCACCACAATACAATGCTAAGTTTGGTGCTAGATGGTGTTGTGTGCATAGTACACAAATATTTATTATTATTTATTAGCTTGTTGCACCTAAGTTGCATCAGAACTAAAGTGTCATGCATGCAACGGTGTTTTTCATCCCATATGCCACCAAATTATCACGATGATCTGTCTCTTGAGTTATTTGATTTGATTTGGTAAAATAAGTATTTTATTAAAGCTAAAATATTTACCAACTTTATAAAACAGAACAGGTTTTTTATTGCATCATGAAACTTCAAGTAGCTAAAGAAACTATCCCACGTAAGCAACCCACGTACCTATTAATTCCCTACTCCAGAGATACAACTTTAAACATCAAAAACTATCAAAAAAATTTAAGCGCTGCATTTTTTAAGTATTAAAACTTTAAGTTGCGAATTACCGAAACATCATGGAACTCCCTAGTGACAAACAAAAGTGTAAAATAGACGGCACCTCTGAGGACGACTAGTTGGTTGAATCAGAAAAAAGCGAGAGTTTGACGCTGTGCTATAAGCGAATGAGAAATCGATTACTTGCACTTGTCTAATGAGGATTCGTAACGCTTTTAGTTGAGAATGCAGATTTATAGAGCTAAGAAATCCTCAACATACAGTGTAAAAAATTTTGTTCTACGACAAAAACTTACGAAGTTATGATGAAATTACTAGCGAAGTTCACCGAGTGTTTGCCGCGGTAGCTCTGACGTCATAGGGACGGTCGCCCGCCAGTTATCGAATCGTAAAGTGAGAGGTTAGCTGCGCTCGGACCGTCCCAGTGACGTCACACGCACCCGCGTATATTGATTTTAGCGACAGGAATGGTATAATGTTTATTACTTAATATCTTCGTAAGTAATGGTCCGATTTGGATAATTCAAAATGATATATCATTCTTATGTCATAAATAATAATATATAATATTAATACTAGTTCTATTGAATTTTCTATAACTTTACTGATGTAATGTAAACTAAGCACTGCCATGTGATCAGATCATGTAAGTGTTTCGCTGAGTATTTCTACGACAGATTTTATAAAACGACAATTTAGGTGGTTTTAATTCACGAGCCTTACATGCACAAAATCTTAGCAACTTAAATGTATCAGTAAACCTGCATATGTAATTACTTGAAAACAATAATAATAATTAGTCTTGTTGAATATATTCTTATTCAATTTTGTTAAAACCAAGGTTCTAATACTTTCGTAAATTGATTATACTCTAAAAAGAGGTATAAGTTGATTTGGTTTCAAAACAAACCTTGAAGGCAGCAAAATTTTAATGCATTAAAACGCCGTCATTTCGCAGTTGATTGGTCATGAAATTCATGAAATTATTTCGTTTTTGCAGGTATTAGGCAGGGGTTAGAGGTCAGGAGAAAACGATATAATGTAAAATAAACCTTGGATATTGAGGACTAACTTCCACTAAAGCGATAATAAAAGTAAAATTGTGTTAAATTCAACAGGACGCATGGAACATTCGTTTTCTATTCAAGTGGTTACAGATGTTATTGTCTCAAAGCCTCGAGTGCAAATTGAGATACTTACATGAAAATGCAATACGTCTAGTGTATCAGTTGAGCTTACTATGCATCGTTTTAACTTCAAAGACAATATCCATTTGAAGCAGAGTTTAAAAATACTCGTACCTCAGAATGTTTCCGTTCCTTGTCGAATCCTCCATGCTTCTCCTCTTCCGCGGAGTCACCGTCTTCCTCGAAGAATTCCACCTTTTTCTCATACTCATCCTTCTTGTGGATATCATGGCTGCCCTTCGTGCTGTGTCCTTTGGTGTGCTTGCCAGATTCTTCGTACTAAACGTGTTGCCGATTTATAAAACGAGATAATGATACACAAAATACAAATTACTTTAATTCAAATCAGTTGTTGAATAACATGACGACAAGGGCACATTTTAATCGTTTTGCTTTCTGGGTGAATTAGATGGCGTTTCTCCTAAGCAAAGTCCAGGAAGAAAAAAACTTGTCTTGGTTCTTTGGTCAATTGAGACTACTTTAACTCGTTAGTACACAAAAACATAAGATTTCTCAGTATTCTGTGTATTTGAATGTGCAGAGTTTACTTGTGTGTTTTATTAAAATAAGACACCCGTCTTATTTTAAATAAATAAATGGTTAGCGGCTACCTCTTAGTGACGGAGTTAATGTACCGTTCAAAAGCATCCGACATGCCATAGAAATGTTTGAAAACATCGAACACGTAAATATTTGACAGAGATCGCCACATCAATCTGCCCTCCGAAATACGAAAGCGCTCTGATTCAATATTATCCGGTATTAACCTCATCATTACTTAAATTATTTGGTCAGCTTGCTATGCCACAAGTGATTTTACTATATGGTTTCCACATACCTGCGCATGTTTCTTGCCATGTTCTTTGTGGTCATGGTTTCCATAGTGCTCGGACTCCTCTTTGTGCTGTTTATCCACACCCCCGTGATCATCATACTTGCCGAGGTGATTGTCTTTATCATGGTGGCCCTTCGCGGTTTTCGTCTCTTCATGGTAGCCCTGGTGTTGAGAAAGTTATTTTTTGCTGTTAGTGTAAGATCTAAATTTATAGTTTTCTTTCAAGACTTCGTCCAAACTACCTATGAAAAACTCACCATTCTCTTAAATGTAAACTTTTAATACAGTGACTTACCGTCTTATACATACTAGCATACTACATACTAGGTGCAGCCCGCGGCTTGGCACGTATGATACCTACTTACAGAGTAGCATAGGTCACTTTTTATAAGGACTTTTTCACATATCCATGGAAATGCACAATAGACTGTCTAGAATCTACTTAAGCTGAGAGAGATGTCGGTATCCTTGAAAGTCTGGATCTCAACAGCTAGACCGCTTAAAGTATAGGTACACTTCTTTTGGTTTAGTTTAAATTCTGGGTCTGGTCTGCTCTTGTGTGTGTAATCAGAGAGTCTGACTCAGAATAATGTATTATAACGGCTGAGCCTTCTAAGTTATGTTTATTTATAACTGCGGTAATTTAATTTAATCTCAGAGACTCACAATCGTGCGATCTCTGGTATAATTGACTTGCAAACTTTGAAACTAACTTGACCCTACTATTGAGTTTGTAAATCACTTGTAAACTTACACGAATGGGGTTATGAAACCGGATTATTTTCCTTCTGCCTATAATGACATTTGTCTTGATGTCAATTTAGCCAGTGTCAAGTGGCCCAAGTGGTTTATGCACGGTAATATGTCGATCGTCATTTGTCTAAACGTCATTGCGGAATGGCCGTATATATTTTTTGTATTTCTAGTCATACAAATTACATTGCAATTTAATACGCTCACAAAGAAATTATCTACACATGTGCTTAGAGGTCGTGATTTATTGATTGATATCCTGGTAATATTACCCAATAAAACATGATATAAAAAGATAAATAAAAATTTACGGTTATTTCTTCATAAAATGGACAATTATGAAGCCGATTTACTAACAGCGAGCGGTGGCTTGCCTCAACTAAAAAAGTACTTACTAACTATGTATATTTCTTGTTTAGACTTACGGGACAAATCAACACCGCTGCCGTCTGGTAGTAATCCGGATCAGTTGAGATTACTAGGTATCGTTTTAAACGGCCCTTAGTTAGCTCAACATCTTCTATAGTGTCACTAGATCTTCCGGATCAGTTGAGCTTACTATGCACCGTTTCAAACGGTCCTAAGCTCAACATCTTCTTATAGTATCACCAGTTTATTCAAACCAGTGTGATGAAAGGATTAAAGTGCACCTAAAGAGACTCTTTTCATGCACTTGGCACATGTCTTCAATATTTTTTTTCGTTTTACGACTTGCCTGTTTCCTCGCGATGTTATCCTTCACTGTTTTTTTTATTAGGAAAATCAAACATGACCTGATTTAATAATAATAATAATAATAAATCATTTATTTCGGACCCATAGTCCATAGAACACAATACATAAAATACACACACGATAAAATACAATTACACAATGGAAACTTAAATAAAATAAAAACTATTACAGGTCTGTCCTAGACATGCTATTAGACTATCACCAGCGATGATACCGGTTTCAGCATCATCATCCAGTGGCCCACAATACTGGAGCGGCAGACCCAACAACATCCTGAAGCCGTTATTGTATTGGACGCGTAAGGCGTTGTAGGCTTTTTGTGTATATCTGGCCCACAGATTGCAAGTGTAGAAAGAAGTACAATACGCCCTAAAGAGTGTTATTTTGACTGGCGCAGTACAACGTGCGAATCTACGAGCCACCATATTACACCTCACCGACAACGCCCTACGCTCCCTATCAACATCTACAGTATCGGACATATCCTCAGTGACCCAGTAACCCAGGTATTTAAAATGTTTGACCTAGTTGAGAGGGGTACCGTAATGCGAGACCGGAGGTACAGAGTAGCTCTTCATACCGGCTTTGAAGAGAAGCAACTCACTCTTTTTTACATTATACATGAGCCCATGGGCCGCTGCGTATGTCTCACAAACCTTTAATAGCCGTCTCAGGGCACTGATTGATGGGCTCAGTAGAACCATATCATCTGCGTAGCTGATATTATTTACACTATGTCCATGGATAGAACCACCTCTCTTGGTACTACTAAGCTCAGCAATCAGCTGATTGGTGTACAAATTGAAAAACTTTGAAGAGTAATCCCCCCCTGCTTCACCCCGCACTCCAACCTTTACTCCTCACAGTGCGAGCCTGACCACCTAACCATGTTTTTCTGATTTGAGTACCAGAACTTAAAAACATTTATGAGATCACTGATCACTGTGGTATCTTTCACCAGCTTATCCCACAGGATGTCATAAGACACCAGGTCAAATGCCTTAGACAGATCCAGAAAACAGGCATATATTGGTGTCTTCTTGCTTGTATAGTATTGGACAGTATGCTTGAGGCACAGGATCGCAGTTTCAGTTGAGAGACCGGGTTTAAACCCAAACTGCTCATCTCGAATATTCAAGTGCTCTGTTAGGTGTTTGTCAAGCATACTGTCCAACACTTTCGCAACCACCGTGGCTAGAGATATGGGCCTGTAATTGGACACATCCGAGGCATCGCCGGTTTTGTTCTTGATGACAGGAATGACAATGGTTTTCATGAGCTCTTCCGGTAAGTAAGAGTGGCCTATGCAGAGATTGAAAAGCATAGCCAGTACCCTAGGCAGGTGAGCACCAGCATGTTGCAAGTGCTCTATACTGAGTCCATCATGACCAGGCGATTTTCCCCTCTTCATATTCATAATTATCTTTTTGACATCATCAGTATCAACCTTCACATCGGAATCAGCGGTTTGTTCAGTATTGAGCACCTGCCTACGCTTGGTTGACAAACTTGGCTCAACCTTAAATTGATCCATGAAGACATTGGCAATACATTGCGGATCAGACACGCCACTCACACTAACAGACAGACCACTTGCTGGGGATAGTTTTTTGGTATGTTTCCAAAAGCTGGTTAAATTTTTAGAGACATGATGTTTAGCTAATATGTCCATTTTAATTTGTTTTTGATTGTTCTGACATTAAAATGGTGTCAGAACAATCAAAAACAAATTAAAATGGACATATTAGCTAAACATCATGTCTCTAAAAATTTCACCATTTACTCTTAAAAACCTTTCTGGTCTCAACCATATGTCTGTAAACAGGCCCATTATGTGGCTTTTCATACATGAGCCAAGTATGATAGGCCAAACGGGCCCGCTTATGAGTGAGTTTGACGTTTGTTTCATCCTACAACATGGGCTCGCCTCCTATTTTTACCCTGAGCGGACTCAAAACTCTCAATTGATGCTTTTCTAAGTACACTTATCAAGTTTTTATATAATTAGTCTATTGCTAACCTGTGGTTACTTTTGTCACACAATTTATCACAACAATTAGTAAGTTCAACTGGCAGCTCTATTTTGCATAGTAATGTGTGGCAAAATGAATTAAAAAATTCTATTTAGCTGGTATCTCTTTCCCCCCAGGTAACTTTATTGTTAGGTTGTACATTATAATTAAAACATTTAGGTTTAATTAGGTTTATGTTACTATGCACTTCAAGTGGATACTGATCTGACCAGGATACACCGTGCCGGACACATACATTGATCACTGTCGCCCAGGCGGCCCTTGTCACAAAGCAATGATCTAGCCAGCGCCTACTGCCATGTACATCACTCACATATGTAAAGGTACCAGAGAGTAAGCTCAGTATTTCAAGGTCTGCACATATCCAATCCTGTTCACAGCAAAAGTCTGAAAAGTTTAAGCTCACGTCTTTAGGATCGCAAGGTTACCACTAGACCACTACTGCTCTCAGCTCAACAGCTCAACTGTTTCACATTTTTATATAATCGTTAATAATTAGTAGGAGCTGCTGGGCTCAATTCCCAGGTTATGAAATACAAATGAAATTAAACTTCAAGCTCGGAAGTTTGTATAACGAGTTTCTTAAGCAACATCTTTTGTTATTTATTAATAGTAACTTAGTAGCTTTTCTCCTGATATTTGAATAAAATGTATCTTTCAACCTTAATAAGAAGCATCTGTGGCGCAGTGGGCTATGATCCGGCTGAGACGCAGAAGGTTGCGGGTTCGATTCCCGCCGCGGGACATGTTTGTATGATCTGCAAGTATTTGTCTCGGGTCTGGGTGTTTCTATGTATAATATGTATTTACAAAAAAAAAATATCAGTAGTGTATCAGTCATGAGGTACCTATAACACAAGCTCTGCTTGCATTGGGGCCAGATGATGCCTTGTGAAATGTCCGGGATTATTTATTTATTTATCTCTCAAAAGCAAGATCAACTTCAAAAGCGAATCACTGTTTAAAATAGTGCCCTATTTGTATGTTAGTGACAAATAGCGACGGTGAACCTTAAGTAATTAGTATTATAATATTGCCTATGTATGTTAGACTTTAAGGTAAATATTTGATATGGTCATAGTTTGAAAGTATTTAACATCATATACTAAACAAGTGTTGCCTGAAATAAACGATATTATTATTATTATTATTATTATGAAGTAGTTTTAAGTAGTGTGCAGTTGAGCCGTTTATAAGTAACGCCGTTTAGGTCAAATCACACTTAATTGACAAATTGACAAACGGAAGTCAATCATTGGCCTTTGTTCATCTGTTGAAGATGATTTAGGTGGCGTCAGTAAAGTTCTTCAGTTAATTGCAGTTAAGCAGTTAATTGTAATTGAAAACTTTTGTTAATGGATCCACTCCAGCAAGCTGAGGTGGGTGAAGTTTCCTCTCCACTGACGTCACTCTGCCTGGGATTATATTTGATAGCGCAGGCCTTTCCAAGTACCCACACTAACCTCTCGACCTTGCCAACAGGATCCGCAGGAAAGACGAATCAGTACATGCGGTGTCGGTTCGGTTGCAGGTGCATAACGGCTGGCACCGAGCTGGGCTTGTTTCAAGTTTTCCTTCTCTGTTGCCAGCTCTTCTGTTAGTCAGCAAGAGGACTAACTACCAATAATTTGAAGATTATCGCAGTCGTTTCCATCAACAGTCTCCAAGCAGCGCTCACCTGGGATCAGTTCCACGTAGAAATCCTCACTCGAAGTGTTATATAATTCACCAAAAATTACCAACCCGATTTTACAGTCAGATGCGGGTGCTGAGCCATTTTTGATTATCCTCAGCTGATCGTTATACATACAAAAGCGTCTCTAAATAAGGCTTTTTAGGAACAGAATTTAAACTCAAACTGAGAATAGATCTGAGAACTATTAAGAATGAATTCCAAACCAACAAAAATCTTTAATTGTTACAGTATCTTACTGTTACATATAGTAACGGCAACTCAATCTGAGATCGAGTTTTATTTTAAAATATGAGCCTGAATTTAATCTGAATCAGTAGAATTGAGCATCGATTGAATGCCTATTATCTATTAAATGATATGTTGATGATGAATAGTGTTTTGATAACAATCTTTTGAGTGTTTTGATCTCGTCAAACCGAACCTGAACAATACACTTTGTCTCCCAAAACAATGGTGTTTAACAAACGTAATCATTACATGATGTTATGTTATTTCTGACTTAGATAAGTCAGCATTTCATTTTAGCGCCCAAGTTTAAAACTTGGTTTATGTTCGACACATGCTGATAATTAAACTAAAAAAAAGAATTATACGTTTTTAATAAAATGGACAATTTGCATATTCTAATATGGGTACATTTAGTGTACATGGTTTACTACGCAGAGTGAGAGTAGTAGGTCCCCGACACGGGTTTAGGTTTTTTAACCAGATGTTTATATTTCTGCAGCAAGGAATAAAGGTTAAGTAGGATAAACAGTGGATATACAAGGAGCGAGCGTAAAAAGCGAGAAGATACAGACTAGACGTTTTAGCACTATAAAAACAATTAACATTATTTTGTTAAAAATTTGATTACATTTTTATTATCAATGTTACCATAAATGTTAATAATTATTACATTATTGAAGTGACAAATACGACCACGTAACTTACATCAGGAGCGATAAAATATGTCCTATATACCAGGGTTTTTTTATTTTCTTGGTGGTCGGCCGATTCGGCCGAATCGTCGTAGTTCCTGTCACCTTTCAATAAATATTGATTATTTTTATTAGTTTGTGTTGTTATACTACTGCAGAAAAAGGGCAAGCAAAAGGGCAAGCAAAAGTTACGACTCTACAAAACATAGCATACGACAAGCGAGCTTCAAATAGCGCAAACTTTACTGCCTCATGCTTAGGCTTACTTATGCGTCTCCTGCATGTAGTTCACACTGCGTAGACTGCGTTTCTCCATTTGTAAATATTTAAATCAAAGTCAAAGTCAAAAGATATTGTTTTCAATATAATCAGAAGGATCACTTTGAAACGTCTTACATACAAGGAGAATATATAGGTGCCAATTCCTCCTAACCCAAGCCCGAGAAGAACTGCCAGGAAACTCGTCCTAGTCCTAGCGCTTTTTTACATAATCCATCTTATAATTACCTGAGACTATAACTATCTTTAATCATGAGATAAAGTCGGCAATTAGAGACCAACTCATCGCACCATTGTTACCTTGCCGAGTTGCTGTGGAACGTTGGGGAATGGGGACGTTGGTTGTAAATAAACTAATCAATTAATAAAAAAAATAGACTAAATTAGACTGACAGGTAATTAAAAAAAATAAGAGTCAATTGTGAGATGACGCGGTAGACCACGCAAGCGATGGCGACGAGCTGGACACCTTTAGCGACTGTCGGTGGCAGACAATGGCGTTAGACCGAAATCAATGCATAACTCGAGGGGAGGCCTTTGCCCAGCAGTGGGACAGTACGGGCTAAAAACAACAGCAACAACAACAAGAGTTAATTGCTGGACTTAAAACTATTAAAATGATTCATTTGTTTATGATGCCAATATCCTCTATTCAATGGACGTATACCGTTCACGCAATTTTTATCCAATTTGGAAAACAAAGTGTCATAAAAAGTATAAAAACTTACATAAAAAATAAAAACAGATATATCCAAAATTAGTTGCACAAAAAAGTTATCATGCTTTTAAAAGTACCAATTCAGATATTGCGTTTGAGCCGTGCTCAAAATATTAAGGGCTTATTATAATAATTTGAGAATCGTATTCGAGCTCGCCTATGACGCGTGGTTTTCTTCTTCTTTTTCATTTGATGACATCTGTCATTATGTTGGCACTTTACCAGTCTAGTCTAGCCTAGCCACAAACTCAGTCTACTTTTTCTTTGTTTATGGCATGTGACATAATAACCATAATGTCAATTTTGCCACTGTCAAGTGTTTATGTTTGTTTATAGTCAATTTGTTTGTTAAATTCTTCGTCGATGGTCAATTGTCAATTTTAGACGTCAAGCGGAATGGCCGTCTACATTTTCTTGGCATTCCTCGTCGTTCAAATCAGATTGCACCATAATACACAGTTAATTCAATTGTTCATACTTGTCCCATGTAGTCACAACTTATTCATTAAAATTTCGCTAAGATTACTAAATAAAACATGCAATAAAACGAGTAGGAACAATTAGATTAGCAGAGCTAAGTTACTTCATGAAATGACAAACGAAGAATGCAAGCTCGCAGCTATTTAATAAAGTGTATCTTACAATGACAGTTTGGCAAATGTCTTATTTATTTTGTTATAATATAACAAAGTTGCAGTCGATCGTCATTTATTTGTCATTCTAAATATCAAGGCGAACATTTTTATATTTCAATTTGTCTAGACTTGTCACGTTATTGGTTAAATGTTTGTCTCAATTTCCGCTATAAAATTTAAACGAACACGAGTAAAACAATTTTAGTAAAAACCTGTGTTGATTAATAAACAATATATCCGATCTAAAATAAATCAAATAAATATATGCTATATTTCAATGACAACCCATAAAAACCTCGAATGCGAGCCTGAAGTAAACCACAATTACCCATAGTTATTTCTACAATTATGGTCAAATAATTAGTATTTTTTATGCATAATTTAAAAAAGTATTAGCATTCTGCACTCCTTTTCTATATAAACTACTAGCTGCTGGCCACGGCTCTGCACGCGTGATACCTACATAAAAAGTAGCATAATATGTCCTTCTCCAAGGTCCCATCTATGTCTATACCAAAATTCATCAAACTCGGTTCAGCGGTTTAGGCGTGATAACGTGACAGACAGACAGAGTTACTTTCTAATTTATAATATTAGTAAGGATAAGTGTGTGAAATTTCATACATATCCGTCCGTGCAATTTTCGTAAAAAGGGGTACAAAGGTTTTGCTTCACGTATTAATATATTAATTATACGTATAGTAGGCATCTTAAATAGATAATCTGTTACGCCATATTTCATGGCACTTCACACCTCATGACATCGACGGCATTGTCATAAACATTTTATCACGCCTATGGCCAATAAATATTGCGACTAATTAGATTTGCCGATGGTTTATCGATAATATTACAACAATTATTTTTTTTATCGATGTTTTGAGCTGTTCAAGCCGTGGGTGAAATTGAAAGATTATTTAAAGATGCGAGTCTCTGTCAAACTGTCTGCAGTCGTTTAATAGTTTATATTATACGCTTTTTAGTAATATATTATATTTCAAAATTCGATAACACCATTGAAAAGTAACACGAAAACAAGATATCGAAATATCGTTTACTTGGATGACATATTTTTCCCAGCTATTTTGATTTAAAAACTAAATTACTGAACCGATTTTGATGAAACTTCTATGGGACCAATCGAGAAAATTATTATATATCTATACATATATGTGAAAGGATACAATTGTATCCTTTCACATGGAAAAAATATTTCTAATCGTTTCATAAATTACGGAGTTATAACGTTCTCCTTTTTTAACCAAATTCATAAAAGGAGGAGGTTCTCATTTCGACTGTTTTTTTTCCTTATGATGTCATTTAAGAGGATGTACTTCCCGATTGGTCCCATATAAAATTCATAAAATCAGTTCAGTAGTTAGGTTTTTAAAAAAAAAATGAAAAAACCATAACCAAAACTGAAACCAACCACTTGTCTAAAACAAAATTTTGATGTTTTGCTTTTTTATACTTGAAGACGGTTGTCTTTTTTATTTTTAGAACGTAATAATTTGAAAAATTAATAAATGCCACAGTAAATGGTTATATAGTTTCTAAGTAGGATTCACTTTGTTCTAGTAGATCACATTATTGATCGCGTATAATTTTTTTATTTATTTACGATGTTTTTTGAACAACCATGGTTTGTAGCTGACTGACCTAGCTATAAAATACTCGCTAATAAATAAAACAATATGAATTCTGCACCAAAGTAAAAAAAATATCAGTAGGATATATTTAAAATAGTTCTTACCTCGTATCCCTTTTTTCCATCTTCTTCGACACTGTCATAATATTCTGAGCCATGTTCCTGGCCGCCACCTGCCGAAAATAATAATAATTCATTTCGTGTTGAAGGAACTGAGCAACCTTTGCTGATCGCCAACCCTGATGTTGCTCATGGGTAAGCGTTCGTGGTTTGAACTAAGATTAAGCGTAAGTTTTGTCTTCGACTTAGCCTTAGGATGCCAGGGAGCTATTCTAATGCGTTAATGGTAATGAACTTTGCGTAATTTTTGACATTTGATGACTATTTTTAACCGACTTCGGAAAAGGAGGAGGTTCTCAATTCGTCGGAATCTTTTTTTTATGTATGTTCACCGATTACTCATAGACGCCTGAACCGATTTGGAAAATTATTTATTTGGTTCAAGGGGTATACTTGTGGTCCCGTTTAAATGTAAGCGAAATCGATCGAGCGGTTTTTAAAATATCAACATAAATATAAAAATTGTATACATCGATGATATTTTCGCTTTCTCCGAAACTTCGCTGTCTCATTGGAGCAGGGCGTTTATTTGGCCTACCCATATTATACATAAACAAAATACATCTACTTTCCACTAAAAAAATATATTCAATGAATTCGGTTTTCATTTTAGTTTTTTGAACGTATTTATAACCAACTAGCTGTTACCCGCGACTTCGTACGCGTATGCTTAGAATAAATAATTTTTATCTTTCGTAAAATAAAAATAAAACATAAAAAGTATCCTATGTTACTTCTAATACCTCCAAGAATTTGTGTACTTCATGATGATCGGTTTAGTAGTTTTCGCTTGAAAGCGTAACAAACAAACTTACATTCACATTTATAATATTAGTATGATGTATGAGTTTGGAGTCGATTATGTAAAACCGTCTTGCAAAGCAAACATTGTGATTTTCAATTATGTATTTGTTTTACTCGAGATATTTCGGGTTGTGAGAGATATTTTGGGTATATTGCCTCTTTATCATTCGAGCATAAACAATCTGTATAGTTATTAACCGACTTCATCAAAAAGGAGGAGGTTCTCAATTCGTCGGAATCTTTTTTTTTTATGTATTTTCACCGAATACTTGAAAACGCCTGAACCGATTTGAAAAAATCTTTTTTTTGTTTGAAAGGGTATACTTCACACAAAATAAATGGTGGTCCCTTTAAATTTTATCAAAATTGGTCGAGTAGAAAAATCTACGAAAATTTAAAAATTGTATACATCGATGATGTTTTCGTGTACTTCGATACCTCGCTGTCTCATTGAAGCGGTGCGTTTATTCGACTTATCCATATTTTATATACACAAAATACGTCTACTTTCCACTAGAAAATGTATAATAGAGTCAAATTTCATTCAATGAAGTCTTTCTTTTCTTTTTAGTTTTTAAAACGTTATTATTTTATATGTAAGGTTGCCATTTTAAATAAAATATAATAATAATAATAATAATAATAATGTCGGACATTTCACACAGCATCATCTGGTCCCAAAGTAAGCAGAGCTTGTGTTATGGGTACCACATGACTGATGTACTACTTATATAATTTTTTTTTGTAAATACATACATACATATTATACATAGAAACACCCAGACCCGAGACAAATACTTGCAGATCATACAAACATTTGTCCCGCGGCGGGAATCGAACCCGCAACCTTTTGCGTCTCAGCTGGACCTAAGCCCACTGCGCCACAGAGGTCGTCAAATATCAAATGACAATCGTCAATATTTAAGAAAATTTTGTGACCTCTTACTTTGCACAGTCTGTATACACTGTATAGACCTCAACATATTACTAAACTACCTATTAAGAAATTTAAAGCATACATAAAAGGTGGTATTTTGAAGAAACCTTATTATAATATAAATGACTAATGATAAGAATTGCTTGGCCTCATGTCGCTCTGCCGTTAGACAGTTAACCGACACACTTGAAATGTATAAACTCTCTTGTATAAGTATTTCGTAGTTAAGGTAGTTATAAGATGGATCCATATAAAAAAGCGCTAGGACCAAGTCGAGTTTCTTGCCAATTCTTCTCGGGCTTGGGTTAAGATGAATTGCTACCTAAATTCATCTAGTATGTAAGACGTTTCAAAGTGATCCTTGTGATTGTATTGAATAAAGTATCTTGTGACTTTGAAATTGTAATCAAAAACACATGCTGTAAATGAAGAATAGTTTGCAGTCATATTTAACCTACTTCAAAAAAAGGAGAAGGTTCTCAATTCAGTTGTTTTTTTAATTTTACTTCATAACTCCGTCTCCGTAATTATTGAGACGATTTGAAATAATATTTTTTCATGTTTTACATTCTGATTGATCCCATAGACATTTTATTAAAATCGATTCAGTAGTTTAATATAAAAGGTGGTAAAAATATGTCATCCAAGTAAACGAAATTACGATATTATGCTTTCTTAAGACTTTTCAGTGGTGTTAACCGACTTCAAAAGTCTCACAATTTGGTTGTATTTTAATAGGCTCTAATTTCATTCAAAAGTCTAAAAAGTCTAAAAGGATTTCTTTTTAGTTTTTAAAACGTAATTGTATTTAAAAAAAACACATTCAGGTTTCAATTTATGGAATAAGAAGCTTCCTACGACTGAAGGTAGGCGTTTATATCGTAGGTTCAAACATTTTGCTTGGCATGTTAAGAACCTATCCAATATGTATCTCGGAAACCGCTTGATATAATCTTATTGGCATTTAATTTTCCGGGCGTTTGGTACCGACCTCGGTCAGATGTCCACTTACCGAGAAAATAGGATTTCTTCAATAATACGTTATGACGTGTTGTAGATATCATCGAGCCCATTTTATCACTTTTATAATGAGCCTAAACTGGCCGTCTGCATTTCGTTACCATTATATAATAATAATAAATATTGCTGAATAATTCACAATTACAATCTAGTCCCAAACTAAGCATAGCTTGTATTATGGGAACCAAGTGGTTGATAAAATACTTAAGTATATAATCTTAAATACACAGTTACGATACTTTATAACACCCAGAAATTGATTTACTAATATGGCACTTAGTTGCTGCACCTGAGGGCCGACCGTGGTCATTTTGAACGTCTGAACCAAAGCTAAACCAAATTCAGAATTAAGTTTTTTAAACTTACGCGATCAGAACACATTATTATAAATATTTACGGGTATTTATCGCGTTTATTTCCCTATTTTTCCCGACGTTTCGACAGGTTTACACTCTGTCGAGGTCACGGGATGACAGTCATCCCGTGACCTCGACAGAGTCAGAGTCAGAGTTAGCAAAGTCGGAATGTTATTTTTGACTTATTTCATGCCGCGCTAATCACAATAACATAAACGATTTAGCTCTTATTTGGATTATACGTTTCATCAAACGTTGCGGGATCGCGTTATTTTTGACAGTGCTTTCAAACGAACGTATTTGATTGAGTACATATATTAGTCCTAGTCTGTACATACAGTAATACTAGCTAGTTCTATAAATTAATTTGCTCGATTGGCAAAATCAACGATTAAATCGTTCGGGAAGAATATCGCGTTACCATTTTGACATTCAGATTAGCCAAAAACTAACCATATCCAAACCTTTGCCAAAACCAATCCGTTCTATGGCAATTGTCAATCCATTCAATCATATGGAATGTCCGGTATATTTGTTGCCGAACAGGCAACAAATATATATGATAAATATAATTGTTTCGGTTGCCTGGAAGAGATCGCTTTTAGCGATAAGGCTGCACATTGTACAACTGTATTGATAATCATTATTTTCTTGTGTGTTCTTTTGTGTACAATAAAGTGTTTATCTATCTATATTATTATAATTACGTTCACAAATAGCGCGATCGCCCTACTGGAACGTACCGCTCGTGGTAGCGATGCCACCTGTCTATCAGTTTTAATCTGCAATAGGCTTTATTTGATGTGTATTACTAACGATCGGAGACTATCTCTATTTCTACTGATATCACAGCATGTATTACAATTAACATCTATTTTTCGTGATACCAATTCATAAAGTAGTAGTAAGCTGCTGGGATTTACGTAGTTATATAAATAAATAAATAAAAAATACCAGACAATTCACGCAGCATCATCTGGCCCCAAAGTAAGCAGAGCTTGTGTTATGTGTACCACATGACTGATATACTACTTATATACTTTTTTTTTCTAAATACATACATATTATACATAGAACCACCCAGACCTGAGACAAATAAATACTTGCAGATCGTTCAAACATTTCAATCGAACCCGCAACCTTCTGCGTCTCAGCCGGGTCTTAGCCCACTGCGCAAAAGAGGTCGTCATATAATTGACTAAAACTGAATATGAACTAGCACTGGGCATTAAATCTAAATTTATTGCTCTAGGTTAAATGATTTTGTATCTTGTATTGTTTTCTAGTTAACTGTAACTGTAACTAGTTAACATTTCTAAAAATTTCTGCAAGTTGTATTTTGTTTCTTTGGTATGTTTATCTGTCTGTCTGTAGTGTTTGACTGGTGGTATTTTGAAAGTTTCTTTTATAAAATGTAAATCTTTTTATTTTAAGTTAGAACTGTTTGTAAATAAGGGATGATGATTTTGTTTAAACAATAAAATAAAAATAAAATAATTCATGACTCGCCCCGGTGATCAACGAACTAAGTAACGTTGTACGTTGGTACCTGGATGGGTGACCACCATGGAATTTTCATCTGAGTGCTTCCGTGCTTCAGAGAGCCCGTTAAGCTTTCGGTCCCAGCTTTTCGAGGTAGTGACTGAGGTCTTCAGTTGGCATATTAACGCTATCTACAGAATAGGCCATTGCCTTATACCGGTTGTATTCAATCGCCATGCGCCATTTTTTTTTATACCATAACTAAACATTTACGTAACCTCGGTAGGTAGCCCCGTGATGAATCACATTTCTCCAATGAAAGCGTTAATTGAGAAAGTTCTTGCATTTGACTCGACCGAGTGACTTGAGTAAATAAAATAAATAGATAATGTCGGACATTCCATGCACGATTACCTAGCCCCAAAGTATGCAGCGATTGTGTTATGGACTACATGACTGATATACTACTCATAATATGAATATTTTTGTGAGTACATAATTGTTATACATGTAGTTTCTGGTCTAGAAACCCCTAGACCCTTGACCATTTGCCCCGCGGCGAAAATCGATCCTGCAACCTTTTGTGTCTCAGCCGGGCCCACTGCGCTACAGAGGTCGTCAAATTATTGAATTGTTTAATTACGTAATCGTATAATATGGCGGATGAAACGTCCCTAAAAATGAAAAAACGCGATCGATTTCAAACATTTTAACTTATTATTATAGAATATCAAGCAATATATTTTTCAAGATTATTAAACCTAAGGGTTTTTAAGGGTTGCGTGTGTTAAAGTTTTTATAAATTTAAACGCTAACGACGCAAAATACATACTTTTAGACGCGGGATTAAGCACTCTACTATGAAGTGGTGGTATAACGCTTGGAATATCTGGACATCCCGATACTTAATTTTAAAGAAATAAAATTTGTAGTTATTAGTATGGATGTCGAGGCATTTATCTAATAGAGGGCTATATTTGGAATAACTAATCCGATTTTTAAAAAGATAACTAGATTTTCCGGAGTACATATTTTCCCGAGTACTTATTTATATAATATATAAATTTCCTGCGGGTCCTGGCAAAGTCAAGAGGTTAGTGTGGGTACCTGGGAAGGCCTGCGCTATCAAACCGAATCCCAGGGAGAATGGCGTCAGTGGAGAGGAAACTAAACCCACCTCAGCTTAAGTGGATCCATGAACAAAAGTTCTCAATTACAAATATCTGCTCATTTACTTGACTGACGACACCTAAATCAATTTTCAACAGATGAACTAAGGCCAACGATGATGATGAAACCTACCTCTTAAAACAGTCTAATATAGAGTGGTTGTAAAACACTTTGGTATGTTTGGACATCCCCAATAAAACCCCAATATTTACAGAAATAAAGTTTGTAGTTTATTTTGATTTTGCTAGAATTAATGTAGAAGCATTTATCTAATAGGGAGTTATCTTTGGAACTAATAATATGATTCTATAAAAGATACCTAGATTTTCCAGAGTACTTTTTAATATAATATATACTACTCTTCAAAACGCGAGGCTGAAGTCGCGAGCGGGACAGCTAGTAATATTATCAATACGAAAGTTTGTGTAGATGATTGGATGTTAATATGTTTGATTGTGCCTAAACCGTCTCGTAACGGCTGAACGGATTTGGACGAAACTTAGATGTAGAGTCAATCTTATAAATACACACCAGCTAATGATCTATTGCCATCTCTTTTCTTTTCTTGAGAATAACAAGGACAGAGCATTAAAGCACCACGTTAGCTAAATATGTAATTTTAGGAGGGTAGTCTAGCCTGAAATAGCAGTTATTTTAGCAGTAGTACGCATGCAAAGCCGCGATTTGAAGCAAGTAAATAATAAACCTCTGCTTTAGCTACATTTAGCGCAATTAGGTATTTAATTTTATTAAAAAAGTTATCGTATAAGGCAATTTGTAGGCGGACGCTCGGCGCCACGATGCCACGACTCTGTCACTGAGAGATGGCAATGGCATTGTATACTACAGTACAATAGTATCGCAACACCAGTAAAATCAATTTGTTAGAAAACTTCAAGTGTACCTATGTCTAAGTACGCGTAAACTTCTAAAGTCATCTGACCTATAAATTCAACTTAACTAGTGGCTTTGTGAGCTGTGGACATCTCGAATATTTTTCGAAATGACTGAAATATAACTTTTTTTACGTTTACATCCCCCATATCTTCGTCATTTTGAAAGAAATCCAAAAACCGAATAAACAAAAAAAAATATATTTATAGAACCTGCTCAAAAAATTTGACGAGAATCAGTTGAGAAATGCGACCTGTAAAGGAGAACATCCGGACACACCCAAAATCACAAAATTAGCTATTGTCTGATTATAAGATAGGTAAACTTTGATTAAAAATCACATTAATTGTGGTGCCAAAACACTATGAGTACTTAATTGACAAGTGAGACAGCGAAAATAAGAGTTGGTTGTCACTTTTTTAATCGACTTAAAAAAAATTAGAAAGTTCTCAATTTGGTTTTATTTTTTATTTTTTTACCAAATCATTTTTTTAGCTGAAAAGATATACTTTTAATTTCATCAAAATCGGTTCAGTAGTTTGGTTTGTAAATTAAAATAGCTGGAAAAAATATGTCATCCAAGTAAACGAAATTTCGAATTTTGCTTTCCTGTGAATTTACAGTGGAGTTTACGAATTTCTAAAAAAAGATAAAAAAAAATCTTTTAAAGTTTTACTTAAATTCAAAAAAAGGAGGAAGCTCTCAATTCCGTTGTATTTTTTATTTGCTCAATATTTATTTAATGAAATCTATTTTGTTATTAGTTTTTAAAACGTAATTATTTTAGATCGGAGAAACATCATCTCTCATCATCTCTCGTCATCTCTATTTTAGTAAGTAACACGAATGTTCAGAAAGAGTGTAATGTGTCGCAATCTCATGTTGTTTCTCATCTTGCTTTTCTAGGTTCTCGTTCGCAGTTGATCAACTGTCTTTTGTGTACTATGTGGTCGGTCTCGGTTCAACTGCAAATCTAATTTGTTCTGAAGTCACTCTCGCAACGCCCGACACTAAGGGAAATTCATTTGAAGATCACCAGTGATTTGATTGTTTACTTCATAAACATAAAATGTGGTAAATTTAAAAGAGCTTTACGTTAAAAAAAAGATTTATGGGCTTTACAAAGAAGATTTATAATATAAGTAAGATAGGATTTGACGACCTACGTGGTGCAGTGGGCGATGACCCGCCTGAGATGCAGAAAATTGCAGGTTCATTTTCTATATGATCTGCAAATATTTGTCTTGGGTCTGGGTGTTTTTCTATCTATACCTATAAAAGAACTTAACCTGACTGACTGACTGATTCATCATCGCTGAACCGAAACCGCTGAAGCTAGAAAACTGCAATATGGAAGGTAGCTTAGAAGGTGAAAAGGAGTGAAAACGAACTTTTTAACGCTCATCAAACTCACCCTGTAGTATCGGTGTCTTCGTCAACAAAACAATAATTATTATTATAATCGTTTATTTCAGGCACCAAATAATGGTACTTATAGGTAACAAATATATTCGCCCATAGATAAATACCATAGTCAAAGTCAAAGTCAAAAGATACTTTATTCAATACAATCACAAGGATCACTTTGAAACGTCTTACATACTAGGTGAATTTAGGTGCCAATTCATCGTCTTGGTCCTAGCGCTTTTTTATATGATCCATCTTATAACTACCTTAAGAACGAAATACTAATACAAGAGAGTTTATACATTTCAAGGGTGTCGGTTAACTGTCTGACGGAAGAGCGACATGAGGCCATGCATTCTCATAAATAATATAGTCATTTATATTATAATAAACTTTCTTCAAAAGACTACCTTTTATGTATACCTTTTACCTTTACCTTGTATGCTTTTAATTTCTTAATAGGTAGTTTAGTAGCATTTTCAGGAATCTTATTGCACCGTGTTCCCCATAAAGGACTTATTTACTTTTTCTAGTCGATACCTAGGGATGTATAATTTATGTTTATTCCTAGTGTTGATTCTATGAAGGTCACTATTTTGCTGAAATAGTTCTTTTTCATAAAGAACTAACATACATACAAAATATTAAAAAATCCTGAACGCGACACCTTTCGGCCTGAACCCGGTGTCCATGAATGACGAGTGTCGATTCGTCGGCACTCTCACCATAAATGAATTGAAAATCACGTTACGGCGAGATTCCAACTTCACGACTCTCATAGTGAATACGTGTGTATTTTAATGTATAGTACAACTCACGAATGTTTTGAAAGTGAAAGCAGTTGGTAGTTGCTATTGAGGGTATATATATACGGTTGATAAGGTTACTTAGCTAGCATAATAATGAAATTCGATAAACTCTTGTTTCATAGACTTTAATTGAAAACTAGAACTTCTATTTCCACATTAGCGTAAGCTTGCTAAGTATAGTAAGCTGTCCCGGACGTATAGTAACGAACATTTCCGCCTACCTTTTTCTTAAGCTATCTAGAACGTAGGTATATCTGTGGCGACCTCTGTAGCGCAGTGGGCTTAGGTCCAGCAGAGACGCAAAAGGTTGCGGGTTCGATTTCCGCCGCGGGATAAATGTTTGTATGATCTGCAAGTATTTGTCTCGGGTCAGGGTGTTTCTATGTATGTATTTACAAAAAAAAAGTATATAAGTAGTATATCAGTCAGTTGGTACCCATAACACAAGCTCTGCTTACTTTGGGGCCAGATGATGCTGTGTAAAATGTCCGGTATTATTATTATTATATCTATGAGTATCTTTGTATACCCTCAGACAGATTCCGTGCGATAGTTGACTGCGTAGATTAGTAGTACGTATGGGTATCCCTCTATCTTCTTCTTCTTCTTCTTCTTCGATAATAGTATGTGTCATAATAGTGACAATTTTGCCAATGTCAAGCGTTTATGGTATGTCACAAAGTCGTATCTTGTCGTTCGTCATTTGTTATCACTACATAGTATAAAACAAAGTCGCTTCCCGATGTCTGTCTGTCCCTATGTATGCTTAGATCTTTAAAACTACGCAACGAATTTTCATGCAATGTTTTTTAATAGAGCGATTCAAGAGGAATGTTTATATGTATAATACAGGCATAATATCGTAGAGAAACACTGATAGTTTTAGAGGTTTCTAATGTGATGTCGTAAATAAACACATTTTTTTGTGCTTACATTGCAAACGCTGGCTGAACCCTACGAGATAGATCAAAATAATGTACTACAGTATTGTACACCTTAAAAAGATCTACAAAAAAGTCCGCGATGGAATATGTCTATCTATTAGATTATGTTATTCTCTTAGATAACGTTGTTTATAAAGACATTCTGTGTATATGTCTGTTCTGTTCTGTTAAATGTGTATATAAAATATTTACATTTTAGTATGAGCATTGCACCCGTGAGAAGCTGGGGCGGGTCGCTAGTTTTGTATAAAATGGTGTCTTTGATATGAAATAACTATAAGTACGGATTATTTTTGATCGAATCACAGTTAAACGCAGAGCTTTTTATCCAATTATTCACACCCGAGTCAATAACTCTAGCTCTACTTAAATAAAAACGCCAACATCTATATAGATAAAAGGCGATGTATGTATGTTTCCTATAACCTCCAGACTCCAAAACGGTTGTACCGACTTCGATGATTTTTTAATGATATCTTCAGATTGACAGGTGATCCTGTGTAGTTTGGTAGCGAACGGATCAACAGAACTTTTTTTTTGCGTCGATGACATTCCAGCTGTCGATCTGCTATTGTTTTCATAACCCGGATTATGTTGACAAGTAGGTATGTAGTATATTTTAATTCAATTATTATATATTTCAAAATGACTCTGTGTCTGTCAGTTTTGTTTGTTACCTTTTTAAGGCTCAACGGCTGAACGGATCTTGATGAAATTTGGATATAGGTTGTATTTTATGAACGGACATTGGCTACTTTTTATGTATGTACTTATGCGAGCGGTCACAAGCTAGTTGCTAATGAAATCGGAAATATCTCAAAAAAAAAACTAAACTAAACTAAAAAATATAAGAGCGCAATGTTTACTTTGCAAGACGCCCAAAAATAATCCTCTCTCTACCTTATGATTACAAATTAGTGGCAATTCGGTTGGTTCAATTCTAAAATTAGGAATTGTCTAAAATATATTTAGTTAGTCATAGCATTTGTAAAACCTATTCGGTTGGTACCATCTAACTAAATTAGGAACGCTTAATTAAGTTAGATAGAATTAAATTAGGATAGGATAAGTTGGTAGCAGGAGAATACCAAAGGTTAATTAGACAGTTCAAAACCTAATTTTAAATAAAATTAGTTAGGTTAGAGCCAACAGAATTGAGTCCATTGAGCTGACGTGGCGTTTAAATATGATCCGTCCTTGTCATTTTTATGTCAAAGAATAGAGATAGCAAGAGATTTAAATAAATAAATACATTAAATAATATAATAATAAATAATAAATTTAAACAATTGGGAAAGAGTGGGTTATATGATGGACTCTATATATTTTTTGTCTTTCCTGCGGTTCCTGTCGGCAAGGTCGAGAGCTTACATTAAGGCTTACCTAAGACTTACTACGTAAGTCAATCGAAAGCCCAAATCTCTTTAAATCACGTGTCACGTATGTTAATCACGGGGTTTTATTCCGATTTTTAATTTATAAAGATTTGTGTACCTAAATATTCAAAAGTAGTATTATCATTTATTATGTTTCGAGATTTTTTTTGATCTTGTGTATACATTAAGTTATTATTAATTATTTTTAAATGCTAGTGCAGTATAGAAAAGAGTGGAAGATAAAACGATTAGAACGATTACAGGCTCTTAATAAATAATGCCGGACATTTCACACAGCATCATCTGGCCCCAAAGTAAGCAGAGCTTGTGTTATGGGTATAACTTGACTGATATACTACTTACATACTTTTGTTAATATATACAACTTTTTGTAAACATGTTATAGACAGTAAAACCCAGAACCGAGATAAATACTTGCAGATCATACAAACATTTGTCCTGCGCCGGGAATCGAACCCGCAACCTTCGGCGTCTTAGCCAGACCTTAGCCCAATGCGCCACAGAGGTTGACAATTTATATCATTACAGTATATATAACGCAGTTAACAAAGTCAGTACCTATATATAATAATAATAAATAAATAGTTTAATATCTTTATTCATTAAATATTTTACAATCGTATTTGAATGACAAATTACTCAAAGATGGGAGACTTTCAACTTTTTTGATCATGTTCTAGATCTAGGCATTCCTTTGTAAATGAGTTCAGCTTGTCTCGTCATTGTCGTCACGGTCTGCCGCTTGGTCGTTTCCGTGGGATGCTGTTAAAGTTTTTGCCAACAACTTATCCGACATATCACAGACGTGGCATGCCTAATCCCACTACACCTTGCCAACTTATTGCCCAAGAACTTTAATTTGTTGAACGCAGTTCTATAAATCTTAACGCATCGAATGTTTGAGTTTAAGGTTACTGCGTTCCATAGCTCACTGGTTTGCTACTTGTTAAAAAATGAAAGGAATAAACGTTATTTAATCAAATTATTTACGTGCTATCATCAAATAGGAATCATTCAATTGTGGTCGCATTCGGAAGAAGGTTCGAGAGGGTAGTGAACTAATGGTTTTTATAATCTGTGGTCGTGGTCACTGTTCTATAAAGTTGATTGCCATGGTCTTACCACCTGCCGCTAGACTCACTCAACCAGCAAGGTTCAAAGGTTGATGTACTAACAAAAAAACATGTGCGTCTCGGGACGCACGACAGAAGTGATAACTTAAACTAATCTAAATAGCGCTGTGGGATAAAGTGAGAGAGGAAGAGCCTGACTACCGCTGCCGTATGCGTGAGAGAAAGGGAAGCCAGGCAGCCTGGAGCCGTAACGCGTTACGTAACGAAGCGGTTTACTCTCCCATAAGAAGTTATCACATCAAAATGTAGCAACTACAAATGTATAAACTATACCAGTACGATGTGTGTGTGTTATATGTAAAGAGGCATAATATTAGCTGGAGAGACTGCTACAAATAATACTCGTTATTTAAAGTGAAAATTAAACACATGTTTATTTATTATTCACGTAAATATGTTTCTATCATGGCTGGTCTGGTCTCTCAACTCAGTTGGTAGGAGCACTGCCTTTTGCGCTGTAGGTTGAGGTTTCGATTGCCTCCCGAGACAAACATAGATGTGATGAACAACAATTTTTGTTATGTATCTGGGTGTTATAGCTTATAAGGCATCATAAGTATGTATTTAAAAGCATATAAGTAAGAAAGAAAGAAAGAAAAATATTTATTCAGCACACACGAAAACGTAAAAGAACACAAGAACGGAAAACAGACTAAAACTAAGCTTCAAGGGGAAATTGATACAAACACATTAAAACAAACAGATTATTTATTTATTAATGACCACAGATAACATAAATCATTATGCTTTCTATAATCATGACTACCTAAACTGAAACAGATAGACGTAACACGTTTTCTGAACGCAAGAAAAATGCGAGCAATCGTTAAAGCGATCTAAAATGACTGTGGCTATACTCGTAGTTTAGAAACAATGACCTTAATAAAGAGTTTTATTACTTCAACTTTTCAACTGAAGTTTAGCTTTTATTACATTACTTTATTGCGAAGACATAATAAGGTATCGTTGGGGAACCGATATGCAACCCACAATGTTGAAAGTTGAGACACAGCCTACTAAGCCCACGGTTCGAGTTAAATCGATTTGGCGGGTAGTTTTCAGATGAAGCATCTTTAGCGTAGGCGTTCAGGCATTCTGATAGTTTTAAACTGATTTAATAGGCAAGTAATGATGTTAGTAATCTTTCGAGTTTAGTCATCATTTTAGTAACAAGTTGTAACAACTGTTGAGAACCGTTGTGGCGCAGTGGGCTAAGGTCCGGTTGAGACGCAGAAGTTTGCGGGTTCGATTCCCGCCACGGGATAAACAAATTTTTGTATGATCTACAAGTATTTGTCTTGGGTCTGGGTGTTTCTATGTATAATATGTATGTATTTACAAATAAAAAAGTATATAAGTAGTTTATCAGTCATGTGGTACCCATAACACAAGCTCTGCTTACTTTGGGACCAGATGACGCTGTGTTAAAAATGTCCGGCATTATTTATTATTATTATTATTTATTAACCGAACGCTTTTTTGCATCAAAGAGCTCGTAGAACGATAGTTTGTAGTTTGCGATTGGCCGAATCATGAGTCTTGGATTAAGGATTTGGCTAAATAAAGTGTTAATGTAGAACTTGAATAAGAAAACGGAATTAATATTTCTTAGCAAATGATTAATAATAATGGCCTTTATTAAGAAAAATACTGGCTTCTGACAGGATTTTGCTGTTGGAATAATTAAGTGAGTGAGAAAAGTGAAAAGTGAGAATATGTAATTGAGAGAGACGGCGTCAAATCTCATTATCTAACAATTCGGTGACAATGACATTTATCTCACATTTTCAAACATGAGGCTCTAGAATACCGTAAAAGGTTATTTTCTCGTTAACGCTAGCGGAGTCAACGTCAGAAATAGTGTTAATAAAGCTTCTAATAGAAACCGCAAAAGCCCATAACCTCTAAATTAAAAGACGGTCGTGACTTATCAAATGCACGCGGATGCCGCCTAATTTACAACCTAGTTTTTAAACTTATAGCATGCAAGGTAGATGCGAGTGTTGAGATGAATGTGTGCTGAGAATAGTCGTATAATATGATTGAGTAGGGAAAAAAAAAAGTTCACACTTTTTTCCCAAAAAAAATTTATTGAATGACTCTATAGAAGAGGTATAACTTTATACCCACACATGTAATACACAAGTAATATACGTATAACGTTGTGTTGAGGAGTAGAAGGTTTTTGTGGTATAGGCATGTAATTAGCAGGAATGATGCTACGCCAGCGTGTTGCACTGTCTCGCACTCGCAGTCTCCGCTGCCTCGCACCCTTGCCACTTTCAACAGGCTACCAGCTGCTAGCCCAGATTGTGTGTATAGCATGCATGTAATCATGTAGTACCGACCCCACTTAGGGGAGGTAAAGGCAAAAAAAGAAGACTATACCTTCTCTAGTTCATAAATCGATTCTTTTTTGTAAACAAAGAGGATACCAGAGTAAAATAATAGGTTACTAAATTAGGCCAACAAATTTTCACTTATTGATTGTTACTCACTCAATTCTCAAGAACATTAAAATAATTTTAATAATTAATAATTAATCATAAAAAATAATAAAATTTTACCACTGACACTCTTTGACAGTGATTATTGTGTTATGAATCCAAGTACAGTAGATAACTTGGTTATTAACTTATTACGATCCAACTTGCGCTGGCGTGGGTACCTACATGTTAAAAGGCGCGATACATTTCACCTGCTTTTCGTAATAATCGAAATACCTACCATACTCGCGAAACCGCGGAAATGTTACGTAAAGGTAATTTCACGGTTAGTCATGATTACAGAAACCCGAATTTAATATAAAATCAATGTGTTTCATACCATCTAATTTATATTACTTGTAAAGCAGCGTTTACACGGGCTTAATACTAAAGTTACAAACGCAAACACAACCCGCCTGGCGATTATGTAACAATCTTCGATAAAGAAACTTCTTCTTTTATGTTCGTGTATGACTTTCTAAAGTGCTTTTAAGTAAACATTATGTCAACATAATATAACTAAATGGGAATAAATGGCTTTATTATTACTCTGTGAGGTTTAGACAGAGCTAGTAATCATTTTACCTGTAATTTATTTCGAATCTATCAAAGTTTTTTAGCAAATTGATAGATCGGGAACTTGGGTCTTGCTTCCTAAAAGTTATGATTATAAAGTATTATAATGGACTTCGTAACATCATATTCTGGTTAACGTCTAGATGTAACCTGGATGATAAAAAGACAACCTGGTCGTAAACACTTTCTCTACAAATTGATGTTCCGCTTTTTGTCGGTTGTTTTTTTAATCTCCGTTCCAATTGCAGATCAGAATTCGTTCAGGCAGGTAAATATTCAAACATTTTAAATCCTTTGTGCTAAAGCCTATGGCCAAAGTAGACGAGTTTGACATAATTAATTGTTTGTAACAAAATCTTTTCCCCCACTTTTTTAACGGCCTTCTTTTATTGATTAACTAGCTTCGCACGCATAGTACATACATAAAAAGTAGCTTATGTCCGTTCATACGACACAATTTATATCCAATTATCCAAAATTATATCCAATTTATATTTATTGTGGTTAAGGTATCGATATTTTTATGTAAGCATGGTTTGGTTAGGCCTAAACTCTAGAGCCGTAATCTAGAAAAACCACAAACTTGTATCGAGGATTGTTTTTATTTAAAAGCATTTCATTCAGACTGTTAGGTCATTGTGAGAATGTGCTGTGTTCATCTGATTTCTGTATTCTTTGTTGGACATTTTATGAAGTAACATTATTGTTATTATTTATTTGTATTTCTCGTGTTATTTTATGTTTTACTGTGAGCTCTCTGTGAGCTGTAGACCTCGCGAACATTTTTCGAAATGACTGATTTATAACTATTTTTACGTCTTCAAGCCCCACATTTCTGCCATTTTGAAAAAATTCTATATAGTTATAAAACCAAAAAGTCACAAAATTTCACGGGAATCGGTTGAGAAATGCGACCTGTAGAGGAGAGCATCCGGACTAACGCCGGCCGGACGCCGTTCTGACAGACATACGAAAGCATTTTTGCCTAAACTGAAACGGAGAGACTCGCACCCGCTTCACGCTCGCTCGGTCAATAATCACTAGTTATAACTTAAATAGATAACGTAGCGTGAATGGATGATCAGTAGGGCGATTATGGAACTCTTGATACAATCAATGTCTATCAGTTTCGATTAGCAATCGGCATCAATGTCTATCAATTTCGATTAGCAATAGGCATTATTTCAATCAATCATATACGATGTATTTAAATGCTTAGTACGCTAAACACGGTTCCTACCACAAATGTACTTTGTAAATAGTTTGACACCAACTTCATATTGTAACTATGTAGCAATAGAAGCCGATAGAAATCGCAGCGATCCGTAATACCAATTAATCAATAGTAACTGAAAGCTATTAGTATCAATGTTTTGATAGTATCAAAGTTCCATAATCGTATCCTCATTCTTGAGGTTCAACCTGCACCTTTAGCCTACGTTTTCTTATATTCGGGAATGTGTTTCCTATCGTCTCCAATGAATATTTGTTATTTTATTTCTGTGTTAACCGCATAATTTTGAGTTCTAAACTATATTACAATTTAATTGGTACAATAAATCTATTTAGGCGAGGGTATACGAATTTGTGTTGTCATCATATCATTGAGATGATGTTGCCGCTGGGCCGGAACGCGCTGCGTGATGTATGTTATAAACTCGACGCGCTGGTTGGCTGTTTTAGAATCTCTTTCCTTAGGCACTTCACAATGTGATGATGACACACAATGTATAGATTGTGTATAGTATAGATTTGGTGTTTTCACTACAAATTGATGATGGTTTGACGATCTCATGATTCACATCAAACGTGAATATCACATTTATATTATACAGACCGTAGATAAATAGATACTATATATTATTTATCACAGATACGAATATCAGTAAATTGGCTTACATTTCTTTGGTATACAAAATTCGAAATAATGATCAAATATTGTACCGACACACCCGTCTCAAACCCTGTCAATGATATTAGGGTAGGTACTTTGTATTTTTACCAACTTGTACACCTGACTGCTCTGATGCAGGCCCTATCTTCTGTACATAAAGTTGTAATTCTCTTGACAGATAGATATTGGCAGAGAGGTATCATTGTTTCTGAAACGTGGTTTTGGCGAAGGTCCGGTGATGTTTTGATATCTTTGAAAGGTGGAAAGTGATCTGACGCAATTCTTCAAATGTAAATGATGAGAAATAATACCTGGTAAATATATCTACACTATAACTATATCATTATGCTTACTTAAGTAAGTATTAAAAGATACATACAGAAATATGAAATTAGCCTTATTAAATTAAACCTTATTAAAATTATTTCTTTCTTCTGTATGCTAGCAATTTTTGTAAAGTGGGTATATTTATATTATTGATATGCATCTACTCACCTACTTCTTTGTGTACTACGAAAAAAAAAATTACAATCTATCTATGTATCTTCTTCTACCAAGGTGCCAATTGAATTAAGGTGTTAATTCTTCCTGACTTGGGTTGGAAGATATTGTCACCTAAATTAACTTAACGTGTAAAACGATTCAAAGCGATCTTTGTGATTGTATTGAGTTTGTATTGATTTGACTTTGACTTTAATAAGTAGGCCAACATCTAATTTAGGATACCTAAAATTTAGTTAGATTAATTTTAATCGTTTTGCGAAGCAAACATTGCGCTCTTATATCATTTATTTTCTAGAGTCATTTCCGGTTTTATAAGTAGTAATTATTAGTTTGGTGTGTTTATTTAAACCAGTGGTCGCCAACTGCTCGAAATTCGACCATAATTGATTAATAACTAATGTATTTTAAATGCATAATTTAAAAAAATATTAGCATTCTGCATTTATTCTCTATATAAACGTGTGCAAAATTTCATACTCCTCCGACCGCGCAATTTTCGTAAAATGGGGTACAAAGTTTTTAGAGCTAGAGTTATTGACTTGGGTGTGATATTTGGAAATCTTCACACCCGAGTGCTTTGTGTTTCTTTGTGATTCGAGCAAAAATAATCCGTATAATTATTTAATATGAATGACCATCTCTACCAATATTATAAATGTGAAAGTAACACAGTCTGTCTGTCTGTTTGTTACGTTTTCACGCCTAAACCTCTAAACCGATTTTGATGAATATTGGTATAGAGATACATGGGACCTTGGAGACGGACATAGGCTACTTTTTATGTAGGTACCACGCGTGCGGCAGCGGCTAGTTTTAAATAAAATAACAAATGACGAACAAAAAGATACGACTTTGAGACATCATACTATACCTATACATTAAAAACACTTGACTTTTTCAAAACTGACATTATAACACAAGCAACTAACGAAGAAGAAGTACATAGTTTAGTTTATAAATTGTTTTTGCTATATTTGAATAATAATAATAATAATACCGGACATTTCACACAGCATCTGGCCCCAAAGTAAGTAGAGCTTGTGTTTTGGGTACCACATGACTGATATACTACCTAAATACTATAGTTACAATTATTTTTGAAGTACCCAATAAACAATAGAGTACTTACTGATATCAAGAATCGTTGTTTCCCATAGAAAGATAAGTAATGAGGTTATTCACTTCAACTGTACTGACTAAGAGCAACCCAGACGTTTTGCTACTAGGACATTTTACTTAATGGACGTCTCGAATACTACATTTCACGATCCTGGCGTTTTGTTAATAATGTCGTTTTGCTACATGGGTATTCTGATATGTATCCTTTTTTTTGTAAATAAAGCTGATGACACGTCACTTTTATTGAAATTAAAGCGACGACTTACTAATCTTGACAATGTAAACAATGCAATCTCTAAAGTTGTAACATGGTTTAATTGTTTAATTGTTAAAGTTGTAACATGGTTTTTAAGCATAACTTTAGATAGTAAGCTGCCCGCACATAGATAAATTGTCGAAGAGACTCAGCTCTGCGGCATACGCTGTTAAAAAGATCCGTCATTTTACCGACGTAGATACCGCTAGACTTGTTTACTTCAGCTACTTTCATAGCATTGTGTCTTAAGGCATTCTGTTGTGGGGGAGTGCTGCTGATATTAACACCATATTTGTGTTGCAGAAGAGGACTGTTCGCGCAATTTATAAAATGGGCCCCAGAGAATCACTTAGAAATAAAGTTTAAAGAAATTAATATTATGACAGTGCCTTGTCAGTATACGAAAATTTAATGTATGTGCACAAAATTTTTTTATTTAAAAAAATTGCGATTATCATAGTATTAACACTAGAAAATTATTAACACTAGACGACCTCTGTGGCGCAGTGGGCTAAGGCCTGGCTGAGACGCAGAAGGTAGCGGGTTCGATTTCCGCCACGGGACAAATGTTTGTATGATCTGCAAGTATTTGTCTCGGGTCTGGGTGTTTCTATGTATAATATTTATGAATTTACGAAAAAAAAAAAGTATTTAAGTAGTATATCAGTCATGTGATACCCATAACACAAGCTCTGCTTACTTTGGGACCAGATTATGCTGTGTGAAATGTCCGGCATTATTATTATTATTATTATTACTAGAAATAAAGATAAACTAGCTGTTCCCACTGTTAGACTCGCTAAAGTTAATAAGTCTTTTATAGGGCAATGTGTACGCTTCTATAACAAGGTCCCAAGCGATTAGATTTGTCGATTGGCAAATTTAAAAACGTAATTAAACAGAAACTGCCTATTAAAGCATATTATAAAATATCTGATTATTTAGATGACAAAAAAGCTTAGGATGAATCTGCTCTAACTCGACTCGGCATCAGTAACAAAATTGTCAAGGATCATACAAAAAAGCGTTGAAACCAGACAAGTTACTCGCTGGATTCTTCTTGAACTGGAGTTAGGAGGAACCGGCACCTAGATTCACTAGCATCTAAGAAGACGATTCAAAGTGGTCCTTGTGATTTTATTGAATAAAGAGTTATAGAATTAAATTGAATTGAATACATATTATACATAGAAACACCCAGACCCGAGACAAATGCTTGCAGATCATACAAACATTTGTCCCGCAGCGAGAATCGAACCCGCAACCTTCTGCGTCTGAGTCGGGTCTTGGCTTTCTGCGCCACAGAGGAGATAAATGAGTTGTTTAAACTGTTGCCGTCCTTATTCATAGACATTAAAATGACAAGAACAGAGCATAAATATGTAAATAAATTATTATAGGATAGAGGGTAAATGTTCAAATAGTAGGGCATAAGTAATTATTATTACTAGTGGTACCACTGGTCGAAATTAGACTATAATTCATTAATAATTAGTGTTTTTTTTTTTTAAAATAGCATTTTGCACTCTATATAAACGAAGTATGCGAAATTTCATACTCCTCCGTCCGCGTGATATTCATAATAATTTCGATTTAAAAACTAAAAAGAAACCGACTTCATTGAATGTAATTTGAACCCGTAATACATTTTTAGTGGAAAGTAGATGTATTTTGTAAATATATAATATGAGTAGGCCAAATAAACGCACCGTTCTCCAATGAGACAGCGAGGTATCGAAGTACATGAAAACATCATCGATGTATACAATTATTCGATTTTCGTTGAATTTTCAGCTCGACCGATTTTGATAAAATTTATATGGGACCACCTGTGAAGTATACCCTTTCAAACAAAAAACGAATTTTGCAAATCGGTTCAGCTGTTTTCGAGTACTCGGTGAACATACATAAAAAAAAAAAAGATTCTGACGAATTGAGAACCTCCTCCTTTTTGATAAAGGCGGTTAAAAAGGGGTAAAAATGTTTTGCTTCACGTATTAATAAATATATATTTTTTTAAACTATCATGGTTTTGTACATATAATACATCATTTTCAAGATAAAATTAAGACGCATGCAACTGTGCTCAAATATCGGGAAGCAGAAAAACTCACGAATAATTGTAAATACCCCGTTTTGAGTCAAAAAAGTTATTTATATGCTGTAAACTAAACAAACGGTAAACTAAATAAAAATAAAGAAGAATGTGTGTACTTACTATATCTAGTCAATTATCTTTCAATAATGTCAAGGAAATAGGTAAGGTGATATCTACTCTGGTCTGTGCGGGTGAAAGAGCAGTAATTTCACGGTTTCAAATATTGATAGTCGACAATCGATTTTGAAGCCTTTCACAAAGAAAACGATTTTGAGCATATCGAACTTCCTATACAATAAGCACAAATTATGTTTGCTTTAATAGTATTTTACTTTTGGAACTATGGTTGTGTGTGGGTGAATGATTTTCGAAATATAAATAAACGGTAATGCTATCAGTATAGGAAAATATCTCGAGGAAACCGTGAAATATATTCCACGAATCTATAATCGTAAGACAATGTGGACTTATCCAGATGTGACCACGAGGAAGACACCTTTACTCCCATAGTTAGCCAATTCACAAGCATCATTTTGGGAACATAATATATCCGATGGATTGATAAGGACTAAGTTGTACGTTTTTAATGAAGAGGTAGTTTCGTTATATTCGTGAAAATACCCCTATTAGCCATTCTGTAGGTAGACTTACCCTTCTCGCTGTCTCCTTTCGTCGTTTCTCCTTTGTTTTGGTCAGAAGGCGTTTGGACAGCATCAGAAACATCATCTGAGCTCGTCGAAACACTATCTTCAGCCTTAGATTCGTCAGAGTTAGAAGTTGTGACATCATTGAACTTCACATCATTGTCCGTACCTGTCACATCATTGTTCATACCTGTTATATCATTGCCCGTACCTGTCACATAATTGCCCGTACCTGTCACATCATTGACCGCACCTGTCACATCATTGTTCGTACGTGTCACATAATTTCCAGTAAGGTTAACATCACTGTCAATACCTCTAATATCACTGTCAGTACCCGTGACATCATCGGCTGCATCAGCTCTTGCTATGCTATGATTACTGATATCTGATAAGATTGTGTCAACCTTACTGTCAGCTGCAGTTGTATCATGAATCAGCTTCACACTCTCAGTCACAGGTTCAGTGTGAAATAAACTGGCTGAATTATTATTAATTTTTCGTCTCCTACTTTTCCTCTTTTTAGGGAGAAATAGAGTCGGTTCTCCTACTTTTGAGTCTTGGGGGATCAGTGATATTCTTTCATCTTCGGTGTCTGGTAGCGGAGCGGATAAATGTGTGGTTTGGGTGGTTCGAACTGTGGTACTAACATCATGTTCTGTGTCCTCATTTAACATATAAAGTTGAGGGTTTTTAAAGACGGAAAGCTTTCCATGCTCGAATAGATTTTTTGTAGTTGGATATTTTTTGGATCCTTGCGTGGTCGTATCCAATCTAAATGGACGTACTTTGTATTTATCTCCTAAAGATTCGTTTTTGTCTTCGTATTCTTCGTAATCTGTTAAGATTTTCTTATATTTCCTACGATTGCCGTATTTATCACGAACTTCTATTGGATGGTATCTGTTTCTTTCAAATTCTTCTTTGTACATTTCTTCTTCCACTCTCTTGGAAATATCTCTTGATTCTCCAGCGTGGCGCTCTTTCAATTCATCAACAGAGTCCAATATTTTAGTTTTTCTGGCTTCGCTATCACTCACATCTTCTGATGGATCTAGTTTCAACTTTTCTGAGCTGCTCTCATCGTAATCAATATCATCTTCTTCAGCTTTTGTTTTTTTTATTTTTTCTTCGCTTGTTTGAGTTTCTTTGATTTTGTAGTTTCCAATTTCATCAGGCTTATCTGTTGCTATCTCAGTGTTTATTTTGTGAGCATTATTGATTGCATCAATGATGTAATTGGCTGGTGGTTTTGTCAAAATATCAAGGACTCCTTCTATTTCAGATATATCAGTAAGGTTAACTTGTTGATTATTTACAGGATTAGCAGATCGGTGTAAGTCTGACCAGTCTTTACTCTCAAAGTTGTCATCATTATCATGTCCTCCATGCCCTTTATCATAGTAGTCCTCGCTCTCTGGTTCTGCCACGGCTCTTAGAATAAAATTAAAAGGTGGCGCTAATCTTTTCTTGACTTTGTTTTTGACTGAAACGAACGTTCCTAGCTCATCACCATGTTTGTTTTTGAAGGGAACCCAATCCGGGAAGTAGTCTTCGTTGCTGGTTTTACTTTTGTTCACCTTTTGATCACTGACAGTTCCTATGCTGAGTCCGCTGCAGCATATCAGTAAAACGATTAGAATAAGTGTTTTCGCGATCATTTTGGTGGCACTTAGCAATGCAGGTGAGCACGTCGCGGTTGCGCGATTCAAACTGTCGCCCATAGTTTGAACTACTTTTATTTATATTGTTTAGTAAACTATTCTCCCCGGTGTTGATTATTGCTGTGGTTAAAGAATTGTGTGGACATGACTTATGTATTGTTTAATATTTGAATTCAGATAGATAAACTACCTCTGCGGTACTGTTGGCCAAGGCCCGCCTGAGACGCAAAAGGTTTCGTGTTCGATTCCAGCCACGGGACACGGGATTTTGTCCCGGGCCTGGGTGTTTTTTCATATATAATATGTTTGTATTTACAAAAGAAAAATATATGAGTAGTGTATCAGTCATGAGATACCCATAACACAAGCTTGGCTTAGTTTGGGCCTTGATGATGCTGTGTGAAATGTCCGACTTTATAAAAAGGCAAAAAGAACACAAAAAAAATTATAAGATGCAAAATAGCTAGGTGTTAAAATAAACAGACTGGTTCTTTTTTAAATACCTTGCGTATGGTTTTTGTTAAATACAAGTATATAAGTAATCTATCACTCATCTGGTTCCCATGGTACAAGCTTTGCCTAGTTTAAGGTAAGATGATGCTGAGTGAAATTGTATTGATATTTATTATTATTGTAAAGTCATTGTGCCCTTAAGGCCTCATGGTATCTTTGTAGTATTATTTAATACGGTAAGTTCGTATTGAGATCTGGTAAGTTTCGGGCTTTTAGGCCTTCATCATGCCTTTTTCTGCTATATTTTAGTTTTTTCTGTGATTTTACTATAGTACTCAAAGCGGTTGTTGTGATTTTATTGAATAATTTTTTTAATAGCTTTTGATTTGAGTATTTTGAAAGGTGTACGCGTACCTTTTAAAGTTAGATAAAATGTTTAAATTGTTTGTCCAACCACACCGCCACAAAGCACTTTGACGTTTTATCATACTCGTATCAGCCCCTAGAAGTCCACTGCAGAACATAGGCCTCCCCAATAGATAGAATAGAATAGAATAGTCCAGGAAGAACGATTTTGAGCACCTCCATCCACCGATTTCCCGCGATCTTTACAATGTCATCAGTCATCGTATGTCGAATCGTAGGCTTCGTTTTCCTGTCCTGGGTCGCCATTCGAGAACTTGACGTTTAAAGGTAAGCATTTTACAATTATTTACGATAAGTTTTTTTACCAAATATCTATCTACACGAGTACATGCAAAAAAAAAAACAGTCTCAAATTAATTATAACAAGACGCGTATCCACATCATTCTTTCGTCACCGAAGCAGTGCCATGAAATCTTAGATTTTCAGTGCAACGTTTGTCGCAAACGAGCGTGTTATATCGGCTTTAGTTTTACAACGGAAGGTACTTTTGCTAAATACAATGTGAGAATATTTTATATCTAAAATTCAACAATCTTCTTTCGACAATCTTGAGATGAGCGAGAGTGGTCGTTGCTGAACTAAGTCCTATTTTATAAATTTCACAATCAATTCAATTTCATATCAATTTCTTGACTTTCTATAAAGAGAACAACACATGTTCTCACTTTGGTAATTTTCATTGAAGAAATGAGCACCAAATTTTAAAACTGGTAGAAATATGTATGCCTATCTTTGTTTGTTTGTTTGTTTTTAGCCCGTACTGCCCCACTGCTGGGCAAAGGCCTCCCCTCGAGTTTTGAATTGGTTACGGTCCAACGCCATTGTCTGCCACCGACAGTCACTAAAGATGTCTAGCTCGTCACGCCAACGCTTGCGTGGTCTACCGCGCCGTCTCACTGTCTCAGGGCTCCACTCAGTGGTAGCTTTGGCCCACAGTTCGTCCGGCATGCGGCAGACTTATAGCAATAAATTTGCATCTGCGTGAGTTTCTATAGGTAGACAAATGTAACCGATGCGAGCTCTGTCAATCTATAAATTGTATTTAATACTACTAATTATTAACTACCTAACAGTAATTGCAAACGAAGCAAGCCGCATCTTTTTCGAGTGAAGCGTGCTCTGACAAAAGGGTACCAATACTTACTTACCTAAAGTAATTGACAAGCGAAGCGAGCAGCTAACAAATAACATATAATAGTAATTTGAATTATAACAGGTTAAACGATTTCAAAAACAAATGGTATTTAGTCTGCGTGTTCGTGTTTACCTCGCCTGTTACTTTTATTGCTAGTTCCGTCTATAAGCGTATGTTGTAAATTTGAATATTTCAATGCATGCGTCAATCACCTTATGGTAGAAAGCCTGTGTACAGCATACTACGAACTTGATATGTACATTTATTTTTCTTTACAGCATTCTTCTTCTTATCCTGTCACTAGTTATTTCGAACCAGCGTGGTGAAAGGTTTAAAGTGCGCCTCAGAGGCACTTTTCGTGCACTTGGCACATGTCTTCGAACTGTAGGTTCTTCTCCGTTTAGGAGTACTGATAATAGCGCAAATACATTTTTTGAACAGAAAAGTACATTGGCGCACCACCGGATTTGAACCTACGATCTTAGGATCAGAAGGCACCAATAGACCACCAGTGCTCTTGACAGCATTTATATACATGTGACGCCATCTGTTGGCAACTTTTGTATATTACTTTTATATTGTTTGTATGATGAGTTGAGGTTTGTAGAAAATCTGACTTTATTTTCAACATTTTTATGATAGGTTTTTTCTACCTTCTCACTTAACAATGAATTTTAAGTGAGTACGTATATAACACCTTTAAAAGATCTAAGCTAAGTTCTTATTAAGTTCTTTAAGTTCTGCATTCTGTTTCACTCTGCCTGTGCCATTTTCAGCTACACATTCACCTACTGCATAGTTTTTTTTTCATAATTCATAATTTTTCGTTAGAATTTTCTAAACAGTTGGCACCACCAAGCTTAAAACTAAAGTTGTAATACTATATCTATCAATATCAATGTCAAAGTACATAAAAGACTAAAAGAGATAAGTTTTGTTTACTTCAAAATGTCTATGGTTCCAAAGTTAAGTCGCCAAAACAAAAAAGTGGTTACATTTTTTTGTGTTACCACATTTTGACGGGTGAAATTGGAGGTTTGCTTCAATAGTCTCTGGTTATATATCTCGATGGTTGAAAATGTACAACCATTTTTATTTTTCCAAAAGTTCTAAATTCAGTACATACTACAAAACAAAGTCCTAACACTGTCAAGTCTGTCGGTCTAAACGCGATAAACTCAAAAAGAACCGAACGGATTTTCATACGGTTTAAACCAATGGACTATGTGATTCATCAGGCAGGTGTGTGAGTATAACCCATCACCCATGCGAAACTGGGCGGATTGCTAGTAAAAAATAAACAACTTAAACTTGTGAAAAATTGCCGAGATAATTCAAAACAAATTCTTGAAGGCCGTGTTTTAACCGGCTACAAAAAAAGAAAGTTACTCAATTCGACAGTATATATATATATATTTTTATGTGAGTTCGCGGATAACTTCGTCGTTTATGAACCGATTTTGATGATTCTTTTTTTGTTGGAAATGAGTTACATCAAGGGTGGTACTATGATAAGGAAACCAGGATCTGATGATGGCATCCCACAGAAACCTAGGAGAACCTTCGAAAATCTTAGTGGCGACTAGTGCGTTTGTTAATTTTATTCATAAAATTTTAAAGCACTACTATTAATTGAAATCTGGAGTCGATCCGATGATGGAGCCAAAAGACAGTCGAGGGAACTCCTTTTACAGCAATTACCTGGTATTGATTAATTTGAATTGATGAGAACTTTACACCTAGATGGGTTGTGACTGTCATTAGGGGTCTGATGATGAAGACGAAGGACAGTCAAGGGAACTACTCAACGTTTTACAGTAGCTAGCTTGTGTATATACATTTAGTTGGTTGTCTTTTAGTTTTTAAAACGTAATTATACAATGACGTTTTTTCCGCTCGTCTGCAGCACTTCAAGGCCGGTGACGAAAGTAACTTGTGAGACGATCCCCAGTTCCACTTGACCTGCTTGAACTAATTTGCCAAGTTAATGTAAACTGGAGCCAATGAACCTTGGGTTATCTGATGAAGTGACGTTTTTCGTTTTTATTGAGTTTTATTGACGAGAAGGCAAATTGAAAAGTTTTATGTCTCGTATTATTAATGACAATTACAAAACATATGAATGTCTTATAGAGAATGACAAGGATATGTGATGGATGAGTTGGACTACCAGTTTTGAGAGCTCGAGAAAGATCTACCCATATAAATACCTTCCTAATGTATGTATTGTTATTCCTAATTTGTATGAATCAAAAAAGCAGACTTTTGAAATGTGGACCTTAAAAATATTAAAAAATTTAGCTTTCAACATTAAAAACAAAAAAAAATATGCTTAATTCGCTTCGATTAGATATGCATGTTCACTCAAAGATTTATTCTATTTAGTTCGATTTTAGTCTGATTTCCATTTCAAAAGAGCCATTAAAACTCTTTATAAGTACGTAAACAATCCATTGATAAAAGCAGATACCTATCATTAAAAACCTTTAAGGACGTCTCTTGCAAAGCCCAACTGAAATTGAAATGACCCAACCTTGGATTAGAGCAAGGAACCAGGTTTCCCAACCGAAGCAAACAAAGTGGACTTAATGAGGTCTTCCAATCCATACAAATCATTGATTTCGTGAATTGCCACTTGCAACACTTACGCCACCTTCAAAAGATAATTTAAAAAGTACTTTATGTAGATTGGGCACACTTTCGTTTTGTGTCAATAAGTTTTACACAAAACGAATGCCGTAAAATAAGTAACACGTTAGTTAATAAGAAATTTGCCAAGTGCATGTGAACACGCACAAGGCTTCCGTACTCTGTAAGGTTAAGAATGACTAGTGGTCCGGTCCCAAATCATTTCAACACCATCTAATTAGCATAGCAAAAAGATATTATACCTATGGGCTTTTTTTATTTTATACCACAATGGTGGCAAACAAGCTTACGTCCCGCCTGATAGTAAACGGACACCGAAGCCTATGGACACTGCAACACCAGGAGCATCACATGCGCGTTGCTGACCGCCGAGAAACCTATTAACTCCCTTCATTCAGCTCATTCCACATCCGGAGAGTTCTCGGGAGGATATTCCTCTGAAACCGCACTGTGCGCGACCTTTTGGGTTCCCGTGTGTGCAGATGAACACCCCGCCGATGGCGAGCGGTGTGATGATAAAATGGAGCTGTGGGCATCATGTCAAACAACTCCTCGGAACACAACCCGTTATATAAGCGGTAGAACACACATTACGAGGCATAGTCTCTATCTCCTAAAACCAGATCAAAAATGGCCTGCTACAAAGCTATAATATTTATCAAACGAATCTCTTTATTGAAAAACTGTATTGAACGATATGCATAACTTTGTAGGGGTCACCAATATGTATTGCCGTGCAAAATTTCATCACGTTAAAACGACAGCAAGCAGGAGCAAGATTAAGGACCGACAGACAGACGGACATAGCGAAACTATAAGGGTTCCTTGTGGACTTCGGAATCCTAAAAAATACAGAAATCAACGTTCTAAGAGTCGAAATACTCACTGACCAATAGACAACGCACAGCCTGAATCGCTGGCTGTAGCGATTTGAAATTTAGTGGGTGAGTTCTTTACATTGTGGAGATGTACACTAAGAATATTTTTTAATTCAAAAATGTAGATGTTCTCAATTCGGTTGTATATTTTAATGTTTGGGAGTAAAGGGACTTTTCGACTAGACCCATTTAAATTACAGGAAAAATTACCACCGCTAAGGGAAATGTTGTGTTGGACTTTTAGAAAAGAATAGAATAAGTTTTTAATTAAGTAATGTATTTATGAGGATGTGTGATGTGTTTTTTAGGGTTCCGTACCTCGAAAGGAAATAACGGAACCCTTATAGGATCACTTTGTTGTCCGTCCGTCCGTCCGTCTGTCTTTCAAGACACTTTTTCTCAGGAACGCGTGGAGGTATCAAGCTGAAATTTATATCAAATACTCAGGTCTACTGTCCCTTAAAGCTGTGAACTTTTAAGCCAACGCAATCAATACAGCCGTTTATGAAGCAAATTTTAGACACTCGCAAAGGAATCAAAACCTACAGGGTACTTCCCGTGAACTCAGAATCTTGAAATTTGGTCCGAAGCAACGTCTTCTAGCGCAGATAAAGGATAAATTGCGATAACCGTACATTTTTAGTTACGTATAATAACAATATAATATATTATAATAATATTATTTAATAATTATAATATTTTATAATAATATATAATATTATGGTATAATAATAATATTTTAATAATTTTAAACTTACTACCCCTTTTCTCATGAACGCGTAAAGGTATTAAATTGAAATTCATATAAAATACTCAGGTTTATAAAACCTTTAAGCTGTAACAAATCAAACTTCTATGTCAACGCAATCAAGAGAAACAGCAATTTAAGTCGCATATATTTAAACTCGCAACTCGCAAGGGAGTCAAAACCTACAGGGTACCCGTGAACTCAGAATCTTGAAATGAAAAAAAAACTGACTTCATTTTTATGCCTAATTTAATTTTTAATTTTTATTAAATTTCGTTTACTTGGTAAACATTTTTACAGCTATATTGATTTAAAAACCAAAGTACTGCGCTTTTAAGTATAAAAGTTAAGGGAAAGTATATCCTTTCACATAATAAAATATTTTTTCAAATCGGTTCAATCTCGGTAAATGACGGATTTGTGAGGTAACAAAAAATATATAACCGAATTGAGAACCTATTCCTTTTTTTCAAGTCGGTTAAAAATAGCCCTATATCCAGCAGTGAAGTCTGGACAAATTAGAGCAAGATATTAAGATATATAAGTAGATGATTTTTAAATGTTATTCTGCTAAATTTATCTGTCATGGCCTAATGATTATATTCAAGGATGACATAATAACGTGCCCTGTCATCCATGAAATCATACACAATAAAACAATAATGTTTATTTTATTCTACTCACATACATACTCTCATACAACCAGTCCAAGTGATGATGCGTCAGCATCCTATAGTTTGTGGAGTGATGACTACGCGAATTGACATTTTTAAAGAACGTGACCTTCACCCGTAGCATTAGGCAGGGCGCAAACGTGGACACTTTTGTGTCTTGTGTTGTGTCAATATTATATATATATATATATATATATATATATATATATAATATTTGATTTGTATAGAACCAGTATGCAATCATCTACTCCCTGCGCATACGTTAACATTTTTTGTGTCCAGTTGCTCCCACTTAACATTTACTCATTGACGATCGAAATGTGTTTGGTGTCGGTAACTGGAAACTAAAAGTCGTCAGTTAAGTTGAGTTGAGTTGAGACACAAGCAACATTAACAAATTTCCTTACAATTTTACTGAGTTTCTTCATCGACGTCCATCGTGAGACTGACGGAAAACAAGCAATGAAATGTATCAATGGCCAGTAGTAGCAACGGGCGACTGTGTCCGATCACCGCCACAGGACACAACAACTACGGTTCCCTGTGATGGTGTGCCGTGTCGGCAACAAAAAGTGTCTTCGTTTGCGCAGCTCCTTAACCCCATAGACAATAATTTTTAATCGAGAATGGAGAAAGGAAAATTAATTGGACAAGCGCGTGGACTGGACTATTTAATATTACTACTTTATTTATAAAACGAATATCTGTTATGACCAGTGCACATATTTAAAAGACCTGCCTAACGAAACGCCACACATAAAATAATCAAAAAATAAAAACCTTGCTTTACATGTAGATGTACCTTAAAAACGGTTTTATCAACTATTTGTTACTAATCTTTGTAGAGGCTACTTATACGTATTACCGTGCTAAATTTTGCAAGCAAAATCTGAATAGGAGTGAAGTAACAAACAAACTGACGGACATAGCGAATATATAAGAGCTTCTTGTGGACTTGTTCCATGATGTGGATTCCTAAGGCTTTCCATTATATGTGGATACGACAATATTAATTAATGAATTTTATTATTTAATAAAATGTAATACCAATATTTTATTGAGAATGAAGTTGAGTGTTGAGGTTATTTCTCTTTTAACATTTGTGAGTTGAACGAACTCGTACTATAAGGCAACGGTACTGTTAAGATTAGATATAGAATCTCCATCGGGTTAGTTTAAGGGTGTACGCAAGCTTGTTTGATGTGTGTACGGGGAAAATAGAGCTAAACCCGGTTTCTGTTTATGTTTTATAACAACACTTAAAAACACCTGTAGTAATTTCAATGAAACGTCAATAAGTTTATTGCGTATGCAGGGACATACTGAGAGCCATGTGAACGGGTCCAGATTATTTTTTTTTCCCTCTAAATGGTTGTTTTTTGAGACAAAAAGTAGCCTATGTTCTTTCCCCAAATGCAATACATCTTCTTACCAAATTTCATCAAGATCCGTTCAGCCGTTTAGCTGTGAAAACTTAACAAACAGACAGACAGAGACACTTTCGCATTTATAATATTAGCCAGTAGTATGTACCAGTGGTATGTACGTGCAACGTTACATATGGTTTTTGGTGTTTTTATTTGAATAGAGCTAGATTTATTGACTCGGGTGTGAATAATTGGAATAAATGCTTTGTGTTTCTTTGTGATTCGACCAAAAATTAAAGGTGAATGAAAGACATCAATTTACATAATATACAATAACAAATAAATAAATAAATAATCCCGGACATGTCACACAGCATCATCTAGCGGCTAGATGCTAGATTCTAGCCCCAAAGTAAGCAGAGCTTGTGTTATGGGTACCACATGGCTGATATACATACATTTTTTTTTGTAAATACATACATATTATACACATAGAAACACCCAGACCCGAGACAAATACTTGCAGATAATACAAACATTTGTCCCGAGGCGGAAATCGAACCCGCAACCTTCTGCGTCTCAGCTGGATCTTAGCCCACTGCGCTACAGAGGTCGTCAAAATCAAATCAAGGTCTTCAAATAACGAACGACAAGTTAGAACTTTGTAACATCATTCTATAAGCAATATAAACACCTAATATTTGCAAAATTTTCATTATACTGACACATGCCATTAATGAAGAAGAAGAAATCTAAACATCTATATTATCCTTAAAATCGATATATTATATATCATATATATATCATATATATATATATATATCATATATATATATGAAGCAAAAACTTTGTACCCCTTTTTACGAAAATTGTGCGGACGGAGGAGGACGGAGGAGTATGAAATTTCGCACACTTATAGTTTAGAAAGAGTGCAGAATGCAATTTTTTTATTATGCATAAAAAATACATTAATTATTAATTAATTATGGTCGAATTTCGACCGGTGGGCGACCACTAGTTGTAATGAAAAGGTATCGTCCGCCCCAATCCTAAATACCTCTACATCTTTATTGTTCAGTGAAGTGTCAGATAAACAGATAAAACGCATTATTTACAACCTTATTGCGCTATTTATGAGTAGGTTCAGGACAAATGCTTTGTTTATTGGTATATAGAACGATTGGCGATGGTTAAGCTCCCGTAAAAAATAAGAAGATATTACGTAATGATATTATCGTGTGTTACAGAAGTCGGAATGTCACAAGCGTATTGTTTTATGTATAGGTAACAAAAGACAATGAATAAAAAATGCGTGAGTGTCATGGAATGAAGTTGGAAAGAAGTTCCTAGCGTAGTATATTATAATTGATAAACGTATTATATTATTGATTAACAAATACAAATGAATGAATTACTAGCGTCTGAGAGCAATTAAATGAAACGCAGAAATAACTAATGAATTGAAGGAATGTTAGGAAATTTCGTAATTAATATACTTTTTCGAGTTGTGAAAAAAACATTTAAACATGTACATCATTAAATTCATTCGTTCATCTAATTCATTCATTCGGGTCACACTATGGATAACGTCTACACTAAAAAAAGGGTAGGTATTGTCGCAAATTCGTGGCGGAAAAATCTTAAACTTTTTTTGCCTAGCCCCCATCCGCCAAGTCTGTACCGTGCTATAAAACACTTCGTTCCAAAAATAAAAACCAGCGAGCCTTACCAGTAGTCGCATAATGATGTGTAACATCTGACCACTTAACTTGGTAATAAGCAACATTAACATTATATCCTGCATTAGTTTATATAACAGCACACTTTATACACTTTATACAACGCATCAATTCGCATCAACTGTGCGCTTAACCTACAGTAGGTTAAGCGCACAGTTGATGCGAATCCTTCTCCATTTCCCTTTCTCTTTCTCGTCACACAGTCATACACTGTTGGCTAACAGTACCAACCTCTCGGAAAATGGGCTTGTACCATCTGACGGCCAACTCTACCACCGCGCGCGCTATCTGGTCAAATCAAATAGCGCGTAATAGATTAATATGAAAAATCGTGGGAAAACGCAAGTGAAAACTATGTCTTAAAATAGTTTTCTGAATAAAGATACCTATTTCGTTGTTATTTTTCACATATGTAATAAAATCATACCTATAATATAATTTACTCCAAGCTTCGATAATTATTTATTGTTACCTAAATACTTATTTTTGTAACACATATATATGTTATTACATTACTTTTACAATTGTTAATAATTTATGATTATCGTTTTGTCTTGAAAACATATTTTAGAATATAAGAAGCCAAATACATTTTTGTTTCAAACGTTCGCGCTAAAAGTGTTTTGAGCCGGACGAGACAGTAGAAGTAGATTTTCTGTTTTCGTAGCTTATAAATAAGATTGTAAAGCTGGGGAACAGCCACTTTTTGATCAGCAGCCGAACCAGACAGAAACTAAGTACTTACCTATTTACTGTTCATACTTAAATTAAATGTTGTGTAATATTAACCTTACAAGTTTAATGTGTTTCTACTTGTGCATAACATGTTTTATAATAATATAAACCAGGTTGTGTAGAATATACTAGAAGTATTCCTTTGTTGATCTGTGTTTCTTTTCTTTACTCTCCACAATAGCTACCTATTAGGATTTCTAGTAACTTTTTAATGAAAATAGATTCCTAGTTAGTTCAAATTAGGGTATATTTCTGGATTTCATAACTTTTAGAATCAGTAGAACCTGTTAAATCTAACACGCGCGTTTCCCCAAATTCCTGTTAGACTTTTATCCCTATTTACGAAATCAATCCCACAGATTGCAAGAAAGCGAAAGGAAATGTTACACACCAATGAACATTTTATTGATCCACCAATAAACACCGATTGCAATGAAAACAAGATAGGCAAGATAGGAAACAATCTATGACAAATTGCCAAGCTTGATCTGAAACGCTCGCAGCACAACTCACAAGTTCCTAACAGATCAATGAAGATAAGCAACGCTCTGTGAGATCAGTGCCTAGATGGGTGACCGCATTAGCATCCAAGCCTTTCAGTGCTTTGGAGGGTATGTTTTGATGTCGGTCCCAGCTTTTCAAGTTGTAATCAATTCTTCCTCTTCTTTGTATGTGACATTATAATGTAAATTTTGCCAGTGTCAAGTGTTTATAATTGTTTATAGTCAATTTGTTTGTTAATAAAGTCTTGGTAGATAGTCATTTGTCAAATCTAAACGTCATCGCAGAATAACCGTCTAGAACCTCGTCGTTCAAATCGCATTGCTCTATAATACACTTATAATTCAATTGTCCATACTTGTCCTATGTAGTCACAATTTATTCATTAAAATTCCGTAAAGATTACTGAATGAAACATGCAATAAAACGAGTAAAAATATTAATTTAGAAGTGCTATGTTACTTCATGAAATGATCCACGAAGAATAGTGTAAAAGTGTAGTGTGAATAATTAATAATTCTTGTTAATAGTTCTTTGGGTGGCTTATTAATTCCGTCACCAAAGTTGACTGACACATCCAAAAGTAGGTACCTAGTAGTCATTGCAAAATTGATTAGAGCTTATGTTTTGGTGCAATTAATATTTAGGATACCATTATAGATCCATATGCATAATTTCTTGTTTTATTCTAAACTGAAAATGACACTTCTGCAAAGTTTTATTTTATGTGCCTAGCGCAAATCAAATTCGGACTCGATGCGACATGGAATATGTTAATAAGTATGTAATACTCTAGTTAAGGGAACATAAAAATACGTCATTATTTAAAAAATAGGTACCTACACGTAAGTACAGGTTACGCTACAAAAAAAACATACTTATCAATGATGACAAGAAAATTTGATAATGTAAGTAAATAATCTCGTCTTCTCAAAGGATTTCGTTATTTCTCCACCCACCACAAAACACGGGTATAGTATTTAAGGAATGTAAAGAAACATCTACACGTAAAATTACAGGCTTATAAAATTTAGTAGGCAGCCTACTAAGTCAGCTTCATAAATTGTTATGGCGATAATTTATTCGTATAATCGTTGTTTTTAGACTACATTGTTTCTAAAACCATTAAATTTCAAGGGTTTCAACGTGAGTCAACCGCAGCTATGTAATTTTGTGAGATTCACAAAATACTTATAAGGGTCTTGGTGACGCTACCCTATGGCTGTGATCGGGATCAGTTAATAAAATTAAATAAGACCGAATATTTCACACAGCATCATCTGGCCCCAAAGTAAGCAGAGTTTGTGTTATGGGTCCCACATGACTGATATACTACTTATATACTTTTTTTGTAAATACATACATATTATACTTATAAACACCCAGACCTGAGACGAATATTTGCAGATTATACAACATACCTACATAAACATTTGTCCCGAGGAGGGACAAATGTTTGTATAATCACAGAGGGTTTCAATGAAATGTACCTACACATAGACATACGAGTACATTTCACGACTTACAAAATGTTGTCACATCATTAAAACAAAAATTCACAGGAATATTAATAAAAAAATACGTATAATAAATATATGGCCTGTCAGCTCAGTTGGTAGTAGCTCTGCCTTCTGCGCTGTAGGTTGAGGGTTCGATTCCCTCCCAGGACACACATTTGTGTGACGAACATAGATGCTTGTTCTGTCCCTAGGTTATAAGTTATAAAGTATATTATGTATTTAACAATATATAATTATTCTATCAGCCATATGGTCACCATAATACAAAGTATTCTCGATTGACATACCCATGACACTAGCTCTGCTTACTTTGGGGCCAGATGGTGCTATGTGAAATGTCCGGGATGTCCGGGATGTCCGGGATTATTTAAGCTAGATGGTGTTATGTGCATTGTCCACCAATGCTTATTTATATATATAAATTTATTTACGTGTGTGTAGGTTATAAGTAGATAGTAATGGTTAAAAGTAGATAGTACCTAGATGACCGTGCTCGGTATAAAACATGGATAAAACGACGTATTCTAAAAATGAAACCTAGCTAGATTGATTTATCGCCCCCGAAACCCCCTGCATACTAAATTTCATGAAAATCGATGGAGCCGTTTCCGAGATTCAGATTATATATAAACATATACTACCGACTAGCAGAACATTGTTATTCTTTTGCTACTTGTCCAAGGACGACCTCTGTGGCGCAGTGGGCTTAGGTCCGGCTGAGACGCAGAAGGTTGCGGGTTCGATTCCCGCTGCGGGACAAATGTTTGTATGATCTGTAAGTATCTGTCTCAGGTCTGGGTGTTTCTATGTTTAATATGTATGTATTTACAAGTATATAAGTAGTATATCAGTCATGTGGTACCCATAACACAAGCTCTGCTTACTTTGGGGCCAGATGATGCTGTGTGAAATGGCCGAGATTATTTATTTATTATTTAATGTATTTGTGGTGTGTGTATTTTCTATTCTATTCTATTCGATTCTATATACAAGAATTGCTCGTTTAAAGGTTAGATACATATAAATGTTCATAATGACCATCTTGATCCACTGCCCGAAAACAATCACTACTGGGTTTTTGTATGTGCAATCCATTTCCGTCCTGTCCCAGCGTCATCCAGACTCCGCCGGCGAGATTTGCGATAGGCAGTTAGTCAACTTCCAGCAATTCATCTCTTCCTCATCTGCGCCGCAAGCATGACCGCCGCCAAGATTAGTAATAGCGGTGCTTCGGGCGACTAAGGCAGGTCAGGCGTATTCCGCACTTTAGGTACAAGTACATTGGCTCACGTAACCTTTTGGTTAAAGTGCTGCACCAGACGAGACAGAGGTACGCGAAAGAAAGAGAGGCGCTTTGTAGGTATATATTAGACGCATGTTGCGTCGTGGCTAATACAATGTTTCAGTGAAGTCTGCCGTACTTGTACTGATAAGTATTCTGTGAGAGCCGATGGATTGTAGCATAACACATGTTACGAGTACCTCAGTCATATAAACTTTTATTTACAAAAATAATTACAGAAATGTACAGCATAATATACTATAATATAAAATACACGTCAAACAGTTGAGCTATCTAAGGACCGTTTAAGACGATCTATAGATAGCTCAACTGATCCAGATCACTGCCAGAGAGCAGCGTTCCCAATATACTGGCGGCATTGCCACGTTGAATGGCAATGCTAATACGCTGAGCCAGATAGGAGCCAGGGTCTTGTGTCACGCAATGTATCTACCAGACGCCGTGAAATAATTTTGAAAACGCGGTGGTCTCCTATTTCCCACGGACACAGGACACACTTCAAAAGGCTCAAATATACTGATAAATAAACTGATTCATGAGCAAAAGCTAAAATTATAAATTGCTCTATAACATGCAGGTGGGCACTGGAATTAAAATTTTAATAAAACAAGCGTTACAAAATGTTTTGCACGGAGGAGTTGATTTCCTCTGGGATATGGTGCCTAGTCGCATCTTCGGAGTTCAGACGTTTGTTTTTATTTCTTTATTTCAATTTAATTACCGCAGTTACTACCATTTACATGAATTAAATACACATAAAATTATCACAATCATTCTTAGAAATACAAACAGGAAAATCACTTAACAGTAGGTACAAAGTATGAACTTACATGAATAATAATCAATGTATGAATAGCTAAGGCTTAATAAACTCCTAACCTAATAAAACCTAAACTCATCTAGTGTGTATGACGTTTCAAAGTGATCCTTGTGATTGTATTAAATAAAGTATCTTTTGACTTTTGACTTTTGAATAGGTATTTTAGTTATTTGGCTTCTCTCTGAGCTCATTTGGTAGTAGCCTTCTACGCTGTAGGTTGAGGGTTCGATTCCCTTCACTACATGTGTATAAAACAAAGTCGCTTCCCGCTGTCTGTCTGTCCCTATGTATGCTTAGATCTTTAAAACTACGCAACGGTTTTTTTTTTTTTTTTTTCTGATTTTTTTTTAATAGGTTGAGTGATTCAAGAGGAAGGTTTATATGTATAGTACATGCATAATATTGTAGAGAAACACTAATAATTTAAGAGGTCTCTAATGCGATGTCGTAAATAAACACATTTTTGCGCTTACATTGCAAACGTTGGCTGAACCCTACGGGATAGATCAAAATAATGTACTACAGTATTGCACCCATGCGAAGTCGGGGCGGGTCGCTAGTTCAGGATAAACATTTGTGTGATAAACTTCGACGTTTGTATTGTGCCTGGGTGTTTTAAAAGTATTTGTATATGTATTTAAAAATATATATGTATTTTAACAGACATCTGGTTCCCATAGTAAAAACTATGCTTGGTTTGAGGCTTGTGTTTGTGTTGGGTTGATTTTCTACCAATATTTATTTGTTTATACTCAGATCCTTGACGGATGTAGGTACCTAATTCGCGCAAAATGGCCGCAACAGACAAAAGATACATGTGAAGACAGCGCCTGAGGTCTTACGTTCTTCAACTTCACTGACGTTCAAAACTTGTAAGGCTTTTACGATATTTATTATATGAACATAATTTATATTATTTTTACTTTGAGAAGCGTGGGTATGTGCTTAACCTAGTGTGCATAACCTTCATATAGTTTTTACTCCACAGCCGAACTCTGGCAGTAAGGCAAATTCTACTAAATTCTCTTTCGGCGCGTTCGGCTCTTTCTCAAAGACAAGTTAACAAGAAACAGTGTCGATGCCTTCACCGGCAAAAAGTATACCGATAATAAGTATGTGAATAAAAGCCCGTGTATTTCATAATGTTTTCTCAAAGACCTAAGGTACTAGAGATCTGAAAAGTCTGTGTACCTGAACGCATTCTCGGTATTATTGGTTTTTAATTAGTATGCGAAGGCCTGCGGCCTGAGGCCTGAAATTTTGGCGTCTAAGCGCCAAAATGTCCGGGTTCAATTCCCGCCGCGGGTCAAATGTTTGTAAACTAAATCTAAAAATTAGGTTAAGGACATTTTAGCTAAAATTTGGCATGCCTAAGAATATGGTAGGGCATACAATGACAAACTATTATTAGACCTAATTGTATCACATACTCGTATGTTCAAGCAAATAAATAATATTTCATTTCATTTTATTTTATTTCTGCAAATATCTGCAGTGCAAATATCTGCAATGTATGTGTATGTGTATGTAAATATCTGGGTGTTTTTCTATGTCTAAAAAAAGGTATCTAAGAAGTATATTAGTAATTTGGTATCCATAACACAAGCTCTGCTTATTTTGGGGCTAAATGATGTTGAGTGAAATGTCCAGCATTATTAATTTATTTTTTGGTTATCTCTTTGATAGAATGTTACCTCTTTTATAGAATGTTGGCCGTCATTCAGCGCCTCTTCATGTTCACGGTGCACCTTTTTAGCACGACTTTTTTATGGTTGTTCAAATTATTGTTACGGCATTTTAAATATTATGACAAATCTATTAAAATAACTCAAAATCTAACTGGAATTCGCGTGTTGGACTGTACCATCTCTGAGAAACGAGTTGCTCAGAGACACGAACACGGGAGACTTGCCTTCAAAACATGCGTAATATGTCACGTTCAGACAAGAGACGCGAAGCTCATAGATGCAGCATTTTAGTGACTGAATCCCGGATACCAATCCATAGTTATAATACCAATAGGTAGTGCCGGACTAAGTCAGATGTCAATGGCCAGGATCAGAATTGTGTTAGGAAATGGGGGAGGCCTACGACAAAGAGGCAAAAAGATATTAAACGTAAGTTAAGTTTTATTTATTATTCTAATTTTATTTTATTACGAAGAAAACGTAGAACCGTCGTTCGTGCATATTTTATATAGCAGTTGTTAGTTATGTATTAAAATGTCTACCTAAAACTCTGTACCAATCTACAACGGGAGCTTCGTTACTTTTGCTCAGACTCAGGCACTCAGGACAGATTTGGGAATACCTGGAACGTGCACGACGCGTGAATACGTAAGTAATGTAAGTACTTACTTACCGGGAGCATGAACGGAACAGTAGTAAATCTATTTACCTTTGACAGACAGAAAATGGCTGTTGTACGTTTCAACAAAAACGGTAAGACTTTCCTTAAAATCTTAAGACTAAGTACCTATCTACTTAAGTACATAAATAAATAAATATAAATATTGGTGGACAGTGCACAAAACAGCATCTAGACTCAAAATTCAAAATTCAATATAACTTTATTCAACACAATCACAAGGACCACTTTGAATCGACTTCTTACAAGTGAATCTAGGTGCCGGTTCCTCCTAACCCCAGTTCAAGAAGAATCCGGTAAGAAACTTGTCTGGTCTTAACTCTTTTTTCTATGATCCTTGACAATTTACACATGCCGAGTCGAGTTGGAGCAGATTCATCCCAAGCTTTTTTGTCATTTAAATAATCAGATATTTTATAATATGCTTTAATAGACAGTTTCTGTTCAATTCAGTTTAATTCTGTTTATTTGCCAATCGACAAATTTAACACGTCGCTTGGGACCTTGTGATAGAAGCGTACACATTACCCTATAAAATACTTATTAACTTTAGCGAGCCTAACAGTGGGAACAGCGAGTTTGTCTTTATTTCTAGTATTAATACTATGATTATCGCAATTTTTTTTAATAAATGAACATTTTGTGCACATACATTAAATTTTCGTATAAATACTGACAAGACAATGTCATAATATTAATTTCTTTAAACTTATTTTTAAGTGATTCTCTGGGGCCCATGTTATAAATTGCACGAGCAGCCCTCTTCTGCTACACAAATATGGTGTTAATATCAGCAGCACTCCCCCACAACAGAATGCCATAAGACCAACTAAGCATATCTTGTGGTATGGTGATCTGATGATTTATAGAATCTATACTAATATTATAAATACAAAAGTGTCTCTGTCCGTCTGTTTGTTACATTTTCACGGCTAAACTACAGAACGGATCTTGGTAAAATTTAGTTAGAAGATGTATTGCATTAGGGAGAAAAAAAAACATAGGCTAATTTTTGTCTCAAATAACAACCTTGAGGGGGTAAAATAGGGGATGAATGTTTGTTTGGGCAACTCATATTTCCTTAAGTTAGGGATCTGTAAATTCATATTTAGGCTATTGGTAAGAAACAAAGAAATATGTGTTTCAAAGTTTTTGCAAAATCATCCCCGAAGGTGTTAAATTAGGGGATAAACTTATGTAATGTTGATTATATGCACAGAATGCATTCCTTACAAAAATAAAAATAAAGTTTCTAAGCATACGCGTACGCGTAAGTCGCGGGTAACAGCTATATATTTTTAAATAAATACTTTCGATATCATATAACAGCCAGATATAGAAAAAACACTTACATTCATCACACAAATGTCTGTTCTGGGAGGGAATCAAACCTACAGCGCAGAAGGCAGAGCTACTACCAACTGAACTGAGAGACAAGCTGATACAGTTTTGTTTATTCACTAATTTCTGTTAGCTCGATTTGAATCGAACCGCAGCTGAACACGTCAAAAGCTCTCACTTTTGAAGTATTTTCGTATTCTGCTAATAAACAACGACTCAGCTTACGATACGTTTACGAAGTCGTCAACGATCGATCGAAAAACCTAATGAACCGTGTACTCATTTGTGATTCGTTATTACGACGTAATGAAACCGAACCATTTTTGAAGAAGCTGATAACTGGTGATGAAAAGTGGATCACGTACGACAAGAACGTGCGAAAAAGGTCGTGGTCAAAGGCCGGTCAGGCTTCACAGACTGTGGCGAAACCCGGGTTAACTCGCAACAAGGTGATGCTGTGTGTGTGGTGGGATTGGAAGGGCATTATTCATTATGAGCAGTTACCACCAGGCAGGACCATCGATTCTGAACTCTACTGCGAACAACTGATGAGATTAAAGTAAGAAGTTGAGAGAAAGCGGCCGGAATTAATCAACAGAAGGGGTGTGGTTTTTCATCATGATAACGCTAGACCTCACACATCTTTAGCCACTCAGCAAAAATTATGAGAGTTTGGCTGGGAGGTGTTAATGCATCCGCCGTATAGTCCTGACCTTGCACCTTCAGATTTCCACCTGTTTCGGTCTCTTCAGAATTCTTTAGGCAGTGTCAGGTTAACATCACGAGAGGACTGCCAAAACCACTTGTCGCGGTATTTTGATCAGAAGTCCCAAAATTTCTATAGCAATGGGATCATGTCCCTACCTACAAGATGGCAAAAAGTTATCGAACAAAATGGTACCTACATACTTTAGTTCAATGTAAATAAACTATATTAAAAAATGTTTTGAATTTTCTTAAAAAATGCGAAGAAACTTTTTCTCCAACCTATTATATCATACATCTGTATTATATCTATCCTATTTCTAAATACAAATCCTACTTTATGATACTATACCACTTGAAGCACTTTAGTTATGTAGTAGCTAGTGGGCTGGATGCCCGGTGATCAGCACAATGGCCCAAATAATAATAATGAACTTTATTGAGAACATAACATTTTAGGTACATCCAAACAAAATTAATGCTACGGCTACAGTGTAATATGTCCTTCAAACGGCGGTCTTATCGCAAATGGCGATACCTTCCAGACAACCTTTAACTATACTAAACTTAATCTAGAATGATATTGATGTGTCGTTAAACCAACTACAAGGTTCAGCGTGTTGGGTATTTGCTAGCCCCCGAACTAGCCGGATACTGTATCTCGGGGGTATGGTTGTACCCTCAATACTGACCCTGCCAAATGAGCCAGGCGAGAAAAAAGAATTGTTTATATCGGTGGCTTGCAGGTGGACAAAGAAGGGTTCACCATCTTGAGGAAACGAAGTCTTCCTGAAATCTCGTGAAGAAGGCTCGTTCTACAGACAGTACCGATCCCTACTTACCGTAATCATGTCGATTTTGAAGTCACAGTTGGGACCGAATACTACTGTGGAGAGCATACTTCGGCAAGTGTACAAAATAGCCCGATGCATGATCAGGGAACCGCCTGTCGTACTTGTACATGGCTTGAAACGGGTGGAATCGAATGGAGAGACGAACTTCATATCGTACCTACCTTATAATATATAATAATAATATAATAATACGCAAAGAATAGAGTTAATGACAACTCAACCCTGAGGCCAGTATTATGTATCTAAACATATGAAATTAATTGATTTGCTCGAAGTATAAGGTTCTTACAAATAATTGTCTCACACACTTCGTCGTTGTCCGACATTCAAACATCAACATGGTAACTATGAGATAAAATAGATTGTTGATTACAATTGACATGAAATAAACATAAAAATGTAGGTAAACATCAAGTCAAGTCAAAATCAAAAGATACTTTATTCAATACAATAACAAGGATCACTTTGAAACGTCTTACATACTAGGTGCATTTAGGTGCCAATTCATCCTAACCCAAGCCCGACAAGAATTAGCAAGAAACTCGTCTTGGTCCTAGCGCTTTTTTATATGATCCATCTTATAACTACCTTAACTACGAAATACTAATACAAGAGAGTTTATACATTTCAAGTGTGTCGGTTAAATGTCTGACGGCAGAGTGACATGATGCCATGCATTTGTTAGATTTACCAGGTTCTACTGATTCTAAAAGTTATGAAAGCCAGAAATATACCCTAATTTGAACTACCTAGGTATCTATTTTCATTAAAAAGTTACTAGAAATCCTAACAGGGTAGGTAGCTATTGTGGAGAGTAAAGAAAAGAAACACAGCTCAACAAAGGAATATTTCTAATATATTCTACACAACCTGGTTTATATTATTATAACACATGTTATGAACAAGTAGAAACACATTAAACTTGTAAGGTTAATATTACACAACATTTAATTTAAGCATGAACAGTAAATAGGTAAGTACTTAGCTTTTAGTTCTGTCTGGTTCGGCTGCTGATCAAAAAGTAGCTGTTCCCCAGCTTTACAATCTTATTTATAAGCTACGAAAACATAAAATCTACTTCTACCGTCTCGTCCGGCTCAAAACACTTTTAGCGCGAACGTTTGAAACAAAAATGTATTTGGCTTCTTGTATTCTAAAATATGTTTTCAAGACAAAACAATCATAAATTATTAACAATTGTAAAAGTAATGTAATAACATATATATGTGTTACAAAAATAAGTATTTAGGTAACAACTAATTATCGAAGCTTAGAGTAAATTATATTATAGGTATGCTAATGATTTTATTACTTATGTGAAAAATAACAACGAAATAGGTATCTTTATTCAGAAAACTATTTTAAGACATAGTTTTCACTTGCGTTTTCCCACGATTTTTCATATTAATCTATTACATTCTTATCAATAATATAGTAATTTATATTATAATAAGCATTCTTCAAAAGACTATCTTTTATGTATGCTTTAAATTTCTTAATAGCTAGTTTAGTAGCATTTTCAGAAAGCTTATTGTAGAAGCGCACCGTGTTCCCCATAAAGGACTTATTTACTTTTTCCAGTCGAAACCTAGGGATTTATAATTTATGTCTATTCCTAGTGTTGATTCTATGAAGGCCACTGTTTTGCTGAATCCCATCTCTATTTTTATGTGTGTATGACAAATTTTCATATATATATTGTAAAGCTATTGTGAGAATTATAATTTCTTTGAATATTTCTTTCAAAGATTCTCGTGGTTTCATTTTATAAATGGCACGTATTACCCTTTTTCGAATTACAAATATTTTACCAATATCAGCTGCTTTCCCCAACAGAATGATGCCGTATGACATAACACAATGGAAGTAACTGAAATAAACTAGTCTAGCTGTAGCTTCATCATTATCATATCATAAGCCACCCTATCGTACGAACTACATATGCAGCGGAACTAAGCCTACCAGTAAGTATTTCAATTTGTGGTCCCCACTGTAGTTTTGCATCAATATTAAGACCTAGGAAGAGCGTGAAATCTACAAGATGCATTGCCCCTCCATTCATTTCAATGTTGGTCGGGCTATGAATAACATTTGGCAAAGTGAATTTGATACATTTAGTTTTTTTTTTGGAATTAAGCAAAAGATTATTTACAGTGAACTAGTTAAGAACTAACGATAAGGATTCATTTACGTTATCACAAATACTCTTTTTACCTCTATCAACTTTACAAATTAAAGACGTATCGTCTGAAAATAAAACTATATCACAAATATTTTTTACAAAAAAGGTAAATTGTTACCGTATACCAGGAATAAAAAAGGGCCTAGTATCGAACCCTGAGGTACCCCTATATTAATAATCCGATGGCAGCAAAGTAGATACGGACCTCTGCATTTTTTGGAATATGCTTTTTAAGTAAAATGAGCTTATAATCCCTATATACAAGTCTGTATTAAAATATTTTCACATTTCAAAATAATAAAGAAAATCTGGCAAGTAGATGAAAACATCTACGATCTAATTTTAAAAAACGTCGCAGTAGAAACGGACAATTGAATAATATGCCCGTCTTTACTTTCTTTGAGCTTTGACAAATGTCTGAAACGTAACACGGACATCAGCAACATGTTCGTTTATACGTCGTACTTTTTACATATGACCCAATCTAGGAATGTATTATTTCATTTTTTCATTAGGAAATTCATAGTTTTTCTTAAGATATACTATTTTGCACACCGCTTTTGTAAATTTATTTGTTTTTTTTTCAGATTTAAATACAGAAAATGAATTTATTCAGCTAAGTGAATAAGCAGTGACTTTCGGCAAGTTAAAAATAAAACTATTATAATATAAGTAATATAATTATAACGTTAATGATATTATACATATTATTTTTAAAATAAAAGATAAGATATGGAAAAGATATTTTTATTAAATAAAAACTAGACAGATGCATACCTACTTACTCAGTCTACAATAATTCTAACATAAGCACTTTTTTAGTTCCTATATTATATTATTTAAATCAGATATTTTTTTTCAAGAAAACTAATATTGTGCTTTTCCTTCAATACATTTTTCTAATTCAAATTTTAATCGTTAAATAAAAAGCCACTGTTGCTTGCCAGGGCCATGATGAATGCAGATGAATTAATAAAGTATGAAAAACAATATATTGACTTGAAATCAAATTAATTATTTGACAAATAGCATTGTCATTTTATGATCGTGTCATAAATTGGCAGTCCTTATCTTGTATCCACAAACTATTCGTATGGCACATAAACTCCATGATCCGAGTATCACACAGAGTGCTTAGTATTTGTATAATCACCTAACCATATTCGACCAAGACTTACTTACTTACAAAGAAGCCTATTTTCAACCAAGACGTTTCTCCTACCTAGGGGCCATAAGCAACAAGAACCATTTGCCACCAAGGCTTTTTACAACCATGGCATTTTAAAAATAATACATTTTGTCACCTAGACGTTGTGTATACTTTGATTTTTTTCTACCCAGACATTTTGCTCACACAGACGTTTTACAATCAAGACCATGTGAACCTAACCCGTCTTTTGATAATAGCAAGTTAGTGAATTTTATAAAAACGACTTTATATTGTCTAGAATGTTCTTAAACTACATACGTTTCTATTATACAGCCTACTGATCTTAGGAAATACACTTGAACAGCTTGAGTGAGTGATGATGACGAGCAGCACAGTGCGTTATCTATTACAACCACTGTTGAAATACATTGTAATCCAAATGCTAGCCCAGTCAATTTAACTGTTTGCTCTCAATCGTGCTCTATTACACCTATGGCTACTGAGTTTATTTCATTTGAAACGGAATCGCAGTTGTCGGAACTTATTGCTGAGAATGATGTTTTATGTTCTTTAAATCCACAAATCACTTCACCATCCTTGATTTTAGTCACTGATTCTAGTGGAACATCATAAGAAAGTGGTGCTTCCAGTGAATGCTCTTCACCTTCGTTAACAGTTATGTCCGAGAGAAAACTGTGTAAATTTACAGAGGTCATTACAAAGAAAATTAGAAAATTCAGAAAAGAGAACTGGATCGAAACAAGAAGAAAAATATTGCTAAATTTAGGTAAAAAACACTTATCACGAGATGGTAAAGAATAAATATAAAGATATATGCGGCCCTCGTGCGAAAACTGTAAATTTAAGTGTTCCACAAAAATAAGTGACGAAATAAGACGAAAAGTATTTGATTGGTTTTGGGAAATTATGTTAACAGGGGGAATTTATTGGTAAATATACAAAACGTCACGCAAAGAAGAGAATCACGACTCATAACGAATCAAATCGTTATATTTGCTTTCAGTATTTCTTATCCATATTTTCAAAAAAAATATGCGTAAAAGTTGACATAGTTACGTTTAAAAATACACTCTCTTATTAGCAATCAATTAATTCAAAGCGCAATGCATAAGTATGATAAAACAACAGGTTTTTGTCGACTCAAACAAGAGGATCGACGTAGTGCTCATGGTAAATATATATTGCTGACTATTGCTCATAAAATTGCTGACTGAAACGGTAATCCAAAGCGTATGTGATCATGTCAACAGTTATCAACCAGTACAACCTCATAAAACCCGCAAAGACACAAATAAACTGTATTTAGACAACTCATTAAACTTCAGTATCATGTTTGAAATGTAATAAACATGGTCTCTCGAAAATAATCTCACAAAAAATATAAAACTAGTGAGACAATACAGGAATGTTGTTAAATCCCACATGAATGAAGGCTTTTTTATCCCTTTCATAAAATTTTATTCCAACAGAAGCATCAACAGCTGTTGATGGTGCTGAATTCAAAGAATAACTTCTTCGAATTTGTTCGTTCCTTATCGTTAACGATTCGATCTCTTTTTTTTCTCTTTGATTTGATAAGAAGTAGTGAGATAATGTTAAATAACTGTATAATTTAAGAAATTGTTTTGTTTTAGTTTCTTTTTAATTTTATACCTGTCGATTACTTTCCTTTTTGTTAATGAGGCCTTAGATTAGAAAGATATATGATTAAAAATAAAACTGTAAGTTTCAAAGACTTTTGTTTAATTGATACTTTTAAGAAAAAGAGACATTAGAATATAAGAGAATTAATTTTCATATTACTTTTTTGATTTCTTTGATAATAACTAATATCTAGTGAAAATAAAACGTAGTAGGTAATATTAAGCATTTAAATTTAAATACATAACTTTGCGTGGTTTGGGATCTAAATGAGTTTAACTGATAGACGTAGATGATGTTTAGTGTAATGTTAAATGCCAAGTAAATGAAGACATCTACAAAATTTAGTCAAAAAAATAAGGAATACTATTTACGTATTGCTCAGTTTTTCTTTAAATGTTTTTAGAAGTATTGTTGGCGCTTTTTTGATCACAACGTATAAACAGATATCAGGCAGATGTCTTCAACTACGTCGAAGTTTTTACACAGTAAAAAAACACAACTACATTTTTTCAGTAAAAAAACGAAACTACAATAACACTTGGTCCACAACCAATAAAGAAGGTTATTTTGATGCATTATAGAAAATTCTATGTAAATCGGTGCATAACTCTTAAAATGGCAACATTTTTTTTACTAAATTTGCTCTCCTGTAAAATATCGATTTTGTACTTGTCCGTATCTACTTTGCTGCCATCGAATCGATCCTGAATACCTCTCACCACCCACGTCTACTTTCTGGACTCTATTGGATAGATAAGACTGTATGAGGTCAAGCGCCCGGTTTCATATATAAATTTACTTATAATATATTTCTGCTTACTTATATATTATTTCATCAATAATATATAAGAAAGCAGGTTTATCCAGAGTATCAATTATTATAAAACGTTTCGTTAACATCGTAAAAACATTTGACGACCTCTGTGGAGCAGTGGGCTTAGGTCCGGCTGCGACGCAAAATTTTGCGGGTTTGATTCCCGCCGCGGAACAATTATTGTATGATCTATAAGTATTTGTCTCGGGTCTGGGTGTTTCTATGCATAAGATGTATGTATTTACAACAAAAAAGTATATAAGTAGTATATCAGTCATGTGGTACCCATAACACAAGCTCTGTTTACTTTGGGACCAGATGATGCTGTGTGAAATGTCCGGGTATTATTATTATTATTATTTCTCGCTGAGCCATGTATAGTTTTATCTTAAATTGAACTGTCGGAAACTCTCTAATCACTTTTGGTATTAGATTAAATATTTTAATTGTCATATAATATAGATGTATATAATAATAAAAAATGTATATATGATATAAAACTATCATCCATGGGCTCCATAAACAAAGGATATATCTAGATAGATATATAGATAGATAGATAGATACAACATTTATTTGAAAAATCAGCACACACGTACAATCAATGGTACCATTGTACATAATGGTAAATACATAAAACTTTAGGTTAGACACTAGATATTTAAAACTAAAAGTGCGTGTGTGTTGCAATATCAAAAGGGTCTATCTAGAAGGTTGATATTTCATACAATAAAGTTAGTAATTTAAACGTAATAGACGCCTCATTAGGTTCCGTGTGTTCTAGTTCAATTGTACTCATGGCATATGGGATCCCATTAACATAACTTGATATAATGGGACATTATTCCATTAAACACATAGGTTAACGATAAAGATACATTAAAAAAGAAAGAAGAAGAAGGCAGTTAAAGATACATAGAACATAGGTTAGTGATATAAATATATAAATAATGCAGGTCAGTTCACACAGCATCACCTGGCCCCAAAGTAAGCAGGGCTTGTGTAATGGGTACCAGCTGACTGATGTACTACTTATATACTGTAAATACATACATATTTTACATAGTAAAATACTTTCCCGAGAAAAATACTTGTAGTTCATACAAACATTTGTCCTGTGGCGGGAATCGAACCCGCAACCTTCTGCGTTTCAGGCAGGCCTTCGCGCACTGCGCCACAGAGGTCGTGAATAAAACCGAAATATAATTTCATGTTTATAATTACGATGAAGTTAACGTACAGAACATCAGAGATGTTTCTTAAACAACTTGGGAAAACAGAATCTAATCTTTCGACATTGTTTGTACACAGTAGCTCGTCCCGCGCGTAAGTAAACGGAAGTCAGCTCTTTGCGGAGACTGTGCCATCAGGACGTCATTTCCGGCGACCGCGACCTGGGTAGGTACTAGATATCATTTGTTTGAGTAAGTTTGTGGAGTTAGAGCGAATGGAAGCGAACTTCAATTCCTTAATCATATAAGGTTCCAGTTCCCTTAAGTTAAATATAGACAAAACTAGCTGACCCGTGCCCACTTCGTTGGGCGGTTACACTTCACAAAAATATTAAAGTAATAATACATAGCTATTCAAATTATTGTAAGAATTACAGAAATTAACAGAGTTATATAATAAGAAGAGGTGAAATTACTAGACAAAAACAAAATCATTACCTATGTCATTTGTGAGATGTGTGATATGACCGGAATTTTTTATTATTTTTATTGATTAAACCTCATATAAATAAAAATCATTTTGAATCAAGGCCGTTGAATCAAGGCGGTCTTGGGCCGTTGCTATTCATACTTTACATAATCGATTTACCTTAAGCCATCGAACACTTATGTGTCATGTTCGCAGAAGACGCAACCATCTTCTTTCCCCAATGAAAAAAATGTGCACTGAGATAAATAGGTAATTATTTAAATTCCGTTGTAAATTGGCTATAAACTATAAACTTTAACGTAAATATAAATGGTGGTGATGCCTCTGGTGTATGATGCTACATTTCTGTTACGCTACGTTACGTTATTTGGTGTTGGCGGCATCCCACGTATCGTCTACGACTAAGACCGTGGGTGCCGCTACTGCTGCGACAGAATATCTCATGTTTAAGAAATAAATAAAATAAATTTTCTAGACTTAACAATAGACTCTAACCTTAACTGGAAACCCCACATATAAATTGATAAAATAATATTACACAACTGCTGTTCTTAGCTCTATATCATCAAAAAGCATTTCAAAGACGAGCTTATTAAGGTTTTGTTTATTCTCAACTAAGTTATGGGATTATCTTCCGGGGAAATTCTGTTGATGTGCAATCCGAGCTTCATCATAAAAAAAAATATTGCGTTCTATTAACAGGTTGTAGAGTAGTTACTCCGAAATACATAATATTTAACAACATTTTCAACATTTATTAAACATTTTGAACCCTTACCAGTTTACATATTAGAAATATGTTTACTTGTTACAAAAAATATTAAGTGTTTTTTTGAGAAGAAATCTGTTAGATCCGAATCGTTAAGAATAAAACAAATATATTTTATGTATACAACTAATAATTCCGTGTATAACAATGGTACTTTTGTCACAGCCATTAAAATATATAATCATTTACCAATACATATTAAACCTTTTCAAGGTAATTTATTTAAAAGCACATTGAGAAACTATCTGATTGAAAGTGTATTTTTAGATCTGACTGACTTCTTTGAGCATTCACTTTACATAATTTGTTATGTCATTATATTAGGGACCTATTAGCAAATAATATCTGCTTTGAACCTTTTCACTTACCTCTAAAAGCCTTATAAATCTTTTAAATTTTTTATACTCACAGTTTTTTACTTATTTTACGTCCGAAATGGGTAAAACTCAACTGTTTTCGGCAACAAGGTTTATTCAAGGTTTCTGCAAACCCACACTTAAGAACCATGTAACAGTTTTTTCTTTTGAAGTTCCAAGACACATCTAGTTCTCAGAACCCAGATCCGTAACAATAAAAGCGCTAGGCTCGTCAGGTTTTCATTCCGCCTAGGAAATTGTCCTGGTAAGAAGCTCCGTTAGTATTTCTGGTTCCAACTAGGCACCTACGACGATTTTCTAAAAGCAAATGGCAGGAAATAGACGCATTAAGCTTCTATGACGTCAAGCTTCTATGATAAGCCATGAATTTACTTTATTTTATATTTTACTAGCGACCCGCCCCGGCTTTGCACGGATGCAATGCTGATACTAATTATACTACAGAATGGTTATCCCTAAGAGATAGACATATACCATCGCGGACTTTTTTGTAGACCTTTTGAGGGTGTACAATACTGTAGTACATTATTTGGATCCATCTCGTAGGGTTCAGACAGCGTTTGCAATGTAAGCGGCGCATAAATATTAGTTTATTTACGACACCACATTGGAAACCTCTAAAATTATCAGTGTTTATCTACTATATTATGCATGTATTATACATATAAACCTTCCTCTTGAATCACTCTATCGATTTAAAAAACCGCATTAAAATTAGTTGCGTTGTTTTAAAGATCTAAGTATACATAGAGACAGACAGACAGGGGAAAGCAACTCTGTTTTATACTATGTAGTGATAAACCCTATACGATTGAGGAGTTGGCGTACTTTTTTTTGGCGTTGGCGTTGGCGTTTTCAATATCTACAGCCTGAATCTTTGACTTCTTCTTATCGTGTCACTAGTTCTTTTGAACCAGTGTGGTGAAAGGATCAAAATGCGCCTCAGAGGCTCCTATGTTTAGGCCACCCTATGTTTGTAGGTACCATGCGCCACGATCCTGTGTTAATTCTGTCCATTCGCAGCCCACGATTTTGACTAATGTTCCATATAACGGACGACAGACGTTCCATTATCTAGTTCTCTGCCACCATGTGGGTACACACTCCACCTAACAATATGGAAGCCAGCCGCTACCTATGAAACAGGCTACCGCAGCCTCACAGGTCAAAATACGCTTAGAGCAGACAAATCAGCGTATTTTTTTTTTATTAGATAGCAGGAATTTGGCGATTCGCGCATACTGCTAGTTGCCGCGAGTTACATACGCCCTAATAAAGGACAAATCAACAGTAGAAGGTTCGATGGCTATCGTCGAACCGTTAAAACATCACACAAACAAACTTAACCGCTTTTTATTATAGTGTAAATATTAAAAATAATCACACTCAATCGATCAACGATAACAAGAGGATTACAGATGCCATAACCAAAAGAAGAACAAAAAGTTTAATAGGTTTTATTATTATCGATGTAAACGTTTTATGTCTGGTTCCATTTTGGAGGATTAAACCGTTCATAAAAAATAGCGCGGTACCATTTTAACATCCAGATTAACAAAATCAGAACCTCATTAGAATCGCTGCCAATATATTTCCGTTCAATGGTAAATACGTTGGCAAATAGCGCGATAGCCCTACAGGTACCTACAAATCAAATAGTACGAGGCACCCCATTAGTAGGTCAAACATAAGCACCAACTAGTCCCGCTCTGTGTGCGCAGGTCAGGCCGAACAGGTCCTGAACTCAGCATAAAGCTGCTCTACATGGTTGATAGTGGTTAATTGATGGTTAATTAATTATCAGTAAACGTAGAGCCGTCCTGTTGAAAGCATATGTCGTTTGTGTCCATATCATCCAATCCAGACCAAAAGATGTTGGAACCATCGACCATCGAGTGCTCGACATTGACGGTGATGGCCTGGTCCACTTCGTTATCAAATAAATATGGACCGATGAAGCCGCAAGCCTTGCGAAGCTCGCGGAACCTTGCCCGAACAGAACAACAATTTTGATTAAATAATTTTATCATTTGCACGTTTCGTTGAACGCTACATCTGTCCGTGGTGATTTGGCAAAACAGACTGAACACATTAATGATGTTGCTTTAACAATATGGCCGCTATCAACTGTCATATTTCGAAAGTACCTTGAGATAAGGAGCTAGATTAACATTACGCTACTTTTTTGTACGTATCACGCGTACCAAGCCGCTGACAGCAACTAGTGAAGTATATAGGAGACAACAGGAGAATACACTTTATTGTGTTTTTATGATGGAGATTATCAAGTTTAAAATAAAGAATAAAAACTTGATATTCACATTTTCATATATTTGCATAAATAATAAATTATTAGTCTTAATTAATATCTAAGCGATAGAAGAGTCGTCTATCTCGAGATCCTCAGTGAACCCGCACTCAGTCCTCCAGGTGTCCTCATCCAGAAGGTTCTTGGAGACCAACTCTTTGAACTGGTCTAAGTCACAGAGGATATCGCAGCCGGCCACTTGCAGGTAGACCAGGTCCGAACTAGGGTCAGGCTTGTAGACAGCCTGTCATAAACGTTTTTTTTTTTTCAAATTTCTATTTTATAGTAAGTAAAAAGTGTACTTGTATATCCTGAAAAAATTCACCAATACTTAGTGAATATGATATTCGCGCAGGGACGATGAACCTAAGATGAGTTGTCTCCAAAGTTCTTCCTATCCTTTTCTATCAAAAACATTATAACCATCATCATTATTTCCCTGCCCTTATCCCACGCTAAGTAGGATTGGTTCAACGTGTTTTCTATGTCAATTTCTTTCAATTGTACACACAGCGTTCTTATTCATATCGTTTTAAGACATCCTTTCTTTGGCCTACCTATACTTTTGTGTCCATCCACATTCATAACTCTTCTCTCTCTTTTCTTCGCGTCACAAGACATTCATCCCTACTCATAACATGCCCAAACCAAGCTAACTTATTACTTTTTAACTCTGTCACTGGCGCCACTTTTAGGCTACCTTTTACATACTCATTCCTTATTTGCACCACACATCCATCTAAACATTCACACTCACCTGAAACCATACATTCAATGGCTACATATTTCGGCACAGCCTGTATGATAAGAGAGCAGCTAAGAAACTGGCGCAGTCTTTAATATTTATGTTCACACTTACCAGCACAACGTATTGGTCAATTTTATCAACTTTCCTCAGTTCCAGAGCAAATGCGGAAGCGTATGGTGGAACTCCTGCATTAGGAGTAATCAGCGCGGCTGACATCAGAGTGAATATGTTGATGTCATGTGCGGAGTAGATTCTCACGCGAGGAGTGTTTTCTCCAGCGATGACGCTTGAAGCGTGGGTGAAGAACTCGTTCAAGAGCACACCTGAAGTCAGAATTGGCTGCGTTTAGTCGTTTGAAACAGATATTTGTTGCATGGATGACATTTGAATCAGAGCAGTTTTTGAAAATCTTACCAATCAAAAGATCCCAAGATTAGCAAAATAAAGATTTTTTACACCAACATAAGTGCGATAGTTTGGGTGTGTTTGTTCTTTGTTTGTTCTAAACGGGCAACGGTTGGACGGATTTAGATGCAACTTAATATAGTCCACATCGTTGACTTATAATAACATATATTTGTGCTACTTTTGAACTACGTAAGTACCACGCACGCAAAGCCGTGGGCTGCAGCTAATAGGAATTATATTCATGTTCGGAGGAAGATTGTTTAAATATTAACACGCGCACTGCAGCAGTATAAAAAGGTAATAACGAAACTCAATGAAGATGTCTGGCAGGAGTTGAGCCTCTTTGTGTCACTCATCATTATAAACTACGTAGAGGTCAAACCGACAAGAGAAGTTGACTTACCAGCCAACAAGTTGATGTTGTCTTCGTCTCCGAAGATGACTTCCATAGCAGCTGCGGCAGCCTCCTTTAGACGAGGCATGATGGCAGCAATCTCATCAGTCACAGGTATACCGAGGCTTTCCTGAAGCAATGGGATGTATTATGAGCTAATTAAGAACCCGTTTTACTATCCAAAGACTAGCAATCTACACTCATATTATAGTTTAAAAGTGTCTCTTTTCGTCTGTTTATTTATTACCTTTTCACGGCAAAACAGCTGCACCAATCTTGATGAAACTAGATACGGAGATACATTGTGTCTTGGGGAAGTTAACAGACAAATACTTATAGCTTATTATGTAAGTATACGTTAGAAACCGCAAGCAGCAGTTAGCAAAAGTAATAATAATAATAACTACATATTGGTGCAGGTTTTGCACCATCTAGCCTGAAATTAATCGAAGGTAAGTAGATAACTGATAGAGAATACTTACATACTTTTAGTGTGACACTAACCTGGCTGGCATAGGTATCGTAGATTCCGTACGAAAGTGTAGGCAAGCTTCGAATCATGGTGTTGCCACTGGCCTCGGCTAGCACATCCATGACGTCAGCATACTCGTCCATGTTTGATGGATTAGAGAACATGGCTGAGTAGTAAGATGTGATGTACGTAGGACAGTTGAGGATGCCTAGGTTCTGAAATAAAATAATGTTTTAGAGCAATTTAATATACGTACTTAATGACCTCTGTGGTGCAGTGACGAAGCAAGTACTTGTCTGGGGTACATGTTTGGGTGTTTCTATGTATAATATGTATGTATTTACAAAATAAAGGTATATAAGTAGTATATCCGTCATGTGGTACCCATAAAACAAGCTCTGCTTTGGGGCCAGATGATGCTGTGTCCGACATGATTGATTGTTGTACAGAAATTTAGAAGGGTGACATATTGCAAATGTATTGCATTGTGAAGATTATGATAATGGTTATATATGTGCGTGTGTGTGTCAAAATAAACTTATTTCATTTCATTTTGAAATGAAAACACGGATTGACTTTGACCACACAAGTTGTCTCTTATATTTTCAACGACGGCAATTGGACATTGGATTATCGGGAATGGATGTGGTATATATATTGTTACCGTAGCCTTTCATCTTACACATCTGCAGTAGAATAGTTGGCCACTGACTCAATCAGTACACTAGTGGAATAGAAAGTACTTACAAAATCGTATTTAACAGGCACAGTGGTATACGGCACTGGTACCCAGTTGATGTCCTCACTCCAGCTGCCTTCAGACGCAGGAAAGACGGCTGCCATAGCAGTGAGTACTGTCATCTTAGCTCGGGTGGAGTCAGTGGATCGGATGTGAATCTCTGATTTGTTGTATTGCAGGGAGAGGAGTGACGAGTATCGTTCGCGGATGAACTGGCCTAGCTTGTATGCACGACGTTTCCCGACCTGGAAAATTATTTTGATTTCTTTGGGACAAGAATCAGTAGGTACCGACTTTACTTAATACGACAAGATAACAATAAGTATTTAAACTAATTAGCTTCAGCTCGCATAACCACGGTCCACACCAAATTTCCAAAATCCGTTCAGCCGTTTGAATAAATGAATGATTGAAAAATATATCTTAACTAAAACCACTTAAAAATAGGTATCCCAACCAGTTAATAGTAGGATTAGTAAAGCAGCTACCTATTGAACATAAGTATTAGTTCCAAAAAGGCGTCCAGCTCAGCATGTATTGGATAAAAGCTTAAAGTCAACTCGACGCTGATTTTTAGCTATAACCTAGGTTTGGGAGAGTAGTGCAGCAACGACAACTGAACAATGAACATAAGGTGGAGAGGTAAATATAGAGAATAAAATAAGTTCAAATTGTAATTTGGTACCTATATTAGTAAAATAAGATATCATTCATATATACAAATTGTTTTGAACGAGACGAAGTAACAAACTAACACACACACGCGCACGCACAAAATTTCGCATCCATACATACTAGTAGGTATTTTCATTCCTAAATGGCAGAATGGATTATGATGAAATTTGGTAACGAGATAGATAAATCTTGGAGACAGACATTGGCTACTTTTAACGTAGGTACCACGCGTGCAAATCCGCGGGTAGCCGCTGCGCTGGTTTACTATATTATTGTGATTAGTAGAATAGGATACTAAGTAATAATCCTTTGATTGAAATTGCAGCCGAAAGATAGAAATAGAAATATTATACATCTTACTGTATATATTTAAATATATACAGTAAGATGTATAATATTTCTATTTAAATATATTTCATCATATTCCATTCTGCCATTTCGGAATGAAAATACCTACTTAAAATAAAAATAATAAAAATAATTTTGTGCGTGCGTGTGTGTGTGTTAGTTTGTTACTTCGTCTCGTTCAAAACAATTTGTATATCTTACTGTACATATTTAAATATATACAGTAAGATGGTGATACATTGTTTTAGTCTCAAACATAAACCCTGTTAGGGCACAGCAATACTTAACTAGGGGCGCTATTACTATATTTTAATAACCAATTAACTAATAATATATTAAAAGATAATCCCAAAGCCACTAATAAAAAATAAAGCTGATTTTGAAATTTGATTTGAAATTGAGTGTAACAAAAGTACCTACCTACTTACTTAATGCACATGGTTTTAATCCCCCAACCTTTAGGATAGAAAAGCAGTTCTAAACACGAATGCTTTATAACTTACATCAGTGAGTTGCCCATAGCCATACACAGCAGTCGCTGCTTCTACGGCTTCGGGATCAGTGGTCAGAGCGATGCTCTGCTCTATTGGGGTCCTGTCTCCATGACGGTGAATCTAAAAGGATTAACGCACTCGCTTAAGTCTGCATTTCTAGTGTCTTTATATTGCCCTTAGATAAGATAGCCAGTCGCTGCAACTACGCATCAGGGTCAGTCGTCAGAGCGACGGTCTGTTCTACCGGGGTCCTGTCTCCATGACTATGAATCTGATTTATTTATACGCTCGCATATGTCTACATTTCGAATATCTTTACACCCTCAATGCTAGGCGTCTGTCTGTAGCGGGTGGTATGATAATATATATATATAAAGTAATTATTGAATTCACAAAACAAATACGGCTAAAACATACATAGGTTACTGTTTATATATCATGACGTGACGGAAAACAGGTTTCCTATCAGCATATGATAAAAGAGTGAAGAGCTGCTGTAATTCAAATAAAATTAATTTGTATTCAGTAGAGCCATCGTGAGTAACGCACGAGCTGCTGCTACACACTTCTCTTGAAGTAATAAATATATATACATATGTAATCAAATAGCTATCCCCTAAATAAATATCAATAAATAAATAATGCCGGACATTTCACTCATCATCTGGCCCCAAAGTCCCAAAGGAGCTGGTGTTATGGATCTTACACGTCTGATATACTACTTATATACTTCTTTTGTACATACATATTATACATTAACACACCCAGATCCGAGACAAATACTTGAAGACCTTACAAACATTTATCCCGTGGCTGGAATCGAACCCACAACCTTCTGCGTCTCAGCCGGGCCTTATCCAACTACGCCACAATAAATATTCGTGGACAACCCATCTACTGAGCCAAATTGTATAATGGGAACCAGATGTGATAGAATACTTACATACATATTTTTAAATCTATGTCAATCTATATGTATCACTCCAACGTATGTCTTGGATAAGGGTCGAACCCACCAAAAGGACAGAAATCAGAGCTACCTACTGAACCACCAACTACCAACTGAACTTAGAGGCCAGTCACATGATGATATAATCTTCTCTACTTCTCTACTCTACTGTCCCGTAGATCTTAATCCAACACGCGGATTCACGTGAAGCGGTAGACGATACACGTATTTTAGGCTAAGTTACAGAGCCGAAAACAAACGCAAAGTTCACCTATAATTGTCAAAGAATTTTGACAATTGTATGCGTAAGTTCACGCTTAGTATCCCAAACACAACACACACGAGTGAGTTTATGCTCAAGAAAGTAAGATGAATATCTCAATCACATGACGGAAATATTATCTCATAATATTAACATAATATTATCTCACCGGAAATAAACGGTTTTCGGGTGAGATATATATATTTTTTTGATAATTTTACATACGTAATTGAAATGTTTATTGAAAATAACAAACATTAGTAATCAATGTACAATCACAACATAACCTAATTAATATATTTTTATAATTATTGTACTTTTTTACTGATTGGACGAACATTGGTACCCAAACTAGGATTGGAGTCCTGTGATATGGTGTACCAATGCCCCCCACCGGCTCATTTGATTGCGGCTATTGTTATTTATTACTAATAGTAATAGTTCGGTATACAAGAAAGTTCATTAACAGCTGTGCTAAGTTGGATCTGAGTTACAGCTGTATGTCTTTTCTATTTGAACTTTCAATTTCACGTTAAGAGTATACGTTTATATTCATTAATATTTATTATTAATAGATTTATGTTTGTGCAATATAGGATAAATACTTTAATGCAGATACTTTATTTTATTTTTACTTTTTTCACAAACAAATATATTAGAATAGGTGGGCTTAATTCTAGTAGCATTTTCTACCAGCCAACCTGTAAAGTAGAGAGAATAAAAATATCTCAATGTCCGGTAATATCCGATAAGGCTTTGGAGCATCTACCGGATTAGAACCCACAACCTTTGCTTAGAAGCGGGAACAATGACCCTGGGCCCTCAGTTCCATGTTAAGTATTATCTTACCAAAAACGTCTGCAAGAGTGTAGTCCCGTCTGTGACGTCTCCCAACCCTCGCGCTGCGATCGTCAGCAGCAAGACACAAACCAACTTCATCATAATGTCGTTTAATTTGCGATTGAGTTAACAATACTTGAAATAAAGGAGTGCGGACTTTTATAGATTCAAAACGAGATTATTGATAATGATTGATGATGTTTTGGGGTACTGTTTGTTGTGATATAACTTTTACATCTATATCTATACTTATAAAAGAGCTTAACCTGACTGACTGATTCATCATCGCTGAACCGAAACCGCTGAAGCTAGAAAGCTAAAATTTGGAAGGTAGCTTCCATTTACAGTAAAACCACCCACTATGGCGGGATTTTTTGAAATTCAACCCCTAATAGGGTGAAAAGGTGTGAAAAGGAATGTATAAAACTTTTTAACGCATGGTGCTGTTTGCTTGAAACTTTATATAAATAAATAAAATGCAAAATAAATGGACACGTGTATCAGAATTTTTCAAAATAACCCTAACAATGGGGTAAAATGGGGTGTCAAAGTTTGTATGGGAACTTTTTAACGGGTAGTGTGATTTCTTAGAAACTTGGTTTGGATAAAATAGATAATAAATGGACACTTGTTTCAGGATTTTTCAAAATAACTCTCACAAAGGAGTAAAATTGGGTGTAAATGTTTGTATGGAAACTTTTTAATGGATGGTAGGTGTGATTGGTTTGAAACTTATCAATAAAATTTGGCAAGGAGATAATTTGCATCCTGGAGAAGGATTTAAGCTACAATAGCTTTAAAAAAAATGCGGACGAAGTCGCGAGCAACAGCTAGTTATCTGTATACCTGATATACCTATAGACATCATAGGGCCTGAATCGCTCCTCGTAGAGATTCGAAGTTTGAAGAGTGTGGTTTTTAGTGTGTAAACGCGTGCTGAGAAAGAAATTCCCAAAATCAACCCCGTGAGGGATGCAGCGGGGTGTCAAAGTAAGTATCAAAATAATATTGTACGGGCGAAAGCGCGGGGAAACCACTAGTAATTATATCAGACTAGCTTCTACTCGCGGCTACATAAAAGTATCCTATGTTCTTTCTCAAGATACCATCTAACTTTTTACCAAATTTCACAAAGATCCGTTCAGCCGTTTAGCCGTTTACCGTTTAAGTAGGTATTAATAATATTCAGATCATAGAACATGAACACCTTGACATAGTATCTGTAAGGAAGCCTTTACGGAACCAATATAAGTCGAAGAATGTATTTTTATTTATTCGCATCTACAAATACAAATAAATATAACCATCATAAACTTTTATCACTCTTTTATTTTATTAAAATTGAGGATAAGGTAAATTTCGAGTCGTATAAAGAGATAAAGAAGCCTGTGAAGTTCGAAAGAGCATCATTCACCGACGATGAATTTAAGTAATATATAAACAGAGCGACGACATCACAAAGTTCGCAGTTTCACAATGCGTGCTACTGCAATGACGTGAACGTGACGTTCCTTGCAATAAGATCTATCACAGAACTCAATTTAGTATAACTAGCAACAATGTTTTTTCAACATCAGCTTATAAACATGCACGTCCAAGTGCATGCTTAGACCATGTCTGCCTTTAACATTAACTAGATAAACCGTCTAGCTGCTAATACTGTATCTGAATATGAAAGTTTTAATGTTTGTTTTTATTACGTCTGGACTGTCGGCTCAGTTGATAGTAGCTCTGCCATCTGCACAGTAGATTGTGGGTTTTTTCTCTGCCAGGACAAATATTTGTGTGATAAAGATAGGTGTTTGTTCTGTGTCTGAGTACCTAACAGAATTCGTCAATAATGAGTAAATAAATATTTCCGAACAATTTACACAACACCATCTAGTCCCGAACTAAGCGAAACCTGCTATGGAAACCAAATAAATGACAGAATACTAATTATACTGTTATACTTTATAACAGCCAAAATGAAATCTTATGAAGCGAAAATATTCCGAAACAATGGCTGACATCTACTATTATATTAATACATTAAAAGGGGATCAGAATTATAGTGGATAATATCAGAAAAATATTATCGGCCAATCAGCCTAATGTCAATCCTAATGAGCAAGCCGGTTTCAGAAGTGGTTATTCAACACTCGACCACATCCATGTGGTCAACCCACTAATCGAAAACAGCCAAGAATATGACATACCATTATACTGCTGCTTAGTAGACTGCAAGGCCTTCGACTCTCTTAAACATGAAAATATATGAAAAGCTCTCAGGTAATCAAGGGATTAAAGCTAAAAACACTAGGATAATTAGAAAAATATGCAGAAATACCACTGCAAGATTCAAACTAGAAAGAGAAGGAGAAGCCAAAGCTATTTTCAGCAGTCCTCGAAGAAATATTTAACAGCTTGATAGGAAAACTTAAGGCCTAAGGCCTAAATGGAGAAAAACCCACATATCTAAGATTTACCGACGACCTGATAATTATGTGCAACACAGCTGGGGAACACACTAACGAAAGCGGCAAAGTATTTCAGTCATTGGTCTTCTAATTTCAACGAGATGGCAACAGAGTTTAACGACACAATAGATAATATGCGCTTATGAGATAGATTGTTAATACTACACGCGAGCAAAGCTAGGCATTCCGCTTATTAGTAGTACTTATGACAATAAAAAGAGCCAAATTTCTTTGATATCATTCTAATTTAGTAAAATGATAATTTGAAACTATTATTGTGGGTATAAAGTTATCTACTTTATACCCAACATAAAAAATCGTTATCATCCACATACTAATATTGCACAAGCGAAAGTGTCTCTGTTTATTTGTAACCTTATCACGTGTAAACTTGATGAAATCTGGAGATAGATTTAACTGTGCAATGACGCGTGGATCATTGCAATTTGTTTCTTATACCATTGACATACCTCTACTCTACCCTCTACTTTCTCAACTTCTGTCAAAGTTAATCACTGCTTAAAATACAAAGTGCCATTACCTTTTTTAACCACCTTCAAAAGAAGGAGGAGGTTCTCAATTCGCTTGTGTTTTTTTATGTTTGTTACCTCATAACTCCATCATTTATGAACCGATTTGAAAAAATATTTTTTTTATGTGAAAGGATATACTTTTTGATTGGTCGCATAAAAATTATATCATAATCAGTAGTTTGGTGTTTAAATCAATATAACTGGAAAAAATATATTATCCAAGTAATCGAAATTTCGTATTTTCATATGAAAATACCGGACGAATCCATGGATACAAAAGCATAAGTTTATTCGAAGTCGAGTAAGGTTTGCTTCCAAAGCAATTTGAAAAACTGTGTCGTAGACACCAACACCCGGCTCTGGTTACAGATAATTAGGTGTTTCAACTACACGGTAAGTATAATACTTATGTATGTATGTATATTTAAAGGATAAACAAATCCTTTTTGTATGTTTGTACTCGTATCCTTGTTTGTTCGACGATAACCTCCGAACGGTTAATCCGATCGGCATGAAATTCTCCTTAGATAGCTCAACTGTTTCACGTGTATTTTATATTTCTGTAAATTACTCTGTACATTTCTGTAATTGTTTAACAAATAAATATTTGAAATATACCAGTTTGAGAAGATTTTTAAATGTTTCTTGTTTAAAATATTGTACATAAAATGTGTAGGTATTTAATTAAGGTGACAACGAGCTGATCTGATGATGGAGCCAGGGTGCTGTTCAATGGAACTCCTTAATAAATAGGCCGACTTAGTTAAAACATTAATGTCAAGAATGACAGTAGGTATATTAAGGTGACAACGAGCTGATCTGATGATGGAGTCAGGAGCTGCTCCATAATTTAGCCAAATATACTAATAAGTAATTTTTAATTCAATTCGATTCAATTATTTAATTTCAGACTAAGTCCATATAATTCAGTTCCTCATTTATTTTATTGTACCTTCTTACTTAAAATCCATTTTATTCCACATCCATACATAATTTTAAACAAAATTGTTATATACTGTATATAATGTACCTTTATTATGTATGATTATGTAATGTATGTAGTCCAGGAAAGGTCTATTTTGGCACTTGATTACTATCAAGCTAATTTTCCGTGAGTAGCTTCATTTTGATGAGACGCCCAACAATTTCCCGTACGAAACTATCGATTGTGGTAGCTAACAGAGGTAGCAAGGATAAAATATGTCGATTTGATGATTCTCAAATATTGATTACTAACTGAATTTTTTTTGTTAAATATCAAGATCTAAATTATTCGAAAAAATATTTGTCCTACAAAATCTATGGTTTGATCAAAGAGTCCCCTCCTTCCAACATATTAATAACGAGGTCATTATAAATGATTACTAACCAGCTGATTTTTTTAATCAATTAGAATATAGTATTCGTATAGGTGACTTCAATTTGTTTGTATACACTCTACACTCTAAATGTTTTTTTTTATATCACCATAATTATGCAAAGCATGGCCTATTTATTGGGATAGTTGATAAATATTGAAACTACACATTCCGGATTGCTTGATGATTGTTAAAAGAGTTTCGTGGGCATTCGAAGAACAATGAAACCGTTTTCAAGAATCCCAGTTGATTTAACATTTCAAAAAACAATCAATGCTGATGCTGCTTCTAAGCTTCTGGAATTATTAACATTACAAACTCGTTCTCGTCGATATGATCCTTCCAGTTTGCCACCAACAATACAAGAATTGTTGCAACAAATGAAAAGAACTGTATTCATCTGCAATGTATGGTGTAATGCACACATGCGGTGTCCTACGGAAAAATTGCCAGAAAGATTTTGGATGGACAATAATTGATGGCAAATATGAATATAAGTCCCCAAACTCCATCTTTTGAAGAATTATCTTCTAACATACAAGGTACCCTATTAATACTATTGTTATTTATTGATTGATTATTCATTATTATGTACTTTACTTAATTTTTTCATGCTATTACAAAGTCACGTATCACGATATCAGTGAGGAATGTGAAATAGATGAAGACGACAGCTACAGATAACAGCTACATGTTAGTAGCGAAGATTATGAAGATTTATCTGATGCATCTGATGAAGTTTTTTTTATATAAATATAAATGCACAAATTGTACCTAGTTTACTAAAAAATAAAGTTATTTAAATTTAAAAAAAGATTTTTTCACTGTTTCTTATGTTACAAATGGGAAAACGAAAAAATTACAATTCTTGTCGGACTAGTGATACATACCTGTTTTCTTGTAGGACATTGTTTCATTTGGGCAGAGAACACACTAACATATTATGTAATATTTTTGTCCTACAGTTAGTAATGAGAAAAATGGTCTTGTAGTATTAACAATTTCTGAGCGTAGGACCAGGATAACGTACCACGTAATTTGTAGGACAATATCGATACATGTTGGAAGGAGGGGACTCTTTGATCAAACCATAGATTTTGTAGGACAAATATTTTTTCGTATAATTTAGATAATATCTTGATATTTAACAAAATAAAATCCAGTTAAATATTTGAGAATCATCAAATCGACATATTTTATCCTTGCTACGTCTGTTAGCTACCACAATCGAGAGTTTCGTACCGGAAATTGTTGGGCGTCTCATCTAAATAAAGTTACTCACGGAAAATTTGCTTGATAGTAATCAAGTCTAAAAATGGACCATGGATCCTGGACTATTGCGTTTTTATCGGTATTCGTAACTTGACCTCCAATCTAGGTGGTACTTAGTTTTTAAGTTATTTTTATTTTATTTTTTTACTATGTTAGTGCCCTAGATGCTAGGTCAATTAAAAATCATTTTCTTTCTTTTCGTTTCTTCTTTTCTTTCAAGTTTTTAAATAAAGAATAAAAACCATAAATTCGCGTTTTCATATGTGTATTTGCTAACACAATAACTTATCAGTCTTAATTATTATCTAAGCGATAGAAGAGTCGTCGATCTCGAGATCCTCAGTGAACCCGCACTCAGTCCTCCAGTTGTCCTCATCCAGAAGGTTTTTGGAAACCAGCTCTTTGAACTGGTCTAAGTCGCAGAGGACATCGCAGTTGGCCACTTGCAGGTAGATTAGGTCAGAACTAGGGTCAGGCTTGTAGACAGCCTGTTAAAAACATTTTAATTTTAATTTCTATTTCGTAGGTCGCCATTTTATTTATCCTGACAAAATTCACCAATACGTCGTGAATTATGTTTGCGCAGAGACAATGAACCTAAGATGAGTTGTCTCTAAGTTCTTCTTATCCTTTTCTATCAGATACAATACAACCATCATCATAATTTTCCTGCCATTATCCCACGCTAAGTAGGGTCGGCACATGTTTCCTAAGCCAATTTCTCTCAACTGTACACATACTCAAATCGTTTTCCACATAAGGCATCCTCCTTTGGCCTACCTCTAATTTTTGTCCATCCACATTCTAACACTCTTCTCGTCTCAAGATATTCATCCCTTTTAAGAACATGGACATACTAAGCTGACCAAATACTTCTAACTTATCTGTCACTGGCACGACTTTAAGCCTTTTTCTTACATACTCATGCTTTATTTTGTCCATTCTCGTTGCTCCATACATCCATCTTAACATTAACATTCATCAAAAACATACAACCAATCGCTACATATTTTGGCTCAGCCTGTAGGATAAGAGAGCAGCTAAGGAAACTGGCGCAGCCTTTAATATTTATGTTCCCACTCACCAGCACCACGTATTGATCAGTTTCTTCAACTTTTCTCAGTTCCAGAGCAAATGCGGACGCGTACGATGGAACTCCTGGACTAGGAGTAATCAGCGCGGCTGACATCAGAGAGAATACATTGATGTCATGTGCGGAGTAGATCCTCACGCGAGGAGTGTCTTCTCCAGCGATGACGCTTGAAGCGTGGGTGAAGAACTCGTTCAAGAGCACACCTGAAGTCAAAATTGGCCGCGTTTAGTCGTTCGTAAAAGATATTTGTTACATGGGTGACATTTGCATCTCAGCAATTTTTGATAAGCGTTCCAATCAAAAGATCCCAAGATGAGCGAAATAAAGAGTTTTTTCACACTAATATAAGTGCGATAGTTTGTGCATATGTGTCTTTGTTTTTTGGTTGTTCTATACGATCGAACGGTTGGACGGATTTGGATGAAAGTTAATATAAATATAGATAGGAACTTGAAATAAGAAATATGCTACTTCATAACTACGTAAATAACACGCAAGCAAAGCCGCAGCTGATATGTAGTAAGAAATAATATGCATGTTCGGAGGAAGATTAGGTAAATATTAACACGCGCACTGCAGCAGTATAAAAGGGTAATAATAAAACTCAATGAATCTTTATTGTGCCTTCAGGCAGGAGTTGAGCCTTTTTGTGTCTCCCATCATTATTAACTACGGAAAGGTCAAACCGACAAGAGAAGTGGACTTACCAGCCATCAAGTTGACGTAGTCTTCGTCTCCGAAGATGACTTCCATAGACGCTGCGGCAGCCTTCTTGAGACGAGGCATGATGGCAGCAATCTCATTAGTCACCGGTATTCCGAGGCTTTCCTGAAGTCATGGAATTTGTTATGTGCCAGTGTTCCACCCTAGTTACCATTCAATGACTAGAAATCTATACTAATATTATAATTCGATAGTATTAGTTTGTCAGTTTGTTAATTACCTTTTTACGGCAAAACAGCTGCGTGCAGTACCAGGATAAAAAGAAAGATAGTATTTAGGGACGGACATAGGCTACACATGTAAGTATCAGGCTTTTCGAACTATTATTGTGTTGAACATAATTTAAATCAACTCAAATAAGGATATCTGTATGCGCATGCAACTGTGCCGAAATATCGGAAAGCAGAAAGACACATATATCCCGTTTAGAGTGAAAATTAAGTACCCTGCGTTTAAATTACATGATCTGATTCCACCATCTCCTTTTCACAACAGGACAAGCAGACATACCGCTCAATACCATCCATACCTTGTCAACCTACCACCCTTACGAAAAAAGCGCTTTGCTTCCACATTTATAATGCGTACAGCCAAGGATTAGAATGCTTTGCCGTCGTCTGTCTTTCCTGAAAACTACAATCTAGGTCTCTTCAAGTCTCGAGTAAATAGGTGTCTTCTAGACCTGCGTGCCCCATCGTCGGCCACATCGTCGCTTAACATCAGGCGAGATCGTAGGTTTCTAGATGATAAAAAAAAAATAACCTACAGGCAGCAGTTAGTAATAAATAATAACGAAATATTGGTGGACGTTTTGCACCATCTAGCCTGAAACTAAGCAATGCTCGTACCGTAGAAACAAGATGACTGATAGAGAATACTTTATATATTTTTAGTATGGCACTAACCTGGCTGGCATAGGCATCGTAGAATCCATACGAAAGTGTAGGTAAGCTTCGAATCATGGTGTTGCCACTGGCCTCGGCTAGCACATCCATGACGTCAGCATACTCGTCCATGTTTGATGGATTAGAGAACATTGCAGAGTAGTAAGACGTGAGGTACTTAGGGCAGTTAAGGTTGGCTAGGTTCTGAAATAAAATATCAATGTTTTTGGTGCATTTTTATGTACGTACTTGACGACCTTGGTGGCGAAGGCTCGCCTAAGACGCAAGTATTTGTCTCGGGATGAATGTTTTACAAATTAAAAAAGAATAAATAGTATTAGTGACGGATATAATTTCCCTCATGAGTAACCCATAAAACCAGCTCTGCTTACTTTGGGGCACAGCAACCTGTATGACATATCCGGCATTATTTATTTATTTATTTATGAATGTACTGCAATTTAGAAAGCTATTGGCTAATGCCAATAGATAAGGCTATTGCTATTGGAGGATATTGAAGTATATGGTTATGATAATACTAAAAAACATATAAGCTTAGGACAGTAAACCCTAGACTATACTCTGTAGACATCCTGTATCTCTAGTTATTTGAGCCTTTTTGAATGATTATGGAAAGTATTCAAATACATGTCCAAATAAGGCATGCCTAAATGAGTTCGGTTCGGCGCAGTCTGAAAACCAGCGCTTTTTCGCATTATGTGAAGTAGCATGGAGCTGATACTGGGCCTTCTTGGCAAAGACAGACTGGGTTGGTGCAGGATAGGTAGGTACACATATTCCTAATCTTTTCTATTTGTTTTATGTTATTGTCCTGCTGTTTGTGTACCTGCTATGCTATGTTATTTATATCTGTGAGTTCGTGTGTGTGTGTCAAAAAAACACGGATTGATTGACCACACAAGCTGAAAATATGAGACTTTCATACACTATTGGATTATTGTGAATGGATATGTGGTATATTGTCACCGTAGCCTTTCTTCTCCTGCTTCTATACATCTGCAGTAGAATAGTTGGCCACTGAAAGTAGAATGTAAGTACTTACAAAATCGTATTTAACAGGCACAGTGGTATACGGCACTGGTACCCAGTTGATATCCTCACTCCAGCTGCCTTCAGACGCGGGAAAGACGGCTGCCATAGCAGTGAGTACTGTCATCTTAGTGCGAGAGGAGTCGGTGGATCGGATGTAAATCTCTGATCTGTTGTATTGCAGGGAGAGGAGTGAGGAGTAGCGTTCGCGGATGAACTGGCCTAGCTTGTATGAACGACGTTTCCCGACCTGGAAAATTATTTTAACTTCTATGGGACAAGAATCAGTAAATCACTTCTTAACACTAATCTAATCACAACTTAACACGACAATATATAATAATCAAACTAATAAGCAACACCCCCGATGGTAGGTAAATAAGATGTAGATAATATGTTAATACAGGACTACATCAAATTTCAATGTCGCCAAATGTCAACCAAGTCCGTCCAGCCATTAACATTAACACACACTCACGCACAAAATTTCGTATCCATCCATACTAGTATTACGAATTCAAAAGTGTCTGCATGTTTGTTTGTTACCTTTTAATGGCTAAATGACTAAACGGATTATGATGAAATTTGTTAACGAGATAGATTGATCTTAGAGACAGACATTGGTAACTTTAAACATAGGTACTACATGTGCGAATCCGCGGGCAGACGCTTATAATATTGGTGTGATTAGTAGAATAGGACAGTAAGTAATAATCCTTTGATTGAAATTACAACTGAATGATCCAAAAGCCACTAATACAAAATAAAAAAGTACCTACTTAATGCAAGTTGTTTTAAGCCCACAACCTTCAAGATCGAAAGACAGCACCAAACACGAGTGCTTTATAGCTTACTTCAGTGAGTTGCCCATAGCCATACACAGCAGTCGCTGCTTCTACGGCTTCAGGGTCCGTCGTCAGAGCGACGGTCTGTTCTACCGGGGTCCTGTCTCCATGACGGTGAATCTGAATAAATGAACGCACTCGTATAAGTAGAAATATAAACGAATTATTGAAATTTGTATACTTTCGTGAGTTGTACTATACATTTAGAAAAACACGGGGTTTACTCACGTATAATTTTGAGGTGAAGGCACCAACACTGTTTCGATTCATCTAAAGAATCTTCATCAGAGTGAGTTAGACCCACGGTCCGCTCGTTGCCGCTCGAGTTTATGGTTCGCACTGCGAACCATGCGAATTGTAAACTCGAGCGGCAACGACAAAATAATACGAGTAAACCTCGTGTTTTTCAAAATGTATACTTACTGAATGTTACATAACAAATACAGGTGACAGTTTATAGATTGTGATGGAAAATAGGTAACCTATCAGCGTATGATAAAAGAGTGTGAGAGCTGCTGTATCGTTGGTAATCAGTAGCGCCATCGTGAGAAGCACACCAGCAATAAGTAAATTAAAAACGTACCACATGTCTGATACATATATACTTTTTTTGTAAATATTATACATTAAACCCCAGAACCCGAGACAAATCCTTGCAGATCATACAAACATTTATCCCGCGGCGGGAATCAAACCCACATCGTTCTGCGTCTCAGCCGGGCATTAGCCAACTACTCCACAATAAATATTGGTGGAAAACCTATTTACTCAACTCAACTAAATTGTATAATGGGAACCAGATTGATAGAATACTCATATATTTTAAATCTATGTTCATCACTTCAACGTTTGTCTTGGATAAGGATCGAACCCACAACCAGAATCACAGAAATCAGAGCTACTACCAACTGAACTAAGAGACCAGTCACATGATGATATAATCTTTCCACTGTTAATACTGTTCCGTAGGTCTTAATCCAACACGCGGATTCACGTGAACCGGTGGACGATACAAGTATTTTAGGCTATGTTTCGGAGCCGAAAACAAACGCAAAGTTCACCTATAATTGTCAAAGAATTTAACAATTGACAATCTTATGCATAAGTTCACGCTTAGTTCCCCAAACCCAATACTGCACACGACTAAGCTTATGCTCAGAAATTAAGATAAATATCTCAATCAGATGGCATCATTATCTCACCGAAAATATACATTTCAGGTTAGATGATGACGTTATAATTTGAGATATATATATTTTACAGATGTAATGTAGTTTTAATGTAGTTACACGTTTACAAGTTCATTAGCAGCTGTGCTAAGTTTGACATGTTTTACAGCTGTCCGACTTTCTCTGTTCTTTGTGAAATCTCACTTTTTCTTCAATAATATCTTAATATCCGGTAATATACGATAGGGCTTTAAAGCATCTACCAGATTAGAATCCACAACCTTTGGATTAGAAGCGGGAACAATGCCCCAGGGCCCTCAGTTCCATGTTAAAGTAACATAAGGATGTATTTAAAAATATACAAGTATTTTATTATCAGTATCAGTTATCTGGTCACCATAATGAATTGTCTACTATATTTATTTTATTTATTTTTGAAGTAAAATCTTACCAAGAACGTCTGCAAGAGTGTAGTCCCGTCTGTGACGTCTCCCAACCCTCGCGCTGCGATCGTCAGCAGCAAGACACAAACCAATTTCATCATAATGTCGTTTAATTTGCGATTGAATTAACAATACTTGAAATGAAGGTCTGCGGACTTTTATAGTCCTAAGACGAGGTTATTGATAATGTTTGATGATGTTTTGGGGTACTGTTTTGTTGTGAAATAACCTTTACATTGTCAATATACCTGATATACCTATAGACAACGCACAACCTGAATTTCTCCTTGTAGAGATTTGAAGTTTGACACGCACTGCGAAAGGAATTCCCAAAATTCAACCCCTTGAGGGATGCAACGGGGTGTCAAAGTTTGTATAAAAATAATATTGCACGGGCGAAATCGCGGGGAATTTCACTTGTAATTATATCAGACTAGCTACTGCTCGCGGTTTCGAATACTACATAAAACGTATCCTATGTTCTTTCTGAAGATACCATCCTTAAGCCGTTTATCCGTGTAAAGTTAACAAACAGACAGACACTTTCAAATACATTACATAAGGTAGGTATTAATATTCAGATCATAGAACATGCACACCTTCTCTGTATCTATAAAAAACCTTTACGGAACCATTCTAAGTAAATCAATATATTTTTATTTATCTTTAAATAAAAACAAATACTCATCATAAACTTTTATTACACTAAACGCAATCAGCGCTCTCCTAATCGCGACGCGAACGCCCCACGCTCGTCTCATGGACTAAACACGCTTCTTATCTTTATTCTAAGGCTGTGGCAGTAGAAGCGATGAAGCGGGCGTTGGAGCGATTTTTGTATACTATCTTGCTAGCGTGTGTCACTTTATAACGTTCTGAATACACTTGTCGATGTTGAGCTATCAAAACTGTTAGTAATGTAATGTGTAATGTGTTGTAGTAGTGTTTTAATTTAAATTTTCTGGAAATTTTCCAGCATTTTCTAGAAACTAACAAATTCTCGTAGTATCGAAGTCCTTTTTATTTCAGTGTAATAAGAAAAGGACAGCGACAGCAGAATCACCAACTTTAGGTACCTACTTATCTAACGAACGACCTATAAAGTTTGCTCAACAGATTTAGTACTTGCATTACAAAACAAGTTTATGGTAGCATTGGCATTTAAAAGATCAAACTCAAAGTCTCCAAGAAAGAGAAATTAATATCATACCAGATGATGTCAACTAACCCAACATGATACATTTCAGTTGAGATGGTAACAACACCAGCAGCTCCTTGTAAAACCAGCTCAAAAACTGCGAAAACCTTGGCACTTACTATAAGTATAACTCATAAACTCCATGTTTTCCGACAGAAAGGAGCATGTTGGGATAAGAACTGAGAGATAGGAAAAGAAACAGCGAAATACGAAGAGTTACTAAAGTAACTGACGGACTGAGAGATAGGAATTGAAACAGCGAAATTCGAAGAGTTACTAAAGTAACTGACGGACTGAGACATAGGAAAAGAAACAGCGAAATACGAATAGTTACTAAAGTAACTGACGGACTGAGAGATAGGAATTGAAACAGCGAAATACGAAGAGTTACTAAAGTAACTGACGGACTGAGAGATAGGAAAAGAAACAGCGAAATACGAAGAGTTACTAAAGTAACTGACGGACTGAGAGTTAGGAATAGAAACAGCTAAATACGAAGAGTTACTAAAGTAACTGACAGACTGAGAGATAGGAAAAAAAACAGCGAAATACCAAGAGTTACTAAAGTAACTGACGGACTGAGAGATAGGAATTGAAACAGCGAAATACGTAGAGTTACTAAAGTAACTGACGGACTGAGAGATAGGAATTGAAACAGCGAAATACGAAGAGTTACTAAAGTAACTGACGGACTGAGAGATAGGAAAAGAAACAGCGAAATACGAAGAGATACTAAAGTAACTGATGGACTGAGAGATAGGAAAAGAAACAGCGAAATACGAAGAGTTACTAAAGTAACTGCTGAGCTGAGAGATAGGAAAAGAAACAGCAAAATACGAAGAGTTACTAAAGTAGCTGACGGACTGAGAGATAAGAATAGAAACAGCGAAATACGAAGAGTTACTAAAGTAACTGACGGACTGAGAGATAAGAATAGAAACAGCGAAATACGAAGAGTTACTAAAGTAACTGACGGACTGAGAGATAAGAATAGAAACAGCGAAATACGAAGAGTTACTAAAGTAACTGACGGACTGAGAGATAAGAAAAGAAACAGCGAAATACGAAGAGTTGATAAAATTACTGACGCTGCAGAACTAGCATGTAAACTAAAATGGAGATAGGCTGGACATATAACGCGCACAGTAGATGAAAAATGGAGTAAAATAATTCTGCACTGGATTCCCAGAAAAAAAATACCGCAAGGGTGACCAAAAGTTCGATGGCGCGATAACATAAAACATATCTTCTTCTTGGTCGTTACACTCTTGACAGAGTGGTCGTGGTCGTCACTTCAGGGGGCTGTTGTGGCTCGCTTGACAATTCTACGCCACTCATCTCGCATAGCAGCCTTCCTGGTGCATTTGTGCAATGGACCATCCAAAGCGGTCTTAATTTGGTCATTAAAATATAAAACATATACTCGTGTGTATATACATATACACCTAGGAAATGTTTGATATGTGGTGTTGGATAAGGATGGAAAAGATTAGCTGGCCAGAAAGAGTAACAAATGAGGATGTTTTAAGGTATAAATAAATATTGCTGGACAATGCACACAACACCATCTAGCCCCAAACTAAGCATAGCTTGTAATATGGTAACCAAAAGACCGATAGAATACTTATATATTTTTAAATACATACTTATAATACTTTATAACACCCAGACACAGAATAAACACATATGATCATCACACAAATATTTATCCTGGGATTGAATCGAACCCTTAACCTACAGCGCAGAAGGCATAGCTACTACCAACTGAGCTGACAAGCCAGTCAAGAAAATAGGATCCAGTTGAAAATTATTAAAAAGAGAAGAGGGAAAATGAATGCCCATCTTATACGTCACGAAAGTTAGATAAACAGCATTGAAGAATGGAAAGGTGAAAGAAAAGAGAGGTAGGCAAATGTTGAAGGAAAATAAAGAAAGAGGAAGGCCAAGCACCAGCTACAAGAAGCAAAATTAAAGATAAGTGGTTGTCGTGTCGTATAAAGAGATCAAAAAGCCTTCGCTGGAAAGGTACAGGTCGTAAGAGCTGCATCATTCACCGACGATAAAGTTACATATAAAAACGACGACATCAAATAGTTTGTGGTTTTAGAATGCGTTGCTACTGGAAATACGCGAAAAGTCGCAAGGTGCCGTTATTTTCCTCGCAATAAGGTCCAAAACAAAACTCAATTTAGTATAATTAGCAATATAACAATGTTTTTTTAAATAAAAGGGTGTGACTTGTTCACTGTGACACACCTCCATCCGCTTATAAACACGCACGTTCCTATATTCGTGCATGCTAAGACCATGTCTGCCTGGCACATTGACCAGATAAACCGTAAAGCAGCTAATACTATACCTAGATATGATAGTTTCGATGTTTGTTTTATTTATTGACATTATTGACTGGCCTGTCACCTCAGATGGTACTAGCTCTGCCTTCTGCGCTGTAGGTTGACGATTCGTTTCCCTTCCAGGATAAACATTTGTGTGATAATAATAATAATAATTTATTTTCAAAACAGAGAGTTGGTACACTTATGTTATATTAATACATCATAATTTTCCTATAAATATAAAGATAGTACCGCTAAGTGATTCTGTTCATGAGCTAAGTGTCTGATGAGCTTAGGTGTTTGTTCTGTGTGTGGGTGCTATAAAGTATCATACTTATGTATCAAATATATATATATACTAGCTGTCCCGTTCGCGACGTCGTCCGCGCGTTTTAAAAATTGTTTATCTAATTGTAAATCTAAACCGTTCTCGAATCCATTTGAACACACACAAAAAAAACATTCAAATCGGTCCAGCCGTTTAGGAGGAGTTCAGTGACATACACACTTACAGTAGAATTATATATATAAAGTCACCTGGTCACCATAATACAAGTTATGCTCAGATTGGGACTAGGTGGTGTTGTGTGCATTGTCCAACAATATTTATTTATTTTATTATTTATGACTGGGGTCAGCTCAGTCGATAGTAGCTCTGCCTTTGTTGATTGTGGGTTTTTCCCTCAACACAAATAAATATTTGTGTAATAAACATAGGTACATAGATAGATAATTGATTCAGGCGTGACCTTTGCGGAAATCCATTACAAAACATTAAATAGATGGACAAATATTTAGTACTATTCCGCGAATCTATTCCCAAACATAGAAATTTCTTTTTGAGGTTGCATGTGTGGATTCTGTGTGCTTACCTTCTACTAACGCTTTGCATGGCTTTTCAATTGCGGGCGGGAGGGAGGTGCATGAGTCTGCATCGTGTCTAACTCATTGGGAGTAGATTTGCAGAATAGTACGTTCCCACACAAACTTTGACACCCCACTTTACCTCTTTGTTGGAGCTATTATAAAAATCCTGAAACACGTGTCCATCTATTTTGCATTTTAATTATTCATATCAAGTTTTAAGCAAATCGCTCCACGCGATAAAAAGTTTCATACATTCGTTTCCACACTTTTTCACCCTTTTAGGGGTTGAATTTCAAAAATTTCCGTCTTAGTGGGTGGTTTTGCTATAAAAGGAAGCTACCTTCCAAATTTCAGTGTTCTAGCTTCAGCGGTTTCGGCTCGACGATGATAAATCAGTCAGTCAGTCGGTTAAGCTCTTTTATAGGTATAGATGTACGTACTTACAAAAAAAAAGTATATTAGGAGTACCTATCAATCATGTGGTACCCATGACACAAGCTCTGCTTACTTTGGGGCCGTATGATGCTGTGTGAAATGTCTGGCATTATTATTACTTTATTATAAAAACGATGTCAACGATAGCAACAGATTTTAATTCCACATTAGCTAATATGTGCTTATGAGATAGACCGTTATTACACACGAGCAAAGCCAGGCCTTTCGCTTAGTAGTATTACTTATGAAAATAAAAAAACCCAAATTTCTTTGATAAGATTCTAATTTAGTTATATGATAATTTGAATCTTTTATTGTGGGTATTAAGTAGATATCGGTATCATCAACATAATAACATTACAAATGCAAAAGTGTCTGTTTATTTGTTCCTCTTTTTACGGGTTAACGTGGGTTGATGAAATCTGGAAAGGAGATAGATCTAGGGGACATAGGCAACTTTTTTAAACTTACGCGATCATAACACATTATTATAAATATTTACGGGTATTTATCGCGTTTATTTACCTATTTTTCCCGACGTTTCGACAGGTAACAACGGGTGACATGTCATCCCGTGACCACGACAGAGTATAGGGTATGGTATAGAAGTATAGTATAAAAATAGGTAAATAAACGCGATAAATACCCGTAAATACATATTTATAATAATAGGCAACTTTTTAAATAGGTACGAGTACCACGCGTGCGATACCGCAGGCAGCAGCTAGTGATAAATAAATAGAAATAATAAATAATGCCGGACATTTAACACAATACAATTTACACAATAAATATTTAGCCCCAAAGTAGGTAGAGCTTGTGTTATGGGTACTACATGACTGATATACTACTTAGGTATAATAAACTTATTTTTTGTAAATGTGGGCGTAATAGTAGGCGAAGGCCTGCCTGAGACGCAGAAGGTCGCGGGTTTGATTCCCGCCGCGGGACAAATGTTTGTAGGATCTGGAAGTATGTCTCGGGTCTGGGTATTTTTCTATGTATAGGTAATATACATATCGCTCTGAGAACCTTTGTCAGCATCTTTTTTAACCGATTTTATCAAAAAGGAGGAGGTTCTCAATTCATCAGATTTTTTTTTTATGTATGTTCACCGATTACTCGAAAACGGCTGGACCGATTTGAAAAATTCTTTTTTTGTTTGAAAGGGTATACTTCACAGGTGTCCCATATAAATTTTATCAAAATCGGTCGAGCTGAAAAATCTACGAAAATCTAAAAATTGTATACATCGATGATGTTTTCATGTACTTCGATACCTCGCTGTCTTATTGGAGCAGTGCGTTAATTTGGCCTACCCATATTATATATATACAAAATACATCTACTTTCCACTAAAAATGTATTATTGGCTCAAATTTAATTCAATGAAGTCGGTTTCTTTTTAGTTTTTAAAACGTAATTATTACTTATTATTTTTTATATTATTATCTTACTAACACCCTTTTGTTTTATTAATATGTGGTACTAACCTCTTTGGATCTAAGTTGTCCGAAATAAAATGATTTGAATTTGAATATGTACTTATATATTTACAACAAAAAAAACGTATGTATATAAGTAGTAAATCAGTCATGTGTCACCCATAACACAAGCTCTGCTTACTTTGGGGCCAGATGATGTGTGAAATGTCCGGCATTATTTATTTATTTTCTTCCATAACATTTTGAAATCGATGGTATCAGCAGTAATTAAAAAACTGTCGTAGACCTCAACGCCCGACTCCGGTAACAGAGTATTAGGAACACCTAATTCTCTGTAACCGGAGCCAACTGACGGCAAACGGTTTTATACGAGTACTTATGTATATTCAAAGGAACGGTATCGGTATTTTTATAAAAAAGTATTTTTCAAATAATAATTTATTTTCTTACCCTTACATTAAATAGTCGTAACATGCATTCACGTTAGTCTAACACGTAATATAAGCGTATTTTATGCTACAAACAATATTCGACGTAACGAAACGTGATATCAAAAACACGTCAAGTTCACTCCAGTGCACAAAATTGGAAACGTCATTATTTTGTTTCAATTTATAAAAAGTTACTTCATAAAACAGAAGAGATTAAGATGATTCTACACTTGCTTGCAAACATTTGAGACAATTTATTTTTGCGGCCGTACATGAAGTCTTGGCCCCTATTCAGATAAAAGTCATAATGATACAATGAACAGAGCAAGACATAATAACATCATTTTTGATTTACCATTAACATTCTTTGTAGAAAAATATTTTACACTTTTGGCAAAGAAACCATTTTGGTCAAGATAAAAAAATATTTTTGACGTTTTATTTTTATAACAAAAAAAGTACGTTTAGAAAATTTATAAATCATTCCTTCAATTCGATTTGTGAGATTTGTGAAAATGTTTAAACAAATATGGCACAAGTAAGTTAAAATATAAAATCTTAGAACTATAACAATGTGAAAATAGTATATTATCAAAGAATTATGCACTTATTTAATTGAAGCGTCGATTAATATTTTTAAAATAGCGTAAAAGTAGATGAGATTCGAACCAATATTTTACTGTCAAAACTCTTGATTCAAAATAATTAGGTTTCTAATATTTTCAAATAAGCAAACTACGCTATTCAAATTGTAATTAATTGATATGAAACAGTTATGATATTTTAAAAAACATTGAATATGCAATGACTTAATTTCAATCAATTGAAAATTATTTTAAGTGCGCAATTTTTGTGCTAGCATGTGTACATACACTTGTCATTAACAATATAAAATATTGCACTTATTATATAGGCCATAAAAAATATTAAAACATAAAATTTATGAATAAATATGGCAAGAAATTCTATTACTCTATTTATTAAGTTACTACAAATTAATTATAAATAACAAGTACAAATGGAATATTTTTTTATGAAAATTCAAACATGTCTTTTACGCGAAATTGTGTTTCCTTACAAGTTATTAATCTAGGAAATTATGTTGTTTTCAATTCACACACAAACATAAAGCGCGACAGATCTTAAAAAAAAAAAAATTTACGTAATAAAAAACTGCATCCCGAACCTAAAAAATCATAGGTTATTCCAAATATTTTGCAGACAATAATTCTTAATTAATAGGAAAAAAGTAACAGTTAATTAACTTTAATGATTATGTATTATGATTTGAAAAATTATGAAATAAATTACAGTATCTTTATTACGACTAAATCTACCTAGAAACGTGACTTATAATTATTTTTCCTGTCAAAAAATAACACTCAGTGCACGCTAATTGCATATTTTAATCACACAGGCTTTTTGAACTGGGTGCCGCCTAGTAGAAGAGTACAAGTATTTACCAAAGACGTGTACTCTTTTCCTGGCCAGCAGTGTACAGCGTAGTATCTAGATGAGTATTTTTAGTGTTGTAGAAAAAATATTAACAACTATTTTAAATGTATTATTATCAATTAGTTATTATATTATTATAACAAATTACATTAAATTATTTTCACAAAATATTTTCGCGAGTTAACAACACATTTGTTTTCAAAAATTGATTTCTTAGTATAGTACATATTTTTATTATTGAAAATATATTTGTGAAAACAATTTCACGTTATGCAACTCTTCAGTATCTAAATCTAAGCTACACGCGTATTTTTGTTTTTTTCATGTATCTTAAGATTTTGTCAAGCGATCTATCCTCCTAAAATTATTTATAATTAACGGGTACAAGATAGTAACCGTGAAGGCAGTATTGACGATATCATTAGTTTAGATCACTATTCAACGAGACGTAAAAACGAGTCGTACATAGTGTTAACGTTCGGTTATTCTCCGCCGCTACCTGGATCTCAACTGATAGAGTTCTTCCTACTGGGATAATTAGGATATCCTGAATTTAACTAACATATTTAAAACCAGGTGACTTACTAGCAAGATCATATTTGAGGTATTACTCAACCCAAAGAATATAAAAAGAAAAATGAAGATGAAGTGTCAAAAAAAAGACGATTGAGTAAATCAATAGAGTCAAACAAAAGTGTAGTTGAGTCAAAACAAAGTACAGTTACCTAATGTCTGTTCATTATTAAATAGATCGTAAGTGATACGCCAAAGTATGTGCTATTATTTGATTAAACAATAATGACACTTATCTTCATATCCGTACAGTAAACTGAGGGTATCACAACATCAGTTAATCAAACAATAATATAACTTATCTCCCTAAACATAAAGTTGTTACGGAGATCCTACGTGATGAGCCGTGGCGCATGTAATGCTTGCAGTTGTTTGATCGAGTATATTTTTGTCCTTACAGAAAGCTTGAGGGTAGTTCAGCACAACATTAATGAATCAAACACAAATACAACTTAACACCCTGCACATAAAGCTGATTTCAGTTCGTGATGAGCCGTGACGAGTGCAGTTGTTTGATTAAACAAAAATCTCATCCGTACACAATGCTCTCATCCGAGGGTATCATAGCAGTAGCCATTGAATCAAACAAAAATGCCACTTCACTACCTACATATAAAGCTTCTGTCTGTTTCGTGAGACGCGTGTAGTGTGTACAATAATGACCCTTATGAGCATCTTCTTGTCCTCACAGAAAGCTGTAGTTTGAGGGAAGTACATCAGAGCAAAATCTTAATTAATTAGATCAAACAAAAATGCCACTTATCTTCTCGTCCGTACAGTCAGCAATTGTCTGAGTACCACGAGGTCCTACGTAATGAGCCGCGCATATGATAACCCATAATGACTTTTCTTCCAGTAGTTGTAATCTGAGGGTATCAACATCAGTTGATCAAACAAAAATGCCACTTAACTCCCCACAAATAAAGCTGTAGTTCCCGTAGATCCTATGTGATGAGCCGTGGCGCGTGCAATGCGTGAAGAGATCGAGCCAGCGGCGGCTGGTGTCTCGGCGCGGCGGCTCCGGGCGCCCAGTCCTGAAGGCGAGCGCCTCCCGCTAACCGATGTGTTAACCGATGGGCGATACTGAACCCACCACTCCCTTCCAGTTGAGTGAGGACTATTATCACTTGTCTGCGGACAATAATCATTATATTTATATAAAAAAACTGTGCGTCTCGGGACGTCCGACAGAAGTGATAACTTAAACTAATTAACTAGCGCTGTGGGTTAAAGTGAGAGAGGAGGAGCCTGCCTACCGCTGCCTTATGCGTGAGAGAAAGGGAAGCCAGACAGACTGGCGCCGTAACGCGTTACGCAACGAAGCGGTTACCCTCCCATAAAAAGTTATCACTTCAAAATTTCGCATCACGATATATGTCTGCAATAAACTACGTAACAACTCAAATTTTTTTTATGAAATTTGGCTTACTGTGCAGAATTAACTGTAGATATAGTTTTTCTCGATTATTAACCTCAATATTATTTTATTGCAAACTAAATGTTTTCCTACAATAAATTCCATAAGTTTATAACAGATGGCAGTGTAAGTTAACTTCAACAGAATTAATGAGCCACAGCAACGCTTGGCCGAGTCAGCTAGTAATAATATAAATATTGGTAGTAAATGCACACAACATCATCCAGCTGCAAATTTAACATAGCTATAGTGACCAAATGACTGATTGAATACTTATATGTATATTTTTAAATACATATGATACTTTACACACCACTTCATACAACACCTACACTCAGACACACCTATGCTCAAACAAATGTTTTTCCTGAGAGAGAATTGAACCCCCAAACAAAAGCGCAGAAGGTAGATTTACTACCAACAGAGCTAACAGGCCAGTCTTAAAATTAATTAATAAAAACCTTATCAAACCTGAGGGTCTGAAACCTAAATATTGTGCTAGCATTCACGCAAGCTCGTTGATCTTATCCTGCTATCCTGCCATGACAAAAACCAGAGCACAGTGAAGACTCTTTAAAAAAAAATGAATTCTTGAATGCATGGACTCATGTCGCTTTGCCCTCAGACAGTTAACCGACATATTTGAAATGTATTAACTCTCTTGTATTCGTTTTTCGCAGTTAAGGTAGTTATAAGATGGATCATGCAAAAAAACGCTAGGACCAGGACGAGTTTGTTGCCGGTTCTTCTCGGACTTGGGTTAGGAGAAATAGGCACCTAAATTCACCTAGTATGTAAGACGTTTCAAAGTGATTTTTGTGATTGAATTCTCGTATTGAATACAGTATCCTTTGACTTTGATTTTGCCAGATCGTTAGCCTGTTGGGGAAGTTAAGATAACTCACCTATGCAATGGTGGTACAGAGTCGATGGTCTTTAGTTCGCCTCGCGTTGAGACCACGTTGTAGCTTTCCTGGCAGTCGCATTTAACGTGGATCCATTTGTCCGTGTGTCTGTTTTCCACCATCACCACCAGGCCTGCCCAACCCTGGAAATAAAACATATACATGAATAATTAGAGCATTAATAATTACATTTGTGTGATATATGATTAGAGATCATAGATGATTGTTCTGTGTCTGGGCGTAAGGTATCATAAGTATGTATACCTTTGTGAAGCAGTGGACAAAGGCCCTAGTTTTGGAATTGCGTGTTTCCATGTATGTTTTGAAAAAAGTATATAAGTAGTAAGTATATCAATCATGTGGTACCTAAACCACAAGCTCTGTAGTTAAGACCAGTCGAGTTTCTTGCCGGATTCTTCTTGAACTTGGGTTAGGAGGAACCGGCACCTACATTTACTAGCAAGACGATTTAAAGTGATCCTCGTGCTTTTATAGAATAAATAATGTTTTGACTTGGACTTTGACTCTGCTTACTTCGGAGCCAGATGATGCTGCGTGAAATGTCCGGCATTTATGAATATACAAAGAGTCTAGGGATGGATTAACCTTTGTGAGATAGTATGCCGTCATGCCCTGGCGGCCCTCATGTCGCTGGCCCCGAGCGAGCGTGAGGCCGATGATGGCGTCGGCCAACAGGTGGGCGTGCAGCACGGGCCGCGCCACCGCCAGCGGCTTGGACGAGTGGGCCGCCAGCACGTGGCGCGGCCAGGCCGGGCTGCCGGCCAGCTCTAGTCCCGTGTGCCAGTGGTTGAACGCGAGGCACACTACTAGGTAGAACCCTTTCTCGAGCATTTTATGGCAACCGACGAAACCTCTCACCTGGGATGGAAATTCAGATTATAAATCCTGAACACTTAAAACATTTAACACAAAAAATCGTGACAATTGCAAAAGCCAAACTGTGTAGCAAAGTCATCAAGTCAGCAGCCTCCACTAGCAAGGAAAGGACAATGCTCCAGGACAAGGCTTATTAAAGAATAACAAAAAACACAGTCTCTGCTTTGCAGACTTGTTGCTTCGCCGAACGCTGGATTGAAACTCTGTTAAACACAAGAGTGCTATTCTGCCTAATGAGGAATAGATTGGCAGAATAGCACGTAATATATGTCCATCTGTTTAATGTTTCGTAATAGATTTCCGCAAAGTCGAGCCTGAATGAATTATCTATAGAGACTAGATGATATTGTGTGACTTTATATCAATAAACGTTTCATTCATTCATTCATATCGTGCCCGTCAGCTCAGTTGGTAGTAGTTCTGCCTTCGGAACTGTAGGTTATGGGTTCGGTACTCATCCAAGACAAACATTTGTGTGATGAACATACGAGTAGATCTTTATTTGTGTCTGGCTGTTATAGTGTATCATAAGTATTTCAAGTATACAAATAATTATGGGTCATCTAGTTTCTATAGAACAAGGTTTGCTTAATTTGGGACTAGATGATGCTGTGTCAGTGGCCTTAATTCTGTTGGCACCAATCTAACTAATATTAGCTAAAATTAGGTTTTGAACTGTCAAATGAACCTTTGGTATTCTGCTGCTACCAACTTATCCTAATTTAATGTTCTCTAATTTAATTAAGCGTTCTTAATTTAGTTAGATGGTACCAACCGAATAGGTTTTACAAATGCTGTGACTAACTAAATATATTTTAGACAATTCCTAATTTTAGAAATGAACTAACCGAATTGCCACCAGTGTCTTTAAAATTAAACTTACTTGTCTTTTACTGTGCGCAACAAGTTTTCCAATCTGCGCGCTCGGTCCCGACTTAGTTCTGAACACCACCACGCAGAGATCTAGCTGAGACCTTTGACTCTTCGCCGAATTCCTGAAAAATAACAATCAATTGATAAAACAAAACAACAAAATAAAACGACCTCTGTGATTGCCTCAGCGGAACGAATGTTTGTATGATCTGCTTGTATAGGTCTCGGTGTTTTTCTATGTATAATAATGTATGTATTCACAAAAAAAACAAGCATTTCAGTCATGTGGTACCCATAACAGAAGCTCTGCTTACTTTGGGGATAGATAATGCTGAGTGAAATGTCCGGTATAATTTATTCTTCCTTATTCCACTAAATAGTTTGATAATCAAAATGAATTATGTACATGTGTACATAGTACGTTCCTCTTTAAATTATTCGAATCGAACCTTCCATTTAGAAGTTACGACGGGTATTGACGGGACTTGAACTTAACTTACACGATAAAATTACAACCCTAAATTACACCCGTAAATTACAAATAACCGTGCGAATCTTGGGCAAGTTCGCTAGCGTGGTATAATTAGGTAATGTTTTTGTTAAAAAAATACCTACCTAAGAAAATAAAAATAATGATATTAATACATAATAATTATCAAAACAGTATGTACATATTTCAATAAAAAAAAATTTGTTGCTTGAAGTACTGCCTATACTTTGAATGGTACTGCAGGTATAAAGTTTACATGGAGTTTAGAGGACGATATTCTTGTCAATTCTTCTCAGACTTGGGTTAGGAGGAAATGGCATATAAATTCACTTAGTATGTAAAGTAGTATGTAGAATATAAGGTAAAGAAAGCGTATTATAATATAAATGACTATATTATTGATAGCAATGAATGGCCTCATGTCGCTCTGCACACAGACAGTTAACCCTTTTGCTATTTGAAGGTACAATTTGACCAGTAGTACGACCGCCGTAGACTCGCAACTGGCCCAAAAGTGCCAGCACGAGAAATGTTACACTTCAAGTAGTGTGTTCCAAATAGTTGATTTTCTGAAAATACATCTTATGCTACAATTTTTCCGCCACCGCCGCTTAACGCCATATTTACAAGTCTAGATTTAGGTTCGCCACTCAAGAGGTTAATAGACATATTTGAAATACAAACTCTCTTGTATTAGTTTTTTGTAGTTAAAGTAGTTATAAGCTGGATCATGCAAAAAAGCGCTAGGACCAAGACGAGTTTCTTGCCAGTTCTTCTCGGGCTTGGGTTAGGAGGAATAGGCACCTAAATTCACCTAATATATACGACGTTTCAAACTGAACCTTGTGATTGTATTGAATAAAGTATCTTTTGATTTGACTTTTGGTAAGACATTTCAAGTAAGCCTTTTGATTGTATTGAATATTAATGTTTATAACTTTTTGAAATTCTCGTCCTATTTAAATACTCAAAATTTTATTGATGAATATTGTTTACTACTTAAACGTAGTTTCAGACAAAGTTGCAAGGAGTTCCACTAGTCTAAAAACTGACCTTTGACCTTCTTGAAATAGTGTAAAGTCAACTTCAGTCGGCTGTGTGGCCGTTAGCAGCAAGCAGGTGAGATGTCTGGTGGAAGAGAGAGGCGGCAATATGCCTGCCAGTCGCACCTCGTGCCATCCCACTCGCACCTTGCAGATATCAATGCAGTCGAAATACCTGGAAACCACACTATTATTATAATAATGACTAAAAAAATGTCTTGCTAATGTTTTTTCAGATACCATTTTTCATAATATACGAACTTTGCTAGTAAATTCAATTTGTCCAGATTGAATTTACTTATTATAGATGCGAAAGATTGTAAATTCGATATTTGTAACTCAATTGACTGGCCTCATAGCTCAGTTGGTAGTAGCTCTGCCTTCTGCGCTGTATGTTGTAGCTTCGATTCCCCCAAGATGAAGAAACATTTTTGTGATGTACATAGATGTTTGTTTTGAGACCCCAGACTTCAATCTAATCAAGCATGGTATAAGGTATCTAAGTATGTATTTAAAAATATAGGCTCTATAGTACAAGCAAACTATGCTTAGTTTGGGGTTAGAAGGTGACTAATAAAATACCTATATACTTGTAAATCTAACTAATATTATAAATGCGAAAATAACTCTGTCCGTCTGTTTGTTACGTTTTCACGCCTAAACCGCTGAACCGATTTTGATGAATTTTGATATAGAGATATATGGGACTTTGGAGAAGGACATATGCTACTTTTTATGTAGGTACTAAGCGTGCAAAGCCGCGGACAGGAGCTGGTATAAATATACTTGTTTACATACGTATGATACTTTGTAACACCGAAACATATAACATCAATCTGTGTAAACCCACAAGCTACATCGCAAAGGCAGGCCATTATCAACTGAGCTGAGATGCCAGTCATGAGCAATTTACATATAGATATGTACAGTTTTATATAAAATACATGTAAACCAGTTGATCTCTTTCAGAACCGTTTAAAATGATCTACTGACAGCTACCCGAAGCAGTATTCCCAAGACACAGATGGCTGTCTGTTAATAGCAATTGAATGTAACTCACTAAAGCATATCAACAAACTGTATCCAGGAGACGCCAAGATCAGTGCTCCTGGCATGATGCAGCTCCTGGCATCCTCAGTCCATTGCGGTCAGCCGTGGGCTTAAGAGACCGTTGGCATTTCCACACAAATGTTGCTATTATTCACTTGAGCACATCAACTAACTGTAACCAGAAGACGCCCTGATCAGAACTCCTGGCATGATGCAGCTCCTGACATCCTCAGACCACTGCGGGTAGCCGAGGGCTTAAAGATATTGTTAGCCGCATAAAATGCTACTATCACTCACTCGAACACATCATCAAACTGTACCCAGAAGACGCTATGGTCATTACTCCCGGCATGATGCAGTTCCTGACATCCTCAGTTCATTGCGGGCAGCCGAGAATTTAAAGACACCGTTGGGCAAATAAAATGCTACTATTACTCACTTGAGCACATCATCGAATTGTATCCAGAAGACGCCGTGATCAGTACTCCTGGCATGATGCAGCTCTCTCCTGACCTCGTCAGTCCACCGCGGGCAGCCGTGAGCCCAGGCCCCGCGCCAGGTGTAGTGGCCCCAGGGGTTCCGCAGACGCAGGAGTCGCGCCGGGCTGGCGACTGGAGTGGACAATTCCACCACGTCCAGGACTGAGTATGCGTGCCGGGGGCGGAGGCCTAGGCGCTGGTACTCTTCCTCGTCCACCTGGAAAGTGTAACGTAAGTCTTCTGAGTCTTCTCATGAGCCACTTAATAACTGCTGCTTCTCGCGAGTTTGTATAAAAAGTAGGCTATATGTTATTACAGATCCAAATCTATATGTAAACTAATATCCAGGGAAAGATTAAATTTTTAGTAAGTATATTTCTTTATAATTTATAAATACATTAGCGATTTTTAAGATTCTTTCACCGCATATAAAATTACATTATTATCGATTAACATAGTAACATTTATTTATTTATTTAGTCAGAATAATGGTCAGAGAATAATACATGATACTATTTTTTTTTCAAATTACGATTTGCTGGCACTGACACCGTCTCTCGCTTCAATAAATATAAAAAACTCTATATCAAGAGCAAATTGAAATTCGAATCGAAATCGAATGGTGAAGTGAACGGGACATCATACGGTTTTGCTGACGAAATTTCGTCAAATTATTCGGGTAAATATCGATTTGATTTGTTGGTAGAATACTCAATGTTTTATCTGTGCTAATAAACAAGCACATGTAGTATAAATAGTAGCAATTAATTAATTTGAAATTCAAATTTACATAACGTGCTAATACGCTCTAAGATCCATCTACTGTGCGGCAATGGACCAAGATTTAGGTAGGTACGAGTATATTATAATATTGAACTTTTTGTCCCGACGCCATTTTTAATACCTGTCCCACCTGTGGTAATTTAAGAGATACCAACAGGCATGGGGTCTCATCCCTAACAAAAGAAAAAAAGTTCAAATAAATACCAACAGATGGCATTACATGTATCGATTTGTTATTGATGTTTATGAAAAATCTAAATTAGGTCCTGATAAAAGTATTTTCCAATTTTATTAAATACTATAAGGATGGGAAAATGAAATACAAGCTTTTTATAACAAGTTTTCTTATATTTACAAAATTCTATGATTTCGTCGTTTCTTTGGTGGCAAATTATTGAGTTTGTAGATACCTACTATTGATAGATGGCAGTATTTTCAATTACTTACTATAATAAGTAAATTTATATTCGAGTTACAGAGATAGTATTTAAAAAAATACAATTACTTTTTTCATTGTGTTCACATTAAATTCTTTTATTATTCTAACTCAAGAGATGTTACATTAGGAAACAAAGTACCTATGTTTAAGTCGTAGGGTATAGGGTATTGTGCTATCTGTGTTGTCAACGTCAACTTTGTTGTCTTTGTATGACTGATTCGTTACGTTTGATTTCGTTGACGAGTCGATTGCGCCTGTTTATGCTATTTCCGTGATAATAGTGAGCTGTGACCGCTAAAAATCGGACTCTGATAAGGCTTCCTACCTCGCTCGAAAGACCCTGGCACGATATTATTACGATTGACCATTGGCTATCCCCCCAGGACTTCAGATTTTCTTGACGACACGGCTCGTGAAAAAAAAAGCATCTTTTACAAAATGCCATCGCACTGGTTGGGAGACTGTTAACCGCGCCGACAGTGTATTATAAAATTAGGTTTAAAAATAGTCATCATCTTCTCTCAAAGTTGTAATTGTTTTAAGCTTGTAGCCTATGTAATAGTTCAAATTGAAAGACAAAGAAAGAAAATTCTTCTCTCTCCTTCTCTCTCTGTTATTGTTAAAACGCGCTGCCTGCCTATAATGTGTGCGCCGTGTGCGGAAGGACTAAGAATGATATATGTAATTGGTAAAATTTGTGTAATTATGTTCAGTTTTGTAACCAGCTCTTCATTACATACTATAAAACAAAGTCGCCTCCCGCTGTCTGTCCCGATGTATGCTTAGATCTTCAAAACTATGCAACGGATTTTGATGCGGTTTTTTTTATAGATATAGTAATTCAAGAGGAAGGTTTATATGTATAAAACATGCATAATATAGAAGAGAAACACTGATAATTTTAGAGGTTTCTAATGTGGTGTCGTAAATAAACACATTTTTTTGCGCTTACATTGCAAACGCTGACTGAACCCTACGAGATAGATCAAAATAATGTACTACAGTATTGTACACCTTAAAAAGATCTACAAGTTATGTTTTTCTCTTAGGCAACGTTGTATATAAAGACATTCTGTAGTATATTTAACATCGACATGCACCCGTGCCAAGCCGGGGCGGGTCGCTAGTTTAAACTAAATAAATGGTCAAGAAATGCCAGTATTGTTTGAATCAGCCGATCCAGCCCTCAAGCCGCAACAGTTAGGTATGCAATAAATGAATAATTATAGTTCTAATTTCGTTGCGGACAGTAAGTAGGTACCTAGGTAAGTACCTACCAACATTATTTTAATTTCATAATACAGCATACCTAAGTCTTAATATAGGTAGGACTAGGAACTTAAGGTGTATCGCATCAGATTGTTTTTGTCAAATTGTAGACAAATGAGTGTGATTATTAATAATAAGTAAGTACCTACATTACATTGATTATTAGGTAATGATAAGTAAGTACATACGTTATTGAATGTGTTTTATTTCTCTTCATTAATTTTATTTACAAAACCTCCTATGTACCTACCTACCTACCTACCTACCTAGGTAGGTAGTGTACCGCGTCCCACACCCGCACGACTAAATAATATACAATGTGTAGGTAGGTACATAGGTAAGAACAGACGACACTTTCTGATTTGTTTGACAAATATAAACCTACGTAGATACTTAGTAGGTACTTAGAAACTTAGAAGTACACGATCTACCTATTTTAAAAGGAATTATTCGCCTGATTCGATCACGCTCGCGCGCGATCCGCAACGCGGCAAGCTGGCAACGTCGCGCGTCGCTGCATCCATGTACTTCTTTAGCTGCAATGATAGGTACCTACTTAGGTAAACAGATCGATCGCTCGATTCGCTCGGCTTTTCGACGCATAATTACCGCCATCTATTGGTTGCGAGTTTTACTAGTAGGTAATAAATCCACTTCCAGACGCAAGGTGGCTCTAAATATCCACCGCGCGAAAAGGCATCTAGCACCTATGTAGGCGAAACCAAAATAGCCCGAAGAATAGCCCGCCTTAGGACAGTCGCGTTTCGTTGTATGGGATGAGGCATCTGTACTAGTATAGTATTATGTTATCTGTGCAACAGGTTAAGTAGGTAGGTGACAAAAGTTATTGTTACCTTCATATTTCCACCTCCACAGCTAGCGCCCATCAGAAAGCTGGCTTGCCGCGAAGACAGAAGCTGTGCCCACACGAGGTCCCTGTCCAACTGTTCGAGAGGGGCGCCCCCTCCCGCGCCGCCGCCCCCCGCGCCCCCCGCCTGCAGAGATACCGACTCGCACGGCGCCCCCGTTAGAGTACACAAACCTAAGAAAAAATACCTATAAATAAACTCAGTTTGCAGCTCAGTTGGTAGTAACTCCGCCTTTTGCGCTGTAGGTTGAGGGTTTGATTCCCAGAATAAATATTTTTGTATAAAGCATAGGTGTTTTTTCGTTTTCATATTGTGTCACTAGTTATTTCAAACTAGTGTGGTGAAAGGTTTTAAAAACGCTTCAAAGGCTTCTTTCGTGCACATGTGTCTTTAACTTTATTAGGTTCTACAACATACCGGTTTCCTCACGGTGTTTTCCTACACCGTTTGAGAGTACAGGCATACAATACAGTGCTATGTGTGTATTTTCCGATAAAAAAATCCATCGGTGCACGACCAGCCACAACCCATGACCTTAAAGTTAAATTTCTTAAATCTAAAGTATTGTGTATTTGCAAGATAGATAGTACAAATGTTTGTATGATCTGCATGCATTTGTTTCGGGTCTGGGTGTTTCTATGTATAATATAAAATAAATGTATTAATAAATATGTACTAACTCCTGAAGCTCAGCCAGATATCAACATTTTAAAATGATAGCAGGTGCGCCTTAGACATGATGGCGGCGAAAATACTGCATTGTACAAAATATGTAACAAACAAAAAAAAAGTATTTAAGTAGTATATCGGTCATGTGGTAACCATAACACAATACTTTGGGGCTAGATGATGCTGTGTGAAAAGTTCAGCAATATTATTATTATAATATAGGTACATTTATTTTCTTATATATTGTAACAAATATTGGTTAATAGTGTTTGGTTCCAGCCAGCCTTTGGTTAAGTTTGTCTAAACACCAGGTTCTCGTTTAGAAAAGATAAAACATATAATCTACGTAGGTAACAATAACAAGTGAGAATCATGGGCGACCAACCAGAATACGAGTAATATATATGTCACTTGGTCCCATGGTACAAGCTATGCCTATTTTGGGGCTAGATGCTGTGTGAATTCGTCTATGGCTTATTGGAAATCATAATACATTCACCTGGCATGTACGACGTTTCAAAGTGCTCCTACTAATAGTTTGGGATCAAACTGATATCAATTTGAATACCAATAAAAATTCATACACAATTTACACAAAAAACCAGAGACAAATTGCAGATCATACAAACATTAGTCCCGTGGTGGGAATCGAACCCGCAACCTTCTATGTCTCAGCCAGACCTTAGCCCACTGCGCCACAGACGTCGTCGATGGTATAGGTAACATATAAACCAGGTAAAGAAGTTTATTTTTTGTACTTGTATTATCTCTTATCTAACCTTCGATGGCTCTCCCTGATACAAGCGCTTCGTAACAGCCGTGCAGTTTCGCTACGGCCTTCTCGATCAGAGGAACCCACAGCTGTTTTCTTTTCGCCTGTAAATAAGATCAGTTTTATTCGATTAGCTTTTATTACCATTTGTATAAGTCCAGTATAAGTCTAGCATTTGTATAAGGCACAAGTGATGGAGTTAAAAGGCAGCTCAAAGGTCTCTTTCATGCTCGTTACAACTTTAAAAAAGCCGAGACAGCTTAAAATACCCTCCGAAGCCCGAAAATGCTCAGAAGAAAAATACAACTGCGGTCATCACTTCTGCGAACAGTAAGTTCGCTATAGGCCACTGTAGAATGGTAAAGCACGGATACTCATTAAAACTATGTCATGTCTAAATCCATATTTATACTAAGTTTCATCATCGGTTCCTGTATTGCGTGATTGAGCCACAAAAAAACACACAAACTTTCACATTTGTTCACTAGCAACAAACTATATATACTATATAATATTATTAAGAAGTAGGATAGTTAAAGCCAGTTTATTCGGACGTGCTTCTGACTATTCCCTTAGAAATTCTCCTAAAAGATCCAAGTAACTTGAGATCCGATTTGTTTTAACTTTACACTAAAGATCTAATTGAATGAAAATGATAAGCTTGATAAGCCACGCGACCAAAACATGGCTGCTGCTCTCATACCCCCAGGGTATATGTATATATAAACAGATTTAGTTGTTTGAAGCTTATATAAGTATTTCCTCAGTCGCAAGCAAATTTGCATTGCTACCTCACCTGCGAATACACCAAGTGTCCCTTCTTATTAGCCGGCAGCAGATCGTCAAGTGTGATGGTGAGCCAGCGTCCATCCTTACAGAGCCTCAGTTGGTATGCTCCTACTCGCGGCTCGCTACGAACCAGCACTCCTCGCACCAGTGCTGACCGCTCCGCCAGCACCGCCAGGGCCGACAGCAGCCAGCAGTTACCGAGGACACCTGACATACATTAAACTAGTTCAATCACTCGTGGTCGATGGGTTATAAAACGTGTGAGCGGTGCGGAAGAATCTCTAGCTCACTCGCACTCGATGCCTTTATAGGGAGGACTCGTTGTAGACAGCAGCCAGCAGTTACCGGGGCCTTCTGATGCAAATGATGTGTGAGAGAACTGCTGGTGTAACAGTAGCATCCTTGTCTCTCAATATTTTCAAGCTCACCCGACCCCGTTCTGTCCAAATTCACACTCACACACGGAACACTGCCCACGGAAGCCTGGAATCAGCGTCCACGTTGATCTGGTGAGGCGTCAAGGTACCTTGTGATATGTCCGAGGGTCTGGGGTCACGGAACACTGCCCACGGGAGCCTGGAATCAGCGTCCACGTTGATCTGGTGAGGCGTCAAGGTACCTTGTGATATGTCCGAGGGTCTGGGGTCACGGAACACTGCCCACGGGAGCCTGGGGTCAGCGTCCACGTTGATCTGGTGAGGCGTCAAGGTACCTTGTGATATGTCCGAGGGTCTGGGGTCACGGAACACTGCCCACGGGAGCCTGGAATCAGCGTCCACGTTGATCTGGTGAGGCGTCAAGGTACCTTGTGATATGTCCGAGGGTCTGGGGTCACGGAACACTGCCCACGGAAGCCTGGGGTCAGCGTCCACGTTGATCTGGTGAGGCGTCAAGGTACCTTGTGATATGTCCGAGGGTCTGGGGTCACGGAACACTGCCCACGGGAGCCTGGGGTCAGCGTCCACGTTGATCTGGTGAGGCGTCAAGGTACCTTGTGATATGTCCGAGGGTCTGGGGTCACGGAACACTGCCCACGGGAGCCTGGAATCAGCGTCCACGTTGATCTGGTGAGGCGTCAAGGTACCTTGTGATATGTCCGAGGGTCTGGGGTCACGGAACACTGCCCACGGGAGCCTGGAATCAGCGTCCACGTTGATCTGGTGAGGCGTCAAGGTACCTTGTGATATGTCCGAGGGTCTGGGGTCACGGAACACTGCCCACGGGAGCCTGGGGTCAGCGTCCACGTTGATCTGGTGAGGCGTCAAGGTACCTTGTGATATGTCCGAGGGTCTGGGGTCACGGAACACTGCCCACGGGAGCCTGGGGTCAGCGTCCACGTTGATCTGGTGAGGCGTCAAGGTACCTTGTGATATGTCCGAGGGTCTGGGGTCACGGAACACTGCCCACGGGAGCCTGGGGTCAGCGTCCACGTTGATCTGGTGAGGCGTCAAGGTACCTTGTGATATGTCCGAGGGTCTGGGGTCACGGAACACTGCCCACGGGAGCCTGGGGTCAGCGTCCACGTTGATCTGGTGAGGCGTCAAGGTACCTTGTGATATGTCCGAGGGTCTGGGGTCACGGAACACTGCCCACGGGAGCCTGGGGTCAGCGTCCACGTTGATCTGGTGAGGCGTCAAGGTACCTTGTGATATGTCCGAGGGTCTGGGGTCACGGAACACTGCCCACGGGAGCCTGGGGTCAGCGTCCACGTTGATCTGGTGAGGCGTCAAGGTACCTTGTGATATGTCCGAGGGTCTGGGGTCACGGAACACTGCCCACGGGAGCCTGGGGTCAGCGTCCACGTTGATCTGGTGAGGCGTCAAGGTACCTTGTGATATGTCCGAGGGTCTGGGGTCACGGAACACTGCCCACGGGAGCCTGGAATCAGCGTCCACGTTGATCTGGTGAGGCGTCAAGGTACCTTGTGATATGTCCGAGGGTCTGGGGTCACGGAACACTGCCCACGGGAGCCTGGAATCAGCGTCCACGTTGATCTGGTGAGGCGTCAAGGTACCTTGTGATATGTCCGAGGGTCTGGGGTCACGGAACACTGCCCACGGGAGCCTGGGGTCAGCGTCCACGTTGATCTGGTGAGGCGTCAAGGTACCTTGTGATATGTCCGAGGGTCTGGGGTCACGGAACACTGCCCACGGGAGCCTGGAATCAGCGTCCACGTTGATCTGGTGAGGCGTCAAGGTACCTTGTGATATGTCCGAGGGTCTGGGGTCACGGAACACTGCCCACGGGAGCCTGGGGTCAGCGTCCACGTTGATCTGGTGAGGCGTCAAGGTACCTTGTGATATGTCCGAGGGTCTGGGGTCACGGAACACTGCCCACGGGAGCCTGGGGTCAGCGTCCACGTTGATCTGGTGAGGCGTCAAGGTACCTTGTGATATGTCCGAGGGTCTGGGGTCACGGAACACTGCCCACGGGAGCCTGGGGTCAGCGTCCACGTTGATCTGGTGAGGCGTCAAGGTACCTTGTGATATGTCCGAGGGTCTGGGGTCACGGAACACTGCCCACGGGAGCCTGGGGTCAGCGTCCACGTTGATCTGGTGAGGCGTCAAGGTACCTTGTGATATGTCCGAGGGTCTGGGGTCACGGAACACTGCCCACGGGAGCCTGGGGTCAGCGTCCACGTTGATCTGGTGAGGCGTCAAGGTACCTTGTGATATGTCCGAGGGTCTGGGGTCACGGAACACTGCCCACGGGAGCCTGGGGTCAGCGTCCACGTTGATCTGGTGAGGCGTCAAGGTACCTTGTGATATGTCCGAGGGTCTGGGGTCACGGAACACTGCCCACGGGAGCCTGGGGTCAGCGTCCACGTTGATCTGGTGAGGCGTCAAGGTACCTTGTGATATGTCCGAGGGTCTGGGGTCACGGAACACTGCCCACGGGAGCCTGGAATCAGCGTCCACGTTGATCTGGTGAGGCGTCAAGGTACCTTGTGATATGTCCGAGGGTCTGGGGTCACGGAACACTGCCCACGGAAGCCTGGGGTCAGCGTCCACGTTGATCTGGTGAGGCGTCAAGGTACCTTGTGATATGTCCGAGGGTCTGGGGTCACGGAACACTGCCCACGGGAGCCTGGGGTCAGCGTCCACGTTGATCTGGTGAGGCGTCAAGGTACCTTGTGATATGTCCGAGGGTCTGGGGTCACGGAACACTGCCCACGGGAGCCTGGGGTCAGCGTCCACGTTGATCTGGTGAGGCGTCAAGGTACCTTGTGATATGTCCGAGGGTCTGGGGTCACGGAACACTGCCCACGGGAGCCTGGGGTCAGCGTCCACGTTGATCTGGTGAGGCGTCAAGGTACCTTGTGATATGTCCGAGGGTCTGGGGTCACGGAACACTGCCCACGGGAGCCTGGAATCAGCGTCCACGTTGATCTGGTGAGGCGTCAAGGTACCTTGTGATATGTCCGAGGGTCTGGGGTCACGGAACACTGCCCACGGGAGCCTGGGGTCAGCGTCCACGTTGATCTGGTGAGGCGTCAAGGTACCTTGTGATATGTCCGAGGGTCTGGGGTCACGGAACACTGCCCACGGGAGCCTGGAATCAGCGTCCACGTTGATCTGGTGAGGCGTCAAGGTACCTTGTGATATGTCCGAGGGTCTGGGGTCACGGAACACTGCCCACGGGAGCCTGGGGTCAGCGTCCACGTTGATCTGGTGAGGCGTCAAGGTACCTTGTGATATGTCCGAGGGTCTGGGGTCACGGAACACTGCCCACGGGAGCCTGGGGTCAGCGTCCACGTTGATCTGGTGAGGCGTCAAGGTACCTTGTGATATGTCCGAGGGTCTGGGGTCACGGAACACTGCCCACGGGAGCCTGGAATCAGCGTCCACGTTGATCTGGTGAGGCGTCAAGGTACCTTGTGATATGTCCGAGGGTCTGGGGTCACGGAACACTGCCCACGGGAGCCTGGGGTCAGCGTCCACGTTGATCTGGTGAGGCGTCAAGGTACCTTGTGATATGTCCGAGGGTCTGGGGTCACGGAACACTGCCCACGGGAGCCTGGGGTCAGCGTCCACGTTGATCTGGTGAGGCGTCAAGGTACCTTGTGATATGTCCGAGGGTCTGGGGTCACGGAACACTGCCCACGGGAGCCTGGGGTCAGCGTCCACGTTGATCTGGTGAGGCGTCAAGGTACCTTGTGATATGTCCGAGGGTCTGGGGTCACGGAACACTGCCCACGGGAGCCTGGGGTCAGCGTCCACGTTGATCTGGTGAGGCGTCAAGGTACCTTGTGATATGTCCGAGGGTCTGGGGTCACGGAACACTGCCCACGGGAGCCTGGGGTCAGCGTCCACGTTGATCTGGTGAGGCGTCAAGGTACCTTGTGATATGTCCGAGGGTCTGGGGTCACGGAACACTGCCCACGGGAGCCTGGGGTCAGCGTCCACGTTGATCTGGTGAGGCGTCAAGGTACCTTGTGATATGTCCGAGGGTCTGGGGTCACGGAACACTGCCCACGGGAGCCTGGGGTCAGCGTCCACGTTGATCTGGTGAGGCGTCAAGGTACCTTGTGATATGTCCGAGGGTCTGGGGTCACGGAACACTGCCCACGGGAGCCTGGGGTCAGCGTCCACGTTGATCTGGTGAGGCGTCAAGGTACCTTGTGATATGTCCGAGGGTCTGGGGTCACGGAACACTGCCCACGGGAGCCTGGGGTCAGCGTCCACGTTGATCTGGTGAGGGCGCAGCCAGCGAGCTGCCGCTCCCCCCTCCCCCGCACCGCTATAGTACAGGGAGCGGGCCGACGCGGGGAACGACTCGTCCACGTACTGTTCACCTGTCTGGATATAAATACAACCAGTCTTTAACTGAGTGCAACGAAATGCGAGCAGTAGGGTGCAAACATGTGTTTAGGAAGACAAAAGAACGTCTACGGCCGGTCTCCTAGTATTGCAAGTGTCATAGGTTACTGTAACCACTTATTTTCAGATGGGCAATATGCTTGTTTGCCGGTTCAGGACTTAATAAAAAAATAAGGTGGCTCTCAAAATGGAGGTTATCTATTTTGCACACAAGTCACGTTCACAAACATTTATTTCCTCTTTAAACCAATTAACATCTACTCACATGATAAAATGCAATATGTATAGTCTTACAACCCAAGAATTAAACGTTGTGTTGAAAATGATGACTGTGTTGACTAGGTATGAATATATAAATATTTGTTAAATAATAAATAAACAAATAAATCATCCCAGACATTTCACACAACATCATTTGGCCCCAAAGTAAGCAGAGCTTGTGTTATGGGTATACTACTGACTGACTGATATATGACTGATATACTACTTATATACCATTTTTTTTTGTAAATACATACATATGATACATAGAAACACCCAGACCCGAGACAAATACTTGCAGATCTCACTTGGGAATTGACTCACACAGCACATTCTAGCTTCAATTAAGCTTTTATTATGGGAACAAGATGACTAATAGAATACTTATATACTCGTTAAGACATACTTATGGTAATTTATGACACAATCATCTATGTTTATCAAACAAATGTTTGTGAAACTGGGAAAGAATCAAACCCTACGGCGCAGAAGTCTATATATTATGCAAAAACTCCTGAATTACAATATGTTGTTGTTTCGACATGTCTTATGTAAGTGTCATTAAAAAATGTTAAGTCCGTTAAATCTAAAGTTGTTAAAATGTTAAATCAGACTATAATGCAAATAAAATAGAATCTTTCGTATTTCACGAAACATTAGTTAATTCAACCAATAAAGGCCAATTATCAAGCTAAAAACCACATACCGCTGCGCATTGCGCTAAGACTTCCTGCCACTGTGTCCACGCGTGACTTTCCTCGCTCAGTCGCAGTATTTCCATCGGCATACTGTCCTGTCTTTCTCCATCCGAGCTGTCGGCTGAAAATCACAAATTTATTTTTCGTATTTCACAGAGAAGATAATTGACTTTGGATTTATATCTGAAATCAATTTAGATAAATAGATAACTAAATAGCACGAGAAACATTTTATGTTACTTCATGAAATAACAAACGAAGGATCGACAGATAAGTTGAGGAGTAATATATTAGCGTCAGATGACCACGGACCAAAAATTTTCAGTTGATTGAAATTTTACAGCTGTCAGTCTTTTGTAGTTTGCTTACGGCCACATTTCTTCCGACTTTTTATTTTCGTGTCGATGCATCAGTCGTTATATGATTTTAGAGTAGTAGGCGGCGATCTCAATCGCACTCACTGTGGCCGCGTTAAGGCCCACCCTTGTGACAGTCAGGGCATACGTGTAGATGCGTCATAGATTGTGTTGGAGCACCACAGTCGCAATGCGCCAAGCTGGGGTCCCTAAATCCCCATTCCGTGTATCCCAATGCTTCTTCTGACTTAAAGCCGCGTATCGACTACGCGCTCCTGGCGCGCGTGCCATAAATGACCGCGCCGAGAGTGCGTTCCGCGGAACGCGTTCCAAATATTTGGACAATAACAACTAAGCGCGCCTGGCGCGCGTGGCAACCGTTCCAGTGGTTGATCGTTCAACATGCAGGTCAGTTGTGTACGAGCAGCATTAGCGTTAATAGTTATTTATAGCGATTTATTATGATACGAAGAACTTTTGCAATTCCATAGCAGTTCTTTTGTACCATATAGTTGTATTAATTTACGGCAACTTTGGTTATTCATCGCTCGGAACGCAACAAACACACGAAATATTATCGTGCACATTATCGCAAATACTGGCGCACCTTTGATACGCGGTTAAAAACCGACACCAGATGGCAGCCCGCTCCAAGTTCGAGCGTTCTAACGAACACATTGGCCCGCGTTCCAAAATGGTATCGTTTTCGCGTGGCCGGAACGCGCGCCAATGTTCGTCCTTTTGGAGCGCGAAGTCGATACGCGGCTTAAGAATATGTAGGCTACTCACGTTCGTCCTCCATATCCGCGTGGTGCCTCTGTGCCGCGGGCAGCAAGCGAGCGCGGGCAGAGCGGCACATGTCACAAGCGGACGCGCGCGCCGCGTTCACAAACGTGCACTCCGAACACGCCCAGTCCAGCGCCGCAACCTGCGCCGGCGAGCGAACGCACGCGGTCGCGATGTTCTGACGACCCTCGACCCTGGATACATATATCAAAAAATATGACTTTGTAGCGCAGTGGACTAAAGGTCCAGCTGAGAAGCAGAAGGTTGCGGGTGCGATTCCCGCCGCGAGACAAATGTTTGTATGATCTGCAAGTATTAGTCTCGGGTCTGCGTGTTTCTATGTATAATATCTTGTATGTATTTACAAAAAAATATATGTAAGTAGTATATCAATCATGTGGTACCCATAACACAAGCTCAGCTTAGCTCAGCTTTGGGGCCAGATGATGTTGTGTGAAATGTCCGGCACTATTTATTTATTTATATCCCGGACATTTCACACTGCATCAACTACTCTAAATGTAAGCAGAGCTTATGTTACAGTTTTTTTTGTAAATACATATACTAATGTTTGTATGATTTGCAAGTATTTAACTCTGATCTGGGTGTTTTTCTATGTAGAATATGTATGTATTTGCAAAACAAAACAGTATTTATGTAGTACATCAGTCATAATGGTACCCATAACACAAGCTCTGCTTACGTTTGGGCTAGATGATGCTATGTGACATGTGAAGCGAATTATATTGTATTCGTTAAAAAAAAGTTGGACAATGATGGAGGTTTTAATCAATTACATCACCAGAGTTGATATTTGACTGGCCGCTGAGGTAAGAGTGCGGTGGTGTGTCAAGAGTATGGTAGTGTAAGTGTCAAGAGTGTAGTAGTGTAAATGACAAGAGTGCGGTAGTGTAAGTGACAAGAGTGTGGTAGTGTAAGTGACAAGAGGGTAGTAGTGTAAATGGCAATAATGTAGTAGTAAATGGCCAGAATATTGCAGTGTTAAGTGTGTTAAAAGAAGAAATAACCGCGTGATAACAAAAGATGCAAGAATGTTATAGTGTAATACTAAAAGTGTTGAGTGTAGTAATAAAAGTAGCAAGTGTGGCACTAAAAGTGACAAGAGTGTGTTAGTAAAAGTGACAAGAATGCGATAGTGGCAAGATAACAATAAGATAAGATAGTTTTAGCTAGATACATACTTAGGCTCTGGAGGCGGTGTTTTGTGTCGAGAACCGCGGCGTGGCAGCGCAGGAGTCAACCTGGCACTTCTTCTGGGAGACGGACTTCGGTTTGCTGAAAATATCATCATCATATCAATGCTTGTATCCAGGGAACTTTGCTCGGAGAAACGTAAAAATGTCGTGTCTGCGTCGTGTCTAACTCATTAGAAATATATTGGCGGAATAGTAACTGGCCTGTCAGCACAGTTGGTATTAGTTCTGCTTTCTGCGCTGTAGGTTGAGGGTTCGATTTCCTCCCAGGATAAACATTATAATTGATTCTGTAATTTGTATTTTTATATTTATTTATGATGTTTTTGGCTATCCTGTGAAAATAAAATAAACAAATTGAACATACCCGTTACCCCCGCGCCAATGTTACCGTCGACAGTGGACATCCCATGCTTCGGAACAGGTGGAGTCTTGCACGCAAGACACAAGTTAGCAGACAGCGGGTTCTGAAGCGTACACGAAGTACAAGACCTGGAAACACGAAGTACACGTAAGACTACCACATTATTCTGACCTCTCAGCTCGTAGTAATTATGTTGTTACCAATAAGAATGATGTTGTTACCAATAAGAATGATGTTGTTACCAATAAAAACAATGTTGTTACCAATAAAAAAGATGTTGTTACCAGTAAGGATGAGGTTGTGGTTTCGAGGCAGCACAGGCCGCACAGACAGCCGCACTCATCTCGTTGACGAGCGTGCATCGCGGGCACGACCACGTCTCCGGCGCACTCGTGCTAGACGTACTGGAATCTGTGCCAACAACTAGCCATTACGATGAAATTGTTTATTTTGATGTTATTAATTAGTATTACATGATATTATTTATTGTACAGGTCGAGCTAGGTTTTTAAATTCATGTTGAGCTGACAGCTCAACGTGACAGACACGTCAAACGTCACGTCAGACATGTCGGTCACGACGTGACCGACAGGTCCCGGCTTTTTAAAATGACCATGACTGAAGCTTTTGTGCGGTCTATTAACTAGGTCACAACGATTACTATTGGTTAGTTATTTAGAAAACCGACTTCATTAAATAAATAAAAAATTAGAACCACCTCCATTTTTTGAAATCGGTTAAAAAAGCTTTTATTTTACGCTTTTTAGTACTTTATTCATTTCCGTGAATAAGATAGATATAAGAAGGATCATACAAAAAAGCGCTAAAACAAAGACGAGTTTCTTGTCAACTCTCCTCGGACTTGGGATAGAAGGAATTCGGCCCTTAATTCAACTAGCCCGTAAGACGATTTTTAAAAAGTTTTGAATTTGAATATGTTTGGTTACGTTAGAATATCTTGTACTGCCGTGATGGAGTACTCTCGTTGAGATGTTAACACCTTTAGTTGCGTAATAAAGGACTTTAAAGCTGCGATGTCAGTACCTCTGCTTGACCACAAAATGGCCTACCGTTACTAAAAGTTCTATTTCATTGACCGAGCGAGTGTGAAGCGCAAGCGAGTGTCCCCGTTTCAGCTTAGGCAAAAATGTTTTCGTATGTCAGTCCGAACGGCGTTTGTCCGGATGTTCTACTGTACAGGACGCATTTCTCGATTCTCGTGAAATTTAGTGAGCAGGTTATATAACTAATTTTTTTTTGTCCATTGAATATTCGGATTATTTTAAAATGGCGGAGATATGGGGGTTGACAACGTAAAAAAAGTTATATTTCAGTCGTTTCGAAAAACTGTTCGCGAGGTTAACAGCTCACAGAGCCACTAGTATTATATTTACTGTATCTGTGGTCATGGCATCTCTACAGAAGAATCTGAATGAAATCGAGGGCTATTCTTAAAACAATTAGTTGACTTACCAACAGCGAATAGGAGTTCGTCGCTGTTCAAATCATGGTCGAGCGACGCGATCGGAACTGTTAGTTTCCTCGGTGGTTCATTTCTATTCACCTCCGGAGTTTTGCTGCCACTGGCTTCAGATTGCCTTGTACTGAAATAAATATAAATTATAATTAAATATTGGAGTATACCTATTATGATTTATTTATTTTATTTATTTATTTAAGATCATAGCATTACAGTAGGTACACCAAGGCGCTATGAAATAACAGTTTAACAGAAAATTTAACACAATAAAATATTTTTACCAAATAATTAATAATAAAAATATGTATAAATAAAATTTCACAAAAAAAATTACAGATTAAACTAATTCTACTACTATCAATCGTCTCACAATACCTCAGACATTCTCTGCACACATTATGCACTATGCATTGTGCATGCACATATCATGATGATATCATGATACCTATCATGAGTACCTATATGGAGATATCTATTATGATGATATGAATAATACTATCGTGATTATATGCAGATACCTATAATGATGATTTAAATATACTTACCATGATTATACGTATATACTAGCATTATATGCAGATAACTCTTTTTTTAGGAAACAAACTGTGAAACAAAACTGTACTATTTTACAATAATAAAACACAATGTAGTTAATAAAAATAACAACAAATAAAGCTTCCTCATCAAAATTGTACATTCATAATGATATGAAGATACCTATCGTGATTATATGCAGATACCTATCATAAAGATATGAAGATACCTATCATGATTATATGCAGATACCAATCATGATTATATGCAGATACCTATCATAATGATATGAGTATTCCTATCATGATTTTATGCAAATACCTATCATAATGATATGAAGATACCTATCATGATTATATGCAGATACCTATCGTATGGATATGCAGATATCTATCATGATGATATGAGGCTACCTGTCGTGATGAGTGACAGCCGCGTGAGGCATCCTGGCGCCGCGACAGACACCGCAGGCGCGAGCCCACCATGCGTTGTACGCAAACCAACACTCTGTGCATTGCCACATACGCGTTTCAAGCCTAAAATTAATAATATCATGTCAAAACCTTCCTACGTATATTATCAATGAATATACTTCATCATAATTACCCACAGCCTCACTTTACCCACTGGGTATAGGCCTCTATGTTTGTACCATCCACCGCGATCCTGTGCTATTGACCATCTGAGCCCATGACTTTGAGTATATCGTCTACCTATCATGCCAAAGACCGACGTTGCTATAACTATTTCTTGGCCACCATTAAGTGATAGTCTCACTCCGCCTGTCGTCACCCAGCCTTCTCATGTGCCCTGACTATCAGATTGTCGATTTCTTTGATCCTAAGTACGTCTTAGGATTTCAGTGTATAAAAGACGATCGATAAGATTCCGAGCATGGCTCGTTCCATGACTCTGTGTAACTCAAACATACACATAGCACCATGTTGTGGTGGGCAGAATACATTGATTGTATAAGCAGAACTTCAGACACTGTGGAATATTGGCCGATAGCAATATATACTTCATCATCATATCATAATCATCATTGACTGTCGATGAAATGCACAAAAAATACACGCAAGAATTTCCACGCCCGCACTTTAGAGATTCCCTAATATTATGATAACTACTGAAGTTAAATCCTAACAATATCTAGACGTAAAGCTGGTTTAATACATGTAATAACAATAACATGTAAATACATATAATAACAACAACATGTAAATACATGTAATAACAATAACATGTAAATACATATAATAACAATAACATGTAAATACATATAATAACAATAACATGTAAATACATGTAATAACAATAACATGTAAATACATGTAATAACAATAACATGTAAATCCCTAATCATATCGGGTTTCCGAAGATTTATTCGATTATTTTTTTCATATTGTTTTAACGTCTCAAGCCCACTCGTATTTACGAATATGTTCGTTTATAAGCACTAAGCATGTAAAACGTACATACAACTAGATATTTCTAGGACAAATCTATGTTGGAAATTGTACTAATATCTAAAGAGATAAATAAAAATTGAAATTGTTAATAATAATACCATACAAAATTTGTACCAGCGAGAAATTTGATTATATATTAAGTGATTATGATTTGAATTCTCTTAAATAATTACATTAGCGATAAAGTCTAGAATCTATTGATTTTAATGCATGTCTGTTTATAAAATGTTAATAGGTTTTTCTAGTTTGATAAACAACTTGATTTAAATCGCTCAACCCCGATACCGTGTCAATATAACAGCGTCATTGGTTAGTTAATTTTTTCTGTCATGTTTTTTCCGAAAATTGTATGGAATATCATTAAAAATCAATTGCCGTGCGCTAAAAACTCGAAAATAGCTCAGCCGACTTAAATTATTCATTTGGTAATTTTGTTCGTCTCATTACGAGGGTGGTTTACAATCAAACAAATTTTAGGTGGTATCATGTCACCGAGTCATTTAGATAAGAAAGATAAACATATATTTATTTATATTCCGCCAATCTATTCCTAATGAGTTGTACTATACATTTTGATAAACACGTGTTTTCTCACGTATTATTTTGTCGATGGATGCACCAACACTATTTCGATTCATCTAGAGAATCTATTATAGTTATAGGTCTATTTTAGATAGGTATTTTAAAAATACTAAATTAAAAAAAGGCCTAATTTGGCTAATTTATTTGTATTAGGGTAACTATTATATAATAATTACTACTCACCCAAACTGCAGCGAAGAGTTTAAAGGCTCCCTAGGTTGATTCACCCTGCCTATGGAAGGCAGCATATTATACACCTTCGTAGACGGATCCTTAGGCACAGCGCCTATATGAGAAGTCCTCAGAACCAGTGCATCATTGACCGGCGATATACAATTCTCTGCGCCGAGTAACTCATCTATCCTTGCATAATCTCCGTCACTCAAATCATTTACATACAAGGCTTCGTTTTGCGAATTACTCATTACTGTTTTTGTGTCTTGAACAGACACATACGAATATCTAGTGCCATTGTTATTTACCTGCAATTGTAGGTTCAGATCCTTGTATTTCCCTTTATTAGGTAAGGCGTATATAACGCCTTCAGCGTTAGTATCCCAACTGCATTCCTTGTCAATTTCTAGATTAGTCTCTTCAGTTTTTTTCTCTTCCTTTTTATCTTTATTCAAAGTGCAGTACGTAGCTAAACTTTTCTGATAATCATTGAGACTTCGTCTACTAGATATGACTTTTCCCACAGGTCTTTCCGCACTGGTGTGTTCTGAGAACGATCTCCTGTATGTAGGTCGGATTTCTGGAGAGTTCTGCGCGCTTATAGACCTTCTAAACGAGCTACCCAAAGTCGTACTTCCAGTTTGCGGCCAATCAGGAACGGTTATCATTACACCGCCGGTAGTGGGGAGCGAAGCAGCGCCATCTTTGTTCACGCCCTCGCGTCTACTCAACGTTGTTACACTCAGTCCTCGTGCGTTGGGAATCCGAGCCATTGGTAAGATTCTAGGGGTCAGACAAGCTTCACAATGAGTTCTAATGCCAGTATTTTCTAACGTACACTTATTGCAAGCCCACTTTTTCAAATGCAGCGCTTTGCTTTGCTCTTTTTGATATTCCTTCACGTAGTTCAGTTCCCAGTTGGACTTGCTCTCGTTGCATTTCTTGGGCTTGCGAGTGACTGTGTGTAAGCTTCTCAGGAATGATTCTCTTGGGTTGGCCTGGGTGGTGTTGTAGCCGTATCTTTCTGATACCACAAGACTTGAAGGTCTGTTTATTGTAGATCTGTGGAAAATAAACGCGAATCATTGACTGACCCATGAAATTAGGACAATATTGCGTATTTTGGATAGAGGGCGTTGTTACAGAACATCATTTGAACCACCTTCTAATAGTAGAGATCTTGGGATGGACGTCCTACTCCTATATTACTAACTAGCTCTGTCTGCGGCTTCACACACGTGGTACCTGCATAAAAAGTATCCTACGCCCTTCTCCATGTCACTATATCCTTAGAAAATTTCATTAGCAGTGTAGCTGTGAAAAGGAAAAAATAAGGTTACAGATAGTCTTACAGACAGACAGACAATACGTACAGGTAATACTTTAGAATTTATATTAGTAGTATGAATACTATAATTATGTTATGTGTATAATTATGTTTAAATTCAATCAGTCTGTAATGACTGAAAGGATTTGGATACCATTTGAATTAAGTACTTGTTTTTTTCTGACCTGAATAGCATATAGGCAACTTTTTATGAAGATACCACGAATACAAAGCCATGGGCTAGTTATATCTATTTCAAAATACTCTTTCTGTTTATGCTAGACGGCAAACCTACCTGTGCTCATCAATCTTCCACCAATTATGCTGATTGATCACAGAACCATGCGATAGTGATCTGGTGACCCCGTGGGCGGTATCCGTCAGCTGTGTGGGCGATAGCCTTAATGATTGCAAGTCGAGGTTCAGAGGTCGTCCGTCTGAGTACGCAGCGGGCTTGTATGACGGAGGCTTGTATGAGGGTACTGCTAAGGTGTTGGACCTTATCATAGTGTGATCTGAGAACAAAATTATTGAGTAAGTTTAAATGATTATTTATCATCAACGGCACGACACAAAACAAATCAACAAAAAACATGTAAACAAATTTAGAATGTAATAAAGTCAAAGTCAGTCTAAATATTTATTTGTTATACAAGAGTGCAAAGGTGCTTTTTAACCGTGTGCTCAATTTTGATGACCGAGCAATCGATTCCCTCGCTAACGCTCAGCGAGGGAATCAAAAGTTCACGAGGTAAAAAAGCATTGCACTTGACTGCAACACGTAACTTTTCATCAGCGAGGAAATGACTAAATGCAAAAAAATAACATTCGCGCATTTTTAACAGTTTCAGTCAAATAAACTTCCTTATCGCTTGAATCACTCATTTTAGGTTTTTCACTTGTTTTAAAGTTGCTTGTTTTTAACCTAAAGTTTTAACAATATGACGTGAAAAGAAAATGGCGCGCGCAAAGCAAATTAAATAAAAGTACACGTACAAGTACGAGAAGGTTCCGAGTCTGAGTTTAAAAAAAACAAAAAAGGTTGTATGATAAATTCGGCACCATGGAGGTAGAAGTAAATAGGTTTAATGATTTTTGAATTCACAAACTTGCACTTGTGCAAACTTGCACAAGTGCACACGATGTCTAATAGTAGATTGTTGCACCGAGCGCAAAGTGGGTTATTAATGCAGTGTTATGTTGGTGCCCGAGCGCATGCGAGGGCACTGAATTAACACGAGTGCATTAATTACTCACTTTAGCAAGGTGCGTAATTAACTTTTCTTTCAACTACCAATCTACCTACCTACTGTGATAAAATATACCTACTAAAATATACCTACTCAAACTAAAAATATGAAAACAATAGTACAAAATGCGCGTCATTTGCTTTTTTTTCACCAAATCGGTTTTATTCAGCCGATTTTTCAGTGCAGTTATCAGTCAGTATCTTTTTAATCAAATGCAAACATTTTATATTAAACTTAATGGGAGATATTAAACCTCTGTGGTAAATTTATATCTAAATAAAAAGTAAAAAACAGTGCAATAATGAAATTTCATATAACATTACTGCACTGTTTTGGTTCTAAGCAAAAAATACGTCCTTTGTGATCGGTTTTGTAGTGATCAATGATAACATTACTACGTAGTTAAAAGAAAATTGAATTTACTTTATCCTCTAGCGGATAAAAACGGCTTTTGCACTCAGATATCGAAGACCAAAAATACTCTTTCCGAGAAGGGCGAATGAAAAATATTTTAATCAATATAATCACAAGGATCACTTTGAATCGTCTTACATAGGTAGTAGGTGAATTCCTAACCCAAGCCCGAGAAGAACTTGCAAGAAACTCGTCCTGGTCCTAGCGCTTTTTTGCATGATCCATCTTGTAACTATCTTAACTACGAAAAACGAATAAGAGATTTTATACATTTCAAATGTGTCAATTAACTGTCTGAGGGCAGAGCAACATGAGGCCATGCACTCTTATCAATATTATAGTCATTTATATTTTAATAATCTTACTTCAAAAGACTACCCTTTATGTAAGCTTTAAATTTTTTAACAGGTAGTTTAGTTGCATTTTCAGGAAGCTTATTATAGAAACGCACCATATTCCCCATAAAATGACTTATTTACTTTTTCTAGTTGAAACCTAGAGATATAATTGGTTTCTATTCCTAGTATTGATTCTATGAAGAACACTATTTTGCTGAAACCCATCTCTATTTTTTGAGTGTATAACAAATTTGTTTCATATAAATGCAGATAAAGGAAGCGCCGGATATGAACATTTTACATATAAATATGCCTTAGGACGTGCCTTAGGTGCAAGTAGATTTAATTCTTATTTTGATTTACCTTGAGCAGATTTTTCTTTGTCCGTCATCCCTGAAACTTGATCCTCATCATCCGAAAGCCTGAAAGACCACAAAAATTATGAATCAAATACTACATGTCAAAATGTGATTAACTTAGCGAATTAGTGAGTTTATTAGTAGAGGATATTTTTTGGGACATTGAAACGAATTCTAAAAACTCATTCACTAGTTAAAGGATTTCGAATTGTTAATGTTTGTAGGATAAATATCCCAAGAGAGTGAAACTACAGGACAGACAGCTAGTAATGTAATATAGTTACATCATCATGAACAACCTTCTAATATTCTAACTTCCTACTTCATCCTAATGAACAATTTCCTAATTACTTCTTAACATAATATAGGTGTATGTTCTGTGTCTGGGTGTTATAAGGTATCATATGTATGTATGCCATACAGAGAGAAGAATGTCATGTTAAAAGAAGGGTGATGGATTTAAATGTGGTAGGTAGGAGTAGATAGATAGATAGATAACTCTTTATTGTTATACCACACAGCAAAATACAAAAACAATTATTTTACAATAAAGGGCAATACAATGGGCGGCCTTATCGCTAACAGCGATCTCTGCCAGGCAACTTTTGGATGGATTGGGCTATAAATAAACAGAGAAGGGGCATGTTGAGTAGAGAGAGGCCTAAGAAAAAGGGATGGACAGTGTAACTAAATTAATTAAAAAATAAGTGGACAATGCACACAACATCTAGCCCCAAACTAAGCGAAGCTAGTTTTACCAGCTTGTATTGTGGTGACCAGATAACTGATAGAATACTTATATATTTTTAAATACATACTTTATAAACACCCAGACACAACAAAAACACCCATGTTCATCACACAAATGTTTGATCTAGGTGCGAATCGAACCTCCAACCTACAGCGCAGAAGGCAAAGCTACTAACTACCAACTGACTGACAGATGTAGATGTAAGATGTACAACATAAATGCATTTAAAACAGTGAACTACACCTGGACGTTGACATGCAGTTCAATGGAAGTGGAGTAGAAAGATTTCTTCAATGTTAAGAACTATTTGTATAACTAACTCAACCCCTTCTCAACTCAAATATTTTGTGGATTGACACGTTATTGCTTATCGGCTTCCACTTAGGTTCTCATGCACTGGTAAATCTTTGATCCTGCTAAGGCTTAACTTACCGGTAGACAGGGGCGTGAGGGGCGATAGCGTCGCAGGCTGCACATCGCCACGCAGCGGACACGTTCCGCAACCCGCAGGAACAGCGCCACGCGCGTGATGCCTCCGGGGCAGAGCCCACGCACGACCATTCGCTATAAACCAATATCAAGGTATGTCAGCACTTTGATTTAATATAAATGACTAGGTATATTATTGGTGGGAATGCATGTCTTTGTGCTGCTCTGTCCTCTGACAGCTTCTTCAGTAAAAGAAAACAATATTCACAATTCAGGATTATTTTGAATCGCCTTCTATTACAAGGTGAATCTAGGTGCCGGTTCTACCTATCCCCAGTTCAAGAAGGATCCAGCAAGAAACTCTTTAGTCTCAAACATTTTTTCCACAATACTTGCAAATTTTGTTAAAGATGCAAAGTTCAGGCAGATTCAACTCAAGCTTTTTTGTCATTTAATAATCTGATAAGCAATATAGAGACTCTGCCCTCTGCGCTGTAGTGAGTTTAATCCCCTGGGAAATACATTTGTATGATGAATATAGATGTTTGTTCTGTGTCTGGGTGTTCTAGAGTATCTAAACAAAGTATTTAGAAGTATTCCATCTGGTTCCCATAGTAGCAAAGCTTATTTTAGGGCTACATCTAGTTGTGTGTAGATTGTCCACCAATATTTTCAAGGGCTAATTCTTTCATAGCCAAGTCCTAAAAATAGTCAACAAGAAACTCATTGGGATGTTTAGACATTGCACTTAGTCAGAGGGTAGAGCAACATTAGGCAATGTATTTCTATCAACATTAAAATCATTTCATATACGAGTATCAAGGTCAGAACTTGGATGATTCACCAATTTCAAAGTCAAAATTGTGTTATTTACAATAATGTGGACCATTTTTATCCAAGCTAGGTGAGTTCAGCCTTGGCCAAGACTGAAAAGAACTTATCTTAAGAAACATGACAGCAGTGATGTTTTTGTCTGAATACTTGTTGTCTAACAAAATATAATTAAAATCTTCTTATGATTAGATTGCTGCCATTTATTAAGTCACACATAATAGACGCTCTTACTAGATATTAACACCATATTTGTGTTGCAGAAGAGGGCTGTTTGTGCAATTTATAACATGGGCCCCAGATAACCATTTAGAAATAAATATCAAAAATCTAATGTAAGTTCACAAAAATGAACATTTGTTTAAAAAAAATAAAAAATTGTGATAATCATAGTAGTAATACTAGAAATACAGATAAGTCTTTTATAGGGCAAAGTGTATGCTTCTATAACAAGGTTCCAAGTGACATGTTAGATTTGTCGATAGGCAAATTTAAAAACGTATTAAAACAGAAACTGTCTATTACAATTATAGCATATTATAGATCAACAATAAACAATCAATCAGATTATTTTGATGACAAAAAAGCTTGGGATGAATCTGCTCCAACTCAACTCTGCATCCAAAACAATTCTGTAACAAAATTGGCAGGGATCATACAAGAAAGTGCTTAACACTTTTTTGTATTGTCTTGACAGTTTTTTTAACAAAACTTAGGAGGACCCGGCACCTAGATTCACTAGCATGTAAGAAGACGATTCAAAGTAGTTCTTGTGATTTTATTGAATAAAGAATGTTTTCTTTGCTTGTTGGTCATCTGAGTCTGTAACAGTAACATGATAGTATGTACATACTTAGTAATAGTATAGATTTGTTGACTGTTGACTACAGGGTGTTCCTGAACTAGTATTTTAAGTCTGAATGATGTGATTCCAATCATAAAAATTTACAGATCTGGAGGTGAAATTTTTATGAATTAAAATTTTCAAATTATTATAACAAATCTTTTGATTTCATTATAATAATAAAAATTTACAACCATAGTTTGTCAACTAATTTATTATCTAAGTAATACTAATCTATTAGCAATATGATTAAAATTAATATAATTACCTATTAATTTTAAACATATCTCTAATAGAGTACAAATCAGAAAAATTGCATCCGAAGTTTAGTTTGTTTAAACTATTATTTATTTTCTACTTTTTAGTTTTAGGATAAACGGATATTTTTTATTTTTTTTTCGAATTATTGCATTGTCATCGGTCTTTGACAGGTGTGCAAAATTTGAATGAAATCAGGCCGTTTAAAGTGGGTCAAAATCGCGTCCTAAGGAGTCGGTTACATACATACAAGTGAAGCTAGTAATAATTACAGAGACTAACAATGTTACTGATAAATATGGATAGATAACGCTAGCGGCCCCCGCGGCTTCGCCCGCCCCGTCCTCGTTGTTTTTCCGGGAATAAAATTGCCTTTATCCTATCCAAGCGATTGTGACAGTATATAATTATATCAAATCAGATACAAATATAACATATATGTGTGGTTTTTTCTTGAGCCGTGCGATTGAATTGAATTACCAGAGACCTTGGATGAAAATACCGTTAAACCTGACGATGATCCCGATGCCCCAGCCAGAGCCGGGTCCTAGTAACGATTACCACTTCCACGGAGCCTAGACCTGAGGATAATGTACCCACTTACTAGTAGATATATTCTATGGGTATACTTACCCATAGAGCTAAATATTAGGATATTCGGACGAATTAAATCAGTACATCAACTCACTTTTATACAAAATTGTGCTGATACAACCATAATAATGTGAGCTGCAAGCATAGCATTCATGTAGTGGTCTGAGTGGAATATAGGAAAGTCATAGGACCTATAACATTTGAAGACATGTGTCAAGTGTATGAAAGGAGCCTCTGAGACGCACTTAATTCCTTTACCACTGATTCAAAATAATTAGTGACACAATAAGAAGAAGAATATAACAATTTATTAAGACTATAGACAGCTTGTTAAGTTATTAGTCACTGCTATTCCAAAGGTTAGTCTTTTTAACTCTGTCAATGAGCCATACAACTCTGACTGGTCTGTCAACTCAGTTGGTAGTAGCTCTGCCTTCTGTGCTGTAGGTTTGATTCCCTCCCAGGGCAAACATTTGTGAGATGAACATAAGTGTTTGTTCTGTATCAGGTTGTTCTATAGTATCATTAGTATATATTTAAAAATATGTAAGTATTCAATCAGTAATCTGATCACCATACAAGCTAATACAAGCTTTGCTTAGTTTGGGGCTATATGGTGTTGCATGCATTGTCGGCCAATATGTATATTCATACAAAGGAAGGAAGCTAGCTTCTTTACGAAGAATTGGACAACTTGCCAAGTAAAGTAGACATCAATAGTCAATACAATCACAAGGATCACATCAAAATTGTCTTAAGTACATGTCTAAGAGAATACAGGTGTTAATTCTTCCTAAGCCAAGTGCAAGAAAAATCAGGCAAGATGACATACCCTTCGATTTTTAGAAACTGGGTAGGTAGGTAGGATGCCAGTTGAATTCACCAATAAAGAGGAGACAGATGTGTTTGTAAAACTAATTTAAATTATTTACTTACTTACTTAAAAAACTAAATAGCTGGCAGTTACAATCTCCAATTATGGAATGTTGGTTTCTTTCAGGCATTCAAAACACTTTTCATAGAGCTAGGACACTAGAACCAACTTATTGATTTGAATTGAATCAATAACCTATCACTTACCTCCCCAATCCATTACTCAAATATCTACATGTTTCAAACAGAACCTGACACGAACTCACACAGAAACACGCACTACCAGTTAATTTCGGTAATGAACTTCCACTACGGCCGCGCACTAATTCATTACAAAGAAAGAACTTCGGGTGGCGAAAAATCAATACTTCGTACTCAACAATGGTCGGACAATACACGAAGCAAACTCACTTATTGAACGGCTTTTCAGATGGAATAGCAATCGGCTCTGACCCTGGGGTAGTTCCCTCTTTTCTCCCAGCACCAGGAGTATGTTCCGGCGATGATTCTTTGCAATTTTCTTGCCCACTGTCATGAGTAGATGCTGTGGATACCCTTTTTGTTCCACATTTTAAACACTTCACACTCTCTGTTGGATTGATTTGACCGCACGTCTGACAATGCCATTGCAGCACCGATGCAATTGAGCCCATTTTAATTCAAACATGGCTAAGGAACCATTACAATTCTTCTTTTTAGAAACAAATTAGCACGCACAGAAAAATGAAAACAGCTGATCCACCATGTTGTTTGTGTATCATTTTTTTTCTTTGTGCTTGCAGCCATGTTCGGTGTTTCGATTCGTTTATTATCGGTTTTACGATTTTTGTTTATACAAATTTTATGTTTTTATTAATTTAGACTGTTTTGTTATTTTATATAAAAATAAAAAGTTGATTCCTTAATTGATTTTCGTTAAAATAATAATTAGAGACTGGCACGACATCTAGACACCTGGCATTGAAAATAAATTGTTTTAATCGTGTTCAAAGTGCTGACAATAGATGACGCAGCCAGCACTCAAATATTCGTACCAAAACCTACCGTTAGATGGCGACTTGGCCATTCCAAGGTGTTGAGCTTATTTTTCAAAGTTTCCATAAAAGTTTGTGGGTCGGTCGGTGCAAACGAGAAGAGAAGAAATTGAATTCACTTGTGGTGAATTGAACGCAATATGAAGGTAGAAACATTAGTGAATACATTGATTTAGATTTATTAGGTAGGGGTTTATCTTATTGGTTTTTCAGAGTACCTGCCTAGGTAGTTTCTTATGTACATAATGACAAGTTCTTATGAAATGATAGTAACCTTTCTATTGTATAGGTACCTAGGTTTACAAATAAATCCACAAAATATTCAGCCAGTGCCCAGCTAATGCCTACAAAGGCCATAATTACTTTACCAAGTGGCCGCGAGTGGCCATTTGGTACAGACGCGCTGAGTTACAACTTGTGTCAGATGCATTGCATCGAGCTGTCAATGACGTTTATCTGCACTCGAGTGTAATTTGTGTACAATTCAGTGTAAATTATGGCAATGTAGGTATATGGATAGTAGGTAGGTAGGTACATGGTTTTACAGTGGTGGTTTAGCCTTCTGGGCCATAGGTCGTAGGTTTTAAACCATGCACCAATTCCTGTTCCTACAGGACAATGCCCTGTAGGAACGAGTACATAAGACTGACTAAGAAAGAGTGTTAAAATATTTTGTTCTGACGTTCAAACTCGTAGGTAGGTATATACCTACTTAAGTAAGTTAAGTTACCTAATATTGTGCCTGCTTCCTGAATGTTACCTACCTACTTACCTAATATTTTATTGAAGTGGATGGTAGGTAGGCAGGTACCTATATAGCTTCTAGGGAATATATATCTTTCTAAACATCCCGCAAGTGCTATAGCGCCCATACCTACTAATCTACCTTAGTAAAATATCTATGCACCTGAGTCTCTGGACGCTGCATCCAATCATTCACCGAACGAGCGCGAAACGCCAGCGAGTTTCTCCGTTTCAGCTTAAGCGAAAATGCTTGCGTACGTCTGTCCGGCCGGCGTCTGTCCAGAAGTTCTCCTCTACTGGTCCCATTTCTCAACCGATTCTCGTGGAATTTTGTGAGCAGGTTCTATAACTAGGTACTTAGGTATATAGATTTTTTGTCGATACAGTTTTTGGAAATTTTTCAAAATGGCGGTGATATGGGGGTTGAAAACGTAAAAAAGTTGAATTTCAGTCATTTCGAAAAATGTTCGCGATGTCTAAAGGTCGCAGAGCCATTAGTCTAAAGACCAGGGCTGCCGTCCGATTACTAAAAGACCACTAAGTGACTAAACCTAAATTTTGGGTATGAGCAAAAACGTAGGAAATGTTGTTTCTAGAAATTGTAGAGACGTACACTTTTTTTTGGTATATCATTTTTTTTGTAAACTTTTATGCTTTTTTTGTATACGTTACAATGAGACGCAGCTTTGCTACTTGTTTTTTAATTTAAGTTTTTGTGTTTTAATCATGCAAATATTTTTTTTAAACTTATCATCTACTATACTAAAAAGAGGCTGGCTGAAGTACCACTGTCTTATAGAGTTGTAAGTAAATGTAACTGCAACACTGTTTTCTAACAAATCACAGTTATATACAATTTCAAAGCTAAATAACAGTTAAGATACATAACCTTCTTCTTGCATTGTAAATTAATTAAAATACAATCTACTTTACTTTTGAAAACAACGTTAATGGCAATAAACTGTTTATTTACTGTTTTGACAATTTAAAATTACTCATATTCCTAGACTTGAACATAGTTACAGGAAGAACAGACACTGAAAACTGTTTTTTAGAGTTGGGAATACTATTTGAATTTCTTAAGATATATTTCAAATGGACAGCTAAGCGTAACTTTTTTATTACATTATTGAAGTGTAAAAATTAAAAAAAGTACGATAGTTAAATGATACAATATAATATTTGCTAAAATTTTTCATTTATTACCAATACAATGAGGTATACTACTTCTTACAAAATAAATGGCACAAGTTTGGCATGCAAAATCAGTCTCAAAGTTATAATCATTAATTATCATCTTATAAATAAGTACCTGCTTAATGATTACGTACTCTAATTTGAAAAAATCAGATACATTCTGGCATTTCATGCCAGTACTGCATTTTATGTGGAGCACTTATATCTTTTAATGCGTTCACGATTGCATCTTTTTTTGCCTTACAGATACCTTTAGGTGCACTCTTAAACTCAGGTTTCAATATATCTGTGTTTTTCAAATATTTGTCGGTCATGAATCGTAAAACTTTATACTCCCCACCATCTATCTCGTTTTTATACAGCATATCATAGTGGTTCCGTTGGAAACAGATTTCTATTATATCCTTCAGATAAACTCTTGGTGCTGTCGTTTGTATACGTCTATCTGACACATAGTTTTGGAATGTAAAAAAATCTTTTGGCTCCATAGTTTTAACATCCACTCTCGATAGATTAGCAGAAGCAACACATTCAGTGAAATCTTGAAAATTGTAAAGTTTTCCTTTTCTTTTCATGGCCAGTTCGACCTGATGATGAAATTGGTCGCAGCTCATGAAGGTGTGACCAGGCTCAAAATATTGGAATGTTATTTTTTCGGTTGCAATCAAGTCACTGTTGATTAAAAATATCATTAGAGAGAACAACAACCAGTTTTTATTTTGGGCACTACAGTTATCCATCCAAATCGTTATGTTTTTAACATCACGGTAGTGCAATATAAAATTATAATAGCAACTCATTATATCTTCTTGTTTTGCGTCCAGAGGTGCCATCATGCCATACACATGCTAGAGGTTTGTGTTGGCTTGTAATCTTACCCACAGGTGCGAATGATAAGTTAAATGTGGTTAACCTGGGACAAAATATTATACTCTTAAAACTGTCCAGTCTCGGTAACATTATTACTTTTTGTAGATCAACAGTGAAATATATATTTCCAGAATTTTGTTCATATTGTTTGTGGGACTCATATAACTTTCGTGCTTTATTATATTTTTCTCTATGGCACACATACAAAGTGCAAGATTGACAGTTTTCGGGTACAGCGTTCTTTGCATCATGAGATGTGTTTTTGGAGTGTAACTCATACGCTTCACAAAGTTCGCACTCTTCATTGCCGAGCTTAGCAAATGAGATATTCATACTTTTCACATGTTTTCTGTATAATTCATAAGATACCTTCTGAGATGGGTACCTCTCACAAAAATCTTTGTGCATCAGAGTCACGGTAATATCGCATGCTATGTATCGTCTGAGCGGAGCATGCTCTCGCCGATAATGGGGCTCCAGGGGGTGAAATGATTCCACGTGATCCGTTAGCAACATTCGGTCAAAAATGGGCGTCTTTGTGTGTAATCCTCGTCTGTCAACTATTTCTTTCTTTAGAGAATTGTATAATACAGTGTCATTATTTTTATGAAAACCCAGTGTTGTCAAAAAAAAAGTTTTGCAGACTTCTACGTTTGTTCCATCAATATTTTTTAAAATAAATGTACTTCTTGGAGCTCTTTTAGGTTCAGATTTAAGTTTCCGTTTAGGTATTGCTACCGCGGTACTTTTTTGTACAAATACTCTTCTTTCTTTCCACGATAAAGCCCAATATGCTTTATCGGTTTCTTCACGCGCATCTGATGTAAACTTAGTCGAACATTTTTTCATACATTTTTCATTACACCCAATTTTCACGTTATAGCTCAATATTTTTTTTTGTTTGTGCTTCAACATTTTATCCCGCAAGCTGAGTCGATTTACATCGGTAGAGTCGTTCACTGCTGTTATAATAACAGGCAAAATAGAAGATTCCGGCTGTATGAAGTTAATTTCTTGGCGAGGCTCTATGTTAATCATGTTTTTTTTGTGACGGGGTCTTTTGGCGCTTGACTGGCAGTCATCAGCTGATGAGTAGTCATCACTCGGGCAGTAATCTTTATCTTTTACCGAATCATCTGATGAATAATCTCCTGTCGGTGAATTGTGCAATGGTGCTATTTAAAACGTCATGGTTCTCATCATTTCGCAAGCAAGACAGGTCGCACATTGTTGGGTTGTTGCAAGATAGTGGTAGCATATATTCGTCACAGATCAAAGAAATGGGTTCTGTGAACGGGAGACAATCAGCACTAATAGTAGAAATCAGCTGGGAAAAATTTAGCCCGTAATCAAATGAAGTTTTCGTTTCACCAAATGTTTGAAATACAGGAGATGTCATAGAATAAACTGATGCATTTAGGGAGTCAACAAGTTGTTCCTAAGTTTTATTTTTTAAGAGGTTTTTGCACGGTGAATGTATGCTGCATGTCTCGACGGAAGGTAGCTGTTGAAACGGTGGCTGATTTTTTTTATTCGTGTGGAATCCATCATTGCATCTTTCTAACATATTTATGATTCTTGGATTTTGAAATCTAAAACAAAATTTGTAGTTGATTAGTTTATACTGAAATGATTCTGTAGTAAATTAACATGACCTCATAAAAAGTTACCTACATATCTAACACTTTAATAGTAAAATCTATTAAGTAATGTCTGAGATACTAAAGTCAAAGTAGGTGCGCATACCTACCTACCTATTTTACTTAATACTTCAGATTTAATAAATATGAAATCCTTACTTCATTCTCGACTGCATTTTGGCGGGAACTCGCACCAACTTGCGCACGTCCTGTCCCCACCGCGTCCTGGGGACGAGTTAGCGAGTGTTCGGTGCATGCGCAAATGTACAGCATGTAGACGTCTTTTAGTGTTTAAATGTTGCTTAGCGGTTTTCTAATGTTGTATTTATCAATTTTAAGTAACATCTCTCATGACTAGAATACAGTCACCGTGTTTAAGAGTTGTAAATGTTTTATACCTACTATAGGTAACAAACAACTAGCCAGCAAAGTATGTTTAGCGGCTTTATAGAGTAGTAGTTGAAGAAGAACTGTCTTTTAGACGTAGTAGATACCATAGAGGGATGCAAATATAAATGTCAAAAAAGCCTGTAAAGCCAGGTAACGGTTAAATAGTATCGTAACGTCCTTTTACCGTTTTTTAAGCTTGTTCAATAGATATAATGTAATGTAGAAATATATTGTTAAGCGCGTTTACCGGTATTTTAGTGTGTTAATGCTAGTTAACCGTATTTAAGTAATGGACAGGTTCAAAAAAGTGTAGATACCCGTGTAGGTGGTCTCTGGTTCTCAGTAACGTTAAATGATAGAACAGTATGTCCGAGACTGATAGACAGAGCAAAATATGCGCAATTACGTAGTTTATAAAACTCAAATTTGATAAAATGTCACTTAACGGCCTTTTAGTAATCGGACGGCAGAGGGTCTAAACCAGCTAAATACTTAGATAAATACATCAATATGAACAAGTTTCTTCTCACGGCTTCGCACGCGTTGTACCTACTTAATAAGTAGCCTATATGCTGTTACAGCACAGTTTACAGAGTACCCTTCTATCTTATAATAACTTAGTTAACTTGGCGTTTATAATATGCTCTGTCCTTGTCATTCAAATGTCAATGAATAAAGATAGCAATAGATTTAAACAACGCATTAGGTAGTGCGTGTTAATAAAATACTCCATACACCTGGCCTATCAGCTCAGTTGGCAGTAACTCTGCCTTCTGCGCTGTAGGTTGAAGATTCGTTTTCCTCCCAGGACAAACATTTGTGTGATGAACATAGCTGTTTGTTCTGTGTTTGGGTGTTATAAAGTCTTACGTATTATTCGTATTATTACGAATCGAGTAATCTTACGTATTATTTAAAAATATATAAGTATTCTATCAGTCGTCTGGGCACTATAATACAAGCTATTTGTTTATTATTTACAAAGTTTCACCGATATGGTGTGATTAAACCTCAAGCATACATCATACTTATTAAACATCCAAAAATCTATAGAAACATTCCCATTTATAATATTAGTAAGATGCATAGACAGAAGTCCCACAACATTAGTATCCTTACCCAATAGAAATCAATCCTAACTGCGGGTTGGTTTAATGTCCTGTCGTTTGCAGAAGGCTCTTAAACTTTACTATCACGATTTCCTAATAAGGGAAACCTTTTGCGGGTGAACTATGTATTTAGCTATTGCGATGGCCAAACTTTTGCTGATAAAAAGCTAACCCATTTATTTGCAACTTCGAAACAGACGTTTTGATTAAGCTCACAGAATTTAGCCAGAAAACCTGCGGAAAAATCAAATACATCGTTTTTTTTCTTCGTTAATGTCATGTGTCATAATAATGTCAATTTTGCCAATGTCAAGTGTTTATAGTATGATGTCAAAAAGTCGTATATTGTCGTTCGTCATTTGTTATTGTTTATTATGCTCTTCATATAAAATAATACGGATTATTTATGCTTTTATTTGGAATTATTCACACCCGAGTCAATAACTCAAGCTCTAAATAAAAACACCAAAAATATGCAATAATGAATAAAGAATATTAATTTAGAAGTGCTATGTCACTTCATGAAATTACAAACGAAGAATCCCCGCCAAAGTTCTAGGCGGCCATTCCGCGATGACGTTTAGAATTGACAAATGGCCATCGACTAAGACTTTATTATCAAACAATCACTGGACACTGGCAAAATGTCGACAAGACAGATGCCATTATAGGAAGAAAGAAAAAGAAGATCTTTTCGCTCGTGATGGAAAACTTAGCATTTTTTTGTTTTGTCATTTGTTTGCATGATCTGCAAGTATTTGTCTCGGGTTTGGGTGTTTCTATGTACCTTTATGTATGCATTTACAAAAACAAGTATATAAGTAGTACCTATATCAGTCAAATGGTACCTATAATATAACACAAGCTTTGCTTACATTGGGGCCAGATGATGCTGTGTGAAATGTGCGGGATTATTTATTTATTATTATCTATCTTTACATATATTATAATAAGTGAAGCAAAAACTTAGTATCCATTTTTACGAGAATTGCGCGGACGGAGGAGTATGAAATTTCGCACACTTAGAGTTTATATAGAGAAGAAGTGCAGAATGCTAATATTTTTTTTATTATGCATAAAAAATACATTAAATATTAATTAATTATGGTCGAATTTCGACCAGTGGGCGTCCACTAGCTATTATTTATTTGTCTGGACCCCTAGGGGTAGAACTACCTAGGTTCTACCTAGCTCTGGTTAGTTGTAAATTACATCTGAGGGATGTTGACTCACGGCGCTATATACTTACAAGGTAACACGTCATAACGGAAACCCTTACCCAATATTTTCAGTCACCTGAGTTGGCTTCAAACGCATACAACTTACTTATTACATTTACATTAGCGTCTCTACCACCTCGGCTTCCGATCCTCAGGTCGTGGGTTCGAATCTGGCCGTGCACCAATAGATTTTTCTGTTCGAAAAATGAATGTGCGTTATACCAGTACTCTGAAACGGTAAAGGAAAATATTGTGAGGAAACCGGCATGTCGTGGAACCTAAAAAGTGCCAAGACATGTGCCAAGTGCACGAAAGGAGCCTTTGAGGCACACCTTAATCCTTTCACCACACTTGTTCAAAATAACTAGTGTAACGACACGAATTTTCAGAGAGCTATTTCCAAGGAGAAAACCATTTAGAAAAGATTTTTTATACAATTTGCTCTGGATTCTGTCTTTGCACGAAGCGGAGCTCGTAAATCTACAGGTGCTATTCTCAGGCGAGCTGGATTGATCCCAGAAAAAGTAAAAGGAGGAAGATTGATTTCTTGCAATTGTTTTTCCCTATTCTAATTGAATTCAACGAAAACCAGGTGGAATATATTGACAGTGTTTTTCTACCCGTAAGAAAATAGGTAGGTATTTATATTTACCTACCTATTTCCTTACGATGATCCTTCTGGTTTCTCAAATACTTATTTAGGCTATAAGTAATTTCGTATGCGTCGATGGTTATCTCTCCGGTAGTCCTATCCAAATGAAGACTACTCAGAACGTATAATCTTAATCAGATAATCTGTTAGGGAGAACTATTGCATTCTGTTCAAGCTTCAATTTGATCAAAATGTTGATTTTGTCACTTTACTCAGTATTCCAATCGTGTAGGGTTAAGCCTAGGGCGTGAACTGGGCGTAGATAATGCATAGTAAAGTTAGCCCCTCCGCCTACAAATTTACCAACGAAATCGGATAATTCTAATTTGTTTGAAATACTTAATAAATCAATAAGTAACTTCTACATATATAAATACATGGAATACAGTTGGTTCTATCATCATCATTATCATATACAGCACGACTTCCAAGTCTCCCTTTGTATGTGTAATTTCTTCCGGTCCTGTACCAGTCTCATCCAGGTTCGGCCCGCGATTGGTTCTGTAAAACCTGGAATCGTTCGAATGTTCTGGAAACTTGAGTTTTGAAGTGATAACTTCTTATTGGAGGGTAAACCGCTTCGTTTCGTAACGCGATTCGGCCCCAGTCTATCTGGTTTCCCTTTCTCTCACGCATACGGCAGTGGTAGGCAGGCTCCTGTTCTCTCACTCTAACCAACAGCGCTAATTAGATTAGTTTAAGTTATCACTTTTGTCAGGCGTCCCGAGACGCACACGTATTTTTTTGTATGATGTCTCGCTCAAAAAATAGATTCTTTGTCTTAAAAAACCTAGATGGATTATGGTGTGGGGTTCAAAAAATACCCCACACCATAATCCATCTAGGGAATAATACTCAGTTAATCATCCGCGTTCTAGTCTATACTGCATCACATCAGCCAACAGTATCTAGTAGACTCTAAGAATAAGATAAAAATAGAACTCAGAGCGTGGTTACGCTTTTTTTATTAAATTTAATGCATTTTGTTTGATTATACCTACGGTGTGGTGAGCTAAGCGTAAATTTACTTCTACGTCTAAATCGCCTAATATAGGTGCTAAAACTTGCTGCTGCCCGCGGCTTCGCACGCGTGGTACCTACATAAAAAGTAGCCTATGTCCTTCTCCAAGGGCCCATCTAACTCTATACCAAAATTCATCAAAATCGGTTCAGCGGCTTAGGCGTGAAAACGTAATAAACAGACAGAGTTAGTTTCACATTTATAATATTTGTAAGGATTCATTCAAATGATAATACATTGCAAGCCAATATAAAAGCTAGTAAAATAATCTTCTATCCCATTGTTGTTTCCCGGACGTCGTTATTGTAACAAACATAGATACGTCGTCGGAGCAAACATCGAGATCTAAACTATGGAGCTAGGGTTTCCACTCGAAATCTAGTCTGGCTGCGGTAAAATAACACCAATAAAACATAATATTATTGTTATAAATAAATTTTATGAGGGGACCTCTGGGCGCAGAGGGCAAAAGCCCGCCTAAGACGCAGAAGGTTGAAGGCTAGATTCCCGTGCGGGACAAATATTTGTATGTTCTGCGAACATTTACAGTATATCAGTCATGTGGTTCTCGAAATATCCATGTTTTTTTTTTATATTCCCATTTTTAATTTAAAAGAACGTTTCATCGATTTGAAAAAACGGTTGAAAAGTGTTTATAAAGTTATTATTACACCAGCCACACATACTTACTTGAATGTTTAATTTAAAGAAGAATTACTTGAATCCTCCTTTGTTGTAGTCATTTGTAAGTTATATTAGTAACTGTAAGTACCTATTTAAAATAAAAAAGTATCTAAGTAGTATATAAGTCATGTAAGTCCCATAACATAAGACCTGCTTACTTTGTGGCTAGATGTTGCTGATGTTGATGTTGTATGAAATGTCCAGGATAATTTGTTAGGGTTCCGTACCTCGAAAGGAAAAAACGGAACCCTTATAGGATCACTTTGTTGTCCGTCCGTCCGTCTCTCTGTCTGTCAAGACCCTTTTTTCTCAGGAACGCGTGGAGGTATCAAGCTGAAATTTATATCAAATACTCAAGTCTGCTGTCCCTTAAAGCTGTGAAAAAATCAAACTTCTAAACCAATGCAATCAAAAGATACAGCCGTTTATGCCGCAAATTTCCGCCAATTTTCGACATTCGCAAGGGAATAAAAACCTACAGGGTATTTCTCGTGAACTCAGAATCTTGAAATTTGGTACGAAGCAACGTCTTATAGCACAGATAAAGGAAAAATTTCGAAAACCGTTTAATTTTAGTAACGGCATAAAATAAAAATATTTTTAATAATTTTAAATATACTACCTCTTTCTTGAGATCTAGAAGAAAAATTTTTTGCAATAAAAATACCATAACTATGACTCGATTGTCATGATGGGTGAACTTTTACTTATACCTACAGGTTTGTACGGAACCCTCGGTGCGCGAGTCCGACTCGCGCTTGGCCAGTTTTTTTAAATTAAATATGACACCCAACTGAATATTAATTATATACAAAGCAGGTAAATATTTTTTCACTTACAGAAATTACAAAACAATAACATAAAATATATGTGAAACAGTTGAGCTGTCTAGGGACCGTTAAAAACGATCTATAGAAAGATCAATTGATCCAAATCACTGGCAGAGGGCAGCGTCCAGAAGACAATGGCGGCATTGCCTCGTTGAATGGCAATGCTAATACGCCGGGCCAGATAGACTCCAGTTCTTGGGTTACACGATGTTCCTACCAGACGCCGTGAAATAGAAATATCAGGTAAATGCAATGATTTTACAAGAGTAGAGATATGTTACCTGCGCGCCCGAGTTGAAGATTCGAAGAAGAAAAGACCCATCTGAGCACTCTCGCTCTTGTTAAATCATTGGGTAAATTATATTACAGCAATTAAAGTGATATGTGATATGTATGGAAGTTATGAGACACTACTGAGTACTGAGTCTGATGATGGAGCTGATTTACCGCCCGAATGCCTCCGTCGCGGCCTAACAACTTTTAAAAGCCGGGACCGACCATCTAGTATCCATAAGCATACGTGATTCAAACTGTTATAAGATCCCCATTTATCACAATATTCTTTGGTGACGAAGAAACCTTTCGCTGTCAAAAATTATTTCTGCGACTGAGGTTAACTGAATGTGTAGAAGCCCTGATGCAGGAAATAAAGATTTTCTACAGATAAACATTTTCAGCAATTGAAAAGTGTTTCCAGTAAATACTTAGTTATTTTATTTTACTGTTTATTTCTTTTGCTTGCTTTCTTTCACAATTTTCTTTATTTTCTTCTTAATCGTTAATACATGCCATTAATAATGTCACAATGATGTCACAAAGTCGTATCTAGTCATTCGTCATTTGTTATTTTGTTATATAAAATGGTGTCTATATAATATAATATATAATAATAATAATATATAATATAATAATAATAATAATATTAGTTTCAATTAGCAATCGGTATAATTTGAATCATTAGTTTAATTGTAACTGGATCAAGTTTTGACAACATGGATTAGTATTACGTACGTTCAGTTTCTATATCTGATCAAATAATGTTCGCAGTGGGCGAACACCCGCCTAAGACGTAAAAGTTGGTTTCGATTCCGGCCGCGGGACAAATGTTTGTATGATCCGCTTCACTTTGGTTGACCGCGGCGATCCTTCTTTATATTTATTTGGTCTGAGGTTTATATTTTTATGACAGCATTTCTGACTATCAACATCTACGTTCCGTAATACCAATTCATCAATAGTCAACAACTGAAAGCTATAATCAATGTTTGATAGATCAGAATTCCATAATCGCCCGGCTGGAATATCATAATAGGTATATATAATATAATATATATAATACTAGGCTACTAAATAATACTAGGTACCCCGCGGCTTCGCGCGCGTAGTATCTATATAAAAAGTAGCCTATGTGCCTTCTCCAAGGTCCCACCTTTCTCTATACGTGCGCGAATTTCGCATATATATAATATTATAGTAGGGAAGTAGGGATTGTAATATAAGAAAATAATTTATATTTAAATTGGTAGGTTATCACGCGTGCGTTTTATTTTTATTTTTTTCCCACTGGCCTGCGTTGTTGCCCGGTGTATCTCTACCCTTACACTCATCTCTCACACCTGGCATAGGGTTCAATCCACAATATCGCTCTCCAAATAAAATATGAAACTAGCCAATAGGGGGAAGTGGGGGATACAGCAGCAGGGGCAGGTCGCTTGGGAAATGCAGTAATGCAGTTTTGTGAGGAGATGCACCAAATTTATAGCACCATAAATGTCTGCCGTAATCCTCTTAAATTGCCAGCCGATACACCTATCGTAAACAACCTTATATCTCCAGAGTAAGAGCTATTTTAGCTTGACATTTAAGTAAGTGGGGGAGAGAGGGCTTGTTGGACTCGGTTGTACTTGTATACCTTGATAAGCAATTTGGATAAAGGGATAATGTCCACTCTGTGAATAGTGTTTTTGTTTTCAACCGATTTCAAAAAAGAAGGAGGTTACCTCATAACTTCGTCATTTATGAACCGATTTGAAAAAATATTTCATGTGAAAGGATATACTTCCCGATTGGTTCCATATAAATTTCATAAATCGGTTCAGTAGTTAGATTTTTATATACAAAAAACTGAAAAAAATATGTCATCTACTTGGATGAAACGAAATTTGAATATTTTGCTTTTTTATACATGAAGTTGGTTGTCTTTTTAGTTTTTAAAACGTAATTATTGATTGTCCGTAGCCAACTCTGGTGAATAGGCCGCTTCAAGGCCACTGTCGGGGCCTAATGACATTTAAAGCCGCACGGATGAGCTCCGATGTAACCGCTACTGGCGGTCACCCATCCATTGATGACCAACCAAATTTGAAGCATTATTTATTGAATACTTTATTGCACAGAAACAATACACAGAACATAGACATAGAATAGGTTTATACATACTTAACTACTCACATCAAATCAAAATATTCTTTATTTAATAAACTCACAAGGATCACTTTGCTTCGTGTTCTTACATGCTCGTGAATGGTGCCGGTCCTACCTCCAGTTCAAAAAGAATCCGGCAAGAAACTCGTCTGGTCTTAACACTTTTTTTGTATAATCCTTGCAAATTTTGCTACGGATGGCGAGTCGTGTTAGAGCAGATTCATCCCCAGTTTTTTTGTCATCTACATTGTTGTTTTGTTGTTTTTAGCCCGTGTTGTCCCAATGCTGGGCAAAAGCCTCCCCTCGAGTTTTCCATTGACTACGGTTCAACGCCATTGTCTGCCACCGATAGCCGCTAAAAGTGTCCAGTTCGTCGCGTCATCGTTTGCTTGGTCTACCGCCGTCTCACAGTCTCAGGGCTCCACTCAGTGGTAGCTTTGGCTCACAGTTCGTCCGGCATGCGGCAGACGTGCCCTGCCCAGTACCACTTCAGTTTCGCAGCTTTTTCAGCCATATTCAGTCATCTACATAATGTTATTTTATAATATGCTTTAAGAGACAGTTTCTGTTTTATCACGTTTTTAAATTTGCCAATCGACATATCTAACACGTCGCTCGGGACCTTGATATAGAACCCCAGTAATTATCTAACACAAAATAAATAAACGTATACATGAAAATCCTACTATTATTATAGAGGTGATCATTAAATAATATACATAAATAGCATATATAATACATTTTTAGTAAGTACCAGGGCTGGCTGAAACTAGTATTAAAAAATTTACGACCCCTGTGGTGCCGTGGGCCAAGGCCCGGCTGAGACGCAAAAGGTTGCGGGTTCGATTCCCGCTGCAAGACAAATGTTTTTATTATATGTAAGTATTTGTTGCGGTTCTGGGTATTTTTATGTGTAATATGTATTAATAAAAAAAAAGATAATAAATAAAGGTTATAAGTAGTATATCAGTCATGTGGTACCCATTACACAGGCTCCGCTTACTTTGGGGCCAGACAATGCTGTGTGAAATGTCTGGCGTTATTTATTAAAAGAAATGAAAAAAAAAAGAATTAACTAGCTCAGTAGTCTAATACGTTGAACCAATATACGCTTACCTAACCTAGTTAACCTACCTAAACATCGTTATAAAATACAGTGTACGTTTGTAAACACAAAAAAATCTTTGTGGTATATGTACAAATAAAGAATTTTCGGATTTTGGGAAACATTCCATAGATTTCGATTTACTGGCGGGTGTCGATATGCAGCATGATTTTTCTATTTTATTATAAATTTAATTTAGAAGCTTGATTGATGTTTTTAATATTAATTTTAAATCGATCCTTTGGGCGTTCCTGAAAAAAGGGTCTTGACAGACAGACATATAGACAGACATACAGATGGACAACTTAATAGTTCCTTTCCTTTTTTCCATTTTTTACGGACCCTAAAAACAGAATGCAGATCAAAGTTTAAAAGTTAAATCGTTTAAACTCGCGCGTCCGATTGCATTTAGTCGACAAACGCCAAAAAAGCACAGGAAACCAAAATTGGCGCCCAACGTGGGGCGCCGATTAGAACCAGCTGGCTCTAGATTTATCCCACTCAACGTTTGATAGATCGCGTTAAATCTATCTCTGCGCAATAAAGAACCTTATTGTATCGTAACACGGCACGTTAGGTCGAATAGCACAAGTTTGTTGCGATATAAATTTGTCGTTGGGATTGGATTTTTCGGAATTCCGATACAATCATCTCTTATTACGTTTGACGGATCTATTTTACTTACAAATACGTTTTATTGCACACTAGCGGAATGTTCTGCGAATTCGTTCTCGTACAAACGTCATACCATTTCATTCCCATGAGTCTTTACGGCATTCAAAGTATCTTGTCTTAATCTATACTTAGAAAAGAGCTTAACTTGACTGACTGATCCATCATCGCCGAGCCGAGACCGCTGAAGCTAGAAAGGTGAAATTTAGAGTGTAGCTTCCTTTTATAGCAAACTAAGGCGGGATTTTTTGAAATTCAACCCCTAAGAGGGTGAAAAGGGGTGAAAACCAATGTATGAAACTTTTTAACGCGTGGTGTGATTTACTTGAAACTTGATATGAATAAATAAAATGCAAAATAAATGGATACGTGTTTCAGAATTTTTCAAAATAACCCTAAATTGGGGTGTCAAAGCTTGTATGGGAACTTTTTAATGTGTGGTGTGATTTCTTAGAAACAAGGTTTGAATACTTAAAATGCAAAATAAATGAACTTGTGTTTCAGGAATTTTTAAAATAACCCTCATAAAGAGGGTAAAAACAGGTGAAAACGAATGTATGAAACTTTTTAACGCGTGGTTCGCTTTTCTAGAAACTTGATATGGATAACACTATAATATAAAATCGACGGTTTCTCGTACAAATGCGCGGGCGGAATCGCGGGGTTTCCAGCTTGTAATATACATATTTTCATCAATATCGGTGCCGCTGTTATTTGATTAATTAAGAACAACATAATTATATGTATATGATAAAACAAAGTCTCGTTATTTACACCATTTATAACTAGAGAACGGCTAGTCAGATTTTTATGATTTTTGATTTGTTAGATTTGTCTTTTTTCTTGGACCCCGAATAACTAGAAAAAAAATTAAGATTTAAAGTGGTAAGTTCAGTTTAAATAAATAAGGCCCAACATTTCACACAACATCACTTGGCCCCAAAATAACCAGTTTTTGTGTTATGGGTACCACATGAGTGTACCCATAACACTAATTACACACTTTTTTTTAATATATATATTTTATACATAGAAACCAGTTTGATACAACCTTTGACGATGTTCGGTTTGTTAGGTTATGACAGTTGACATTGTGCCCGCATTAACAATTAATAGCATGAACAATAGAAGCAAAGTCATGCTAAATGTTTTATTTTGATATATTTTTTTTAAATGCGCGTACGAAATCGCGAACGGGACAGCTAGTTTATAATAACACAGTTTAGTCCACGTTCGTAACTAAGATTTCATAACTAGTTATATATCAGGATTTTTTTCACTGTTTTATAACCAGTTATTAAACAAGACTTTTTTTTCATTTTTTACAGTGAAAAACAATTCTGATATATAACTAGTTATGAATTCTTAGTTACGAACATGGACCCAAATCAAAAAAACTACAAAAATGTTTACAGCGGCTTACCAGCGCAGAAGACAACTCTACTACCAAGTGAGCTGAGAGGCCAGTCAAATGACGTGAATGGTATTATGAAATAAGTATGGTACCTACTTAAAAGTGTATTACAATATACTCGTACAATATAAACTTCAAACATTTGAAAATGTTGAAATTTTTGCAAAAAAAAAAACCGTTTTTAGGGAGATCTCCCCGACATGTACGCACACCAACGCACTTTACATCAACTGCTGATACACTATTAGATCTAGTATGCACGGACTGTCGCTTTTGGGATGTTGGGGTAACTAGTATAAAGGGATCATGGGGACATGCTTTTATCACTGTGGTTCTTAATATAAAGCGCGAGGGTATTGCTCCAAAAACCATTGAACTCCGTTCTATTAAGGATGTTTGTCATAAACGATTTGATGAAGATGTGTTGGGAATGGACTGGAGTACAGTAACAGATGCAATTACTGTTGACTCAATGGTGGACTCGTTTACGAACATTATCTCGTGCTTGTTAGACAAACACGCTCCGTCTAAAACAATTAAATTAAAACATAAACCTGCTCCATGGTTAACGGACACAGTCAAAAAAATTATATCATGTAGAAATGAGGCACACGATAAATTTAGACGAACCAAATTAGAGAAAGATAAATTACAATATAAGGAACTAAAATCATTTGTGAAGGAAAGTATTTATAGGGAAACGCGTGCTTACTATGACTATTGTATTAATTCACAGGTAAAAAATGAAAAAAAGCTTTGGAAAAATCTAAAAAGGGAGGTTTTATCGAGTGCTAATGATGACGATTGTCTACCGCATATTTTTGAAAACCCTAATGACATAAATGATCACTTCTTAAATGTCCCAGGTGCCAATATCGTACCATTTTCGCAAGTAACATTTTTTGAATTTAATAAACATAAAGAAAATTTATCGTTTTCGCTTGAACAAGTGTCTGAAGAAGAAGTTGCTAAGATACTTATATCTATTAAAACAAATGCGCGAGGTATTGACGGGTTGTCAATGGACATGATACTTCTGACGCTTCCCTTTACCTTGCCCTTAATAACCACTATTGTAAATAAGTCTATTCAAACGTCTACATTTCCTAGTCAGTGGAAGGTCGCGACGGTGAATCCTATACCAAAAATTCAAAACCCAAAGGACATCAAGGATCTGAGACCTATCAGCATTCTGCCAGTTCTCTCTAAAGTGGTTGAGAAAGTCGTTTATAACCAACTGAGTAAATATGTTGAACTAAACAGCTTACTACCTGATGTTCAGTCCGGTTTTCGTAAAGGAAGAGGGACCGCTACGGCTTTATTGGATGTAGTCGACAATGTACTAACTGAGGAGGATCAAGGATCTGGCACTGTATTGGTTCTGCTTGACTTCTCTCGAGCATTTGACTCATTGAACATACCTTTGTTACTTTCTAAGTTATCATATTATGGTGTAGATGCTCCCTCGGTTAAATGGTTGGATAGTTATTTAAGTAATCGATCCCAACTGTGAAAATTTGTGAAAATTAATCGTTCAAACGGGTCTCAGCTCTCATCATCCACCAAGACTATGAATCGAGGAGTTCCCCAGGGCTCTCTTAGCTCTTAGGTCCTTTACTTTTCATCATTTATAGTGCAGATATTTCCTGGCAAATTCAAAATTGTAAATTCCATCTTTATGCAGATGACGTGCAGTTATATCTGTCTATGAGTCCAAAGGATGTTACTTGCGCACTGGTTAAGCTAAATGAGGATCTGGATCGTATAGCTACCTGGTCTTGCAACAATGGCCTTGTATTGAACCCAACCAAATCTAAGTACATGATTCTTGGTTCTACTCGCCTGGTTGATGGTTTTTCTGCCCATAGTATAGATGTGAGCATTACCGGTCAGCGCATTGAACGAGTTGACGAAGCTAGGAACCTAGGATTAACATTTGACAGCTCGCTCCGTTTTGAAAGTCACATTTTGGGATTAGTCAAGTGTTGTTTCTTTAGGCTAAAACTGCTATATAGGATCAAAGTTTTCTTGAATGAGGACATTAGAATAAAAGCCTGTGAAGCTCTAATACTCTCAAAGCTTAACTACGGAGATCTTGTGTATGGGCCACGATTGACGGCGAGAACTTCCCGTCTTGTACAGAGAATCCAGAATGCCTGTTGTCGATTCTGCTATGATGTACCTCCGCGAACCCACATCACACCCTATTTAAATCATTCCTGTACCCTCAATATGGCTTCAAGGAGGGCTATGCATCTGGCAGTGTTGGTTCATGGCGTTATGACATCTGAAACCCCGGAGTACCTCTATGCTAAGCTCAATCGTCGACGGAGTAAGTACAGCACAAGACCCACGAGGGACTTACTGCACTACTCTAAACATAAAACTGTGGCCTTTAGGGGCAGTTTCCGGTACCAGGCGACCAAGTGTTGGAATAACATACCACCACCACTTCGTCTGCTTAAATCTAAGAATTCTTTCAAAAAGAATTACAAAAACTATTTATTGAAGCAGCAGAAAACTGGGTTGTCTGGTACCCACACTTATGATGCACCCTTTGCTTGTTGATGACCATTTATGTATGTATGTTACGCGTTAGTTGGAAAGTTATAATGGATATTGCGTATGTGTATTGTATTGTAATTTTTTTTTTGTGTATATGTATAAGGCAGGCATAATAACCATTTCGTTTATGTTCATATTTGTTTATTTTCTTATATATGTCTTTTATTTCTGGCGTTTCGTAAGGTTGAGTGACTGGATCGAAGGTCTCGGCAGAATAACAGCGCTGACCTGTCATCCGACAGGGAAGCATAACGCTGAGTCGAGATCTTTTTGCTGCTGTAGCACATAGCACTGTTAGGTAGGTAAGTACGCAGAATAATTTTAAGCTGTTTAAATGTCTTTTCTCCTTTTACTTTTTGATATGTGTCACTTCCTTTTTACATAATTTTGTTACTCTTTGTTATTATTGATGTGCTTGTGTGCTTATTCAGTAAATAAACAAATGTCTATGTCTATGTCTATGTCTATGTCTATGTAAAGTGGGGTTGACTTTTAAAATATTTTACTGCCCATCGTGTGGCATATCGTTGAATAGGCCTTTTAAGGATACTACGAGTTTACTTAAACAGATTTTCGATAGAGATATTCGTTTGATAAATATTAAGCTTAAGTTGACGACCTCTACTTTGGCGCAGTATGATATTAATATATTGATATTTATTATATTAGTAAGGATCAACAGCCTAAAATTGTATCTATGTGTCTAATTCTGATAATAACAATACTTTCATACATCCTTTCATCCCCCCTTTCAACCCTTTATAACACTTTTTTCCAATTATAAAGTCCTATGATATATATAGAGGCCTATGTCCTTTCTCAGGCTTTAGACTATCTGTGTACCAAATTTCATTTAAATTTATTCAGTAGTTTTGGCGTGAATGCGAGACAGACTGCCAGAAAGAGTTACTTTCGCATTTATAATATTAGTAAGGGTTAACAGCCTAAAATTACATAACTAACGGTTAGTTATGTAATTTTAGGCTGTTAAGAAGTCTAATGAGAAGTCTCAGGAGGCGATACGGGAGTACTCTTTGACCGTGGATGAACTACTCAAAGTCTCAAACAATGATCAAGTCCGCTTTGATTCATTTGTGACTAAACCCACCTGTGATAGACAGTGTCCTGAGAATCCTAGGCCAGTGTGTGCTTCTATATCATCATCCCAAGCGTTTTCGGACTCACACAACAATGTAACTTTAGAAGAAACCATAATGTTCTGTGATGAAATTGGAAAAAATATGGGCCAATTATTATTAAACACTAGCATGGGACATACAGTACTAAATAATTGCTTACCAAACTGTGACCTGCATGACATAATGCAATTAATAACTAAGTATAATTTTAAACACAACTCTAATTTAGTAATTTGGCTTGGAAATAGGGGTAATGTAAACAAAGCTGAATTAATAAAATATTTTGAAACACTTTGTTCATTGCAAGTAAAAAAATTGTAATGTTTACATTTCCCTACAGCGACAGCTTGCTACAAGCAGAAAATGACCATAGGTATAAATTAAATCAGGCTTTGCATACAATGTCATGCAATAATAATAATGTAATCCATATGATTGACACTAACAACATTGTTAGGAAAAAATATTATTTGACTGAAGGTAGATACTACCTTCCTAATTATTACAAACGACAGGTAGCTGTTTCGCTATCTTATTATTTTAGTATAACAGCCAAGAACTTGGCTACACATAATGCTTCTATTGAGCATAATCTTGACATTCCAAATCAGACTCTGGATTTTTTTCCTAGTCATTTAAATTAGATATAAAGACAATAGAGGAAGTCTCTAGCACTGACAAGTCAAATAATATATGTTATAAAAATAGTCAATCAAACAAAAAGACTGTAAATAAGTTTAAGTTTACTAACTTGGTGCATCAAAATATTTAAGGAATTTGTAACAAACAATTAGAATTAGACTTGTACATGAACTCAAACAATATTGACATAATCTGCTTAACAGAACATTGGCTGAAAAGTCATGAGCTCATGTTCAACTTCAAGAATCACCAAGTTGGTAGTTCTTTCTGCACAGTACATTCTATAAGAGGTGGATCATTAATATTAATAAATAAACAAATAAAATTCAAAGAACGCAAAGACATTGTCGCCCACTCTGTAGAAAGACACATTGAGATAGCCTGCATAGAGTTGGAGCGGTTCCTTGTTATAAGCACTTATAGCCCACCAACCGCCTCATTTGATATTTTTGAGAAAATTATGGAGGACATTTTGCATAAGTCCATTACAAAATCAAATAAAGAAATTGTTGTATGCGGTGATTTTAATATAAATTTGCTTGAAAAATATTCATTAAGTACCAGAATAACTAGTTTATTTAATTCATTTGGTCTTGAACCTACATTTATGGAGCCAACTAGAAAAACTGCCACTTCGGCCAAATGCATAGATAATATCTTTACCAATGTAAACATAATAAGCAAAAATATAATAAGTAATATTCACTCTGACCATCTTGGTCAACTAGTTCAAATAGAAACTAAAATGAATAATAAAGATGTACAAAAAAAAATTACTTATATACCAGTTACCACTGATCGTTTAGAGAAAGTAAGATTGAACCTGGATACCAACTTGCCTTTTTTGTTGTATAATGATGATAATCCAAATGATTTATACAATACATTTTTCACTGAATTTTTCACATTTAATAAAGTATTCAGTTCCATTTTCACATCCAAAACTATTGAGGTCTCTGGCAGTTCAACATTTTGTGAGTGGGCAATATCAGGTATTCATAAGAGTAGGCGTACCTTGTATGAATTGTACAGTGAAAAACGGTATAACTTTAGTGAAGAATTTAAACAAAAAGTAAAAAATTACTCAAAAATCTTTAAAAATGACTACTGCTAAATCTCAGTATTTAAGTTCAAAAATTAAAAACAGTCAAGATAAAATAAAAGCAGTATGGAAAATAATTAATAGTGAGACCGGAAAATCCAAAACTCATAATAGTGTAATAAATTTAAATATCAACAATAATATCATTAAGCAAGATATAGATGTAGCAAAGGCATTTAAACTATTTTACTGATATTCCAGTCTCCAATAATAAGTCTTTAAAATCTTCTCATGTAATAGCAGAATCATTGTTAAAAAATAGTTTACCTGAATGTGTCACACAATTTTACTTTGAACATGTGGACAAAAACGATATTATCAAGGCATTCAAAATGATTAATGTAAAAAAGACCACTGATCTCTGGGGCATTTCTGTCAGTGTTATAAAACCACTAATTGACATTATTGCACCAGATCTAGCTTTCAAATTTAATCAATGTATTGACAGTGGAGTATTTCCTGATTTAATGAAACATAGCAAGATGATACCTCTATTCAAATCAGGTAGTCATTCCGATCCTAGTACTTTAGACCTATATCAGTTCTTCCTACATTTAGTAAAATATTTGAAAAACTTATACTAAACCAATTACAACGGCATTTTAATACCAACAACTTATTAGACAGTAAACAATTCGGATTTACAAAGGGACGCTCAACGACTGGTGGCGGTGTTGAGTTAATATCACATATTTTTGATATCTGGGAGGAATCATGCGATGCCTTAGGTATTTTTTGTGATCTGTCGAAAGCTTTTGATTGCGTTCACCATGAAACTCTAATCAGCAAACTACATCACTATGGTGTTAAGGGAGTTTTACTTAAGCTTCTCACATCCTACTTAAGTGACCGAACACAACGAGTAGATGTAAATGGAAAGCGTTCTCCGGGGTCAAAAGAGACTCAGCTCTGCCGCATACGCTGTTAAAAAGATCCGTCATTTTACCGACGTAGATACCGCTAGACTCCTTTACTTCAGCTACTTTCATAGCATTATGTCTTATGGCATTTTGTTGTGGGGGAGTGCTGCTGATATTAACACCATATTTGTGTTGCAGAAGAGGGCTGTTCGTGCAATTTATAACATGGGCCCCAGAGAATCACTTAGAGATAAGTTTAAAGAAATTATTATTATGACAGTGCCTTGTCAGTATATATACGAAAATTTCATGTATGTGCACAAAAATGTTCATTTATTCAAAAAAAATTGCGATAATTATAGTATTAACACTAGAAATAAAGATAAACTCGCTGTTCCCACTGTTAGGCTCGCTAAAGTTAATAAGTCTTTTATAGGGCAAAGTGTACGCTTTTATAACAAGGTGCAACGTGTTAAATTTGTCATAATAAATATAAAAACATTGTACCCCTTTTTACAAGAATTGCGCGGACGCAGGAGTATGAAATTTCGCACACTTATAATTTATATAGAGGAATGCAGAATGCTTATATATTTTTTTTAAATTATTCATAAAAAATATATTAATAAATGATTAATTATGGTCGAAATTCGACCAGTGGGCGACCACTAGTCATAATAGATAGTTTAGTTGCATTTTCAGAAAGCTTATTATACATACTCTACTTATATCTATGACCTAACAAATTAAAACATTCGATCGAACGTTGGCGACATCGAAAACGTAGCGTAAGCTGAGACGTTGTTAATTAGCAGAATACGCCAAAAGCTAGTCATTCTTTACCTTACTGACATCGAAAGCCTTCACTGGTCACGTGCGCTTGTCCAATTTATTTTGGGATAGTCTTACAGCAAAAATTCCAAATCCTTCGTAATTTTGATAACAAAATTCACAGATACAAGCAAACAACATAATCTCGCTTAAAGCCGTTTTACATAATCTAAGCTTACTTCGAGATACCTGACAGAAAAGGCCCGGCCTGAAACGGATAAGTCTCAAATAAAGCCTCGACGAGCCGAACACAACGCGAGGCAAGCCTATGTAGGTACACTCAACTATACTTTTTGATCTCAATAATATTTCTTTGTTAAATCTATAATATTTAACTCTTCAATCGCAAAAGAATTTTTGTTCAAAATTTTGGCAGCACTAGCACTAGAGTCTAAACTAGACTAGAATAGACTAAAGTGGCGGCAAAAATACTGCATTGTACAAAATATGTAATAACTCTACAACCAAACCATATTTTATCATTCTGTAAAAAACAATGTACTAATAGATATATTACCTATCTATCAGGCATAACAACATAATATTAAGTCAATTCATACTTCACTAACTGTCGCCCGCATGGTACCTTAAAATAATTGCGTTATAATAACTAAAAAGAAAACCTTTATTTAATGAAATTTGATTCCATAAAAATACAATCGAATTGAAAACCTTGATCTGTTAAAAATTATTTTTATTTTACGCTTTTAGTAGGAACTTTAAAATTTTTCAAAATACGTTAACACCACTGGAAAGCCACAGGAAAGCAAATTACGAAATATCGTGACATATAGTTATTTAAAAACTGAACTACTGAACTGATTTTGATGAAATTTCTATGGAACTAATCGGAAATTTTTTGTTTTTATAAAAAATATTTTTTTAAATCGGTTTATGAATAACGAAGAAATGAGGTAACAAACAAAAAAATACAACCGAATTGAAAACCTCACACACACTACATCTGTTTACATATATCCAAGTTTCATATATATTCAGTCGTTATAATTGAGCCTAATTGATTAATATAATTGGCCATAATTGAGCCTAATTGATTAATATAATTGGCCATAATTGAGGCTAATTGATTAATATAATTGAGCCTAATTGATTAATATAATTGGGCATAATTGAGCCACAAACAAACGTATAAATAAACGTATCAGCTCAGTTGATGTCTCTCTTTTCTGCTCTGTGAAGAACATAGAAGTTTGTTCTGTGTCTGGATGTTATAAAATATCATAAGTATTCAAAACTATATAAGTATTATATCAGTCATTTGATCATCACAATACAGGCTATGCTTAGTTTCGGGCTGGACGGTGTTGTGAAATCCAACAATATTTATAAATTTTATAACAAAACACGCGTTGATCAAACTCACCCTGATGAATATTCTCGAGATGAATCGAAACAGTATTGGAGCCTCTATCGGACAAAATAATACTTGAGTTCAAAATGTTGAGCCACCACCGGCAGTTGGGCGTATTGCGCGACTGGTCACTATAGTCACCGTCGACTGTTGAGTGGTTACGTAAGCTTTCAATTTCAAATTTAATCTTACCCGCGGAATCAGTATTGAAACACATTGTTTCAGCCACCTAAACGAGACATAGCCTCTCATTTATTTGTTACTCAAGCACACACAATCAGTTCAAACAGAAAAATATATTCCAGAATAAATTACAAAAAGTATCATCAAAAGTATCTGTGTGGCACAGTAATAAAAAGGTCTCGACTCAGCATAATAGGCCTCGCCACTTGGAGGTAGCTAGGCGCTGGTATTATGTCGAAAACTTCAGTCAAAAGACTCTGTGAGGTATTTTTAACCGACTTTATCAAAAAGGAGGAGGTTTTCAATTCGTCGGTTTTTTTATTTTTTTTTATGTATGTTCACCGATTACTCAAAAACGGCTGAACCGATTTGGAAAAATCTTTTTTTGTTTGAAAGGGTCTTCACAAGTGGTCCCATATAAATTTTATCAAAATCGGACGAGCTGAAAAATAAACCAAAATCCTAAAATTGTATACATCGATAATGTTTTCATGTACTTTCATACCTCGCTGTCTCATTGGAGCGTAGCGTTTATTAGGCCTACCCATATTATATATATACAAAATCCATCTACTTTCCACTAAAAATGTATTATAGGCTCAAATTTGATTCAATTAAGTCAGTTTCTTTTTAGTTTTTAAAACGTAATTATAGTAGTGTTGTGTAGATCTTATAATAATGAGTAACAATCGAAGTACAATAATATGGTATCTTTGAGAACTAACCAAAATAAATACAGTTAGAAAAAAAAACAAAATGCTACTTAAATGAATTAATTAATACATACATACAACATTAATACGGTAGATAATAAAATGTAGCACATAAATTATTGAACTAAATAAATAAATAAATGAATAAAAAGACATACTACTAGGAACTAAAAGGTGCACCATAGCTGTTTACACCAGTCAACCCAGTTATTTGTCCATCCAGTAGAAATGCTTTATAACGTTTTTTAACACGTTGACTGTCCGTGGGCTATGTTATGCATTTTTGGTCTGGCTGTAACGTCCGTGAATTACATGTAATGCATCAACCAAAGGCAATTGAACGCCGTTTCCTGGCCTGGACGTGTGACGTGTGATGTATGAACAATGAATAGGCGAAAATAAAACCCAAATTTCCCATGGATTTTTTATATTTGTTACTTTTTTATGGACGTCTAAAATCGGGGAACAAAACTTTAAGCCTTAGGTTTTCTTCCCATTAGGTTTTCTGGGTATACGTGTCATATTGTGGCAACAATCCAGTTGAGACGTCCATGCTTTACATGTAATTCATGCTTCTCAGGCCTCTGTATAATTACGCAGTTATCAAGATATCAGCCCTTCTTAGGAACATAAAATAAAGAAGTTTATAAAATCAAATGGTTGTCTGTAAAGTCGGTTTACGGACGATAATTTTACGTGATAACGTCATAAGAAAACATTGATGAAAAATTGCATACTTTTAACCTATTAAGATGCGTCACAAGCCGAATGCTTATGCCGATCGTGCCTCTCTATCGCTTGTTCCGCGCTCTCGCTTGCACGTTCGGCTCAGGAGGAACTTGACAACTTTTCGTGCGTGCAGCCGGCGTTCATCGATTTATAAGACGTTATCACGTCAAAAACCCATTGAACGTACCAGAAAATTAACCAAAATAGACAGGAGAGTCAACGTGTAAATGTGAACTTGGATCTGAACAGCCGAAGAGGTGGAGGTACCTATATTGTTCCAGCACTTGGTTGCCTGGTAGCGAGAACTTCCCCAAACACTTGTTCTAATTTTTACGCCTAAGCAGGCGTAAAGGAAAAAATAGAACACGTTATCGATATGGAATCAATAGGAATATATTGTGATTCTGTACATAAATTTATTCAGAGATTTATAATATTAGTAGCAATAGCACTTGCTGCCTGTCACAGTTTCCCGTCAGTGTTTCCCTGCACAGGGCGGGAGAAACTGGGACAGGCACTAAGGGATAATCTAGTTATCGTACAATGCAATATGGTTTATATCATTGGTGCAATAGTTCCAAAGATTATATATCTCTTATAACCTAACAAACTTTAAATAAATAATAATGAATGCCGGACATTTCACACAGCATCATTGCTCCCAAAGTATGCAAAGCTTGTGTTATGGGTACCAACCACATGACTGATATATACTGTTTTTTTGTAAATACATACATATTATACATAGAAACACCCAGACCCGAGACAAATACTTGCAGATCTTACAAACATTTGTCCTGTGGCGGGAAACGAACCCGCAACCTTTTGCTTCTTAGCCGGACCTTGGCCTACTGCGTCACAGAGGTCGTCAAATAAACTATTAATAAACCATAAACTTTTATCTTCATAATTATAAGTAGGAATAGATGATACATGAGGTAGGTTTGTTACATTATTTTAAACCCTCCAAGCAAACATAATTTTCTTTATCTGAGTAGCTGTAAGTCTGTCCTTGGCATCGAAGTTCCAAAACGGATGAACCGATTTTAGTTTCGGTTTGTTTGAAAGGTGACTTAATCAAATGTTATAAATTTAGATTTAAGAAAATCTGTTCAGTCAGAGATCATCAGCACTTTTCTACTTGATGATGGAGTGTGAGAAATTTCTTCAGTGATCTGGATCAGTTGAGCTGTCTTTAGATCGATTTAATTGGCCTTTAGAGAGCTTATCTGTTTTACATGTATTTTGTATTATTTTATATTATTCTGTACATATCTGTAATTATTTTAATATCATCCTGTTATTTCAATGATATTGCAAGAACCTTGACCTGATGCTGTAGCATCACTTGGAATCCGCAGGTAGCCTACTCCTTACCAACTTATAGCAGAGGTATTGGATTTGGACTCATTGGTACCGTCATAACAAATACGAGTAGGTTTTAGATAGACGTCATATTTTTGTGTACTTGTTGTATCTAATACCTTTAAACGAGCAGTTCTATCTATCTATATATGTCATTGGCCTTCGTTCATCTGTCAAAGATGATTTTGGGTGGCGTCAGTAAAGTTACAGAGCAGTTAATTGTAATTGAAAACTTTAGTTCCTGGATCCACTCCAGCCAGCTGAGGTGGCTGAAGTTTCCTCTCCACTGACGTTACTCTGCCTGGGATTCTGTTTGATAGCGCAGGCCTTCCCAGGTACCCATACTAACCTCTCGAACTTGCTGACAGGACCCGCACGAAAGACGAATCAGTGCATGCGGTGTCGGTTCGGTGGCAAGGGCTCGGCTGGCACCGAGCCGGGCTTGTTTTAAGTTTTCCTTCTCTATTGCTATCTCTTCTGTTAGTCAGCAGTATGTATGTAGTACTATATATGTATGTTTATATATAATGTGAATCTCGGAAACGGCTAGAATGATTTTCATTAAATTTAGTAAGGGGGTTTCGGGGCGATAAATCGATCTAGCTAGGTTTCAATTTTGGAAAACGACATTTTATCCACGTTTTATACCGAGCAAAGCTCAGTCATTCGGTACTATCGTTATAAGTCAGTAAGCCAACTCTGACGACGGGTGGTAATAGAGGTTGCCCAAATGGCACCGTCAGTCTTTTCGGTAGTTGATCAAAATGTATGTACGTATTTACTATGTATGTATTACACTTGGTACAGAAAATACGAAACGTTTTCCAAAATCAACACCGAAAGTACAAAGCAACACTCTTCAAAGGCTAAGAAACTCAATACATGCAGCAATTTCCCAACCCTTAAAATGTTTCACAAAAAGATAAATATCGTCGCGAAACTCCGATTCCGTTAGATTGTTTGTTATGAGCGCATAAGGGCGTGGCTCTACTGAAAGCGGGTAAAACCTATGAGCTACTCGTAATACCAAACTGAAATTTCGCGATTTTCATATCGTATTGACCGAGAAGAAAGAAGGTAGGCCCAAACACGGTTAATTGCGTTACTGTTATTGTCTAAGAAATTCCATGGAACAGCTTCTGACTTAATATTCAGATCAGCTCGCTGTCATTCTAATATAAAACTGTCGTTGTTAACAGAGCTAACTTTCAGCTCAATCGACCTATTTTTTGAGGAGTTCTGTTGAACAAAGCCAAGGAGGCCAACCCTAGCCCTGTTCATCAACAGTTCAGCTCGCTGTCACCATAATTACACCATAACCAAAATAGGTAAGTAATTATCATAAATAATTACACGAAATAGGTAGGTTATCATCATAATAAAGATCCATAACGTTTTAAGTTGAGAATGCAGGTTTTTAGTACTAAGAAAACCTTAGCATACAGTGCAAAAAAAATTTATTCTACGACAAAAATTGACGAAATTACTAGCGAAGTTCACTGTGAGCCGCCGCGGTAGTGTTGTGACATCACAGGGACGGGTGACGCCAGTTATCGAATCGTAAAGTAAGAGGGCCGGCTAGTGACGTCACACGCACCCGCGTACATTGATTTTACCGGCAGGAATGGCATAATGTTTATTACCTAATATTTTCGTAAGTAATGGTACGATTTGAATAATTCAAAGAGATCATGTCATACATTCTTATGTCATACAGAATAGTTCTATTGACTTTGCTATAATTTTACAGATCCTCCTACTCTGTGTACAATGTTTAAATCAAGAAAATACTTATCAATCGTTTCAAACTGAAATATTTCTAATTAAAGCAGAAATTGACAAGTCTTCTTCTAAGCTCAGTTTATAGAATTATATTATTAATCATACCCGAAGCAATAACTAGCTTTATTTGAATAAAATCACCATAATTACAAATAAAACCCGAAATAACTCGGGAAAAATCCATGATGGAAGCTTTCGGGCAGCCTATTGACTCCGTCATCAGAGTTGACAGCTGACTCACATGAATACAGTAGTATGAAATCATAACGTCTTATAACTCGGCTGCACGCACGAAAAATTGTCACGTTCCGCCTCAGCTCAGCAGAGCGTGCAAGCGAGAGCGTGGAACAAGCGATAGAGAGGCACGATCGGCATAAGCGTTCGGCTTGTGACGATGTTTTCTTATGACGTTATCACGTGAAATTATCGTCCGTAAACCAACTTTACAGACAACCATCATAAGCGTTCGGCTTGTGATGCATCTTAATAGGTTAAAAGTATGCAATTTTTCATCAATATTTTTTTATGACGTTATCACGTATAATTATCGTCCGTAAACGCTTTTTTACAGACAACCATTTTTTTAAAACATGGCTTTTGTTTTATTTATGTATGGCGCTAGCAGTTGCCCGCTACAACTAAAACCAGCGCTTCGCAGCAAAAATGTATATTTTCCGCTCAATTATACCTCGGGTTGTCACGCGAAATCATTAATTCTGGGGCTGGGTCGACGAAAAATTTGTCAAATGCAAATCTGTCTCAATGGATTGGGCGGTGCGCCGCCCGCCCTACTTGAGCTGTTAGCTTATGGAACATTATATTAAATTAATTTTGTGTGGCGAAGTTGAACAATTTGTTACAAGTGGTGAAAATTTTAATGAATTGCGTGTTATAAAAGTCATTGAGTCAGAACATTTTTAGGTTGAAACAATGTTTACTTTTGACATTAGCAAGCTAACAATTTCATTGTCTTCTCTTGATGTTTTTCATGATATAAATTGCCCATCTTTGATTGAAATATACGTTTGTTTCCGGGATTAGAAATCACGACTTTTAGATCTGTCGAAATTGTCGTCTACTTATAATGAAATCTTTTTGGACAACAACTTGAATAACAAAATAATTTATTTACGGTCCATCCCTTCTCGACAGTAAAATAACCTTACTTCAGCGGTCGGGCAAAAAGGCTCTGAATAAAATTCAATGATTCCGGCTATCCCATTGCGAACTTGAAACACGCCATTATGCTTACTTTAACTTCAAAAGGGCCTAGTTTGAGTTTGTTGGCGTCTTAAAAATACTTTATCTGTCTGGTTTACTAAAAAACGACGCCCGTTTTTATAACGGGAAATAGCGGAAATGTCAAAACACACAAATCACTACGGTATTATTGTTCAGTCTTGATGCTATCGACCGTATAATTACGGACTCCACAGCTCAGAAAACTAAGGTATTTTTACCAAGTGTTCTGGCTAGCATCAGAGATGATCAAAGTGGATTCTTTCGAGTATATTAGAACTGGTAAGCGTGTATGAGTTGATATCAAACGTAAGAAATTAAGATGAGCATAGATGAACGATCAAAGAGACGAGATAACCTATTGAGGCACTACACAAGAGTTCGCTGAGGCGTTCTTTTGCATGTTCTGCAAATATTTGCATTCGAATAGAGATAAAATTTGTTATAATCGATTCTCTGGTTACATAAAAGTTGAATTTAGATGTTTACCTTGTAAGTTTAAATCGCATTATTTAAGTACCTATGTATATCTAGGACCCGAAAACTAGCACAGATTTTTAAGCATTTCATTTAGAATTATCAGTAAAATCTATTCCTAATACTCGATTAGAGTTCGCGTTTTCTATTGATATAAGAACCCAAAGCCCGAATAGAAAAACATCACTTAAAATTGATGGCTACTTAAATGACGTTTACGTCACTTTCCTTATTGAAGTATTGTCCGTCTTGCAAAGCCAATATTGTGCTCATATTATTTTTTTCGAGTTATATCGGTTTTTATTAGTCATTTTGCTGCTTCTTTTCAAATAAAGCTGGATTTATTGACTCGGGCGTGAATAATTAAAATAAAAGTTTTAGAACACGTTATCCTTCTTCTATTTCGTTAATGACATGTGTCATAATGATGACAATTTGACCAATTTCACTTTCAATACTTTCGTGAGTTGCACTATACATTATGATAACCACGGGCTTTACTCACGTATAATTTTGTCGATGGAGGCACCGACACTGTTTCGATTCATCTAGAGAATCTTCATCAGGGTGAGTTTGATCCGCGGTCCGCTCGTTGCCGCTCGAGTTCACGGTTCGCACACTGTCTCTGTACCTACGTACAGAGATAGTCAAAATGTATTTTTTTTAACATTTCACTTCTACACGTAACTCATCATTGAGCCATTGCTCTAATAATACCGTAGCCTGCCCACAAGCAGATCATTTACACCACGTTTTAATAAACAACTTCTACTGCTGTTTCGTTAAAAATAACAGTTGGAATTACGTGTAGGTACGCGGTGCCATTTCCGTGTACGGAAATACAATACGGAAGAGATTTGACTCAACATGTTAAACATTGAAACATTGTTAATTTTATGTTGCACTATTTTACCAATGCTCAATGTTTTTTTTTAACTGCGGAAGATTTTGGTCCGAAATTACTAAGAAAGCTATATAGACAGCATAATGTAGTATGAAGCGAGCAAGATTTTGCTGCTCACCATTTTTACATCTAGAAGCTGTACAATTATAATAATTATAGAATTATGGATGAAACTACAATAATCTAATAGAAATATTCAATAGGATTCTTCAGACAGCTGTTCTTGGATTGTTGATAGAAGCAGTAGTTTGTTCAAAATAGTTGATTTTCTGAAAATACATATTATGCCGCCATTTTGTCGCCGCCTTCGCTTAACGCCATATTTAGGTAGTCTAGATCAATGTTCGCTACTCAAAAGGTTAAATATACAGTAAGTACCTAAACTTTTATAACGACCTCACAGCACATTTGGTTGTAATTCCGCCTTCTGCGCTGTATATTGTGGGTTCGCTTCCCTTTCTATGACAAACATTTTGTGTGATGAATGTGTGAAACAGGAATTTGTTCTGTCTTATAGTATCTTAGGTATGTATTTCACGGCGTTTGGTATTAACATCACGTGACCAAAGAGCTGGTCACGGGTTCTATCTGGCTCAGCGTATTAGCTTTGCTATTCAACGTGGCAATGCCGACTGTTTCTTGGTGACGCTGCCTCTGGCAGTGATCTGGATCAGTTGAACTGTTTATAGATCGTTTTAAACGGTCATTAGATAGTTCAACTGTTTCACATGTATTTTATGTATTATTGTATTATTATTCTGTAAATGTCGATATATATATCCATACTAAATATTATAAATTAATGTACCTACAATTAGTTCGTATTTATAATGTTACATATCTTTGAAACCGGCTACCGACTGAAGCCGGTTTCTTCACGATGTTTTCCGTCACCGTTTGAGAGTACTGGTATACACATACATAGACATAGACATAGACACTCATTTATTTGTTACTCAAGCACACACAATCAGTTTTTTTTTATGAAGATCTTTATTTAACATAAACTTATATATATACAGTCATGTTCTAAACACAGTTTAGGCAGACTTCAATGATGGAAACACTGACTCAACAGGCTATTGCACCTTTTAAAGTCTTTGGACAAAATAGATAACTAATTATGAAATTTAAACACTTTGTATATCGGAGATACAGTTCAATTTAGCTAGCCAAATTACGAAGAACGAATGTTATATTACACACCCTTTGTTTAGTTTATGTTTTTACCAATATTCATACATTCAAAATTTAAAATTCAATATAACTTTATTCAATAAAATCACAAGGACCACTTTGAATCGTCTTCTTACATGCAAGTGAATCTAGGTGCCGGTTCCTCCTAACCCCAGTTCAAGAAGAATCCGGTAAGAAACTTGTCTGGTACACTTTTTTGTATGATCCTTGACAATTTTGTTACGGATGCCGAGTCGAGTTGGAGCAGATTCATCCCAAGTAGTCCCCATCCCCAAGTCCCCAAGTCCCCATCCCAACCTGTCCAAGGTAATCCTCATCATTGCATACACTATGAAAGATATGGAATGCGAGCAGCAGACGCACACACAATCAGTACAAACAGATAATTACGTTTTAAAAACTAAAAAGAAACCGACTTTATTCAAAGAAATTTGAGCCTATAATACATTTTTAGTGGTTAGTAGATGTATTTTGTATATATATAATGTGGGTAGGCCAAATAAACGCACCGCTCCAATGAGACAGCGAGGTATCGAAGTACATGAAAACATCATCGATGTATACAATTTTTAGATTTTCGTTGATATTTCAGCTGACCGATTTTGATAAAATTTATATGGGACCATATGTGACACTTTCAAACAACCAAGAATTTTCCAAATCGGTTCAGCCGTTTTCGAGTAATTGAGAACCTCCTCCGTTTTGATAAAGTCGGTTAATAAAAGTGGAAATTACAGAGAGTATGTCATGTATCTGTGTGCCACAGTAATAAAATGGTCTCGAATCAGCATAATTGCGTCGTCATTTGGAGGTAGCTAGGCGCTGGTATTCTGTCGAAACCTTCAGCCAAAAGACCCTGTCAGATATTTGGAGGGTTGTGTAAAACTTATAAAAATGAGTAGAATAATATGGTATCTTTGAGAGCTAAACAAAATTAATACAGATACTTTGATGGTGGAAGACGGGGACACTACCACTAGACTAGACCATCCGTGCTCTTTGCGGAATTAAATGGTATTGTCTGAATTGTCCAGCAGTATTTATATATTCATTATAATGATTAGTCTCTTCTGTGTCAAAGGGGTCGTGAGGTGTCAGCAAATTAAAGTACTTTTCATTTTGGTTTAGCCAGCTAAAAGTACCGCAGACAAATTAGGCACTGTCGTACCGTCAGCACGGTAATTAGCAGCTTGACAACGAATTTGTCACGGCACAAACCTTGGACTAGTGCTGGGCAGGTCGGGTCTTGGATAATTTGAGATTGCTATTAAAACAGGTCAATAATAAATAATAAAATAGATATTCAAATTTCGAATACTGTATTGTACTGTAATATAACTAAATAAAATATTAATTAAATAAAGGTGGATACCTAACACGAGCCTGAACTACGTTATCGTGTGTTTCAGGTGAGAGATTTCAATGACTTCCCCTGGTCAACCCTTACTGCCACACAAGTCGTTTATAGTTACTTAAGATGGTACCCACAGAAAATGAACGTAATTCAACTCAAATATATTTTTTTACCGCAGGCTATCTGGTCGTCCATTGAAGGGTTAAGAGTTATATGAGATATTTGGTATGTTTTTTAAATACTTTGCCTTCTACTTCCTCATTTCAAACTGTAATTATAATTATTCGCTTTATAATTTAATTATGATATAATATCTAAAATATGCAATAATCATCATGTTTTCCTAAAGTTGACGTCGTTTTAACCTACAGCTTAAACGAATAAACGGAAAGTAAGCTAATTAAAACATTGTCCGTGAAGCTTTTTTCAGAATATCTTTTTCAATGTTTTCTGATAAAAAATTGCGATTTTTGCGCCGTGAATACGTGTCAAGATCATTTGATCAGGGAGTCGCCTTAAACACTACCTAAACATTGCTTAAGATTCATCCTGTCACTATTTGCCACGGCACTATTTTAAACAGGGATTAGCTTTTGACAGAAGTTGAGAAACGTTTTTAAGTAGAGGATATGGTCATACACAAAGGTTTGTCCTAAGGAGAGCCGAAACCAGAACCTACGGCGCAAAAGCCAGAATTACTACCCACTTAGATGTGAGGCCAGTCAGTGAAGTCGGAACGATAAGTGATAACGAATACAGGGCGTCTACTCTACGATCCGAGTTCGATACATTGAAACGATAAAGTCGTTGATTTGCTCGTCGAATTCCGTCGAACGGACAGTTATTTAGTTGTCAAATTATCGAATCGTCTGTTGTAGAGGATTACGACATCGATTGTCAAAAGTAATGTATGGCGTTCCATTGCTCAAAACGAGTCGAAACGATGTAGCTAAGAGTAGGGGTTTGCACGATTATTTACCCGATATATCGTAAATCGATTTCAAGAGTAGGCCCCCAGGTATCATTCTCAGTCTGACATCACTCACGGTAGGCCTCTCTAAGTTTGTACCATTCGCCGCGATTCTTTGCTAGTCTTGTCCTTACACAGTCTGTGACTTTGACTATATCGTCTATCCATCTTGCCAAAGTTATACAGGTATAGCCCTCTTCAATAAAGAAATAAATCTTAACAAGTTATACGAGTTATCTAACTTGCCGCAGTGTGTAGAACATTTTATAAGAAAAGGGACTGCAATATATTATTATAGCACCCCATCCCTCTTTTCATACGTGCCTAGACTAAGCCGGAGTCCTGAGTTCTAATTAGTTTTCGTTAATTTCGCCGAACCAATAATTCATCGGAAATTGAGCTCTCTGCGGTAAATAATGTTTGTTTTATTTTCCTTCAATAAAATGGTAACACTATTTATTATTAGTTATTATTATTATAAATTTATAAAAAATAGTGTCAACAAAATCGCGAAAGGAAAATTAGATAACTCGCTCCGAGATTTTGCGTGACGAAAGCCTTTCTCCACACTGGTTTTCTTTACTAAGTGTCAGGCTCACAACACAAGACCTTTTCAGGCCTAAAAGTAGTTGACCTTACACGAACAAAACACAGATGGAAGACAACGTCAAAGTTTCTAGAACCCTTACAAGAATATTAATTCAGAATTGAAATATGCATAAATTACTCTCATAAATTGCATTTATTACTTCTTCGTTGTACGTGCACAGTGTAAGAACTTTGGTAAGACATCTGACAACTGCTATAGAGTAAGTACAGTCAGCAACAAAACAAAACAAAAGACAAATTAAATTTGTTTTAACGTTAGTAGTAAACCTTAAATTTGTACACAATGCAATATTTTTAGTGATCAATGACAATGCATTTTCTATTTATTTATTTAAATAAAAACACAAATGGACTCAGAAAAAATCAGAGTCATTTATACATTACTAGCTGACCCGGCCACGCGTTGCTGTATCTCAGTAGTTCTAATACGTTGAACCCATATACGCTAACCTCTAAAATTATCAGTGTTTCTTTACTATATTATGCATGTATTATACATATAAACCTTTCTCTTGAATCACTCTATCTATTAAACAAACCGCATCAAAATCCGTTGCTTAGTTTTGAAGATCTAAGCATACATAGGGACAGACAGACAGCGGGAAGCGACTTTGTTTTATTCTATGTAATGATGTATATTCTAAGTTAAAGATCTAAAGCCATGATTTTAGACGATACTAAAGCGTAAATTTACGCAACTAATTCAAAACGTTTTATGAGAATCTAAATGTTTATATAAAAAAAAAATCGTGCGGCCTATTAATATCATAATCGTTATTTCACATAATTATAGATAATTATTCTGTATGGGTGTTACAAAGTATCATAAGTATGTATTTTGAGATGTATAAGTATTCCATCAGTCATCTAGTTCCCATAGAACAAGCTATAACAAGCTCAAATGTCATGTTACAGTAAACTTTTTATATTGCTGTTTTTCGGGTCATTTAATTTGGAAGTTTTTATTTCACTTAATTTTGAAATAGAAATAAATACAAAAAAAAAATATTATTATTCTTATTTTGGGGCTAAATGTGGATTGTCTACCAATATTTATTTTATCCGTTACCAGACTTTCTTTTTTTACCCCTTTTAACCTTTTTACCCCCACTGTGGCCGTGATAGGACAGCACCCGGGGCCAGCGAAGTTTTAATTGGCCCTTTGTCGTCAACTTAGTTTCATTGTCCTGCCATATTTAGCCTATTCTATTTGAGAAGCTAGATATTCTCTTTGCGATTGGTAATGATGAGAAGACGAAGGATCTAAGGTTTGGTTGAAGATATTGGAAAGAAATATGGTAATAGCCATATTAATCCACCTGTTTTACCATGAACCTGATTGTTTCTACCTATTATGAGCTAATAATGAATTAATTGCTCAAAAAGTGCGAATAAGTGCAATAAGCAAATAAATAATATCGGACATTTCACGCATCATTTAACCCCAAAGTAAGCAGAACTTGTGTTACGAGTACCACATGACTGTTAACTGTTAAACTACTTTTTGTAGATACGTACATATCATACATAGAAACTATCAGACCTGAGACCAATACATGGAGATCATACAAAGATTTGTCCTGCGGCTGGAATTGAACCTGCAACCTTCTGCGTCTCAGCCGGGCCATGGCCAACTGCACCTATACCTATTCATATACCTATAACACCTTGTAATAAATATTGCTCTCATTGCTAATAAATATTTTTGGTCTTGAACCTGATAGGTGCTTGTGGCGTTTCTATCAAACCGCCTCCACAATTTGTCACTGAGATAGGCTCAGTTAGTCAAATGCAAATGTTATCTGCAACAACTTATTAAAAAACTATCAAATTATCAAACAAAGTTGCAGCAAATCAATACATATAGCAATTGGTCAATGGTGCAAGCACTGACATCACCTACTGGTATGTGCTGAGAGCCTTTGTTTAGCAGCCGTATTGATAATGATCTGGACGTCTACTCATATCGATAGATCGGAACAATAACATCGTTGAAATTTTCGAATTTAGTCGTTGACAGTTTTACGTTGTCAAATTCGAATTATCGTATTGTCATTGTCAGTGGAGGATTACAAGATCAATTGTCAAAAGTTATGTCAGTCATTTCATCGTTTACGGTTAAAATCTATGTAGCTAAGTGAATTATTTTGCATGATTATTGCCCCTACATATGGTTTATTGATTTTAGAAGTAAGCCCCGTGAATTCGTCTAAAGCTCATAAATAACTGTGGGAATTCCTTATATTTTACCAAAGGTTTAAGCTACCTAGCTTTTTGCATGATTTCACTTTGCCATTTAAATATTCTACTACCCTCAAATGTACGCCCACTGGAAGATGTAATTTAGGAGAAAATTCGACGTCCAGAGTCCGCGCTGGATTAAAACCGCGGTGCCGCCATCTTGGGCCATGAGGTCAGCGTTTGAGTATTAGATAATTAGTATATAATTATAGTTTATTAGCTGTGTTGTTTAAATCTGCCATTTTTATTCATTGACAGTTACGATATATGAGACAGTTGGGCTATCTAAAGACCGTTTAAAACGATATAAAAATAGCTCAACTGATCCAGATCACACCGATGCCATGAGCAGCGCCCCCAAGACACTGGCAGCTTTGCTACTTTGAATGGCAATGCTAACAAATAATTAATAATAATTAATAATTAATAATAATTAATGACGACCTCTGTGGCGCAGTGGGCTTAGGTCAGGCTGAGACGCAAAAGGTTGCGGGTTCGATTCCCGCCGCGGGACAAATGTTTGTATGATCTGCAATTATTTGTCTCGGGTCTGAGTGTTTCTATGTATAATATGTATGTATATTCAAAAAAAAAAGGTATATAATTAGTATATCAGTCATGTGGTACCCATTTACCCATAACACAAGCTCTGCTTACTTTGGGGCCAGATAATGCTGTGTGAAATGTCCGGTATTATAAAATATATATATGTATATATATATATATTGGGCCAGATAGGACCCAGCTTTTGCCTCATGCAATGTTTCTACCAGATAAAATGATATAATTTTGAAAACGCAATAGAAAAACATTATAAAAGCGGGTAGTTTTAAAAGTCGCCACTTCTCTAGCCTCGTAGCTAGGGCAACACCAACCACAGTTAATTAGTGCCGGGTAATGACTCCCCACCTGAGCTGAAATGTGGCAACACCGCGTCCACTATAATGTTATTTCGTTTTAATTATGGAGATATGATGGAATTTCATAAAGGGCAACACAGGGGTGCTATTCTAAATAATGGCAAGATTTTCAAGGTATTACTAGGTACTTGTAGCGGTCATTTTCGGCCTTTGTATCGAAACGACAGAGCAGAATGGCACATTCGTAGAATGGTATAAAAGGGTTTACCCTTTTGTGTCATTTAGCGAACATGGATTTTAGGGTAAAAGTGATGATCGGAATAATTGAAGCACGGTTTTGGTTGTTTGGTGTAAATAGGATAGGTATTTTGTACATCTACTAGTAACGTGTACTCGTTCTCGTACATAACTCAATCTTTCGTACACATTATCAATACAGTTTTAGTAAAATGCGATTTACAAATTGTTATTTTCACAAGTTAAGTCATCGCCAAAACCAATGACCTTTGGCCTTGTTTGTGAGATATTGAATTATAAGTGTATTATTATGTATTGAATTATATGTGTATTATTCTAGGCTTTGTCCGAAGGGATTCCAATAATAACACTTGTAGTACCGCCTTGTGGTGCGCCAGTCATACACTACATTTGAGGGTAGATACACAAAAAAAAGAAAAAGTATGTCATCTTGTTGTTGACCTACCCTGCTCGCATCATTCGCTTTTTAGTGCTCGCCACGAATTCACATCTCGTGTCTTCCGCTATACTGTTCAAAGTTTTTAGGTTTAATATTTTTATAATCATGTATAAACGTTAGCGTAAACAAAGTGATGATTAGGGAAAGTTTATTTAACAAGATTAAAAAGTTGAAGAAATTGTTGCGGCTGCGATGTCGCCGGAGTCAATTCTTGCATGATTAGGATCGTATGGATTATGAAGGTTAGTGATTTAACTTATTGTTCTGAGCAATCGGTGTAATGAAGTAAGTAGGTCATATGTTTAAACTATAAAGCTATGGATAAAATGCTGCCGGGTTTGCGTCCTTCTCTATGGAGATGTGACTACCCTTTTATATAGTCTCGTTACCAATATAGTACAGCAGAAGTAATATTTACAGCTTGCAAAGTTATTAATTACTGTCAGGGTTTGCGTACATTTCTTTGGAACTGTACTACCCGTAAAACACATAATACCTATCAGGGATTGCGTACTATTTTTTGGAATTGTACTACCTACAATGTTGGTTTTACCATGGAGTTTTTACACGACTGCCCAATTCTTAGAAACTATACTACCTGTGGTTTTGCGAACAGTACTATGGTCTGTTTCTTAACTAGATAACAACGAGAAATATATTAAAATCAATTAATTGGAGATATACTACATGTAGTTTTGCGAACAGCACTATGGTCTGTTTCTTAACTAGATAACAACGAGAAATATATTGAAATCAATTAATTGGAGAAATACTGCATGTAGTTTTGCGAACAGCACTATGGTCTGTTTCTTAACTAGATAACAACGAGAAATATATTAAAATCAATTAATTGGAGATATACTACATGTAGTTTTGCGAACAGCACTATGGTCTGTTTCTTAACTAGATAACAACGAGAAATATATTGAAATCAATTAATTGGAGAAATACTGCATGTAGTTTTGCGAACAGCACTATGGTCTGTTTCATAACTATATAACAACGAGATATATATTAAAATCAATTCTTTGGAGAAATACTACATGTAGTTTTGCGAACAGCACTATGGTCTGTTTCATAACTATATAACAACGAGAAATATATTAAAATCAATTCTTTGGAGAAATACTGCATGTAGTTTTGCGAACAGCACTATGGTCTGTTTCTTAACTATATATAACAACGAGAAATATATTAAAATCAATTCTTTGGAGAAATACTGCATGTAGTTTTGCGAACAGCACTATGGTCTGTTTCTTAACTATATATAACAACGAGAAATATATTAAAATCAATTCTTTGGAGAAATACTACATGTAGTTTTGCGAACAGCACTATGGTCTGTTTCTTATATTTATAACAACGAGAAATATATTAAAATCAATTCTTTGGAGAAATACTGCATGTAGTTTTGCGAACAGCACTATGGTCTGTTTCTTAACTATATATAACAACGAGAAATATATTAAAATCAATTCTTTGGAGAAACACTACATGTAGTTTTGCGAACAGCACTATGGTCTGTTTCTTAACTCTATAACAATGAAAAATCTATTGATTGTAGAACCACAACGTTAAGCTATCAGTGCGGTTTGTGAGATTACTGAAAATAACGTTGCTGGATTGTGTTTGACGTAAACATTACTGCTGCACAGTGTTACACCCTTATCAGCTGCGATACTGAACCCATCTACGAAAACTGCCGATTCTTCAGCCACTACCGTCGTTACTTCAGCTATTGAACAACCAAGCGCTAGCGCAGTGGATGTTGTGTATCAAGCAAACGCTTGCCCTGTTGTAGAACTCGAATACTGCCTAGTAAAATTATCGAAATACTAGGTGAAGACCTTACTGTTTCTAATACTTACGAGGACGAAATCACGAAACAGTCAGTCTAGAACATTCTGCTACACATGGTTTTATCAAAGAACTTCGTAAGGAGTTAAGTGAAAAGGTAGTAGGTTAAGTAGTAGGTAGGTAGTAAAGTATTTATTGTCAAGTAACTGTAAACTCGTTGATGCTCCTGCATTAAATTCACGCAATTAAATGTGAGCATTTCAGATATGTCTGCTTAACGAGACAAAAGCATCGAAATCAGACAAAAACAGGTGGCTACTGCCATATCGTGCCTAGGTCAAGTCATAAATATCGAAATGATATCGAAAAGCGAGGTATACCCTACACTCGTCAATATGTTAATGGATACAAAGCGCTTGCTGAAAGATCAATTACAAAACACCTGGTGCTGAGTTGAAAGCGGCAATGCCGACGCCACGCGCGAATACAGGTAACATGAGGTCTCCAGCGACAGCGGGCTCTACCAATAATTTAAACTGGAAGAGCCCCTACCCTACCTGAAAGAATCCAATTGCAATTCAATCTCTTATATTAACCGACGAGAGGCATTCAGTTCCTGTCCCACATAGACAACTGTGGCAATAGTGTGAATGTCACATAAGATCGGCTGATAACAAAACGCAGAATCCAGGCGCATTCACCCCGATATAGAAAGGGAGTTAACTGATTGGGGGTACCAAAAATCTGTCCTAGCATTTGGTATATCAGACGTAGATTTGTTTGCTAGTCAAACAAATAAAAAATATGTCACGTACGTTTCTTGACATATAGACCCCGACGCAATAACCATTAACGCTTTCACAATATCCTGGACCGATAGTTATTTCAGTGCGTTTCCCCCATTCTCTATTATTTTAAAAGCATTAAGAAAGATTGTTTCTAATAAGACAAAAGGTATTGTTGTTGTACTTTTATGGCATACGCAATCTTGATACTCTCTTTACAAAAGCCTTTTGATATCTGACATAATAACATTTAATGCAAATCCCCAAATGTGCATTTCCATTCTAGCAATCGCAATATCCACACCACGCTTACCCTGGTGGGTAGAGATCTTATGCGAACAGCGTGGTTCCCTCATCTGCCATTAGTATTATGATGGGATCACTGACAGATCTTTTTTTTTTTTTTAACAGTACATAATATAATGTTTATTTAAAACGTTGGTTTTAATGGTGTAATGGGAATAGTTATGATAATTATGTACAATGTGTTAATTCCACAAATTATTATTATTATTTTTCACAATAAACTTTTTGAAGAGGGATGCCAATACGGATAACTTAATTTTCGTAGATCAGAGCTGGCTCTAATAAGTAATAAAGTAGGAAAGACTACAGGTTAGAACATTACTTTCAAGGGAATATTTCGTTTACGACAACCACTGCCAATATATTTTATAACTTGTGATATCTCAATAGTACTTCGTCTTCGTCTTCGTCTTCGTCTCCGGCTATTCAGTCCGTCACACTGGGGGCAAGCACCGATATTCGATAATCGACCCGACATTTGATTAAACAATAAAACTAACACTCTTGACTCTTGACCTTATTGATTGTTGAACATAAAAAAAATTCAATAATGATATTTCTGTTTTTAAAATAGTTTTGCCCATTTCGTTTTAAATAAATATCACGCATTTATTATAATTAATTATTATTATTTTATTTTTTATATTTGTAACATTATTTATATTTATATACCTACCATACAATTTCTATATATTTACACTCAGCCACGGATAAACATTTATATACCTAATCAATACTCAATAATTACTTACTATTGTGGTTATGGTATTTGTGAGGTCACTATTTCCAGGCCCTGACTGAAAACCAGCGCAGCTATACATGGTAGGTAGCCACTATCAACCATGTAGAGCAGCTTTTATGCTGAGTTCAGGACCTGTTTGGCTGCGCACACAGAGCGGGACTAGTTAGTGCTTACACGATGTAGATTGTGTTAGATAGTTTATTGTTTTTATCATTAAAGATTGTTTGTAATTTTTTATATCTCTTTGTTTGTTTTTTTTTTTTTGTTGTTTTTTATGTTTTTATCTTATATTGTTATTTTTTAATTTTTTTTATTGATCCGCTCTGTAATGTGTTGTCAAATAAACAAATTTTCTTTCTTTCTTTCTTTATTACTTAACGGTTTGAGCTAACTATATCCAAAAACATGCTTTAGATAAGTTTTAAAAAAAGTTGATAACTCTTATTGCAGTACTACCAGCACACAGGGTACAAACCCTATCAAAAATCAACATCAAAAATGTTGAGACGCTTTCTTCAGAAATAACCATTAATTAACCATTAACCATTAGCCTTGAAAAATCCGTGGTATCTCAAGATCAAGAATACCTTATGTGACAGTGGGATTGACGTCACTATATTCTCAGCGCATAGTACAAGGCACGCAGCTACTTCTGCAGCCCATAAGTTAGATGTAAGCCTAGATCAAATTAGGAAAACGCTGGCTGCAGCGGTTCCTCTATTACATTCTATCATTTTTATAATATAACTATAATTAATGTTAATTCTGATCAAAATGATTGTTTTGTTAGAGCCGTGGCCAACGGTACCTACTCAAGATTAGTATAATCTAGTATACCCTATTACGGTAAAAATATTATTTTGTTAATGATTTAAAGTACCTAACTACAATCGTGTAATATGGTAAAATAATTCACACTAAATCTCTAAAAGTCTACAAGTGTTATTATTGGAATCCCTTCGGACAAAGCCTAGAATAATTAATGATTAAACAAACTTAACTGTAAGTGATGTTCTATCATAATTATGGAAAGCTTTGTCCGAAGGGATTAACAACCCTCCCTCCCTGCAGTTATCTGCAGGCCCCAAATGTAATGTGAAATATTTTTTCCATGTAAAACTAAATGACGCGAGCAGGGTAGGTCAACAACAAGATGACATACTTTTTCTTTTTTTTGTGTATCTACCCTCAAATATAGCGTATGACTGGCGCACCACAAGGTGGTACTACAAGTGTTATTATTGGAATCCCTTCGGACAAAGCCTTCCATAATTATGATAGAACATCACTTACAGGTAAGTTTGTTTAATCATTAATTATGGTGCAATGTGATTTGAACGACGAGGAATCCGAAGAAAATTCAAGACGGTAATTCCGAGATGACGATTAGAATTGACAATTGACAATCGACTAAGACTTTATTAACAAACAAATTGACTATAAACAAATATAAACACTTGACACTGGTAAAATTGACATTGTTATGTCACATGCCATTAACAAAGAAAAAAAAGTTTTTTCTATGACATGTGGGCCATCCAGTAACCATTTACTAAACCCCAAACATATATTCAGCCCTTTTTACAATAAATGTAAGTAAAAAACTCAATTTATCCCAATTTCTCCAATGTACTCGCAACACGTTGGTCTTAAAAGTCGTGGCGTTTTATGTTCGCCATAAATTTTGCACAGTTTTTCAGAAAAACGCCGTAAGCTTCGATTTTCTAAAGAAACGATGACCTGCAAACTACGGTCAGAATAGAAGCACGTCACGTGACGTCACGTGAAGTCACGTGAAGACCCAATCTTAAAAGATATGCTGTCGCTGACTTTTTTTTAGAATTTTTAAAGAGGAACAATTCCATCATACATCATTTTTGAGTAACCTAAATCGTTTACGCAGCGCATGCAACGGAAGCTTTCAAAAATGAATAATGTTTGCAACATTTTCCGTTGATGCTTCGCTCCTATTGGTCGGAGCGTGATGTTGTGAAGCCTTAAGTCTTCCTCGATAAATGAACTATCCAACACAAAAATATTTTTTCAATTCAAACTAGTAGTTCCTGAGGTTAGCGCGTTCAAACAAACAAACTTTTCTGCTTTATAATATTAGTATAGTATACTAGATAAGAGTTTTACAAGTCATGGTCAATCATTAGGTAAGTACATACATACCCTCTATACCTGTATAAAAAGGTATGTACTTAACACACCTTTTTATTGGCACCTTATTAGATCCTACAACATTTCGAGTTGCAATTTGTCAGCGGTTGGGTGCGCGGTGCTGCGCTCCTCATCAGTGCCAGTGTGGTACAGCGGTCGACCAGCTGCTCATATTAAAGCACTATCTCAATATTTAATACGTTATATTCATTTATTTTCATAATTTACTTATTCAATTACAATTCTAGATTTAATACATATTTTTTAAAATAATTAATAATAACACTGATTGATGGTCTTCCACTCTACAGCTCAGGTATTTATAGAAATTCACAATTGCAAAAGGCATGTCCTTATAATATGTTTAACGAGAAATTCGTCTTCATTCTAGGGTTTTTTTTAAATATCTACACGAATAATAGAACTATTGAATTAATAATAAAAATAAAAATATTGTTGGACAATGCACACAACACAATCTAGCCCCAAACTAAGCATAGATTGTATTACGGTGACCTGTAGGGCAATTATGGAACTCTAATTATAATCAATGTCCATCAGTTTTCGGCGTAATTTCAATCATTACTGATAGACATTGATTGTAATTAGAGTACCATAATCGCCCTACAGATGACTGGTAAAATACTTATATATTTTTAAATACATACATATGATAATTTATAACACCCACCAGAACAAACACCAATTTTCATCACACAAATGTTTATCCTGTGAGGGAATTGAACCTCAACCTACAGCGCAGAAGGCAGAGCTACTACCAACTGAGCTGACAGGCCAGTCAAATACACATTATTATTTCTATAATTTACTCAAATTTACTCAATTACAATTCTATATTTTATATAATTTTATATAGGCCTAAATAATTAAAACAAATAATAAAAATCTAATTGATGGTCATTTACAGTTTAGATAATTACCGATTCACCTCCAAAAACCATGTCCTGATAATATGTATAACGTGAAACTCGTTTTTAACCGACTTCATCAAAAAGGAGGATGTTCTCAATTCGTCGGAATCTTTTTTTTATGTACTCGTATGTTTAAAAATTTAAATTTAATTTTTTTTTTTAATTTAAATTTTTTAAAATTTAAATTTTAATATTTTAAAAGATATTTTTGTGTTTGAAAGGGTCTCAGGTGGTCCCATTTAAATTTTATCGTAATCGATCGATGCATCGATTATATTTTCGTTTACTCCGATACCTCGCTGTCTCATTGGAGCAGTGCGTTTATTTGGCCTACCCATATTATATATATACAAAATACATGTACTTTCCAATAAAAATGTATTATAGGCTCAAATTTCATTCAATGAAGTCGGTTTTCTTTTTAGTTTTTAAAACGTAATTAACATCCTAGCGTTTTTTTCATATAGCTATACGAATAATAAAATAATTTAAATAATACAAGGTAAGTACCTACAAAAGTATTTAAATAATACAAGATCGGTAAATGATCTAGAAACTCTTTAATTTGTGAAATATTTCTCTTGTTACTTGTTACTGAAGCAAACGGTAACATTTTATCTAAGCTTGTAATGTAGTAGATACACTTATATACTGTTTATCCCGTTACATACAAAATAAACTATGAATATGCTTGTGTAACTACAAGCAGAAAAACTTGTCACTGCGGTAAAAGACATATTAATAAGGTTACAAAACCATTCGTGAGTTGTATTGTACTATACATTTTGTTCACGTTTCAGTGCGAGCCGCGAACTCGAGCGGCAACGAGCGGACCGCGGATCAAACTCACCCTGATGAAGATTCTCTAGATGAATCGAAACAGTGTCGGTGCCTCCATCGACAAAATAATACGTGAGTAAAGCCCGTGTTTATCAAAATGTATTTTAATAAGCTCACCGTTATTTTGAAAAGCATGGCTTCACGACCAAAGCCCGTTCGGTTTTATACGTGTTTACATTATTACCAGGTTACTTAGCCTTGATACCTTTTCTTAGACTATTCAATATGTGTAGAGTCGTGAATCACAGCATTTTGTATCCTATGACATTGACATAAATGTCACAAAAGCACTCTATTCTCTACAAACTGACTTTACACTCATGGGTTTGAGATAGAAATCTTCTATTCGTTCTCTGACTCATTGTTCTTCTTTACACCCCTTTTTTATCTTCGAGGGTAAAAAAAGGCCTTGAGCGCTTTCTTACTACAAAGTGCAAGTTAAACTGCCCCAGTAATAACCTACACTCCTTCACATGGGCTAGGGGTAAACTTAGAAAGTAATTCCCGTTTGACCCCTAAGGGGATTCACAGTGGAGTAAGGAAACAAAGTCAAGCACGTTTCTCCTGCATTCTATATTGCATAGGTAAGTCCGCACGTAAACCCTTGGGATGCATTTTGTCTAGGTCGGGGTCGATGTTGATCCGTTAGATTGTCTTAGACATAAAAAATAGAGAGATATGGTTGAAATCAATACGTTAAATGCCTATACCTAGCATTTCTTAATATATAGCTAACAAATATTTTGTCGTCCACTTTAAATTAGCTTTAGCTACCTCTTTTTCTACTCTTCCAATAATAGCATCTGTCTTGGTGTCAATTTGGGTATTAAAAAAAACAAAGTCACAAAGTCTTTTGCAGAAAGCGTATTATAATATAAATGACTATATTATTGACAAGAATGCATGCCCTCATGTTGCTCTGCCCTCAAATAGTTAACCAACACATTTGCAATGTATAAACTCTCTTGTATTCGTTTTTCGTAGTTAAAGTAGTTATAAGATGGATCATATAAAAAAGCGCTAGGACCAGGACGACTTTTTTGCCATTTCTTCTCGGGCTTGGGTTAGGAGGAGTTGTCACCTAAATTCACCTAGTATGTAAGACGTTTCAAAGTGATCCTTGTGATTGTATTGAATACATTTTCTTTTGACTTGACTTTTGACTTCGCATCTAGAACGTTCATGGATTCATTGTCGTACAAATCATAAGGTATCACACTCGTAATTAAATTGTCAACATCTGTGCTAAGAAGTTTCATTTTTAACTGACTTCATCAAAAAGGTTCTCAATTCGTTGGAATCTTTTTTTTTTTAATGTATGTTCACCGTTAACTCAAAGACGCCTGAACCAAATTGTTTTTTTTTTGTTTTAAAGGGTATACTTCCCAGGTGGTCCCATTTAAATAATATCGAAATCAGTCGAGTGGTTTTCAATCTATCATCAAAAATCGAAAAATTGTATACATTGATGATATTTTTGTTACGTGCAGTGCAGAGTAGTGCGTTTAGTTGGCCTACCCTTATTATATATAAACAAAATACATGTACTTTCCAATAAAAATAACAAAATAAAATCATTTTATGGTCCGAAATTGTATCCAAAGAAGTCGGTTTTCTTTTTAGTTTTTAAAACGTAATTATATTATTAAAATTCCGCTATGATGAAACAAGAAGTAACACGAAAACCTTAGGTACTTCATATAATGTCAAGAGAATAATGTAGCTATTTCTACAGAGTTAATGAATATCCTGGATCAGGCTATTCTCTAATGCACCATGCATTTGTTCATTTTAAGCTATAACTGGCACAGACAGGTCCGTGGACCTATCTTACAGGTGTCATTACGTACATAATTATTTCTCATTACAGTTTGATGCATGGCCCCACACCAGCTATATGTCAGACAATGGATAACTGTGCGATCGATTTCATATTCATTTAGAAGTCACAAGCAATAGGTAAGAAGGAATATCAATAGGTAAGAGGAAAGGAAATGGCAAGAAAAGCAAAGTTAAATGGGTAGAGTACGTCACGTATTTTCGTGATCTGAAATGTAATGTAAGCGAGTGCAATATTTGGACGTGTCTCTGACTATACTTACTTGAAAAATATTTATTTCAGCATTCATATGATATCATTACAATGTTCAAATGTACTTTGATGTTGCTCGAATTTAAAATAGGTAGACATTTCAGCGGTCTTCACACTAGGCAAGCCTGTATCATAAAGACCATAAATTGACTTCTTAGATGCCTTTCTACTTAGAACCACTTAAGCACTGCCTAAATACATATAAAAACCAGCTATAAAAACCATAAAAATATAAAAAAGATTTTTTCAAATCTGTCCATATATGACGGAGTTATAAGGTAACAATCAAAAAATACCAATTTAGAACCTCCTCTTTTTTTATGTCGGCTAAAGAAGGGATGGCACTATTTTATAGGAATAGTTATTAACATTTAATTTAACTTACATTGTTATTGATCAATGATTTTATTTTTTACTTTTATGGATGAAATGGATCTTAGTTATCTGAATAAATAAATATTATTATTATAATTATTTAGTGATTAACTTTTGAGAGAAATTGAGGCACGTTTTTAAGTTAAGGCAAAGGCTAAAGTAGGTATCTAGAGATCGGTGGAGATATCTGTCAATACATCGTGGGCATCTTGTTCTGTGACCAGGATACTGAATATCTAACCGCAGTTATGAAATCTTCAGGGACCCATTTAGCTGTGGATTTAGCATACACGTATGGATACACACGGCCAATTTTGACTATGTTATATAATATTTTTATAATAATGCCGGACATTTCATACAGCATCATCTGGCCCCAAAGTAAGCAGAGCTTGTGTTATGGGTACCACATGACTGATATACTACTTATATACATTTTTGACGTAATAACGTCTCATAAATCGATGAACGCCAGCTACACGCACAAAAAATTGTCACGTTCCGCCTGAACCGAGCGTGCAAGCCAGAGCGCGGAACAAGCGATAGAGAGGCACGATCGGCTTAAGCGTTCGGCTTGTGACGCATCTTAATAGGTTTAAATTATGCAATCATAAATGTTTTCTTATGACTTTACCACGTAAAATTTGTCCGTAAACCGACTTTACAGACAACCATTTTTGTCTTAAAACTTGCACTTACAAATACTTGCAGATCTTACAAACATTTGTCCCGCGGCGGGATACGCACCCGCAACCTTCTGCATCTCATCCGGATCTTGGACTACTGCGCCACAGAGGTCATCCATCATATTTACGAGTATCTATCCAACCGGGTGAAATGGGACGTCCAAAGTCAATTCTTCTAAGTACCTACCTAAGTACCTAGTTCTAGTAAGTTCGTGAACGAAGCCACGAAACGTTCTACTTGTGTTCAATATATCTAAGGTCACCACGAGCTTTAGTAAAATGCATGAACTACCTATAACGTAAGTAGCCTTTCAGGAATTGGTGTAGTTTATTCATGATATTCGAGAGTGGCACTCCTGAAACATTGATGTTTTGTTTTCATTTTCTTGTTGTGTTCGACACTACCTTTGTAAACCCAAGACCAACGTGGTTCATGAAGCAAAGCACTGTAAAATCTATTGGTGGTCACCGATCAAATGATAACGGCGCAGAACGATGTATTTGTTATTAGTATTTATTGAACGATGATGTTTGACGGCCTCTGTGGCGCAGTGGGCTAACATCCGGCTGAGACGCAGAAGGTTGCGGGTCCGATTCCCGCCGCGGGACAAATGTTTGTATGATCTTTAAGTATTTGTCTCGGATCTGAGTGTTTCTATTTATGTATTTTTTTTCTTTACAAAAAAAATATATTCAAGTAATATATCAGTCATCTGGTAACCCATAACACAAGCTCTGCTTACTTTGAGGCTAGGTGATGCTGTGTGAAATGGCATTATTAATATTATTATTATTGTACGATGTATCGAAAATTGCAAACTTGTGACACTTTCTGATAATATTAAGCAAAAATATGGAATTTTGATACGAACTGAATATTTGTTTTTAACCGACTTCAAATAAAGGAGGAGGTTCTCAATTCTGTTTCTCTTAATGTTTGTTACCTCATAACTCCGTCATTTATGAACTTATTTGAAAAAAATATATACTTTCCGATTGGTCTCATAGAAATTTTATCAAAAACTGTTTAGTAGTTAGGTTTTTATATAATATACATGCAAGTAAACGAAATTTTGTATTTTTATATAAATGAAGTCGGTTTTCTTTTTAGTTTTTAAATTATTTATTTTTGATAAATTGGTATTACGGAGGGTTCATGTTGTTCATGTTGGAAAAAAATCTGCCATCTGCGAGCTATTCTGGCGTGCGCAGCAAAAACCGTTAGAATTACGCGAAGTACTAATCCTGCGCAGATGTACTAATCCTCGCGGGTACCAGCTAGTTATAAATACGAAAGTAACTCTGTCTGTTTGTTACGTTTTCACGCATAAACAGCTAAACCGATTTTGATGAATTTTGGTATAGAGATAAAGGGGACCTTGGAAGGACATAGGCTACTTTTTAAGGAGGTACCACGCGTGCGAAGCCGCGGGCAGCAGCTAGTTATTCTACATAATATAATCTATACTAAACAGCGGCTTCACCATTAATGACTAATGACAGAATGTGGCAGTAAACAACTTATCAAAATCTCATAAATCCTCGCACCTCTTGCATTAAACCGATCCGATAACTGGACCCTAACCCGATTGCAGAACCCTCCGGAAGTGTGGGCTAATGAAGGAGCGAACCCCAACTTCCCCAGTCTGGGAAAAGAGGGGAAAATCGATCAGGTTACAAATTAAAAGTCATGTTTTGTATAATACAAACGTTTGTACTGTTTTAGTAGTAAATGGGTATTTTATCGCGTATACCTTTCTAAATTTTAAACCATGTATGGTTAGAGGGTAGTTAACCCTTGATACGGGGCAACTGTCTGCGTCCACAGTCACTGATACAACCGAAACGTTTGTAATAAAAAAAAAAAAAAATTGTAATAAATTTAATACACGCTAAATACCCGTTAACTACTAAAACAATATTAATTCTAATCGCGAAAGCTTAAAAAATATAATTTTTAACATTTACCCTACTTTTTTTGAAAAATTTTTAAAATTTCTTTGTAAGCGTATCTAAGCCTTAAAAGAAAGATACCTTAGATGTGAATAGTCCTATACACACATATACAGTACAAAGTATAGTCTAATCTGAAGCTGTATTTTCTTTACTATTTTTCTATTGTTACAATATAACACCATTAGGAAAGTCGTAATATTTTTGCTACTGCTTTTACTTCCTTGTTCATTATAGGTAGCATTCAATAAATATTTGCTGCCTGGCAAATAAAACTTTGTTTTGTTACGGAGTTAGTTAAATAATAACGTAATAGAAACGAAACTCCTTTAATAATCAACCACGTAAACTGCCACGTGAACAAATATGTCGCTACATCGCGGAGCAAATTCGAAAGGGCTACCCTGTATACCTACGAGTATTATGTTATTGTAAATAATTAGGTATAATTATGTATAATAATGTAATTTCTTGTTATCTAAGATTTATTGTTTGTGCCTTGTTTAATATTTTTTTACTCTTTTTTTACATTGATATTGTGACATTGATATTGTACATTGATAATTGAGTCTAACTAGACTATTGCATTAGATATTTCATAATTATTGTTGTTTGTCGCGTTGTTAATTAATTAGCTAGTGTGTCCAAATCAGACCTAAGACCTAAGATTAGACCAGACATGTTTCTTACCGCATTCTTCTTGACCTGAGGTTAAAAGGACCTCAGATTCACCTCAGAAGAACCTAGATTCTCCTTATATGAACATTAACAAGAAGACGATTGAAAATGGTCCTTGTGATATTTTAAATAAAAAAAACACATGTGTGCACACATGTGTTTTTTTTTATTTAGACGTGGTAGAAGTGAACCTTCAAAAAACAAACGTATAATATACACGTATACAAAACACCACTGTTATTGTGATGCCTATTCTCAAGCTATGTACTACGCATGCGCGCACAAACACGTAATAATAAACACGTATAATGCTTACTAACTCATTTTCTCCCACGTTAAATCTTATTATGTGTCTGACTCTTTTTACTGTCGCTTTTTCGTTTTATAGACTTTCAAATCACAACGATGCTAAAGAAGTTTTCACTTTAAAAATATTTCCTTCTTTCACTTAAGCTCACATAGCCTCACATCTGAATATTAGCCGTCAAGTTATATTAATTATAAAGTACAGACAGAGTCAATAGGAATGTCAGTTCTATGCAGTATTATCACTCGATCTCCGATGTAAGGTTTGTTTCGTTCCGGACTTTTCCAATTATGTCCGCTTTTTATTATTAACTTTACGTCGTTCGCTGTTTGACTGCCGCTTTCACAGCGGGAATTATTTACGGGTTTTGCACTGGGACCCTTTTTACAAAAAAAAACCTTTTTCTAACACTTTCAAAAATATTTAACAATAAATACATACTTATGATACTTTATAAGACCCAGACACAAAACAAACATCTATTTTCATCGCACATATGTTTCATTCGGTGCATATCTAGCCGAAAATCTGGCAGAACTAGGCGACCTCTGTGGCGCAATGGGCCAAGACCAGGCTGATACGCAGAAGGTTGGTTCGATACCCGTCGCGAGACAAATGTTTGTATCATCTGCATGCACTTGTCTCGAGTCTGGATCTTTCTTTGTATAATATTTATGTATTTACAAAAAAATAGTATTCAGTCATTTGGTATCCATAGCACATGCTCTGCTTACTTTGGGGCTAGATGATGCTGTGTGAAATGTTCGGCATTACTTATTCCTTCTCCAGACAAATATTCACATCCATACTATGATTATATATATGAGAGTGTCTCTGTCTGTCTGTCTGCTTGTCTGTTTGTTTATATGTTTTTTACATATACACTACACGGCTAAACGGCTGAACGGATCTTCATTAAGTGTAGTACGTAGATAGATTGTATATTGGGAACGGAAATAGGCTACTTTTAATCTAGGTACGTGGACAATGTGTAAATTATAATTTTATACATACTAAGTATATCGTGAAAATTCTAATTTGTAATATACTGTTTGAGGGTATCTGTTTCAGCCCGATCACAATTTTAGTAAACTATTAATAATAATCATTTATTTTCAGGCAACAAATAATTGTTCTTATAGGTAGCAAACATTGACCCATAAATAAAAACCTTAAATAACATAGGTACATACAAAACATAAAACTTATTACTACATCACTAATGACGTTCGCTCAGAGTCTTGTGTCAGGCTGCGTTGAATTTCCTAAACACGACACCTTTCGGCCAGAACCCGGAGTCCATGAATGACGAGAGACGATTCGTCGGTACTCACCATAAATTAATTGAAATTCACATTACGGTGAATTCCAACGACTCTCGGTGAGCCCAGTCTTCTGCTTCATGTATTCCACGACCCCCTTCACGGCGACCTTCGACCTTCACGCAGTAAATTAGGTCTGTGATACTGGATGAGACTCTCTAGCGCCCAGAAGGATTGGTGTAGTAAAGAAGAGGCACACACAAAGTGTTAGCATGTAGTCATGGTGTATGACAATCAGGTACCTTCTCGAGACAATTATAATGTTAAACTTTATGGCATTTGAACAAGGCATGTTTTAGAACAGCCTAGACATTATTTTTGATTGTTTTGATTGCAAAATGAATACCATTGAACTGACCTTCACGGCGTAGTAGACCCGTGACAGGTAGAGTTGAGTTGTAGGTACCTCGACACGCCTACCCTAGTGCAGTGGGTATAAATTTAAATGCTGAAATACGTCTGTTTCTCAAGATGTTACGTCAGTAAGTAGTTTTCAAAGCTAAATATAAAACACTTAAACACATGTAGATGTGAAAGGTCTAACTTTTAATTGGACGTCGAAGGAAACTTCAACTTTAACTTACTGAAACATGTTAGATGCAATGTAAATTCAGTCTTATTTTTTTTTTAAGATTCTAATTATAGTTATATTATCTAAGTCTGCATGAAACGGTGGCCTGTTTATGGCGGTAATAGCGTTCACAATATAAGATATTGATATAAGTACTTCTTTTGCCCGTGGTTTCGTTCGCGTGGTATCTATATGAAAAATAGTTTATGTGCTTCTTTTTGTATTGTATCTTAGCAAATTTCATTAAGATCTATTCAGCCGTTTAACCGTAAAACGTGACAAACAAAAAGGCATCAATACTTTCTTCTCCTTATCGTATCACTAGTTATTTCTAACTAGTGTGGTGAAAGGATTAAAGTGCGCCTCAGAGGCTCCTTTCGTGCACTTAGGTAAGCCTTAACTTAAATCAGGTTAGCTCTCGACCTTGCCGACAGGACCCGCAGGAAAGATGAATCAGTACATGCGGTTTCGGTTCGCTTGCAGGTGCATAACGGCTGGCACCGAGCCGGGCTTGTTTCATGTTTTCCTTCTCTATTGCTAGCTCTTCTGTTTGTCAGCAAGATGACTAATCCCTAATAATTTATAGACTATCGCAGTCGTCAGCGTATGTCGTAATAATGTCAATTCAATGCAATTGCCAAAGTCAAGTGTTAAGATTGTTTATAGAAAGACATCACAAAGTCACATTAACCAGCAACAGTAATTGTCATATAAATTCTAAACAGGTGATTTTTTTTGCCGTCAAGTATTGCGCTCTTATATTATAAATTTTACTCGAGTTATTTCGGCTTTTATTAGTAATTTTGGTGATTTTGTTGAATAAAACTAGCGGTATTGACTGGGGTGTGAAATCCTTACTTCCTTACTAATATTATAAATCATTATAAACTCTGTCTGTCTGTCTCGCTTTCACGCCAAAACTACTGAACCGATTTAAATTAAATTTGGTACACAGATAGTCTAAAGCCTGAGAAAGGACATTGGCTACTTTTTAATTGGAAAAAAGTGTTGTAAAAGGTTGAAAAGGGGGATGAGAGTTTGTATGAAAGTATTGTCATTTTCAGAACTAGAAGCATAACATTTTAGGGTGTCGATCCCTACTAATATTATAAATGTGAATGTAACTCTGTCTGTCTGTCTGGCTGTCTGTTACGTTTTCACGTCTAAACCGCTGAACCGATTTTGATGAATTTTAGCAAAGAGATAGATGGGATCTTGGAGAAGGACATAGGCTACTTTTTATGTAGGTGCCATGCGTGTGAAGCCGCGCGCAGCAGCTAGTACTAGTATCAAAGTTTTGTGTTTCTTTATAATTCGAGCAAAAATAATCCGTATAGTTTATTTAATATGAAAGAACACGACAAGATACGACTTTGTGACAATACTACAAACAATATAAACACTTACCATTATCGAAGAAGTAGACACAATCGACGACCGTAAACTGAAAAAAGCGTTCGTCGCTTTTTGACAGACTGACAAAGTTTTTACACCTAGTTAGAACTTATTATCTTCCTTTCAAGTCTTCGCTTCATTACTCCGCGGTATCCGGGATGCTCTCAGGGTTAATTGGATTCTTCGGAGTTCTTTGAAATATTTTAATGATTTTAGTCACTAGGGTGAAGTACGAATAGGGTGCATCATCCACTAAGGCGGGGCGACTAAGTGTACTGTGCACAAGGCTTCATGTAACCTCATCATCATCATCACCACGTGTTGGTCCTCTACTTATTTCGCAGTTATTTCTGTCGCTACTGCTACGTTTAAGCGATAATTCTGCGGTTGAATCTATCATACTTACTTATTATATTATAAATGTGAATGTAAGTTTGTTTGTTACGCTTTCACGGGAAAACTACTTAACCGATCATCATGAAACTTTGTACACATATTCTTGGAGGTATTAGAAGTAACATAGGATACTTTTTATAAAAAAAATGTTTTTTTACGAAAGAGAGGGAAGATCATAGGCTACTTTTTATGTAGGTACCACGCGTGTGAAGCCGCGGGCAGCAGCTAGTAAAAACATAAAATATTCACTAAGGTGGGGCGTGCGTGTAGATTTGTGATGAACTAGGGCTGTATTCCAGCTATGTAACCCCATCGCAACTCAAATATGACATTAAGTCCACCAACGTGATTTGAAAGCCAAATATTGGCGCTATCAACTTACCTTCTTGTTGATCCACTGTGTCTATAGCTCGTTAGACCATGGATTGTTTAATCTGTGATTAGTTACCATTAGTTAAACCGAGGTTTTAGGTTACCATCATTTACATATTCGGTTCATTTTAACCAAACATATACCTATGTACGTATACAGGTACATAGGAACTACAGTAAACTATAAATGTATATACCTATACATTTCAAGTTCAAGTAAAGTCAAAGTAAAAAGAGTTTTATTTAGATTACAAGAATAAAAGATAAATAAATATGGATGGACAACGCACACAACACCATCTAGCCCCAAACTAAGCACAGCTTGTATTATGGTGACCAGATAACTGATAGAATACTAATATATTTTTTAATAGATACGTATGATACTTTATAACACCCAGACACAGAACAAACATCTATGTTCATTACACAAATCTTGGTCCTGATAATCGAACCCTCAACCTACAGCGCAGAAGGACTTATGACACGTTATAGCACCCACACACAAAAGAAACATCGTAGCAGACAATATTGACGTATTCGAATGTCTTTTGAATGAATTCGTAAAGGCTACTTTATATATGTTATGTTATTTTGTTAAATTGTAACAAATTACAAAATGAAAAATGACTACACTATTAATGAGTGAATCCTGTAAAAATAGCCGTCAGAAGACATCCTTACTTCCTTACTAATATTATAAACGCGAAAGTTTGGATGTATGTTACTCTTCAACGCAAAAACTACTGAATGGATTTTAATGAAACTTTACAATAATAGAGCTTATATATTAGAATAACACATAGGCTATAATTTATAAAGATATTGTGTGAATTGTCCAAAATATAACGATAAGTGTCAAGTAAAAAATCTGCCATGAACCGTTAGAATTACACGAAGTACTAATCCTGCGCATACGAAGTCGCGGGCATAGTAAATAAATAAATCTATATTTGTCACAATAATGTTTGTCTTAGGATATCGAACCCCCAACCTCCAGCGCAGAAGACCAACTCAGCTATGAGGCCAGTCAGTAGTAATTAAGTAAATGGCGCAGTGCGTTTACTCAGAAAACCAATTTTGATATATCGGACCAAAAGCGTCGCGGAAATTTTCGTCGAATTCAATTTAGAATGCGACAGTAGTTTCGTTCTTAAATTAATATTATCGTACCGTATGGTTTAGATTACAACATCGAATGTCACCGTTCACAACGAGTCCATAACGATCAGTTGAGAATCATCAAAAATGGCTCAGCACCCGCATTTGACTGTAAAATCGGCTTGGTAATTTTCGCTGAAATATATAACACTTCGAGTGAGGATTTCTACGTGGAACTGATCCCAGATGAGTGCTGCTTGGACACTGATGATGGAGACGACGATAGTCTTCAAATTATTGGGGTTTAGTCCCCCTGCTCACTAACAGAAAAGGTAGCAATAGAGAAGGAGAACTTTAAACAAGCCCGGCTCGGTGCCAGCCGTTACATTAAGGCTTACCTAAGTGCACGAAAGGAGCCTCTGAGGCGCACTTTAATCCTTCCACCACACTGGTCAGAAATAACTAGTGACACGAAGAAGAATAACGAGTCGAAGTAATTTAAAAAAAATGGTGGACAATGCACACAACACCATCTAGCCCCAAACTAAGGGTCTAAGTAGCTTGTAATATAGAAACCAGATCACTGATAGAATACTTATATATTTTTATATATATACATAAGATACTTCATAACATCCAGACACAGAATATACACCTGAGTTCATCACACAAATGTTTATCCTGGGAGAGAATCGAATCCTCAACCTACAGCGCAGAAGGCAGAGCTACTATCAACTGAGCTGATTGACCAGCCATAATGTGACTTTGAGAAGGTTTATGCACGATTATTGTCCCGATATGGGACAATCTTCGGTTGTTTATACATTTTGTAAAAATTAACCCCCTGAGCGTAGTGAACGTTGCTTCATGTCTCGACCCAGCCACTCGCTTAAACTTAAAACTTGGTTTAAACAAAGCGTAAAGGAAGCTTTATTCCTTGCCTGGAGAAAGTATATTTTCTTTGACTAGCTTCCAGAGTTGTGAATAAAAATGATTTAACATTTAATTACGTTCAGTGCATGATTTATACGGAATTCATAACGCCCCCGCCGCGAGACATACAGTCGTCAAGTTTGACAACCCAGTTTGATTAGTTAACAGGTATTTAGCGCCCAAATTGACACCCAAATTTACTGTTACTATTAAAACCAAATAATAATTTTAACAAATAATAACACTTCACACAGGATCATCTAGCCCCAAAGCAAGCAGACCTTGTGTTATGGGAATCACCTGACCGATATATTTTTTGTAAATACACCCATATTGTACATACAAAAACTCCCAGACCCGAGCTAATATTTGCAGATGATACAAACATTTGTCTCGCTGCGGGTCCCGCAATTTTCTGCGACTCAGACCTTTGCCTAGTGCGCCACAGAGATCGCCAAAATGAATTATGTTCGCGAAAAATTAAAAAGCAGATATATAGGTATCCCTATTAAATGTAAATAAATACATATTATTTATTATAGCCCCAAATTAAGCAAAGCTTGTAGGTACTTTGGGAGCATGACTGAAAGAATACATAGATACTTGTTAATACATTCTAATAACACTCAGACACTGTACATCTACGTACATCACTAATGTTTGTCCCGTACCCCATCCACCTTGTCGAACCCACAACCTACAGTGCAAAAGGTAGGATTCTGAGGCCAGCTAATAATGAAATCATTGCAACTTATTAATACTTATGTAGACACCCTGGCCGCATCCTATCTATCGGGGACTTACGCTGATGCTGGTGTGCTGATTGCTGTGCGGCTGATTGTGTCAAAGACCTCAAAGGCCGGTATCAATAAGGCCTGCATATTTGAGCGTTTTAGAGTTGAGGCCATCTTATGCCAGCGTCTGATAGAAACATCGCGTAACCCAAAAGCTAGCTCCCATCTAGAATAGCGTATTAGCAATGCCATGCAATGCTGCAATGCTGCCAGTGTCTTGGGGAATCTCTAGCACTAGTAATCCAGATCGGTTGAATTATCAATATGTATATCGTTTTAAACGGTCTTTAGATAAACTGTTTCTTAACATGTATTTTTTTCTGTAAATAAGGTATTCCAATTCATGACTCGTTAAGTTAAAACAAATTCGGAATCGCTATTCGTAACGGCAGTGTGTCACAAAATGTAAAGTTCACTATAAATTAAAATAATTTATGGGTTTTAAATTTAATATTAATTATCCACTTTATGTACCTACTTGTCTATATAATTATGTCATAAAATATTTATTCCTAACTATACATTATTCACAGACGTAAAAACCGAATAAATACATCAGCTTTTACGATTTCATATCTTATTTACAGTTCCTATTATTTATAGCCCTCACGACAGTTATCTTAATGGTTTTTTTATTAAAACTTGGATTGCACCCCTTAGGGGTTGAATTTTGGAACTTCCTTAGAGCCGTCTACATTATCTTAAAACACTCTTTAAACTTCAAGTCTCTACAACCGGCTGTGCATTATCCCTTTCTCAGTCATTCAGGATCATTCAGGCTGAATCATTACCTAAATCAATCAGGTAATGATTCAGTTGCTGGATAATGAAACGAAAACTGACTAGAATTCCTGCTGTCCTTTTCTTGCACTTGTTGTGTAGTTGTTGCCCTTGCTACCTATCAAATGTCTTGTCAAATATTTACTATCTTTTATAATGAGTTTGCTACTTAGCATACATATATTATGCATATATTAGTAGGCATAGTCTTTTTTTTAAACTATATCAATAGGTTTAAGCCGTATGCAATATTTATTATACAATATTATTCAAATTATATAGGTAGGTACAAACATGCTTTAAATTTAATTAAATAAATGTAAGTCAATGCTCTCAAATAATAAATAGTAAATGTCAATACTTTATCATTTATATAATCGTAGGTAGAATAATAAGCATATTCTAATATTTTTTCAGTCATGCTATATACACTTGTAGTATTAAATAAAAATGAAGGTAGACGATTGTAGACACGAATAGAAATAACTAACATGCTTTTGTTGTATAACGCAGCTGTATTTGGGGGTAGCCCGAGTTTTTTACTATGTTGTCTGGATCCAAAGTTAATAAAGATGTCCATATTACTTTTTACAAAATCAGATAATTCAAATATATACAGACAAGGCAATGGTAAAATGTTCATTTGAGTGAAGTAAGGTTTACAGGTCTCACTTTTCTGTAGTTTGCATGTGGCTCTGAAACATTTATTTTGACTTAAAACTCTGACTCTTTTGACATCATTGGTTAATATTAAATATTAAAAATGTAAGGAATACTATCTACTGTGCATAAACGTAGGCATGTGTCAAGTATAACTTTACTCGTGCCTCTAACCATCTCCTTTAGACATCTTCAAAGATGTCCTGAGACCAGAGACCTGAGGTATTGACCGCGCCCGGAAATTAAAGTCATAATTTTTTTGTTTTTTTAGATTTGTTTCCTCTTTACTACACTGAAATAAGTGTGACCACTGTAGCCTAATTTATTTATAAAAATGTAATACCAGAATCACTACCAATTTTAATAGTCGAATATTAACTAATTTGGCGTTCAAATCTGTAGTCATCTTTATTGATATTACAATGACAAGGATAAACGATACATTAACTGACATTAACTAATTATGTATCTATGAGATTGCTAGTAGCTGTCTTCTATAATGTGATAGCACGCACTAAATAAAAACCAGAAGTAATTTTACCACAAATACTTAAATTCTATATCACAAAAGGATTAAAAAACATTAATACAGAAAAAACAAATTACGACAACTTTTCAGGGGGTGAGAGGGGTGTACTCATTTGGGTACAATGGCTACTTATAGGTGAAATTTTTCTAAGCACGGCTTTTTAATGTAAATCGTTTTTAGACATTTCTTGCACTGCCAGCGCACTCTAGCATGGCACATAACACATCGCAGTGGTTTCTGCGGTTTCAGTGGTCCTGATCTTGAGGCAAACCTGGCACCAGGGATGAAGAGGTCTTGCCTTCTTCTGGTTCTCTTGACGTAGATAGAACCTAGCGATGCTACGTCGAAACATCAGTTGGTCCATTTTGTCTTCTCTGCTTAGAACATGTAAACGCCAAGCATTTGCAATAGCCATGTCCACCATGTAAGTGAAAAGAACCCACCACCACTTCTTTCCATGAATTACAATTCTATAGAGCGATATCGACTGGTCAAGCTCATCGACCCCTCCCATACTTTAATTATAAGTCTTGAATAAATGCGGAATGTCAACATCAGTCCTCTTTCGTTTTATTGGGCACCATCGTTTTACCACTCCCATCGGCTCAATGGAATCAAAATTTGTAGCCATGGTGCACACACTGTTATCTTTCCACCTCACCAGCAACACTTCATTAGTTTTATAAAACCTGTGATCGAATGCGGCTCGAGATTCTTTTTTCATCTCTTTCGTAGATTTCAAGAGGAATTTCTTGGTTCTTTTTGCCCTTATTGTTCCAGTAGCACGGTATCCCAGTTTTTGCAAATTCTCCAATAGGTCGTAGTTGGTAAAAAAGTTGTCGAAGAATACATGATTTGCTGGGTTTGTTTGAAACTTGTTGAGCAATGATTTCACCACTCTGGACCCCAACGGCTCAGTTGGAGTGGGGCCAGGTTGTTTCCCCACAGTAACAATCAAAAGTGTAGCAATAGCCAGTAGAACTTGCTGCCAACCAATTCTTATAGCCAAACCGCACGAGTTTTCCACGAATAAATTGTTTGACTGGATGCATACCAAAATATTTTACCATTGATTCGTCAATGGATATTTTGTCATGCAATATACCCCACTGCATAAATTTTTTCATCAGAAGATCGCCCAGCGCTCTTACCTTGAACATTTTATCCGTGGTGCTGCTGGCTTCATCATTATTTACGAGATGGAGGTTTCGCTTGATGTCACGGAATCTGTTTCGTGCCATGGAATCAGACACTAATGGGACGCCTACATCTTCGTCTAAAGACCAGTACATAGCTTCTCGAGTCAGTTTATTGTATCCAGACAATATCAAAATACCTATAAACTTTTTTATGTCTTCGGCATCGACATGAAAAGAGTACCTATTATTTTGGTTCGCATAAAGAATGCTATTTGTAACTATGAAGTCTACTATCTCTTCGTCAAATATTTGATCAAATATTTTTACCGGGTTGAGTTCTTTGAGCTCTTCTTTTGCTGTATTTAGCTTGTCTTGAACTTCAGCAGTGCCTTGGGAATTCGAGCTGTACGTCGGAGAACATTTACGCCACACCGGAGTTTGCTGTTGCGGTGGAAGGCGAACGCGCTTTGCAGCCAACGGTTCATCATCACTGCTAGCATTGTCACTTTCCTCGTTCATAAATATCTCAACACTACCTGGAACATCTTGGGGCAAAGGTCTGGCAGTAAAAACCTCATCACCAGCTTCTTCTTCGTCCGTGAGAACGTCAGGATCAGGAGGTAGGATGGCTAAGTCATACTCGGCATCATCATCGCTTTCCTGCATAACAGCATCTAGAGCATCTTGAAGTCCTTTGAAGTTGTTTGCAATACCGAAACGATTTCCGCTCATAATTACGAATCTGAAAAAAAACAGGGAAATCTTATATATGGCCACTGTACCCGATTGGGTACAGTATAATTTATAACGTAATAATTCAGCCATAACAAGTAATAGCAATCTAATTTATTACCATGAATATGTATTCTAATGATTTTATAACTAAATATACCATTTACTTTCAATGAGAATAAATATTTAGTTGACAAAGCACTTACCTCTGCACACCGTTCCGTAGTCAAACTTCTAAAAATGTTCAGTCTACCCAAAAAAATTTTTATTTTTAAATGTCGAGTGTTTCTGTGTTTTATAATGAAACAAAACAGATCTGCTGGAACTAACTGTTTTCTAGTAAAAATGAAAAATGACAATCAGGTGTACCCAGTCAGGTACAGCGATAGCTAATAGGTTAAATCTACCATTCTTAAGGGTATATTGAAGTATGTAATTTTCAACGCGGGTTTTTCCGCTGGACATTTCACAAAGCATCATCCAGCCCTAAAATAAGCTGAGCTTGTGTTATGGAAACCACATGACTGATATACTACTAATATCCTTCTTTTTTTATTTTGTTAAATCTTCACTACATAGTATAAAATAAAGTCGCTTCCCGCTGTCTGTCTGTCCCATGTACGCTTAGATCTTTAAAACTACGCATCGGATTTTGATGCGGTTTTTTGTAATAGATTAATTAATAGATTATAATAGATTATTCAAGAGGAAGGTTTATATTTACAATACATGAATAATATAGTAGAGAAACACTGTTCATTTTAGAGGTTTCTAATATATTTATTATTTTTTTAAAAATTATCCATAATTCCATCCAAAAAAAATTATCCATTTCCATATCCAATTATCCATAAATTTATATGGATATAGATTGTATCTTAGAATCGGACATAGATTACTTTGTATGTATGTATGCGAGCGAAGCCGCGGGCAGAAGCTAGTACATACATCGAAAAACACCCAGACCAATATTTGCAGATCATACAAACTTTTGTGCCGCGGTGGGAATCGAAGGGCTACTAACACTAGAGCATTCGTTCTCAGCTTCTAATCGTGTCACTCAATGTCACTAATTAATTCTAACCAGTGTGATAAAGTAAAGTGCGTCTCTGAGGCTCCTTCCGAGCACTTGGCACATGTTTTCTAACTTTTTAAGGTCTAATGTATCTATGTATATAAGGTCTCATACGTGCTGGTCTCCTCACGATGATTTTCTTCAGCCTTTGAGTTCCGGAATTTTCAGAAATTGGACAGAAATATCAATCGGTGCACAACTGGATTCGAACCAATAGGTATTATTTATTTTGTGTAGTAGGTACTTACGATACGATAGCCGCGAGGAGTTTTGTAAATTGTTTGGCAAAGCTCTGAGCTATTTTCCGGTTGTTCTCTCGAGACGGCCGGCGCATTGCAATCAGAACGTAAGAAAACACGTTTCTAAATTGCACCTAGTATACCTAGTGAGGGGAACAAAGATATCGATATTGACAAGTAGAATTCACAAATTGAGATACGTTTGAGCCAGAAATGCACATAGCTCCATTTGTTGACGCAATAAAATAATCAGCACAGCGCCATCTAGTCTCGAGTAGATACACTACATAGTACGCGTATTTAATGTATATGAGCGAACGAGACGGATATATTTCTCTCTTACAAGCGAACATTTTAGCGCATTCCGGTTCGTTCTCGAACGTTCGAGTAGCACTAGATTTTGCGCGATAGTCAGTCAGTCTTATTTCACAAGTGATACAAGTGCGATAGTTTTGTAGTGTTATCAGAACCTAGTGTTGTAGTGTTGTGACTTTTATTGTGTTCCATTTGGGAAGTTTAGTAGAATATGTGGATTTAGTGCTGTGTTGGTAACTTTGAAATAAAAGTTATAATTTGGTAAAATCGAACGGTTTCATTGATTTATCAGTACCCGGCTCGTAACAGTATGAAAAAATCTAACAGAACATGTCCTGGACTAATTCCTACATCATGGTACATCTTGGCTTGGTAGACCTTTTCTTAGATCTCTATTTACTAAGAATTTTGATGATGTATATTGGAGGTAGTCAGAGGCATGATCAGACAATATATTTGCCACATGCCAACATTTTGGCACAGTTAGTCATACCTGACAGGTTGCAAGCTCACTATAGGAAAATGGACCACGCCAAATTATTTATTCTATGGTGTCCAGGTTTCCTCACGATGTTTTCCAACACCGTTCGAAATCACTGGAACGGAATAATTCTGTAATAGTACTGAGACGACCATATTATGCAAAATGTTAAATGTTTCTTAATTTAAACGGCTAAAAACTGCAGGTAAATCCAAAACACGTAGTGATGCAGTAAGTGATTATAAAAACATCGATAACTTTAAACAAATTCTTTATTGTACCTACACAAAACATTTCTGTAATATCAACATAAGCAGTAATGGCATGATATATATTATATCAACTGAATTTAGAAATTCAGTTGATATAATATGCGCTGAAAGAAGAATGAAGAATGAAAATAGAAGTGATGTGTTTATTGTCCATCAATTTTTATTGATTTATTATAGAAAAACACCCAGACCCGAGACAAATATTTGCAGATCATACATTTGTCCCGCAGTGGAAATGATTCACAAAACCTGTTCCCAGCGGTCCCAAGCGAGTCCCAAGCGGACCTTCACCCACTGCGCCACAGATGTCCTCAAATGAATTCAGAAAACATCGTTAATACCAAACAAACAAACTGATGATAGCGCGGTGTCGCTAAATTGATTTTCGCCAATAACAGGTGACCTGTTTTCAATACACCTAGCCCCATTACTCAAATATTACTGATTGATATATTGAAGCAGCAATATGTCGCATTGAAACAATATTTTATGACTTCTAGTCTAAATTATATGGTTATTGAAACTATGGAAACCCTTTATGTAACAAGCCTTCCTATTTATTAAATAAAAAAATATATTACGTCTGTTATATATTTGGAACCTATCTACTTACCCTATTTCTGTAAATGGAATGGCCAGTCGCTGCGACTGTAGCCATATTCATGTTTAATTTATTTCATTAAGCACACAACACAATACAAACATACTTAGAAAAAAAAAGCGTGAGTGTCGTGGAACACTCGTTTGGAACGAAGTTCCTATCGTAGTTTACTATCTAGAATCTGGTTCTCATAGTACAAGGCTTTGCTAAATTCAGAGCTAGATGGTGTTGTGTGAAATGGACACCAATATTTATTTATTATACGCCTTATATTAGCTTCACTTGTATGTATGTTTGTATGTTTGTAACCGACTCCTTAGGACGCGATTTTGACCCACTTTAAACGGCCAGATTTCATTCAAATTTTGCACACCTGTCAAAGACAGATGACAATGCAATAATAAAAAATAAAAAAAAAACGATTATCTTAATACTAAAAAGTAGAAAATAAATAATAGTTTAAACTAAAAAACACGCTTTATATCGCACGCAAACTAAAAAATAGATTTTTTCTTTAATAAATGTAAGTAAGAAAAAAAAATTTTTATTTAAAAAAAAGCGTGGGGTGCTTTTTAAGATATTATCGAAATAATAATCCTTCTTCTCATATCTATCAATGAAATATTTATAACTATTGACACCATGCATATTTCACCAACATGTATTCAAAACATTTCATAACATATATTACCACCATAATATCATATATCTACTTACATTTATTTTATATTTTTTAGTTTGGTTTTCTATATAAAGCGTGTTTTTTAGTTTTTTTTAACTATTATTTATATTATTATTGAAATCGTAAAATTGTGCTTATGTTGTCATTAATAAATAATATTAATGACTGAAGCCGGTAGTTGTGAGGCAAAGATCTCGTCTGGACAAATACAACTCTCTGAACTCCAACGGGTTCACGGGCTGCGGGAAGATAAAATTGTAAAGAAATGACAAGCTTGTGATATGCCTCGTGGCTGCTGCAAATTTGGCATGCAAAATCCCGTTGTCCGCATGCGGAATATTTAGCATTCGTCTGGTTTCGACGATACACAATAATAACTTTTCATAGAAATGGTAAACTGGAGTTATACGTGCTGAATCACCAGCGTATGAGTGTGGAGCCCCAAAACAGAACCTCACGCATATTATTAAAGAATGCCCGCTTTGCAAATACGACAATCTGAAAGACGTGTTTGCATTTGAAAATTACACTGCCAATAGATAGAATAACATGTAGCTCTTTAAAATTTTGCGTAACATCATACGAAAATAAATCTAATTTCAGCGCATTTTTATACACAGAAACAAAAACAAATACATTTACAAATATTTTATTTCGTTTCTGACAAATACAAAAAAAAAGTCTTCAAAACTCCATTGCCAAAGGAGATTTCGCTTTTGATTTGGTCCATTCAACAGTTCTTTGAGGTAATAAAACCATTAAAAAAAATTGGGTACAAAATAGGTAAGCCTGAATTGATATAAAACTAAATCTATCGTGTTTTTGTTGTGTAGGTACGTGTGTGTATAGTGCGTGTGTTTGTCAGAGAGAGCGTGAAGGTGTATGTGCATGTGTTCTGTGCTCTCCAAGTCTCCTCCAAGATTCCTCCAAGAGTCTGGTTATCACAGTGGTAACTCACATTTAAGTGTGAGGGTATGTGTATATATTCTGTTTGTATGAGTGTAAGTGTGTGCTACGGTGGGATGAGAGTGTGAGCGTCGGTGTTGTGTTAGATTTAGATTATTAAAATTACTTATAAATCAATATTGCTAGACAATGCACGAAACACCATCTAGTCCCAAACTAGACAAGCAAGCATAATCCATAATACAAGCATAGCTTTTATTATGGTGACTATATGACTGATAGAATACTTATTATATTTTTTATTATTATTAGCCCACACTGTCCCACTGCTGGGCAAAGGCCTTTCCCCATTATCTCCATTCATCCCTCTCCTGCGCTAAGACTGTCCAGTCGGCGCGGAATTTGGCGAGCTCGTCCCTCCACCTGGTTCGCGGTCTGCCGCGACGCCGTCGTACCGTATCAGGGCACCACTCCGTGGTCAGTTTGGTCCACTGGTTTCCCGACATGCGGCAGACATGACCCACCCAGTCCCATTTGAGCTTAGCGGCTTTTGTCGCTATATCGGCGATCTGTTTTCTTGAGCGCAGCTCGGTGTTGCGAATCCTATCTATTCGTTTTACTCCGAGGATGCTGCGCTCCATCGCACGTTGGCAAACCTTGAGCTTATACTTTTGGATGTTGGTCAAAGACCAGGTGTGCGCACCATATGTGAGAACGGGGAGGATGCATACGTCAATCAATTTGCGCTTGAGAGTTAGAGGTAGGTCTCCTTTCATCAGGTTGTCCATGGACCAATAGCTCTTCCAGGCATTTTCGGTTCGCCGAGCGATTTCCTTGTCCTGCCTGGATTCGAAGGAGACTATTTGGCCCAGGTAAATGTACTCCTGGACGTATGCTAGCCGTTCTCCATCTACCGTTACACTGGTCTCAACGCTGTTAGTCATGACCTTGGTCTTTGTCCTGTTCATCCTTAACCCAATCTCAAGGCTTGCGATGCTGAGCTCTTGAAGCATCGTTTCTAGCTCTAAAGCCGAGGAAGAAAATAGGACTATGTCGTCGGCGAAGCGGAGGTTTGTTAACCTTACTCCGCCAACAGCAATCCCTCGTCCTTCCCATCCAGCCGCCAGATTTCTGAAAACCTCCTCGAGGGCACTGGTGAACAGTTTTGGGGAAAGGGGGTCGTCCTGTTTTACTCCTTTTGTTATTGTGAAAGATGGTCCAGAAGAATTTAATTTTATTGAGGCTGTACTATTATTATAATTACTATTACTATTTTGTACTGTTACTGTACGCTGTACTATTACTATTATTATTAACACGGCAATATGAGTCACACTGTCAAACGCCTTGGCGTAGTCCACAAATGCGAGATACAGTGGTATGTTGTTTTCGTTGGACTTTTCTATAAGCTGATTGAGTGCTTGCAGGTAGTGCTTGCAGGTGGAGAGTCCTCGAAGGAAACCAGCCTGTTCAGCTGGTTGTTCTAGGTCCAGTTGGCCAAATGCGGTGTTCGATGACTTTAATGAAGGCTTTATATAAATGTGATACGAGGCTAATTGGTCGGTAATTATTTTTTTCAGTTTTGTCTCCTTTTTTATGAAGTAAAACTATGTTAGAGTGGCAGAACAGATCTGGAAAATGGCCTGTTTTAAGTAAGGTGTTGAAAAAATGTGTAAGTTGAGGTAAAAGCGCGTATTCTCCTACTTTGAGGGATTCGGCGGTTATCCCGTCCTCACCAGGTGATCGGCTGTATTTCATTTGTGTGAGGATCTTGTGGACCTCGAGGCCTGTTATTGGAGGGATGGTGTCTGGGCATGAGTACGGGGTGTCAATAGAAGGTGGCTTTTGCGGGTCAGAGTATAGCGATTTGTAAAAGTTTGTGCAAATTTCTAAGACTTTTTCCCTGTTTTGGTGTTTTTGTCCCGTATTATCCCGTAGGCTCGTTATCCATGTTTTGCCAACTGAAGTTCCCTGTTTAGCAATTCGTAGAGATTGGTTCCGTTCTAGAGCTATTTGAAATAATTTCGTAGTATATTTTCTATTGTCTCGCCTAATACTTCTTTTAACTTGTTTATCTATAATTATATATTCTAAAGTATTTACATTTGTATTTAATCTATCTATCGGTAAAAGGGCAAAGTGATTTTCTGATTCTAAATTAAATTTATCTTTGTTAATTATCAACGTTTCTTTAGATAGCCGTTTTATGTTACGTTTGATCATGTTATATCGTTGAATTTTAAAGTTTAAAACTGTTGCTCTAATGGGTCTATGGTCTGATCCGAATTTAATTGTATTTATCGCTTGGACATTCGTTACGATAGTTTGACTAGAGGAGAGAAAATAATCTATCTCGTTTTTGTATCGCGCGCCCGGAGAAATCCACGTCCATCGACGTTCGGGTTAAAAATGAGTTATTTACGCGTAGACTCTGCCCACCGCAAATTGAATGAGGCGAGCTCCTCGTTCGTTTCGATGACCTAAACCGTATGGGCCCAGCACCGTATCATTATCCGATGTTTGCCTTGTCCCAATTTTTGCGTTAAAGTCACCCATGGCTACACTCCAAGTGCCTTGATGTTCATAGTAAGCTTTGATTAATTGGTCATAGAAATCTTCTACTTCATCATCGGGATGAGATGAAGTTGGAGCGAAGACCTAGATGACTGTCAGCTGTTTGTTGTCTTTTATTTTCAATTTTAATACGGCTATTCTATCAGAGTAAGATACAAACTCTATTATATTATTTTTCCATTGTTTGGCTACTAAGAAACCTACTCCGTACATATTTTAAAATACATTTATGATACTTTATAACACCCAGACACAGAATAAGCACCTATGTTCTTCATACAAATGTTTATTCTGGAATAGAACCTTCAACCTACAGCGCAGAGGGCAGAGCTACTACTAACTGAGATGACAGGCCACTCAACTTATACAGTTGTGGTCATATAATTAAGAACGATTTGAAGTTATACAAGTTTTTTATTTAAATCGTGTCATACACAGAGAGGTGTACCTTCTGAGAAGCAACTACATAGTTATGTTATAAAATAGCCACATTAATAGAGCAACGTGGCTTAGGAATAAAGAATAAAAATTATTTATTTTACCAAAGTAACACATTCAAATAGTACTGAAGCTGGACAAATAATTAAGAACGATTTATTAAACTGCTCGGGAATTGTTTTGTATGACACTTACATATAAAAAATCTGATAATATGTAACGCAGAAAATGTAAAAATCAATTTAATAAATTTTTAACATTTCACAAGAGACATAGAGTTTCATTGTTCTAAAAAAAGTCGTACAGCTCTCTTAAATTCCCACACTGTGTATTTGAAACCTTTTTCTTTACTTCGAACCTCAGATTCTCTATTGGGTTTAGATCTGGGCTGTTAGCTGGCCAGTCTAAGACAGAAACTGATTGCGTTTAAAGAAATTCCTTTACGGTGCGTGCAGTGTGCTTTGGATCATTGTCATGCTGGAATGTCCAAATAACCGGTAGAACGTCTTCAGCATAAGGTAACATTGTTTCTTCCAGTATATTTTTAAATTTAAACTGATCCATGTTACCTTCTATCAACATTTCAGGTCCAACACCATGTCCAGAAAAGCACCCCCAAATTTTCACATTTCCACCACCGTGCTTTAATGTAACTTTCGTGTATTAGGGTCGAATGCTGTATTCGGGGGACGTCTCGTCTCGTCACGTCTCGGGGTACATATCGTTTTCCATGAGAACATACTCTGTTTATTTTCGTTTCGTCAGAAAAAGGTACTATTTTCCACTGTCGCACAGTCCAGTTCTCATACTTTCTCGCAAATGCAAGCCGGGCTTGCCTGTGGCAAAGTTTCAACATGGTTGTTTTCACCAAAATATTCTTTTCTCAGCTCATTGGACTCTTTAAAAGGATTTTGTTTTGCCATACAAACGATGTTTCGGTCATCTCGAGGAGTTGTTTTTCTCTGTTTAGGTAGGTACACATGGAAAATTCGAAGTAGTTTGATACGTAGCCAAAGGCTTTACAGCGTGGAAAACCATCGTTTTTGAACAATGTAGATCGTCGGTAATCTTTTTATAAGACCAATTCTTCCGGCGAAGTTTTATTATTACTTCCCTTGTAGATTTATCACAACTTTTATTTTTTCCCATTGTTTTTTCATAAGAAGCAATCACTTTTAATCTTTTACAGCACTAAATGGCGCCAAAATTATACAATCAGTAACAAATCAACTGAGTGTTCTCTATTTAAATTTGAATAGAGGTATAAACTATTTAGCGTCCTTAATTACGTGACCAGCCAGTAAATAGGAATACTATGTTTAGAAGTAGTGTAAAAAGTTTGTCTATTTATTTTAAGCTAATCATGTGTATCTATGAATACAGTGGTATTATGGAAAAGTTTTATTTTATGCAATTAGTTGTGCGTCATAGTTTGAAAAAATCTTCCCTTTATATCAGCGTTCATAATTATATGAACACGACTGTATATTTAAAGGAGCCTCTGAAGCGCACATAATTCCTTTCTCCACACTGGTTTAAAATAACTAGTGAGACGATAAGAAGATTTAGAAACGTTCTTACAATCTATCGATAAATCCTCAGTTGCACGTCACTACCTCCGCAGCCTCGCCTGCATTGCGCTCGACAGACATACAAACGGACAACTAACTACCTATTAACTATCACCATTTCACTTAGTTTAGAACAGTTTGGATTCGGCTAACAGAATGGGCTCTCTAGAGCGTATTTAATACCTACCTGGTGTGTACTAACAGCTCCCGGGGGTTTTATCCAAATAACTACAAATCATGTTACTAATTTTGTCCTATTTAATAAATATGTCACACGGTATTGTATATTTGGAGGACATTACAGCAGGAGTCCGTATGGTGCAAATATAGTTGACAGATATAATACCGGATATTTCACACAGCATCATCTGGCCCCAAAGTAAGCAGAGCTTGTGTTATGGGTACTACATGACTGATATACTACTTATATACTTTTTTTTTTATACATACATATTATACATAGAAACACCCAGACCCGAGACAAATACTTGCAGATCATACAAACATGTCCCGCGGCGGGAATCGAACCCGCAACCTTTTGCGTCTCAGCCGGACCTAAGCCCACTGCGCCTCAGAGGTCGTCAAGCTTATGCTTGCTTCAAATAAATAAATAAATATTGGTGGACAATGTGTACAACACCATCGAGCCCGAAATTAAGCATAGCTTGTATTATTGTGACCAGTGGGGCGATTATGGAACTTTGATATTATCAAAACATTGATACTATGGTAGCTATGATTGAAACATTGCTTTCAGTTACTATTGATAAATTGGTATTCCGGATCGCTGCGATTTCTATCGGCTTCTATCGCTAGTTACAATGTGAAGTTGGTGTCAAACTATAATTCGACCAATTTACAAAATACGATTGTGGTAGGAACCGTATTTAGCGTACTAAGCATTTAAATACATCGCATATGATTGATTGAAATAATGCCTATTGCTAATCTAAATTGATAGACATTGATGCCGATTGCTAATCGAAACTAATAGACATTGATTGTATCAAGAGTTCCATAATCGCCCTACAGATGACATAAAACACCTATTACGATTAGCCAATTGTGTCCCTGCTGGGCAAAGGCCTCCCCTTGACCTCTCCAGTCATCTCGGTTTTGAGGTGTTTTAACCCAAGCCCTGTCGAAGGTGTCGAGATCATCTCGCCATCTCTATTTGGGTCTACCACGGCGCCGTCTCGCTGTCTCAGGGCTCCACTGAGTGGTATTTGGCCCAGAGCTCATCCGGCGTGCGACAGACCAGCCCAGCTCCACTTAAACTTCGCAACGTTCCGAGCTACATCAGCAATCTGGGTTCTGGAGCGCAAAGTTGTTTTGCATATGCGATCTGTACGTTAAACACTTAGACCACCTATATATCTTTAAATACATACATATGACACTTTATTACACCCAGACACAGAACAAATACCTGTGTTAATCACACAAATGTTTATCCTGGAAGGGAATCGAACCCTCAACCCACAGCGCAGAAGGCAGAGCTACTGCCAACTGAGCTGTCAGGCCAGTGAGTAGTGTGTAAGCTTAACTGTGTTTCTGTTCGAAGGCACTGGAGCAAGTTATATTAATAGGCAAACAGTAAAAAGAACATAAGTCAGTAATGTGGCTGTGATGTCTCCTGATATTGCAAGTGTCATAGGTTACAGGAACCAGTTACCATCAGGTGGGTCATATCCTTGTTTTTTCTGGATAAATAGTATAAAAAAACACGATTTTATCCAACGCTCGCGTTAACTTGATAAAAAAACATCTGGTGATATGTATGTCAATGTGATAAGATAAATAATGCAATGATTAAATACGAATTTGAATGGACATATATTATTCTCTAAAACATAGCATTCTGTTTGAGCAGTTTTGTATTCAATTTCAAATCCATTGTATTATTATCTAGCCCCTGTTAATGATAATAGTACTGGACATTTCACTCAGCATTATCTAGCCCAACAGTAAGCAGAGCTTATGTTATGGAAATGACTATTATGTATTTACTATTTTTAACCGACTTTATCAAAAAAGAGGAGGTTCTGAATTCCTCGGAATCTTTTTTTTTTATGTATTACTCGAAAACTGCTGAATAGATTTGGAAAATTTTTTTTTGTTTGAAAGGGTATACTTCCCAGGTAGTCCCATTTAAATTTTATCGAAATCGGTCGAGCTGAAAAATCAACAAAAATCTAAAAATGTTATACATCGATGATATTTTCGTTTACTCCGATACCTCGATGTCTCATTGGAGCAGGGCGTTAATTTGGCCTACCCATTTCATATATATACAAAATACATCTACTTTCCACTAAAATAATATTATAGGCTCAAATTTTATTCAATGAAGTCGGTTTTCTTTTTAGTTTTTAAAACGTAACTGTAACAATGAATTGTATTCTGTAAAACTAGGCCAATAATAAAGTATAATAGGTATAATAAGCATGAGAAGCTCGTCGTATTAAATTCAAAAGGTAGGTGCTCGTAGATAATGCTGGTATAGCCCGGGGCATTCTATTTCACGGCACACCAGACAGCATTCAGCTTTAAGCGTCTGTCGGCTTCTTAGAAATGTGCAGATAGAGGCTGCAACTACATATAAACACGTAGTTCAGCAGTCAGCATCAGGACCGTTTCCACTTGCTCCTACTCGGTTCTCCTACTGGTAGGAGCACGAGGACCAATATTTCCTTATGCTCCTATCGTGACCTTGTATTATTCTTCTGGCGCTTCGGCGGCCGCTGCCGCGGCACGCTCGCTTCGCTCGCTCGCCTTGCGCGTTGTTTTCTATACTCTAACATAACCTAACCAAGTGTTTTTTCATAAAAATGCTCATCAGATCCAAACTGATCTTTTGCAGTAGGAGCACCAGGACATGGGTGTCCCGGTGCTTATATCAGTAGGAGTATTTAGTAGGAGCACGAGGAAGTACCTGCATCAGAGATGCAAAATCTATTTTTTTTTATGATTGATTATGATTTAATTAATTTTGATTTATGATTGATTTATGAGGCTTGTTATGTGTGTTGCTGACGTTGCTTATTAAAGAAATAAAAATTTATACATTATTTATTACATTTTACATTGCCACTACAGTACCTTAGCATCAAATACACAATGTCGGAGCGAGACAAGATCCGCCTTACCTTATAAACGTCTGTTTGACAGAAGACAGAAGGTCAGTACCTTTTTGTTTTTAAAAAACTAAAAAGAAAACCGTCTTCATTAAATGAAATTTGAGCCCATAAAAATACAACCAAATTGTGAACTACTTACCCCTACTTTTTTTGAAGCTGGTTAATGTTTTTATTTTACAATATCATTTTTAGAAATTCTTAAACTCCACTGGAAAGTCACAGAAAAGCAAAATATCTAAATTTCGTTTCATCCAAGTGGATGACATATTTTTTCAGTTTTTGTTTATTTAAAAACCTAACTACTGAACCGATTTTTATGAAATTTATATGGAGAACCTCCTCCTTTTTTAAAGTCGGTTAAAAATTGAGCCATCAATTTTTGTCAGATAATGACAAATTGTGTCAGGGCGATTCTTAGGCAGCGTTTAAGTTGAGAGGTACTTATAATGAGGCCGGAGGTCTTGTGTATATATTACCGTACATTTCGTTAAGCTAATATCGAATACATCAACTTCTACAACACATAGGCTGTTGATTATTACGTCTAGCTTATGTTGTTCTAGCCCTCGGGATCGCTAGTAACCTAGCCTATTATATATGAGATACGGACTAAGCTCAGTACCTACTCTTCATATAAAAACGATTTTTCTATGGGAGGTTTTGAAGTGATGACTTCTTATGGGAGGGTAAACCGCTTCGTTACGTAATGCGTTACGGCGCCAGTCTGTCTGGCTTCCCTTTCTCTCACGCATACGGCAGCGGTAGGCCGGCTCCTCCTCTCTCACTCTAACCCACAGCGCTAGTTAGATTAGATAAAGTTATCACTTCTGTCGGGCGTCCCAAGACGCACACGTTTTTTATTAATTTATTTCAATACTTAGTGTTTGCTATGTTCTTCTCATTCACTTTCTTTTATCAGGTGTTATTTGAGTATTCACGCCTTATCTACCCACGTTATCTTTTACATAGTCATTATTTCGTCTACAGTAGTTTCAAACATTGTTATTTGCTAAAAACAAGAATCCTTGCAAGCTGCAACTTGTATTTATTTCCAAAGCGAAAGCCACTAAGTAGCATAATTCCTGCAAAACTTATTGAGCAAGTTAAAATTTCAAATACACACCCCGCAAAGGCTCTTCTGAAATGCGAGTAGTTGGCAACATGCGAAGTAGCTTCGGGCCGTCTCTGAGCTCTGTATCGCACAAGCTTAGCCATAGATAAGGTTTGTTCTACGAGTAGTTCAACGTTCAGAAGTTTCACTCCAATACGAATATTAACTATTTTTTGTATCTTCACAGAGACATGTATTTTTTGATCGGTTTTCACAGGTTTCCGATGGCACGCGTGGTACCCACATAATAATTATGTTTTAAAAACTAAAAAGAAACCGACTTCATTGAATGAAATTTGAGCCTACAATACATTTTTAGTGGAAAGTAGATGTATTTTGTATATATATAATATGAGTAGGCCAAATAAATGCACCGCTCCAATGAGACTGCGAGGCAGTCGAAGTCATGAAAACATCATCGATGTATACAATTTTTAGATTTTCGTTGATTTTTCAGCTTGACCGATTATGATAAAATTTATATGGGACCTCCTGTGAAGTATACTCTTTCAAACAAAAAAAGAATTTTCCAAATCAATTCAGCCGTTTTCGAGTAATCGGTGAACATACATGAAAAAAAAAAAAAACCGACGAATTGAGAACCTCCTCTTTTTTGATAAAGTTGGTAAAAAAAAAAACCGACCTTATTGAATGAAATTTGAGCCTATAATACATTTTTTGTGGAAAGTAGATGTATTTTGTATATATATAATATAGGTAGGCCAAATAAACGCACCGCTCCAATGAGCCAGCGAGGTATCGAAGTACACGAAAACATCATCGATGTATACAATTTTTAGATTTTCGTTGATTTTTCAGCTCGACCGATTTTGATAAAATTTAAATAGGCCCATTTGTGAAGTATACCCTTTCAAACAAAAAAGAATTTTCCAAATCGGTTTAGGCGTTTTCGAGTTATCGGTGAAAATACATAAATAAAAAAAAATCCGACAAATTGAGAACCTCCGCCTTTTTGATGAAGTCGGTTAAAAAAACGAGCGAGCCTTACAGTAGTCGCATAATGATGATTAACATTTGACATCCCACCTTGGTAATAATCAACATTAACATTATGCTGATTTAGTTTATAAAATAGCACAATTTACACACAAGTAACCTAGCACTGTAGATTAAGCGCACAGCTGATCTCCTTCTCTATTTCCTTTTCTCTTTCGTCTCACACACTCACACACTGTTGGCTGACAGTAACTACTCGGAAAATGGGTTGGTACGATGCGACGGCGAACTCTACCACCACGCGCGCTTATTGATCAAATCAAAAATCGCGCTGCGCTTCCTGTTACACACTTACGTCCCTTAAAATGAAATCACACAGATTGCAGGAAAGCGAGAGAAAAAATGTTACTTATCAATAGTTGTACATATTATGTCCTTCTCTAAGATACAATCTATTTCCTTAGCAATCATCAAGACCATTAGGATTACGTTCAGCCGTTTAGCCGTGAAAAGTTAACAAACAAACAAACAAAAGGACAGACATACAGATGGAGACACTTTCAAATTTATTTTTAAATTTGTTAAAAATAAATAATCCCGGACATTTCGCACAGCATCATCTGGCCCCAAAGTAAGCAGAGCTTGTGTTATGAATACCAACATGACTGATATACTACTTACATTATTGTTTTTTTTTAATACAAACATATTACATAGAAACACCCAGACCCGAGAAAAATACATGCAGAGCATACAAACATTTGTCCCGCGACGGGAATCGAACCCGCAATAATAAATGCCTATATTGTTGATAAGTGCTTGGCCAGATGGGCAGCGCGGGGCGGGCAGGGGCCCGGGTGCGGCAACGCGCGCGTCTGTCCGCAGTGGAGCGCGGCTTCGTTCCAAGTGTTGCCAGTGTTTGTCAAAATATAATATGGATGAAGAAGACTTATTATCACTTTTAAAAAAATATTACATTCGAGGGCAATTTTAGAAGAAATTGCCATCTAAGGGCTTGTACACAAAACTGCGATGCGACGTCGCATCGCAAAAATCTGCGAGCTCCCTTTACGCATCGCAAGAACTTGCGAATTGATTCGCATCGCGCATTCCTGCGATGTTGCGTCACACTTGTTGACGCCATTTTAGTTCGCTCAGGGACAGCGTGTGGGCAAGACGTGTACTTTAAAAATGACAGAATACGACGTTGATTTTTTAATATCACTGATTGAGGAGCGCCCTGTTCTTTGGGACACTAGTAATGATGATTATAAAAACAAATTCATCAAACAAGATGGTTGGAAGGACGTGTGTAAAAGTTTATTTCCAAATTTCGAGGAAAAAGAAAACAATGAAAAAACTAAACTTGGTAAGTACACAAATACATTTATTATGTAAGTATAACTTCTTTTTACTTTTTACTAAAACTACCTACAAATCAAACATTCTATTCATATAAGCACAAAAAATATTTTTTAAATTGTTTACATGTTTAGGCGTCGACAGCGAGTTACTTTAATGTTTTACGATGTGATCCTTTTGTACCTGTTGTATTGACTTATTACCAAGAACGCGAGCAACAATGCAAGTCGCATTGTATATTCTTAAATTTTTTGTAGTTGCCAGCTTAATGCTCCAACTTCACTAGTAAAGTAATCCGAAAATTCGTTTCTAATTATATTTGCACTTACCACCTGACTACCTACATTCAACTCCCTACATTCAACCTGACTACCTACATTCATTTGTTGAAGTGGTTGTAGTTCGGAATCATCTATGATCATTTCAATAGGGGTGTCTAATTCATCACGGTTAATTACAAAGTTATGTAGTATGCAACAAGCCTTAACAATATCTATTGCAAAATCATATGAAACGTTAATGGGCCGGTTAAATATTCGCCACTTATTGGCCAGTATGCCGAAAGTACACTCGACATATCTTCTTGACCTACTCAAACGGTAGTTGAATACTCTTTGTTTAACAGACAAATGCTTGCCAGAATAAGGACGCATGACATTATTCGAAATAGAAAAAGCTTCGTCTCCGACAAAAACAAATCGAACCGGTTCTTGAAAGCCCGGTAACGGCCTTGATGTTGGTGTAGGCAAATCACCTCTCATCAGTAAGTCGTACAGTTTCGTGTTGTGGAAAATAGTGGAATCACTTTCCTTTCCATATGCTCCTATGTCCACATAGATGAATCTGTATTTCGAGTCCACAATAGCCAACAAAACTATTGAATTGTAGCCCTTGTAATTAAAAAAAAGTGGTCCACTTTTTGGGGGACTACGAATACGAATATGTCAACGGCTCCAATACAGTTAGGGAAGTTGGCTTTCTTGTCAAAGTCCGCAGCTATTTCTTCAAACAGCTGTTGTGTTATTTTTGGTATGTTTGCATTTAAACAAAATTTCCATATTGCATTACAAACTACTCGTATTATCTTAGCAACTGTACTTATTCCTCGATAATAATCTAAATGTATATTTCTGATTTCATTTCCGGTCGCTAGGAATCTGTAACATAAATAGAAAAAAAAAGGATTAATTTATATAACAAACTTGAAAAATAAAGAACACTAACCTAAAACGACATAAACATACATAAATTATTTTAATTTAATTAATTGGTAGACAACGCTTCTAGCTTTAAGTTCGCCTATTGTTCTGTATAATTGGTATTTGATGAATAATAAATATTAATAAATAAATGAATAAATTAAATATTGTCTATTTTTTTTTGCAGGTAATTCAGTAATACAAAGATGGAGGGGGATTAAGGATACTTTTAATAAATACGAAAAGAAACTCAAAGATGCAAGTAGGTCAGGGTCTGGATCCAAAAATATAAAAGAATACCATCTGTACAAACAATTATTATTTCTTAAGAAAAATTTGCAAAATGAGACCACTACTAGTATAAATGAGTCAGAAAATGAGCAAGATAATCAAGAAGGTACATCTAAAACACGTTACCAAAGGCAGCCACCAAAAAGAAAGATGGTTAATAATAAATTTGAAGATGATATTGTAAAGATTTTAAAGGAACCTGAGAATAGACACATATCTTTTTTTAAAGGTATTCTACCATCACTTGAAAGATTAGATGACAATAAAACACTAATCTTTCAGAGCAGAGTTCTTCAAATTTTAACAGAATTGCATCAACCTCATGGCTACTACTATCCGAATAGCAACTACCAGGGTGGCTATCAAACTCAACATTTTGCGACATCTCAACAAATGCCACTGATACGTCCACAGTCATCTAACATACCAGATCAAATTGATTCACCCAGTAATGATTTTTCTAACTCAAGCATATTAAGCACACTTTCAACTGAAGAAAACTTTGATTTTTCGTAAATTTTATGGATTGTAATATTTTAAAAACTCTTTTCTCAATAAAAACTAATGTAAACAATTATTGTTTTACTTTACTTACCGGATAGTGAGGCCAATCATTTCCAGAGGCATAACAGGAATTCTCCCCTTGTACGATTGTTTCTGAAGATATGGTGATAATAAACTTAAAAGCTCTTCGAATAAAGATATGCTCATTCTAAAATACTCCAAAAATTTTTTTTCGTCGGTTTTCAAAGCTTTATATTTTAGAAGAAAATAGTTTCCATCGGGATTCATAATAGTAATAAATGGATGAACCCAAAATCTTCTTTGTTTCTTTTTCCTGTATCTCCTAAGCAATAATAAAAGTGCACATTTTTTTTTACGATCCATGTAACGACCTAGTTTTCAATTCAAAATACGTTTAGTACGGTTAACGGTCGTCGAAGGAATGGTCACCCTGGGAGACGCCTTGCCGCACGAAATCGCATCGCAGCAATTCGTGTCGTAATTTTCTGCGTTGCGGCATCGCATCGCATCGCATCGCAGATTTGTGTACAAGCAATTTTTAAATAAAGCAAGCTAAGCAAGCTAAGGCAATTTTTAAATAAAATGAAAATGTGCGAGAGCAACTGCCTGACTGGCCAAGACTGGCCTCATGTTGCTCTGCCCTCTAACAGTTAACAAACAGATTTGCAATGCGTAACTTATTGTTACGTAATATTAGTTTTTCGTAGTTAGATAAGCTAGTTTAGATAAGGGGTGTATATGGGTTCCAATATTCATCTTCGGTACCCAAGCCAACCTCACCTGCACGTGGTGCACATATCCAAAGCCTTGCACAACACCACGAAGGCTCACTTCAACGTTGTTATGGGGGACTTTAACGGCAAAGTGGGAGTCCGAGTTGGCGATGAATTCAGAGTAGGCCCACATGGTTATGGAGGTAGAAATCACAGAGGGAAAATGCTCGTCACGTCGACAAAAAGACGGGAAACCACCAAGGCCACTTAGTCAGAGAGATCAGACCTGAACAAATAAACTGCGACGATGATACGGCGCGACCTTCGGAGCTCCAACACACGCCTCATTGGGGAGGCAATAGAGCGAAACCAAGGGTCCAAAGTATTCAGTCAGCAGCTTGGCAAGAGCCACCTGACGAAGTTAACAACACACGATGGCCGTACCGTACTGTCAAAGCCGGAGATATTATCAGAGATTGAGGACTTCTATGGCCGACTATATGCGGCACATGCTCCTTGCCCCCAGCGTAACAACCACGATTCCAGAGCCACCCTCACCCTCACTGTAGTGGCTACACCGACGAACTACCAGAAATCAACCAAGACGAGATCGTGTTGGCCCTGAGACAGCTTAAAAATGGAAAAGCCCCGGGCGAGGACGGAGTTACTTCAGAGCTTCTGAAGGCTGAAGGAGCCCCTGTTGTGCAGGAGCTGCAGAGCCTCTTCAACTCCGTCCTTCATTGTAGGAGAACTCCAAAGGCGTGGAATGAGAGTTTGGTGGTTCTGTTTTTTAAGAAGGGAGATAAGACTCTTCTTTAAAATTACAGACTCATCTCGCTCCTGAGCTACGTTTATAAGCTGTTCTCTCGGGTCATTACGAATCGTCTCGCCAGAAGACTCAACGAGTTCCAGCCACCGGAACAGACCGGGTTTCGCGGAGGATATAGCACCATAGACCACATTCATACAGTGATCAGCCCCTGTGTCTGGCTTTTGTGGACTATGAGAAGGCCTTTGACTCTGATGAAACCTGGGGTGTTTTGGTATCCTTGCAGCGATGCCAAGTAGACTATTGTTATATCGAAGTATTGAGATGTCTGTACGAGTGTCCGAGCACAGGACCAGCAGTCTAAGCCCATCCAACTGAGCAGAGGAGTGAGAAAGGGAGATGTAATATCTCCGAAACTATTCACAAGCGCGCTGGAGGATTTGTTTAAGACGCTAGACTGGAAAGGTATGGGCATTAACATAAACGGCGAGCACATCTCACACTTACGATTCGTAGATGACATAGTCTTGCTGGCGGAGTCGTTGGAGGAGCTACAACGAATGCTGGACGGCCTAGCATCAGCTTCGCGGGCGATAGGTCTCGGCATGAATTTGGATAAAACCAAAGTCATGGTCAATGACCAAATTGATCCGAGACCGGTTGCTGTTAATGGTCTTGAAGTAGTTTCGCAATACACATACCTTGGGCAGATTTTGCAGTTAGGTAGAAACAACTTTGAGAAGGAGGTCAAGAGGAGGATTCAGCTGGGTTGGGCAGCGTTTGGTAAACTACGTCGAGTTTTCTCGTCACCCATACCGCCATGTTTGAAAACGAAAGTCTTCAATCAGTGCATCCTACCTGTTATGACATACGGAGCTGAAACGTGGACACTCACAGTACGGCTAGTCCACCAGTTTAAAGTCGTTCAGCGAGCTATGGAACGAGCTATGCTCGGGGTTTCTTTGAAGGATAGAATCCGGAACGAGACTATCCGACATGAACTAAAGTTTTCGACATAGCTCAGAGACTTTGTAAGCTGAAGTGGCAGTGGGCTGGCCATATCTGCAGAAGGACCGATAGCCGTTGGGGTAAACGAATTCTTGAGTGGAGACCGCGGCTCGGCAAACGTAGTGTAGGACGCCCTCAGGCTGGATGCGTCGAACTGACGACAGGGCGCTCATTAGGGGAGGCCTATGTCCAGCAGTGGACTGCTATGGGCTGATGATGATGATGATGATAAGCTAGTTATAGGATCATACAAGAGCTAGGACCAAGACGAGTTTCTTTTCAATTCTTCTCGGACTTGGGTAAGGAGGAATTGGCACCTAAATTCACCAATAATGTTAGATGTTTCAATGAGATTGTGATTGTATTGAATAAAACCCTTTTTGAATATGAATTAGGAATCTAAAGACCAAGTCACACGGCGGCAACTCCCTCGGCTTCAAGTCAACCTGAATTATTTTTAGCCGTTTTGCGAAGTAAGCATTGTGTTCTCATATTATTTATTTATCCCGAGTTATTTCGGGTTTATTTGTAATTTTGGTAGTTTTATTCTAATAAATCTAGAGTTGACTCGGTTGAGAATATTTGGAATGAAAGTTTTTTGTTTTTTTGTGTTCTCGCAAAAATAATTCTTATAATTATAAAATAATACGGATTATTTTAAAGAGACCCCGATTTCTATAAAATAACAAACTACGAACGACAACATACGACTTCGTGACGTCTTACTATAAACAACTTAAATACTTGACATTGGCAAAATTGACATCATATGACACATGTCATTAACGAAAAAGAAGGATTCTTCGTTTGTCATTTCATGAAGTAACATAGCTCTGCTAATTTAATATTTCTTACTCGTTTTATTGCATGTTCTATACAGTAATCTTAGCGGAATTTTAATTAATAAATTGTGACTGCGGGACGGGTATGGACAATTGAATTGTATGTGTATTATGGTGCGATGTGATTTGAACGACGAGGAATCCCAAGAAAATTTTAGACGGCCATTCCGCGTGATGTCTAGAATTGACAACTGACCATCGACTAAGACTTTAACAAACAAATAGACCATAAACGAGAAAAAACACTTGACACTGGCAAAATTGACATTATGATGTCACATATCTACCATAAACAAAGAATAAGAAAAAGTCAATCCGCGACCACGGTTATTACAAAATACTGAAACGTTGGGAATTAATTAAAAGTTAATTAATACGCGATCATATCCGTAGATCTCTAGTTTAGCCAAATCGTACATACTAGGCGTTAGCTACTCACAGATTATAAGCAGAAGTAACTTTGCAAGTAGAACTTTTAAACTAGACCAACTAATTCTGAAATCCTGGTTGTTTTAATCAAGGTTCTATGGGACTTCAGAGGATGAAATATCTTAAAATGAGTTCAGGCATAAAATCATTGTTTTTTTCCTTCTATCCACTGCTATTTGTCGGGGGTTAATGTAACTGTTAATAGGGTTCCACTACAGCTTTGAAGACAACTGAATCCTTCGTCAAAACATTTTTTTTATTCAATAAAATCACAAGAACCACTTTGAATCGACTTCTTACATGCTAGTGATTCTAGGTGCCAGTTCCTCCTAACCCAAGAAACTCGTCTAGTCTTAGCACTTTTTTCGTTTTGTCTCCACTATACCATTTTTGAAGTGATAACTTCTTATGGTAGGGTAAACCGTTTCGTTACGTAACGCGTTACGGCGCCAGTCGGTCTGGATTCCCTTTCTCTCACGCATACGACAGCGGAAGGCAGGTTCCTCCTGTCTCAGTCTAACCCACAGCGCTAGTTAGATTAGTTTAAGTTATCACTTCTGTCGGGCGTCCCGAGATATTATATTATATTATATTATATTATATTATATTATATTATATTATATTATATTATATTATATTATATTATATTATATTATATTATATTATATTATATTATATTATATTATATTATATTATATTATATTATATTATATTATATTATATTATATTATATTATATTATATTATATTTATCGAGTCCCTCTCAGTATAATATAAGTGTTCTATCAAACATCTGGTCACCATAATACAAGCTATGCTTAGTTTGGGGCAAGATGGTGTAATGTGCATTGTCCACCAATATATTTCCACCTTTTGCACAGTATGACACTAATTAAAAAGAAATGGACAAATAACGTTACGGAACCTTCACATAGCTAGTAAGACTCACTTTCTTCGCTGTTACTTCCTTCCAACAAAAGCACGAATCAGTTTTTTTAGTTCAAATTAAAATAGAGTTATGCTGAAAGTTGGGCCTCGCTCGAAAAAACTCCTAGTCCGAGTTTAGTAATTTATTCATAATGGTGTCGGACTCATTCCCCTTGTTATTTTATGAGAATTGAAATGAAAATTATTTTTGAGATGAAAAGTTTGGGGTGTGGAATCGTTTTATTTAAATAAATGAGAGCTTTTGCTTTGCTATATTTATTGATCCGCTGATAAAACAGCCATATTTACTGATTCTTTATTCAATATTTTCGTAATATACTGTGTAGGTTATTTATTTATTTTTTTATTTAATCTTTTGTTGCACAAACAAATATGTATAAATGTACAATAGGTGGGCTTAATGCTGGTAGCATTTTCTACCAGCCAACCTGTAAGGTAGAGAAAATAAAAATTAGGCGTGTTAACATAATCTAAGAATAAGGAAATATAGCAGTACATACAGACAACATAAAAATAAACTCCTAAAAATAAATATTATATACACAGTAACAAATATATATAAATAATAAAAATATATATATATAAATAATAAAAATATATATATATATATACAGATATATATCTCCAATGAGACAGCGAGGTATCGAAGTACACGAAAACATCATCGATGTATACAAGTTTTAGATTTTCGTTGATTTTTCAGCTCCACCGATTTTGATAAAATTTAAATGGGACCACCTGTGAAAGATGACCTATCAAATAAAAAAAGAATTGTCCAAATCGGTTCAGACGTTTTCAGAGTAATCGGAGAACATACAAAAAAAAAAATATTCCGACGAATTGAGAACCTTCTCCTTTTTGATGAAATCGGTTTAAAATAATTACAGAAATGTTCAGAATAATATAAAATACATGTCAAACAGTTGAGCTATTTATGGACCGTTTAAACCCGTTTATACGGCGACTGAATGTGCCAAGGACCTCAAAAAGATCCCAGTTATGCACATAACATCTCCATTAAATATATGAATGCCGCTAGCGGTCAACAATCCAAATGATACGAGCCTTAGCCCACTATCACACTAACGATAAGCGAGCGATTTCAAAGCAAAGCAGGATCGCAGCGGCTTTGCAGTTTTAGCAGCGAATACTCCACAGACTCGCAGCGTGTTTGTCCCAAATAGCGTCATAGACGTCATTTTCTCGCACGAAACAGCCCGCCCGTTTAATGTAGCTCTTGAAATTCGCTGTTAGAAACGAAATTTCACCTTCCTACCTAAATAAATTTTATATCATACTCTTCAGTAGGTACCTAGAGGGTGAAAAAAGTGACTAAGTTGAGAAGGTAAACAAATTATCTCTTAATTAGAATTGGTTTTCAATACATAGGTTTTGGATGGATGGATTTGGATTGAAAACCATTAAATTTTTATGGTATGTATTTCCATTTCGCTTTTATGGTATATATGGGTAACGCCTGCTTCTTTAGGTCAAGGACTACGTCTCTATAACACATTTTAACTTGCTCACAAATCGCCAGTGTGATAGCACTGTAAGGTCCGTATTTAAGAACTAAACTTAAGTTTTGATGAACTCTTTGGCGCAGTGGGCGTAAGCCTTTCTGAGACGCAAAAGGTTGCGGGTTAGATTTCCGCCGCGTAACAAGTGTTTGGAATATGGAACTCTAATTACAATCAATGTATATCAGTAATGATTGAAATTACGCCGAAAACTGATAGACATTGATTGTAATTAGAGTTCCATAATCGCCCTACTGAAAATATTTGTCGGGGTGTTTTTCTCTGTATACTATGTATGTATTTACAAAAAAAGTATTTAAGTAGTATATTAGTTAGGTATGTCATATCATACCACAAGTTCTGATGATAATGAAATATCATGATAATGATTGATTGATAAAGAATTAAGATCAAGATCAAGAATTAAGCTTAGCAGGTTAGGTAGGTTATGTAGGTTGGGGGTGCGATTCCCATAATACAAGCTATGCTTAGTTTGGGGCTAAATGTTGTGAGCATTGTCCACCTATATTTATTTATTTTATTTATTTATAGATTTTCTGTTAGATCTAAATGAAATGCTATGAAAATACCTATGCTGAGGTAAATATCATGAGGAAAATATTTATGTTTCAATTTTGTGTCTGCCGTAATAGTTTGGACACGGAAATTTTGTATTAAATAGATTGTCGATATAAGGAGCATATATGCTGACTATAAATTATGTCCAACATACCTAATATGTAACAACATACAGCTACATATACCAGCCAAACCTAATGACGGCGATTACACGCGTAGTTGCGGTATTATCAGTGATGTGTGGTTTCTATACAATTCCGTGTGTTATTCACGGGCTGTGTACAATTTTATAAATAAGAAAAGTTCTTCCCGATTTTCGTTGTAGTTCGTACATTTTACGAAGTCCGATCCGTGACTTTTATGACATTGAAAAATGATGCAAAATGCAATGGTTCATGAATTTACAAATAGGTACAGTAAGCGCAAAACACTTGCACTAGCATTTTGAGTGTATACAGAATGAGTATAGTATGATTTTCACAACAGGACAAGCAGACGTACCGCTCAGTACCATACATACCTTGTCAGTCTACCACCCTTACGAACTAAACGCTTTGCTTCCACATTTATAATGCGTACAGCCAAGGATTGGAATACTTTGCCGTCGTCTGTTTCCTGAAAACTACAATCTGGGTCTCTTCAAGTCAAGAGTAAATAGGTGTCTTCTAGATCTGCGTGACCCATCAGGCATCAGTCCAAAGATATTGTTTAGCATGAAAATATTATTAAAAGTTTTCTTAACCTAGTGCTTAACTTTAGTTTATTTTCTTGGTAGATATATTAGAATTCATAAATGACGTAGATAATAATAGTTAATAGGTCAAATATAATAATAATGTTACAGCTTAGATATCCCTATAATTAAAATATTCAGTAATTTTTCAAAACATTTGTGTACGTTTTAAAATCTAAAAAGAAAACAGACTTCATTGAATATACTCGTAAAAAATATCATCGATGTATACGATTTTTGTTGATTTATTAAAAACTGCTCGACCGATTTGGATAAAATTTAAATGGGACCACCTGATAAGACCCTTTGAAATAAAATAAGAATTGTCCAAATCGGTTCAAACGTCTTTGAGTAATCGGTGAACATACCTACATAAAAAAAAAAAGATTCCGACGAATTTAGAACCTCCTCCTTTTTAAAGTCGGTTAAAAAGCGACTTTATAAATAAAAATAATTATAATCAATAATTTAATTAATTAAGTAATATAATTAATAATAATAATAATTTTTTAGCGGTCATTTATATAATATGACCGTGAAAATTAACATTTCGACACGACTAATAGTCTCCGATCTAGAACTATGATAGAAAGACAGTAACGACGAAACTGTAGGGGTTCCTTGTTGGACTCCGTAACCCTAAAAAAGCTTGATATGTTGAGGTCCTTGTATTCCAGTCTGAGCTCTATTATTCCTTCTGTTAATAAATGTTTTTCTAACAAGTCTCTCAATTTTAATTTTCCAACCGACCTGCTGCCTGGTTCACTTCATCGCACAAAGCCGCCAGAATCACTTAAGCCCCTTCCTTGTAGATTGTTTGCACTTTTCCGACAACATTCTACAGCAAGGGAAGAAATGTTGCAAGCTTAGGAGACGTTGCTAGATCTAGCGGAATCCCTCGGTTGTTTGGGCTACTTTGTGGAGGATCGATCGGGATTGCATTATCAGCGGAGCCATGGCTAATAAGGAGGAACGTTTAGTTTTTAGAGTTCGGTGCCTAGTTTTTAGGGTTCATAAAGAAAAGAAACCCTTAAAAGACTTTGCTGTCCGTCTGTCTGTCTGTCTGAATGCTAGGACTTTTTTTCCCTGAAGTATCAAACTGAAATTAATAATAAAATATGAAGGTGTGGTCTCTTGAAGCTGTAAATATTCGAACTCGGCAAAAAATCAATAGGGCATTTCCCGTTGACCTTGACGCATGAAATAAGGAGAATTTGATTTTTTTTTTAAATTTTTGTGATCTAAAAATAAAAGAAATTTTTGATGCTTTTATAATATACCGTACCAAATATACCGTATATTTGGACTAGTAATAATGCTAAAACTAAGCAGATACCGAGATACCGTAGAGGTACGGTCCCATTCGCACTTGAACAATATCTTTTGAAAATCTACAATCTATTCTATACCCGTTTAATCTAGCAAATTACAAAGCCTTGCGATAGTTGGGAACATTGAACCAGAGAAAGCGAGGGCAAGAGGGGGGATAGTAGGAACATCCATTAGACGAGTAGCCGAGGCGGGCCGGTAAATCTTGAAGGCTTCAGCTGCGCTGAAAGTATGTCCTACAGCTGTATTGAGCCAAATATATTGCACTCAAAATTAAGTTTTACTTCTTTTAACTTACCAATTTGATCTGGTTGGGCGAATATGGAATTTTGATACTAACAGCTTTTAGTTACTATTGGTGAATTAGTATTACGGTGATGATGAATGTCAGACATGCTGTCATATAAATAAAAACCCCAGACCAAATAAATTGCTAGATATAAATAGACCAATAAAAAGAGCCTCATAACAGTGCTCTTTTGTGTAAATAAATACGCAGACAAATCCACTGACTCATATACACCTAAATGCCTATGCTCCTTGCTTTACAACATGTCAAGTCTTCTCCCAGTAAACATAGTACAATGCCCTCACACTTTAGATCAAGTTTCGTGATCAAAATTACCTAAAAACATGTTTTTTCAAGTGAAAACTGATCCCATGTTTCTTATTTGCTTTTTTACGATGTTGAGACGACGAAATGGCATGTACCACAGGATACTTTTTAGTACAAGTATGTATGTATGCATGTACATAAGTACAGCAGGGAGCATGGTTTGGGTGTATCGGTGTGTGTATTTACACAAAAGAGCGTGGTTTTGAGGATTCGCTTTGGTTGTTCGAGACACTCTGCCTTTGTATTTATTTGTTCTAAGATAGAAACCGAACGTATGTATTATTAATTCCATCTTGTCCAAACTGGTTCCAGTAACAAGCTTTGTACCACAAGGATCAATACTCGAGCCATTCTAATTTTTAATTTATTTAAAAATTAGAATGGCTCGCGACGCCTTGAACTCAGTGTGAAGAAAAAGCGTAAGTATAACTTGAAAGTTTCAATTGAATTTCACTTTTGACTTAAAAAATCTTGATCACTTCCGACTTTAAGTTGTTTTTGTTCCGCAATATAGATAGCACAGCTTCCTGAGATTTGTAGCATACTTTTAAAGGGCGGGCTTTGTTAGGGTTATATTTTCCTATCCGAACGATAAAAACTGGTTCGGAGCAGTCTTGATTAACAAGTCTCGTGATTCTCAGTATTTCGGTTTTGTCCAAATTAACTCTTTATGCTTTGTCGTCAGAAACTTGTTCTGGAACTCTAATAATGATAAAATTTTTGCTTCTTTCTTCGCGTTCTTTGATTTCGATCATAATAGTTTGTAGTGGAGGATGGTGAAGGAGTAGAATTGGTGAGTTGTGTAACTTCTGATTGTAGTTTTGCTATATTTTTCGTCGCCTCTGTGCTTGTTGTTTTTAATTGTAACAAATCAGATTTAATATAATTCTATTCTTCAGTAATACTGCTGGTCACTATTTTTATGTTATTTATTTGTTCCTTTATAGTTTTGATATCTCCAGAGACTTTTTCCATAAATTTATTTTGGTTACTGGTAAGTGTCGTCATCATGTTCATCATTTGTGACATTTGTTTTCGGATTTCAGTCAATTCAACTGTGATAAGACTATCGTCATCAGTTTTTTTACGCTTGTTGCGCAAAGTGGGTCTGGACACTTCAGTATCTATGAATGGTTCTCCACTTACCAGATTTGGTTGTGAACTACGTTGTACACTCATGATCTTTGTTCTTGTCGTCGTTGATTCCGAATAGTTCCGAACGACGAATTGAACTCAGAGTGAAGAAAAAGCGTAAGTATAACTTGAAAGGTTCAATTGAATTTCACTTTTGCCTTAGTAACTTTATGAGCGTAATTAGCTTGATTTGCCTCGGGCAGCATACGAAGTAGACGTGTCGCAAGTATTTTTTATTCTAAATAAAAAAGTATCAAGCTAATTACGCTCATAAAGTTACTAAGTCAAAAGTCAAAAACAACAAACACAGAGGCGACGAAAAATATAGCAAAACTACAATCAGAAGTTACACAAATCACCAATTCTACTCCTTCACCATCCTCCACTAAAACTATTTTGATCGAAATCAAAGAACGCGAAGAAAGAAGCAAAAATTTTATCATTATTGGAGTTCCAGAACAAGTTTCTGACGACAAGGAATAAAGAGTTAATTTGGACAAAACCGAAATACTGAGAATCACGAGACTTGTTAATCAAGAGTGCTCCGAACCAGTTTTTATCGTCCGGATAGGAAAATATAACCCTAACAAAGCCCGCCTTTTGAAAGTATGCTACAAATCTCAGGAAGCTGTGCTATCTATATTCCGGAACAAAAACAACTTAAAGTCGGATGTGATCAAGATTTTTTCTGATCAAACACCTCAACAGCAAACTTATATGAGAAACCTAAAGGAACAACTGAAAAGACGTACTGATAGTGGCGAAAAAGATCTTACCATAAAGTACGCAAAAGGCATACCTAAAATCACTAAACTTCAATCAAAAAACTAGAAAATGTCGAAGGGACGATGGGAAATAATATAACAACTACAAATAATGGCGTTTCATATCAACTGGCTACAAACTATGCAGATATCACAACGAATAAAAAAAGCCTAAAATTTATATATGCCAACGTGAGAAGCATTGAAAAGACCTAAAATGTTTTAGACAATCCTTCAAAGCCATTATTGCAAGCCATCCTTCAAAGCCATTACACATCATTGTTTTGACTGAAACATGGATTCAAACAAACGAAGCGGCTAAAAAATTCCAAATACCAGAGTATTCTCATTACTTTAACCATAGAAATGAGAAAAAAAGAGGAGGTGGAATATCAATATTTGTTCATAATAGCCTAAAACATAGCTTTATTGAAGAAGAATGCCAAAACTATAACCACTACCTATGGATGCATATCGAGAATTACTCTCTTGATAATGGTGCTGTCTACAATCAACCAGAAAAATCCGGCCTAAATGAATTTATAGACACATAATGAGTATGTGTCTATAAATTCATTTAGGCCGCTACACAAAAGGAAAAGAGGAGTCGTATTTGGTGATTTTAATATTAACCTACTAGAAAGAAAACCTGCTACTTCCTTATATGAACAAACGCTACATGAAATGGGGTACAGAGTAATTAACAAGGTTGACAAAGACTACTGTACTAGAGAAACAGCTCTTAACAAATCTATTATAGACCACGTTTGCACAAACATAAAAGAAAACCATTTTCATCTATCATTAATAGAATCATCAATGTCGGATCATAAACAAATAAACTTTAAACCCCTACGAAAAGTGAACTATGAAGTAATAAACTACAGCAAACTATACCAGATTGTGGCTGACAATGAAGTTGCAAATAAAGACTACTTATACCATTCATTAGAATAAAAACTATTATCCAGCATAAACAAATGCAAAAGTACAAAAACCAAAATCATTAACCTACCTAGACAAGACTGGATAAACAAAACTATAATACAAGAAATAAATATTCGAAACATACTATGTACGGATCACAAACGTAGCCCGAAAGACGAAGTAATGAAGGAAATGTTTGTAAAGACAAGAAACTTAGTTACAGTAAACATACAGAGAGCAAAGAGCAATTACTACAAGAAAGCATTTGATAACTGCACAAAAAAACCGAATAAAATGTGGAGGCTTATAAATGACCTGTCGAATAACAAAACAAGGGAGGCTGCAGTTCCAAGCAAACTTATTGTTAATGATATTCGTGATATTTGTAAAACCTATAATAGCTTCTTCTCCAACGTTGGCTCGACCTTAGCTGATCAAATCGCAAAGACACACAACAGTAATCCAAATGTACGCAGTGCCACAAGCTCAACTGCAACCACCACAAACCTTTTGCAAAACCTACCACTTACAAACAAAGACGAAATAGCTAAAATAATAAACAATTTAAATAATAACACTAGTTCTGGCATAGACGGCATTAATACAAAAGCCATTAAATCCGTGAAAAGTTTGATACCTACTTCATGAACTAACATGTTGCATAAACAAATCTTTGGAGCAAGGTTTATTTCCTGATAGTCTTAAAGTTGCAAAAGTGAAACCTATATTCAAATCCGGTAAAAAAACTGATCCAGGAAACTATCGACCTATTTCAGTATTGCCTATTTTTTCAAAAGTATTCGAAAAAGTACTATACAATCGACTTGAAGCTTTCGTAAATTCTAAAAACTTTTTTATGAGAAACATTACGGGTTCAGACCCAAGTCTAATACATTGTCACTAAAACAAAGATTAATATTGACAAGAAAAACATAGTGCTAGGCGTTTCCATAGATGTAAAAAAAAAGCGTTCGATTCTGTCAGCCACAACCTATTATTAAACAAACTAAGTGAAATTGGCATTAAAGGGACTGCACTAGACCATACCTTACAAATCGTCGACAGGTAGTAAAAATTGGGTCAACACAGAGTCAGCCTAGAGTAATAACGTATGGTGTGCCACAGGGCTCAATTCTGGGACCCCTTCTGTTTCTCATATACGTAAACAGTATCCATGAAGTTGGATTGAGAGGCGAAGTAACTTTATATGCCGATGATACTAGTTTATTTTACTTTGGAAAATCGATACACACTGTAATATCTGATGCACAGAGTGATCTGGACTTATTAAAAGAGTGCTTTCAAAATTACCTGTTAACCATAAACATATCAAAAACAAATTTCATAATATTCACAGCAAAAAATAAAAAAATACCACATTTCCCTGCCCTAAGAGTAAATAATCAAGCATTAAATAGAGTACATCAAGAGAAATACCTAGGCCTTATTTTGGACAGTTACATGACGTGGAAACCGCACCTACAAGAAATAAAATCAAAATTATCATCACTCACAGGATCCTTGCGAGGATTTGTGCGCTGCCTCCCACGCCAGGTTTGTTACACCCGTATACAACTCTCTCGTTAAACCTCACATTGACTACCTAATTGAAATATGGGGAGCAGCTGCTAAAACCAACTTAGACATATTACAAATAACTCAAAATAAACTAATAAAAAATATTTAATTACGACTACTATACATCTACTACTAAAATATTTAAAGAAACAAAAATAATGAATATTTCCCAATCCTATCTATACTATAACTGCATTCTGATTCAAAAAATACCAACTAAAGACATACATATACAAATCTATTTTACTAAAAAACAAGAAATAAGGCTGCGTAGTGCAAACGATATTAAATTGCATGCACCACGAACAAATTATGGCAAAAAAGCATTATGTACGAAGGAGTACTTCTCTACAATAAAAGACTTAAAACAAGTACCACCCACCAAGTGAAATAATCCCACCAAGTGAAAATCGGCGGATTAGGATAAATGTACCAGCTGTTAAAACTGCATTTGCTAGATGCTTTAGATATTTTTACTTCCCCTTTTTATATCGTTGTGCCAGTAAACACTGTCAATAATCCTGTTTACTTTATGGAGTTAAAGAGAGAATAAGGAGGTGGCTCCTGACATTGGATTATAACGGAACAGAAAGCCTTCTGGAAACCGAAGCCTGACATTACTTTTTCATAGTCTCTTGCTATCAACCCATTCCCACTTCCCTCTTAGTATATTACTTACTTTGACACTCACTCACTCACTTATGCCCTTCTAAAGACCCTCGTTTGCATTCCCCCTACTCCACACATATTCGCACATATTTGTATTGTATGTAATGTTATCGTAGTTTTGGATTTTGCACGTAGTAATGTTTACTTAGTTAAATTTAATAGTTTTCTTTAGTTTTACTGTACTAATTGCTTTATTGTTTATCTGCCCTGTAATGTATGTGTACTTTTGTGATAGGTAATTACGTTTTGCTTAACCGATCTCCCGCGATACAGGCCTGGCCTAGTGCGGGGATCACCAGTAACTTGTAAAATGTACCTATGTGAAATTTATTTGGTAAATAAATATTATCTTATCTTATCTTAAGTAAAATTTCACCACCTTTAAAAAAATACTAAAACATTATGTAACAAATACTTTGATAAAAAAACCATTGCATTCCATGCCACTTCCAGATGAGCTTACTCTGTGTAACTTGCCAAGCTGAGCGCTGTGCGTCGAGCGGACAAACGGAGTAAACAATATTTTTTCACGACCATCATTTAATTTTTAATAGTTTTGTTTGTTAATTAGATAGTTAGAGTTATATAGAATTTACGATAGGTACGCAAATGTCCCTCTTTAATTTAAGTTAATTTTAGTTTTTCTCATGTAAGTGAATTTTATTCTTATGAGAAAATAAATACCTTAAAACGAAAAAAGAAAAAAATATATAAATGATCTACCTAACTTGTAAAGGATGATCACGAGATTGTACTGTTTGCTGATGACACGTCACGTTTATTTAAATTAAAGCGACGACTTACTAATTTTGAAGCTGTAAACAATGCAATATCTTATTACTTATTACTTAACAAGAAAAAAAAGAAGCTGAACAATTATAATATTTATAGAATAATGGATGAAACTACAATAATCTAATAAAAAAAAATCAATAGGATTCTTCAGCTGTTCTTGGATTGTTGATAGAAGTAGTAGTTTGTTAAAAATAGTTGATTTTCTGATAATACATCTTATATGCCGCCATTTTGCCGCCAACAGCGCTTAACGCCATAGTTGATAGTTTAGATTTAGGTTCGAACTCAGGGTTAAATTACCCTAATAAAATTGAAAAAGAGTTTTCACCTGGTAACATTTAAACAGGTGAAAACTCTTTCGTTTGACAGCGTTTTGGCATTGACGTTCAAATTACCCTGGTATATCCCCGGTTACGTTTGTCCCTAGCGTATCCCTAGAGAATCTTGATAAATTAATTTCAATAAATCTATAATGAAAAATAATGTATAACCTACTCTTAATTATTTTTTATAACTGATACGTGTAGCTAAGGACAAACGTAACCGGGGATATCTCAAATGGTTACTTCACACACTTTCTCGGTGCAAGTGGTTCCGCGCCCAAAGTTCTGCCTCGGTTTTGCGTATTGTCTGCATAACCGACAAAGCTACCCCACTCCTTCTCTATTTTATTAACCTTGTTTCTATGTTAATGCGAATTAAATGAATTGTATTATTATAAGAACACCGTATTGAACTCTCACTGTTTTATAAAACAATGTGAATATTTATTTAGTATATTTAAAGTTTCTCAGTTAATAATTTATTTTGTAAAAAAGATATATATAATTTTGAGTGTTTCTATGCATAATTAAATAAATTTATTAAATTATTAAATTAAATATTGCTGGACAATGCATAACACCATCTAGCCCCAAACTAAGCATAGCTTAAATTATGGTAACTGAATGAATGAATGAAACGTTTATTTGGCACACACACAAAAAAGATTACATCTTAACTAAAACACTTCAAAATTAAATAAAATTAGGTATACAAATCAGTTAATAATAGTATAAGTGCCAAAAAGGCGTCCAGTTGAGCATGTGTTGGATGGAAGCAACTAATGCTTACACTCAACGCTGATTTTCAGCTGTTACCTAAGTTTAGGAGAGTAGAGCAGCAGCGACAACAGAACAATTAAGATAAGGTATAGGATACATAAGGTGGAACAATTAACATAAAATATAAGTAAATATTATAATTTGGTACATTAGTAATATAAGATATCATAAATATAAATAGGCGTTAAAAAATTAGATGATTAGTTAGGTTGTTAGTAGTTAAATATTTTTTAACAAAGGTACTATTACAAAGACTACGAAATCTGCTTTATATAAACGAGACGTTCATATTTATATTTCCATGCTGTATTTGAGCTTCCAAAAGAAAAGCCTTGAGTTTGACTCTAAAATTGTTGGAACTTTTAACATTTCTTATTGGTGGTGGCAGGTTATTCCAACACTTAGAAGCGGCATATCGAAAACTGCCTCTGAAGGCCTGTGTCTTGTGACATTGAGTTGACAAATGAGTGGCGCACTGCCTTCTAGCACCATCACGTCTTGTAGAGGGCCAACTGAGTTTGTCATAAAGGTATTTAGGGGTTTGATAGGATATTACACCAAAAAGCAAACAAGCTATGAAGCTTGCGACGGGACTCCATTTTCAGAAGACGATTCTTATTTAGGAAAGGCGTTACGTGACTTCTAGGTGGAACATTGAAACAGAACCTTGCACAAGCATTCTGGACTCGTTGCGTCAATTGTTGAGTCCGTGAACGTAACCGAGGTCCATAGACAGTGTCTGCATAGTTTAACTTCGACAAGATCAACGATTCAGTTGACTGAATCGTTGATCAACTGAATCGTATGCGGACCTCTTTGCATAGGTCGGGTCTTATCTTGTATAAGATTTTAGAACTGGATGACTGATAATATACATAGATATTTTTAAATACATACTTATGATATTTTATAACACCCAGACACAGAACAAAAACCTATGTTCTTCACACAAATGTTTATCTTGGGAGGGAATCGAACCCTCAACATACAGCGCAGAAGGCAGAGCTACTACCAACTGAGCTAACAGGCCAGTCAAAATACGTATAATATGTATGTATTAAGTATTATAGTATATATGTATGTATTATGTATTATATTATTTACAAAAAAAAGTATATATGTAGTATATCAGTCATGTGGTACCTATAAAACAAACTCTGCTTACTATGGGGCCAGATGATGTTGTGTGAAATGTCCAGGATTATTTATTTAGTTGTCCATCTTCACAAAAAACATTAACAAGATGTTTATATTGAACAATATTAGCTTCTTCTTTGTTTCATTGACTATCTGGCAGTTGATACAGATGGACAAATATTTTGTAGATACTATTTCGCTATCTATTCCTAATTACTTAGACACGATGCGTTGCGACGATGCGACGATTGTAATGGATTTCCGCCAAGTCACGCCTGCATCAATTATATACCTACCAATAGGAATTGTATATGCCCATTACTAAGGCGTATTGACTTGGACACCCTACAGGTAAGAGGTGTATATTCAAATAATTTACCATTTTATATCTAGTGCTTAAAGTTCAAAATGCTAAATCTGCATTTTTACTGTCGGATTTTCGCAAAATCCATCAAAGCAACTCCGAAAGAAGCAGAAAGAAATGGAATTTTAATAACAAGTGTGGTTTCTTTTTCATATGTACGTTATATGACACGCCTGCACTAATTCGTAAAAGATTTGAGTATATTTGAAATCCTCAGACAGATTTAATAGCAAGCATAAGCGTTTTATAATCAACTAGCTGCTGCCCGCGGCTTACCTACATAAAAAGTAGCCTGTGTCCTTCTCCAAGGTCCCATCTATCACTATACCAAAATTCATCAAAATCGGTTCAGCGGTTTAGGCGTGAAAACGTAACAAACAGAAAGACAGGCAGAGTTACTTTCGCATTTATAATATTACTAGCTGCTGCCCGCGGCTTCGCACGTGTGGTACCTACACAAAAAGTAACCTATGTTCTTCCCTCTTTCGTATAATTTTTTTTTTATATTAAAAGTATCCTATGTTACTTCTAATACTTCCAAGAATATGTGTACAAAGTTTCATGATGATCGGTTAAGTAGTTTTCGCGTGAAAGCGTAACAAACAAACTTACATTTTCATATTTATAATATTACTAGCTGTGCCCCGCGGTGTTACCCGTGGTAACAAACAAAAAAAAGATATTTTCCCGCAGTAAAACGTAGCCATGTGTTAATCCAGGGTGTCAGCTAACTCCATACCAAATGTTATTAAAATGCTCCAGCCGTTTAGACGTGAAGAAGTAAGAAACATACACACTCACACACTCACAAACTTTCGCCTTTATAATATTATAGTATGAAGTATGATAGTATGATATGATATGATATAGCATGATAAAGAGATTATAGGCACATGTATTGTCAATTCTTTGAGACTACTGCGGTCTGTTTATTAGTAACTAACGCTACCTGTAACGACTCGTTATAGAAGATTATATTTTTAGTTAAGCTGTCGTCTCCTTCTTATCGTTTCACTAGTTATTTCAAACCAGTGTGGTGAAAGGATTAAAGGGAGTCTGAGAGGCTCCTTTCGTGAATTCGTGAAAAATCGAATTTTTTAGGTTCTACGATATGCCGGTTTCCTCACTGAGTTATCCTAACAGAAGTGGTATGTCATAAAGAACGGAACAAACTATTCTTATAACTTTTAACTAATTATATTTAAATATAACTTTTAACTTTTATATTATAACTTTTAACTAATTATATTTAAATATAATTAGTTAAAAGTTATACGCTGGCTCCTATCTGGCTCAGCGTATTAGCATTGCCATTCAACGTGGTAATGCCGCCAGTATCTTGGGAACGCTGCCCCCTGGCAGTGATCTGGATCAGTTGAGCTATCTTTAGATCGTTTTAAACGGTCCTTAGATAGCTCAACTATTTCACGTGTATTTTATATTATTGTATATTATTTTGTACATTTCTGTAAATATTTCTGTAAATAAACTATATTTAGCCACCATTATATTTATATTTTTTATAAACAGGGTTTAAGGTAGGTACATATTTTCTGTATCATATAGTTCCTCAATTTAAAGAATGAATGAGATCATGAACGTCCTTGTGTCCCCACAATACAGGCTCTTCAGTCCTAGTGTGGGGGTAGTTTAGTCCAGTCCATAAGTTATATTGTAAGACATATGCTCATAAGACATTAATATTAATAATAATTATCTCGGACATTTCACACAGCATCATCTGGTCCCAAAGTAAGCAGAGCTTGTGTTATGGGTGCCACATGACTGATATACTAATTATATACTTTTTTGTAAATGCATACATATTATGCATAGAAACACCCTAGACAAATACTTGCAGATCATACAAACATTTGTCTCGCAGCGGGAATCGAACCCGCAACCTTCTGCGTCTAAGCCGGACCTTAGACCATTGCGCCACTGAGGTCGTCATACTTTGAATGATACATTTTATCTTTTATTATTTTAACAGTTAACTATTATGTTTATATGCAATCGCTTATCTATAAGCGCAAAAATTAGCTTGCAACCTGTCACGTCAGGAACGCTAACTTTAGTGTAAGACACACACCTTTGATTATTTGACTCCGGGGTGTTCCGTTTTCCACACGATGTACGTCATTTGAGTGCAGAGGCAATCCATTGGTGCAAGACAAGGTTCGAAACCTTAAGATCTTAGGACACTTATCTAAAATATTACGTATGTATATAGTACTAGCTACTGCCCGCGGCTTTGCAAGCGGTACCTACATAGCCTTCTCCAAGGTCCCATCATTTCTCGTTTTACTTTTTAATACCTGTGTTTAACTTCTTTTTTTACTCAATATTGTTTCGTCTACTTTTTTATTGGAACTAAGTTCCTTATCGCGGGTTGGCAAAGGCACCTAGCCGAGAAAAAATGTAACGCGTTACGAAACGCGTAACGAAAACCTGTAAGAGAAAGAGAGAATGAAGGAGACCGATAACTAGTCTCCCACATGTATATATATCTCCCATAAATACATATATATGTGTATATATATATATGTATATATGGGAGATATTTTGCATATTTAAAAAAAGTCCTACACACAAACATATATATATATATACACGGGACCACACGTGAAATTCCGGGACTTTCCCGGAAATCCCGGCCATCTGGCAACCCTACGATGGACTGATGACATTGTAAAGATCGCGGGAAATCGGTGGATGGAGAGGGCTCAACATAGTTCTTCCTGGATATCTATTATGGAGGCCTATGTTCAGCAGTGGACTTCTAGAGGGTGATATGATGATGATATGATGTGTGTGTATTAATATTATATATTAATACGTGAAGCAAAAACTTTGTACCCTTTTTTACGAAAATTGTGCGGACGGAGGAGTAATAAAATTCGCACACTCATAGTTAATATAGAGAACGAGTGCAAAATGCTATTTTTTTTTTAATATGCATAAGAAAATACATTAATTATTAATTGATTATGGTTAAATTTCGACCAGAGGGCGATCGCTAGTTAAAATTATTTCATATGAAAGGTCACCGTTTTATATTAAAAAACTAGCTGACTCGGCAAACGTTGTTTTGCCAAATAAGGGTTGATCGTAGAGGGGTGAAAATTTAGGGTTGCATGTATTTTTGTATGATGTATCATAAAAAAATAAAAACAAAAAATTTAGTCTGAAAAATAAAAAAATAAAAATTAAGGGGTGGACCACCCTTAACATTTAGGGGGATGAAAAATAGATGTTGTTCGATTCTCACCCCTGACTAATATCCTCGCTAAGGATCACGAAAATCGGTCGAGCCGTTTCGGAGGAGTTCGATTACGCACCCCGTGACAGAAGAATTTTATATATTAAAAAATAAAAAAAAAGAAAGAAAGAAGATGAAAGAAGTCCCTTTCATTCCAAACGCGTGTCCCGCGACAAGTTCATTTTTTTATTGATTTTTTTATGTATGTTTATTCAGTAAATAAACAACTGTCTATGTCTATGACTAAGACCCTTTAGGGTCCACTACACCACAAGTAAACACAATGAATATGAAATTAAACACATCGTAAATAGCGGAGGTGTAAATCATTTATCTGAAAGGATGCTTTCATGATGATTAAAAATGGATTATGTAGTCACCCCCCAGTGGGGGTTAACCGGGCGTATGATACGCGGATTACTTGCAATCCTGTATTATCTATCGGATTTAGAAATGTGTATTTATAATTTATGTCCAATCATTATTATATTTTTTTTATTGTGTGTATGCGTTTCTCGATGTATAACTTTTTTTTGACTAATCTAGTTAAGGTTTCCGCGATACAGGCTTTTAATAATAATAATACCGGACATTCCACACAGCATCATCTGGCCTCAAAGTAAGCAGAGCTTACTTTGGGCTTGAGCTTGAGCTTGTTATGGGTACCACATGACTGATATACTAGTTATATACTTTTTTTCTGTAAATACATACATATTATACATAGAAACACCCAGACGCGAGACAAATACTTGCAGACCATACAAACATTTGTTCCGCGGCGGGAATCGAACCCGCAACCTTTTGCGTCTCAGCCGGACCTAAGCCCACTGTGCCACAGAGGTAGTCTTGACCTAGTGCGGAATGGAACCCACTGTTAAATCTGCATTAGATTGTTATTTTGGGAAATAAACATTATTATGATTATATTCTGAATATTTATTATATTAAATTATATCAAATATTATTATTTCCATACGTGCATATAATAATAATAATAAATAAATAAATAATGCCGGACATATTACACAGCATCATCTGGCCACAAAGTAAGCAGAGCTTACTTTGGGTGTTTTGGGGCCATTACTTTGGAGCCAGTGCACCCTGTAGTCCTAGACATAGAATAAACATGGAACATTTTTATTTACTATATAAGCATACAGAATTTTGAATCAATAATAGAAAAGAAGAAGAAATAAAATTGAGTAAAAAAGAAGTACACGTTAAAAAGTAAATGGAGAAAATACTTTTTAAAATTATTCTGCATATTTACCTAGCTAACAGTACTCTGTGCTACAGCTGAAAAAGATCTCGGCTCTCGGGTGTTATCGGTACCACATGACTGATATACAACTTATATACTTTTTTTTGTAAATACATACATATTATACATAGTAACACCCAGCCCAACAAATACTTGCAGATCATACAAACAGATGTCTCACGGCGGGAATCGAACCCGCAACCTTCTGCGTCTCAGCCGGGCCTTGGCCCAATTCGCCACAGAGGTCAAATAAGCTATTAAACGAAGCAAAACACTTACTAGCTTGAGTACTAGTTACAAATCCAGGTTTTACCGTGTCCAGTTATTTCAAACTAGTGTGGTGAAAGGATTAAAGTGTGCCTTAGAGGTGCCTTTCGTGCACTTGGTACATGTCTTTGAACTTTGTATGTTCTACAAAAAATCTCCTTAAAATGTTTTCATTTACCCTTTTACAGAAAAATCCATAGGTGCACGACGGGATTCGAACCCACGACCCTAGGATTGGAAGGCTGTGCCACAACCACTAGACCATCAGTGCCACTTGTTACAATAACATTAGCTAATCTGTGGTACAGGTACCGGCTTCCTCATCGTGCTTTCTTTTACCGTATAAGAGCAAAGAAACTGCGCATACTCTTTTTTGAAAAGTAGAATCCACTGCCGTTCATTCCACTAGACACCACCAGAACGAAACCACCGGTGGTGTCGTTCGGAATCACTATTCCGTTCGACACTAGCGACTATAGCGCTGTCCTGCAAATTATCATAGGCGTATTCTATATACCTACTAGCTATCACCCTTGACTTCATATGTTTACAATTTACTGTACTTAATTGTTGTTGATAAGAGAATCAGAGTCAACTCGAAGTGAAGACGGACATTCTCATATCCATGGGAACGCAAACTAAACGACATGTGATGAATATCTCTACACAAACCGAGCAGTCGAGTACCACTATTATCATGGATACAGCAAAATTGTAAGCCAAACATTTTTTTCCCGGACAATCAATTGAAGAAGAAAATTCATAAAATTATATTTTAAGTCCGTGACAAAAATTATTGACTTGTTAGACAAAAGTTAAAAGCCTATGCTTATTTTTATTTAATAATAACATCAAATTGTCTTCTTTGTTTTTAGCAGTATCACAGACTAAGTACTTATTAGTTGGTTACTACATAAGTAGCTTGCTATTCAAGACATCACTTGGGTAGCGTCGAACAGAATATTGATTCCAAACGACACCATCGGTGGTGTCGTTCGGGTGGTATCGAGTGGAATGAACGTCCACAGCAGTGGCCAGGTTTATACTATCTACTATATCCAGCAGGGTATAATAGAAAAGAACAAAGTACAAAGTATTAACCTGCAGTTCTTTAGGTCATAGATTATAATATACTGAAAGAACATAACAAAGAAATAATACTTAAATAAATAATGAAATACCATTTCAGTATTTTCATTTCCGTTTGAATTATTCCAGCTCCCGAGAAAACAAATAAAACAAGATGTTACTGAAATATAGCTTTAATCACTTTCATAATAATGTTCTATTTACACAGGCAGCAGCACTTAATCCTATTTAAACTGGTTCTACGATAAAACAATAAAATAACATGAAATATCACTGTTTCAAAGTGAATAAATGGCATGCATTTACACAGCACGAGTCCTAGTAGTTTCGAATCGGAGGTCTCATCAAATAGAGTAGCATAAGGCAGAAAATAACTATTACCTACCTTAGTATGATGGTAGAATAACATTATTTTCTTTAGATATTTTTCATGAATTAGAAAATCAAACTATCGTAACTTATGTTAAGAATTTACTATAGTTTGCGCATTTAAAAATCTTATAACCACGTTAATGACAATATCTTTTTATATAATTTTACATCATAAACTTATCCAATTTGATCTGATTTTACAATTATTTTCGTTATAGACATATTTTTATCATAGATTTAAAATTCATCGAACTCCTTTTATAAATATCTTCTTGTCATGTACTTATCACTTAACATAAACACTGATTACATAAAAATAAATAGACACATAATCATATTTAAAAATAAGCACCAGTTTACTTAAACTGAATTTAAAAACATAAGTATAAAGAATTGCATTAAATAAAATGCTTTCGAGCACTGTTCAGAAGACACTTAGCAAAGCATGTGGATGATAAACCCCAATACTTATGTAAACAGTATTTACAAAATATAAAACATATTTCTGTAAACATTTTAAAAACCTCCTTTGATAGTATTTTTTGAGAATATTTAATTATGCTAGACGCATAATTATGCTAGGTACATCTAATTTTTAGAAAATATGTCGATATCTCATTATTTTATTATGGCTAAGTTTTTTAATTAATAAATAAAATATAATTCAGACCGAACTGTTTGTGAATGAATGCATGAATGAATGGTTCTTTTTCATTAATATTGTTGAGATATTTCATTAGAAAGCAAATATTTTAATAATTTTAATTAAAAATTCGCTATTATCAGTTTGAGATTGATGAGAACACATCAAACGTAACAAAGTAATTTGATATTTAGTTATGAACACTAAATAATTAGCAAAAGATGCAGCTATTTTTATTACTCTAACAAAAGTTCTCAATAACCAAATTTTCAATTATGTTAATACAATGAATAAGTATCACATGCTTCACCAGGTCTTAAAAATGTAACTAACATCGTGTGACAATATTATTATAATAATTATTAATAAAACAACGCAACTGCATATAGGAACTATTAGGAGGCATAACATATATGCCGTTAACGGAAACTGCAGCATACTAAAGCAACTTGGATGAAAAACAATAAAACACTGAATCGGCAATCGGCAATGAATAACCAAAAAATGTAGTAAACAATATTTTGAAAACAGACATCACTGAAGTAACTAATGTATAACATAAAATACAACATTTACTTAAAAGAATCATGGTAATAGAGTTACCAACAATCACTAAAAGGCTTTTCAAACTATTAACATCATCAATAGTCGAAAAGCCAAAACCGTTATTCGTTCATCCATCATCTACTATTCTACAAAACCTATTGACGTAGGGAAGTCAAAATGATGAGAATGTACCAAGGAATGTCAAAAAGGATGTCAATTTAGAATAATCAGTCTTGAAAACGGTCAAAGAGACGCCACTACACACGGCAAGCGATACAAAACAAAATAGTACCTGGAATAAATACCTTAAATTATCAAACTATTTTTTGTATTTCATGATGTAATTCTAATGATAGTAAAACTCTTAAAAATGGTCCATAATTGTACGCAATAGGTAAAAAATCTAGCACGATCATCTATTAACACGAGCACCTGAAAACGAATCATCAACATACCGATTGTCATTCACTTCACTGTTCACATTTCGATTTATTAGGCAGTGTCAGTTTATCACTACGTACGAGAGTTACTTTAAAAGCTCTTGGCACTTTGGTTGGTAACGAGTCTCTACTACACTTCCGTTCCGTCTTCCCCTTCGTCCTCGAATAGGGGCTCCGTCGGACTCACTTCCGTAGATGGCTTTTTCTTCGGCTTTGGCGGAGGTCGTGGAGGTATCTTCCCGCTCCTCCCCAAAGTCCCCGACTGGTTTAGCGATACGTTAAGCTCTCGTGGAGCCTCTTTCGAAGGCGAGCTGATCTCTTCTTTATTATCTCTGGGCATCGGGTTCCTTCTCAACGATCCGGTTTCAGGTTTGCCTCTTCGACTCAACGTGCTGTTATCGGAAACATGAGACTGGGTATCGCTTCGATCACTGAACAGAGCTTTCCGCGGTTCAGGATGGGGCTGGTGTGTAGGAGTCGAAGTATTCTTGGCAGTCCAACTCATTCGGTTCACTGGTTCCTGTGGACCTGGAGTGGAAAGCTGCGCAGAGAGCTGTGACACGATGCTGTTCCGAGGATTAAATTGAGGAACCGGAGAAGGCGCTGGCTCTTGCTCTTCGATTGGGGCGTAAAAGATCGGATGGGGACTCTGGAAAACAGTGGGAGTTGCTGGTAATGGTCTATTTCTCATTGGGGAGAATTGAGTCTCTAAGCCTGCTTTGTTGAGGGAAAGTACTGAGCTACCGTCTGCTGTAGTCCTCAACCCCAGGTTATCGTACAAAGGTTCTTGAGCCTCGCTACTTGGTAATATTTGCGTACTCGCTGTACTGGACCAGCTTGGTACTCGGGGCCTCCTCGGAATTGTGACATAGCCTTGTCGGGGTGTGACTACTGGATTGGGAGTAATCGGGGCGGTGAAAGGTGATTGAGAACGGGAGTATGGTAGAGTCCTGAAAAGGTTTTGATTAGTGTTTATGCCATAGATTGGGGAGTGTATAGGACTGACGGGGTTGAGCTGTGGAGGTAGTCTCGTGGTGTCGGGAACGGTGGACGCGCTGCTAGCTGCTGGAGAAATCTGAGCAGCTCTGGGAGGGAAAGACAAGAGGTCAGGAGGGTAAGCTCTGCCATCTGTACGTCCATATTCCACATTAAGCGTGTCCTGGGACCGTTTGTTTAGATGGTCAAACTCGAGTGATCGTTTTTCATCGTCGTTGTGTGCTGTAACAATAAAAGAAGAGGTTTAATTTTTTAATATTCAGATACATCTTCAGTTTTCACGAATCAAAATGTAATTCAATTGTGGCAATAATAACGTGTGGTTTTCACATCAACAACATACATTACAATATATTACAAATAAAGCAAATCAGTCTTTCAAGGACTAATTCTAATTATCCGATATATTGTAAAGGTAGGAGGGGCATTTTAATCGGCAAGAAAATGAGGTACGAGTAATATGCAAATGATGTATGAGGTACGAGTAATATTTCCAAATTTCAAAATGATCTTACCAAAAACAGAATCATTGTCCAGCAATGTTTTGTTCAGCTCAGACATCTCAGTGGCTCCACTCACGAAGGACGGCGGGGCGTCGTATCGTCTCGGTGGTTTAGTCACAGGGTTCACAGCAGTGATCAGACTTTTCTCCATTTCAGGTATAACAGAGCCTTCTATCAAGGCTTCTCCATTAGAATTGTCTGCCTTTTTTTTCTCTGAAGACCGTCTTTTGCAGCAGCAGCACCAACATAAAATGACCAGAATTATTAACAAAATAGCAGCAGTGCAAGACACTCCGATCAGAACTGGCAGCATATTATTATCCATGCCACTGGGTGGAACAATTCCCGGAGAACTTTGCGTTATGGCTAGTGTGACACTTCTCTCTTCAACACCTCCAGGGTTTTTAGCCACGCATAAGTACTCTCCATTATCTGTGCTGCCAGCTTCAAAAATGGTCAGGTTTACCCATTTACTATTCTCTTCTTTGGTCTCTGTAATGTAATATTTGATTTCGCCTTGATATCTGTATAAACCATCTATGATTTGGGCATTTAATACCCAATTGACTTCTGGTAAAGGATTTCCATTGACATGACAGGATATTGTGACATTAGAATCTGAAGTTCTGAGTACGGTACTGATCGAAGGGAAGACGATACTAGGTTTGCAAGCAAAATCATTTGAGTCCAACTCCTTCCAGAGTTTCCCGTGAACTTTAGGTGGTTCCGTGCAAGAAATTGGTGATGTGTACAAATTTTTGCTTATTACCCAATTTCTAAAAGGCTGCAAATAGCAATCGCATCTCCACGGGTTGTCGTGAACGTCTAAATTAGATAAAGAAGTCAATGCACTCAGGGTGTCTATCTTCAAGTGCTCGAGCTTATTGCCGTCGAGTCTGAGAATATTCAGTTTAGGAACGTTCATAAACGTCTTCATTCCGAGAGTTACGATACGATTATTGCTCAGATCTACCTTTTGCAGAAATGGCAAGTTGTTGAATAGACCATCTTCCAGCTTCTCGAGCTTATTATCGTTTAGAAGTATCCATCTTATTTTAACTGTCTCTTTAAAAGTATCTGAATGCAGTACCTTTAGATCGTTCTTAGACAGATCCAGCTCAATCATGATAGCTAGGCCACTAAGACCACTCTTTTGGATGGTTATTAATTTACATTCCCGTAGTACTAGTTTCTTCAGATTAATCAGGCCAACGTCGTGAAAGGCGTGTCGGGTTATTTCGTACAAATCATTTCCTGCCAAGTCGAGATTTTGTATTTCTGTACTGAGAGTTTTAGGTATGTCTTGAATATGTGCGTTTGAGCAGTCCGCTTGCTTGTTACCGCTAGCCCAAAGGCAGTTGCAGTCTATCGGGCAGTTGGTTGTGAAGTCTGCCAACGTTGCGATGGCGAAGTTCAGGAGCATAAGTGACTGGAATGTTCTTCTCCCCATAGTGTTAAATCTGAAACAATAAAAAAACACGTTGTAGTTATGGTAGCAGTAAAAGTAGAGCTTTAAATAGATGTTGGTTGAACACGCACGGTAGTTCAAACTTCAAGTGGTGTTGAATGCAATCGTTTTATGTATTTTAACAGTCGTAAAGTTCAGGTTACGGACCGTTAAGTGCTTGGAATCGTCTGAAGTAGTATTATAGCAGGTTTACAACGCGTGTGCGACGGCTTAATGAATGTGGTATATTAAACTTTTAGAAATAGGTGGGTATTTGTCGCTGCATTAATTTGATAGTTCTAAGATGAATACAGTAATCAACTTCAAAGATAAACAAACATAGCTGGGTACACGAAATCGTAACAAAATTTTATTATAACCATAAATTCAGATACAATAATGGCTCAGCTTATTAATTTCCTTTTGTTTTCTCAAATTTGTAAACATTATTCTCTCCAGGTTCAAAGTCCTATAGTATCATAAACAAAGGTAAGTAACAATAATCCAGATAAAACAAATTGTCTTCCAGGTATTTCCAAATCCCCATAATCACAAAGAATTTTCCTATTTACGGCTATATTCAGATTTAAGATCCGAACGCCTTTTTGCCTCTTTGCATAATTATACCATTTTTGTTGTATAAAACCGGGATTTACTACAAAAACACAATTAGAGCCCTCGCAAGGATTTGGAAACTCGTTAGCCCCTCCCCCGTCTACCCATTTCCTTATACGATAATTACTGAGTAAGGGTATGTTCAAAATTTTAGCATTTCGAACTTAAGTGCGTTCCAATGTGATATATGTCTATGAAATTGTCTCCCTGCCGAAGGGAGCGTTGAAAACTGTTCTTGAACTGTGTACTTTATGATATGGGGATCTTCGCTCGCGAGAGTTCAATGGTGCGAATTCCTTTATATAAATTCTTAAGGTCTTCGTATTTTATACAAGTAACTTTCATCTTGGTGCGTGTTTTATGGAATAGTCGAATTAAGACCAGCTTTTAACAAGATATTCGTTTTAATAGAGTCATATCCCCAGTGATTCTTACTTATTAAAATTTGCAGGCTACGGCGCATACAAACTAATCGTTTTAATTATTCTAATTATATGTTTCATTTCACTTCGTATGTCTTACTCAACCAGTCAGAAGTCGCGCGCTGAGTCTATTAGGTCGTCAACATAAATATTTGACCCAAATAATGAACGATCGCAACAATATCTATCTTATAACTTTTAGAACTATACCTTATTCTTACTTTACATTACATGGTTTTGGCGGGATATTTACCGATATGCGAGTTTTTCTGGTTCCCGATATTTCGGACCAGTGACAAAAGCACAATAAAATAACCGCAGTTTATCTTGTGATCATGACGCATGCAACTGTGCCAAACATCGGGAAGCAGAAAAAGTCTATATAATGATAAGTATCCCGTTTTGAGTAAAAAATAATATACCTCTTGCTTTCAAAACTTTCGTAAGTTGTATAAACATTTTCATAAACACGGGCTTTACTCAGTGCGAACCGTGAACTCGAGCGGCAACGAGCAGACCACGGATCAAACTCACACAGACACACACGAAACAGTGTCGGTGCCTCCATTGACTAAATAATACGTAAGTAAAGCCCGTGTTTAGCAAAATGTATCTCTTGCTGTTCAAACAACTTCATTCAATTCATGACTGTAAAACTAAAAACTATCGAAATGAAATCAGTAATTCAAGTAATTCAGATTCGACTTTGCTTATAGCGTTCATCACACAAAGGCTACATACATAGAACATACAATGCCTCTTATTCCTGCATATTCCATGAAGAGTTGACGCTCGAGGGGTTACGCTTGTGTTGACCCTTGTTACTAGATGGGTTTTCGTTGGAGCATTATGGATACGCTTATTTGCAAAAGCCTCAACATTGTACTTTTAATCAATGTAATGTAAGAACAAAGATTTGAAGACCGGTTTATTCAGCTGGAGTGGAATATTTAAATAATTATTATATAAATAATCCTGAACATTTTGCTCAGCATCATCTAAGTAAGCAGAGCTTGTGTTATGGGAACCGCATGACTAATATACTATATGCCTTTTTTTAAAAACATTCATATTATACAAAGAAAAACACCCAGAACCATGTTAAATCATCAAAACACACCCTTCTGCTTCTTACTGTTGACGACCTCTGTGGCGCAGTGGGCGAAAGCCAGCCTGAGACGCAGACGGTTGCGGGTTCGATTCCCGCCGCGGGACAAATGTTTGTATGATCTGCAACTATTTGTCTCGGGTCTGGGTGTTACTATGTATAATATGTATGTATTTACAAAAAAAAAGTATATAAGTAGTATATCAGCCATGAGGTACCCATAACACAAGCTCTGCTTACTTTGGGGCCAGATGATGCTGTGTGAAATGTCCGGCATTATTATTAAATCATTATTATTATGCCCTTCTGAAATGCGAGTTCAATTTCCGCCGCGAGACCCACTGTGCCACAGAGATCCTAAAACTATTTACTGAAATTACTTTAATTTTAATAGATCTAAGTAGTTTGTTTTTCATTATGTTTTAAGTGGCTGTCTGTCGATAGCATTAATTCTAGAAGGATAGTCATGGGCATTTTTAAACTCTATTCACGCCTAAAGTATAATTGATTACTCCAAAAACGGAACGAGATTTAACGATCGTTTACCCTGTCATAACATTGGAATGGGATACAATTTGTCTTATCCACAAGATCTAGTCTTCTCCGCCCTACAATTTAAAAGCAGCGTCGAATCAACTCTAACCAATAGCTGCATAAATTCTTTATTATTATTTTAATATACCCTTCTACCATTTCTAATCAACAAGTGAATGACCCTTCAAAGAGGAATTGAACTTAATCAAATAGATTTAACTTTTTTACAGGCAACCAAATACTTTTTAAATTCAGGTCTTATCCCTCGTCCGACCAGCTGCTTTGATCAATATTTACCCCTTTTAATGGTTTACGAGTTCAAATAATAATTCATTTTGAATTTCAAAGGTGTTTTTAATATTTTTTTAAAAATGTAATCATCGATTCTATTTCTTCTGCTTGTAACATTTTCATAGTATTTTATTGTATTTTATTTTAGATAAAACTGTTTTGACTTAAACCATCTGAATATACCTAATGTATTACGACCTTTGTGGCGCAGTAGACCAAGGTCCGGTTGAGACGCAGAACGTTGCAGGTTCGATTTCTGCCAAGGAACAACTGTTTGTATGATCTGCAAGTTTTTGTATCAGGTCTGTGTGTTTCTATGTATACTATGTATTTACAACAAAAAAAGTATAAAAGTAGTATATCAGACATGTGGTACCTATAAAACAAGCTTGCTTACTTTGGGACCAGATGATGCTGTGTGAAAATGTCTGTCCCATGATTCATGATGAGATCTATCTGCTTTAATTTAATCAAGATCTATCAACCGTTAAAACGAAAATGACAGAGGCACTTTCGAATCAGTTATATTAGTAAGGATTCGTACACTCTGTTTCACCCTGCTTTAAGGAATTCGTGAACATCGGAAATTCCTTTCCAAGGAAGATCACAAGGTCTTGCGACAATTTGATACTGTAGCACACACATTATCTTACTACCATGTGCCTTGTTCTGTTCGTGTCTTGTGTGCTAGAAGAAAATCTTGGTATATGTCTAAGTCTACTTAAGATATCCTCAGCGTCTTTTGCAGTTATAAATTAACGTCTTTTGCAGTTCTAAAAACCGCCTCTCGATCATCAAGATCATATAATGTTATTTTTTAACCGGCTTCAAAAATACAATTCTCAATTCGATTGTTTTTATGTTTGTTACCTCATAACTTTGATTTGTAAAAAAATTTTTTCATGTGAAAGGAAAAAACTACTACTTCCCGATTGGTCCCATAGAATTTTCACCAAAATCAGTTCATATCAGTTTTTTAATCAAAATAGCTGAAAAAAATATGTCATGTAAGTAATTTTTACACGTAATTTCGATATTTTGCTTGCCTGTGACTTTCCAGCGGTGTTTACGAATTTCGAAAAATGATAATGTAATAAAATGCGTAAACAAAACTTTTTCAACCGACTTCAAAAATAGGAGGCGGTTCTCAATTCAGTTGTATTTCATGAGCTCAAAATGATATTGTTTATTATTACCTCATTCATCACTACATAGTATAAAACAAAGTCGCTTCCCGCTGTCTGTCTCTATGTATACTTAGATCTTTAAAACTACGCAACGGATTTTGATGCGGTTTTTTTTAATAGATAGAGTGATTCAAGAGGAAGGTTTATATGTATAATACATGCATAATATAGTAGAGAAACACTGTCAATTTTAGAGGTTTCTAATATAATGTCGTAAATAAACACATTTTTTTACTCTTACGTTGCAAACGCTGGCTGAATCCTACGAAATAGATCAAAATAATGTACTACTGTATTGTACATCTTAAAAAGATCTACAAAAAAGTTTGCGATGGTATATCTGTATTATATGTATGTTTTTTATTTTATGTAAGTATGACATTCTGTAGTAGGTATATTTAGTATCAGTATTGCACCCGTGCGAAGCCGGGACGGGTCGCTAGTTAATTAATAAACCAAAGCACTAGAAAAAGAAAACTAAAAACTTTGCATGCCAAATGGTGTGATATACAATGGACGAACTATATACTTTAAGGCCAAATTGTATCATAACATATGTTCAAGCAAATAAATAATATTACATTTCATTTCATATATCGTTAGCTAGATCTGTATGTTGGTGATGTCAGTTAGTTACGTGTACATATTTCATTTCCTTCCTTCTACATATTTGTAGAAGTATCTATAGTCGCCTCGTTTCTATAAAACTCCATATAAACCATACCACTTCACGCCATTCCATCGAAATATCATTAGCAAGACCATAAAGTTTATATTTCCACTTAACGAAGGTGTGAGTATATCGAACTGGTGAAATCTGATAATTGATGAACAATTTAAATGCAATGAATGATTTCTTATTACATTATGGTATGTAGATTTTGAAATTGATCATTTGAATGTTTGGTTCAGTTTGTTACCTCGTCGACTATTTGGTTTTTAATGCCTGATGTTCTTGGATGTTCGGGCTTGGGTTAGGATGAATTGCCACCTAAACTCACCTAGTACGTAAAACGTTTCAAAGTGATCCTTGTGATTGTATTGAATAAGGTATCTTTTAACTTTGTTGGTGTCACTGTTTTTATACACGCTGTAGGTAATTTCACGGTGTTTATAGGCCCTCCAAAAACCTTACCATCTATCTCTTATCTATCTCTACCTGTCCTTTTCATTCTTATACCAGTGAATAAAGACAAATAAATAAATAAATAATCCCAATTTACACAGCGTCATCTGGCCCCAAAGTAAGCAGAGCTTGTGTTATGGGTACCACATGACTGATATACTACTTATATACTTTTTTTTGTAAATACATATATATTATGTATATATATACATAACAATACAATATGGTAATGGTAATACATTAGGTAATGTGTAATTATAAGATATACTTATATTTAAAAAACTAGCTTTTCCTTCGCAAATTCTCCGCGCATTATAAAAAAAATATATAACAGCATAAAACATTTTTCTTGACTTTGCTTCGATATGAGATATTTTTTAATGCGCAACTGTCATCAAACTGAACCCAGCACTTTAAATCTTTACTTCTTTTTATTTTACAATTATTATTTTGTTTAATAGATATTCTGCTACATATTCAACAAATCATGAAAATTGGTATAACCGTTCTCGAATTATAAATGTAACTAACACGACTTTATTTATATATATATATATATAATTACAGATATGTACAATAGAAACATAAAAACATTGTGTGATCTAAGAGCTGGCTCCTATCGGACCCAGCCACTCAATGTGGCAATGCCGTCTTGGGGACGCTGCCCTCTTGCAGTGATCTGGATCAGTTGAGCTTTCTATAGTTTGTATTTAGTGTTTAGATACCTCAACTAGTTCACATGTATTGTATATTAAAAGATTCTAATGTCAGACTTAATGTCATTTTATTTTTGAATTTTCGGAGAACATACAGCTACAGCAACATTAAAAAAATACAAATAAACATGTTTCTAGTACATGTTTGCATAAGGCCAATTCAAGTTTACACTGATAGATGTCAAAAATATATTTAAAAAAAACAGCCAAAGTGGAAATCGCAACAACACAAAGAAAAAAATGAGAAAATATTTAGTCATTGCTAAATACTTTTTGAAAGGCCAGACCTGAAGCACTGAAGCACTCAAAACACTCACCTAAAATGTAAAATAAATGCTGTATCATATTTGCATACGATAGATTCTAAATCATTAGTAAATAACCTACCCACTTATACTAAACATATTGGTAGGTACTGTTACTAAGTGAGTAGTGAGTAGATACTGACACTGAAGTGATCCCATATCAGTTGTCAAGCAGACTGGAAACCCAGCTACAGGAGACCACAATACTTCCGTCCCGATGTCTTAATCTGCTGAGGGCCAGGATTAGCTGTAATCCCCTTGTTTCGGAAGCTGTGGCGAGTGGAGCGAGTGCTTTGCAACCTTAGTACGAGTTTATAACCGTACTATATCAAGTGAGAGATTGTACATAATTACGATACGTAACGTTTTTATTTGAGAATGCAGATTTATAGAGCTAAGAAATCCTTAACATACAGTGCTAAAACTTTTGTTCTTGGACAAAAATTTACGAAGTTATGTCGAAATAACTAGCGAAGTTCACTAGGTGGCCGCCGCGGTAACTACGACGTCACAGGGACGGTCGCCGCCAGTTATTGAATCGTGAAGTAAGAGGGTCGGCTGCGCTCGGACCGTTCCAGTTACGTGACACGCACCACGTACATTGATTTTACCGGCAGGAACGGCATAATGTTTATTACAATTCGGTTGGTTCATTTCTAAAATTAGGAATTGTCTAAAACATATTTTAGTTAGTCATAGCATTTGTTAAACCTATTCGGTTGGTACCATCTAACTAAATTAGGAACGCTTAATTCAATTAGGGTAAGTTGGTAACAGCAGAATACCAAAGTTTCATTTGACAGTTCTAAACCTAATTTTAGCTAAATTAATTAGGTTGGTGCCAACAGAATTGAGGCTACTATCTTCGTAAGTAATAGTCCGATTTGGATAATTCAAAAAGATTCATTCTTATGTCATAAAGAATAACGTGGATTTCTGTTGAATTTGCTATAACTTTACTGATCCTCATTCGTTCATTCATATCAATACGATTGATTCCCACTTCAGATTTGTGGATTTTCAAATATATAATCACTTTTAAAAAACTCAAAAAAGAAACCGACTTCATTGAATGAAATTTGAACCCACAAAAAAACAACCAAGTGAGAACCTTTCTTTATATTTCATATTTTACACTTTTTAGTGCTTTATCATGCTCGGAAATTCGTAAACAACACTGGCACAGGAAAGCAAAATACGAAATTTGGTTTACTTGCACGACATATTTTGACAGCTATTTTTATTTAAAAACCAAATGGGACCTATGGGATGGGATTTTTTTAAATCGGTTCATAAATGACAAAATTATTTTAACTAAAAAAAACAACCTACTCATATTTGTAATTCGGTTTAAAATGAGACTCAATCGTTCTCGTTCGAGGGTAAGCCAGTGTCTCAGCACTGAAAAGAAACTTGAGAAGGATAATCATGATTATCAAAATGTTATGTTAGCACATAGTTGACATAGTTTATAACAGTTCTAAGCTTAAACTTAACAAGATTTACACGCCTTTTTTCCAAGTAATATTATAACTGAGTTTTTAAATGGATATTTGGGTGTTTGTATGTTTGATTGTGGCTCAGGACACAAAAACAATATACAAATATAGATGAAAGTTGGTATAGACATAGTCCTGAAATAGTTTATGGGGTACTTTTTATGCAGCTAACACGCGTGCAAAATCGCGGGCATCTAGTAAATAAACCAATAAAATAAATTATGCTTGGTAAGGTATTGGTTATATAGTCGCTACCTCTGTAATCCAGCAGATCATTTATGTTTTGTACTACTACGTCCCAATTAGAGATATTCGGCGCGGTCACTACTAAAATAGAAAGTCGTGCTAAGTGTACTTCGTGTGGATCGAACCAATTTACTAGCGAAAGCTGGACTCATATGTAGCTTTTGTTTTATCTTATTCGAGAGTCCGTACACATCGTACCATACAACTCTTCAATATTGACAACTGGAATATTTGCCAGTTATCAACAAACAATTGTGGTTGCCGTTGAAGAGTTCTGTAGAGTATCCCAAAGCCCATAGACTCATAGGTATAGGCCCATAGACGCATAGTAAATTTAGTAATTCCTAACAGAACGGAAAAAAGGTTATGCAGGTGCGGTATTATCATCTACTCTTAAAGGCTCATTTATCTGTAGATTTGGATTTTTTAGAGAAAGACATCACGAGAGTTGGCCACTAACTGAAATACGAAGGAAGGAAAGAACGATATTAAAAAAAATAAACGGACATTTCATACAGCATCGTCTAGCCCCAAAGTAAGCAGAGCTTGTGTTATGACCAGATTATTGATACACATTTTTGGTTTAAATATTATACATAGAAACACTCGAGACAAATACTGCAGATCATACAAACATTTGTCTCGCGGCGGGAATCGAATCTTCTGCGTCTCAGGCGGCATAGAGGTCTTAGTGCCTTTATCCGCTATAGTAAGTGTAATTTCCTTCCATCATATAGTTAAACTTACAACCATTGTATCAATAATCTCGTTTAGCTTCAGTAACTGAAACACCCAGTTTCAGTTTCACTTCATGAATATCAAATTCAAGTCAGCGGAGAATTGAGAAATTTTTGGCGATAGGGATGGGGTTATACATGCTCGAATCACAGATTTCGACAGATTTATTAAGAGCAATGATGTCGCGTTTCATCGCGTTATATTACATAGGTTTACACGATGGCAGTACTGCGACAGTACAGCAAGCCAGTCCAACGCTAACTTGTGACTGGGCTCGGATGAACACTACTTTAAATCCAGTCCAGAGTTGGCACCGTGCATGGAAGTCAGTACAGTAAATAGGGGTCCGGTCTATTTTGCGATCCCAATGGGTTCCCAAGTCAGTGCGACTGACCTCATCTATCCGCATTAGGCAGTCGCTGCCCGTCATATTGTTATTTTTATTTTGTTGTGGTCGATTACGATATCGATGTCAAAAGTTGTCAGTTTGTCACATCATTCAAAACGTGTCGAAATAAGGGATTCTCGTTTGCCATTTTATGTAACATAGCACTTTTAAATTAATGATTTTTTATCGTGTTATTGCATGTTTTAACCAACTTTATCAAAAAGGAGGAGGTTTTCAATTCATCAGTTTTTTTTATGTATGTTTACCGATTACTCGAAAACGGCTGAACCGATTTGGAAAACGACCATTCCTCGATGACGTTTAGAATAGACAAATGGCGCTCGACTAAGACTATATAACCTATATTTATTTATTATAAATAAATAAATAATCTCGGACATTTCACACACAATGTGGCCCCAAAGTATGCAGAGCTTGTGTTATACCAACATGACTGATAATACTACTTAATTTTTTTTTTTGTAAATACATACATATTATACATAGAAACACCCAGACACAGGACAAATACTTGCAGATCATACAAATATTTGTCCCACGGCGGGAATCGAACGCGCAACCTTCTGCGTCTCAGCCGAACCTTAGCTCACTGCGCCACAGAGTTCGTCACTTAATACTGGCAAAATTGTTAACAAGACATTCCATTATAGGAAGAAAAGAAGAAAAAGAGTCGAAGGTATGTAACTGTAGGTTTTTTGCATGATTATTGTCCCGATGTATCTCGATTTCACTTGCTACCTATGACGATGTTATTCACGAGTCGAGACTGATATTTGCGTCGCGACGTCGCGTGGTATCGATATCTTGCAGACTACAACTACAGCCTGCACTATAGCAACACAACTTACCGTCGATATTTGAGTCCTTATTTAATTACCCCAGACCCATTATGCTGAGCGATAATAACATTACTTACTTTGTTCCAAGTCGGTTAATAGATCGGAAAGGTTAATGTCCCAGTACTCTATTTGTACAGCTAGAGCAGCTGTGTCAATAAAGTGTAGTTTAGGCTGATAAATAAATAAATATATGTACAAGTGATCTCGAATGGTCTTATCGTGTCACTATTCATAGTTGTTGATAGACAAATTACAACGTATGCAGAAATATAAATTACATAATTACGTTTTAAAAACTAAACAGACAACCGACTTCATGTATATACACAATGTAGCTACTGTAAAACGTTGAGGAGTTTCCTTGACTGTCCTTCGTCTTCATCATCAGACCCCTAATGACAGTCACAACCCATCTAGGTGTACAGTTCTCATCAATACAAATTAATCAAGCCCAAACACCAAGTAATTGCTGTAAATCGTTGAGGAGTTCCCTCGACTGTCTTTCGGCTCCATCATCAGATCGACTCCAGACCTTCATTAATAAAAAATAAACAAACGCACTAGTCGCCACTACGATTTTCGATAGTTCCCCTCGATTTCTCTAGGATGCCATCATCAGGTCCTGGTTTCCTTATCATGGTACCACCCTTGGGATAACTCCTTTCCAACAAAAAAAGAATCATCAAAATCGGTTCATATCGAATCGAATTCATATCGAATTGAGTAACCTCCTTTTTTTTAAGTCGGTTAAAAACAAAAAAATAATATTAATAAATTATGGCAATGCAATTTATTTTGCAATTTATTATAACCTAAACTCATAATAAACAATCGGAACATTTCAATGTTTCTACAAATAATCATAAATTCGTCTTGCGCTAAGGAGGTCGTCAACAGACTTTTTATAATATAGCCCAACTTTTTTGTTTGAGAACATTGGTGGTCTAGTAGTAGTGGCCCCACCTTCCAATACGAAGGTCATGGGTTCGAATCTAGTCGTGCACCAATGGATTTTTCTGTTCAAAATATTGATCTGTGCTATACCGGTACTTTCAAGCGGCGAGAGAAAAAATCGTAATGAAACCGGCATGTGTTTGCACCTAAAAAGTTCAAACACAGGTGCTAAGTACATAAAAAGATCTTCTGAGACGTACTTTAGAACTTTCACCACAATGGTTCGAAAGTAATAGTGACATGATAAAAGAAAAAGACCTGTTTTATGTGTGTTTTATATTATTGTATTTTATTCTGAACTAGGTACCAACCCGCCAAGGCTTCGCACGGGTGAATTATACAAAAACCTTACTCATAAATCAGTTCGTCTATTGCTGAAACCCGTATAAAAATCCGTTCTATAGTTTTGAAGTGAAAACTTTTTATTGGAGGGTATACCTCTTCGGTACGTAACGCGTTACGACGCCAGTCTGTCTGGCTTCCCTTTCTCTCACGCATACGGCAGCGGTAGGCAGGCTCCTTCCTCCTCTCTCACTCTAACCCACAGCGCTAGTTAGATTAGTTTAAGTTATCACTTCTATCAGGCGTCCCGAGACGCACACGTTTTTTTGATTTATCGTGTTTAGACATACAGACAGACGAGACGGGAGGAGGACTTTAGTATAATATGTACCGATATTTATGTAATTAAAGATTCTCGTATATAGATCTTACTCGTATTATATATTGTACTAGCTGTTGCTCGCGACTTCGTCTTCATTTATTTTGAAATGAATTTTGCTTTTTATCTCCTTGCCACATTTTATTGATAAGTTTCATACTAATCACACCCACCACCTATAAAAAGTTTCCATACAAACATTCACACCCCATTTTTCTCCTTTATGAGAGTTATTTTGAAAAATCCTGAAACACGTGTCCATTTATTACACGTGTTTATTCATCAAGTTTAAGGCAAATCGCACCACGCGTTAAAAAGTTTCATACATTCGTTTTCGCCCCTTTTTACCCTCTTAGGGGTTGAATTTCAAAAAATCCCGCCTTAATGGGTGGTTTTGTAGTAAATGGAAGCTACCTTCTAAATTTCAGCTTTCTAGCTTCAGCGGTTTCGGCTCGGCGATGATGAATCAGTCAGTCAGTCAGTCAGTCAGTCAGTCAGTCAATCAGTCAGTCAATCAGGTTAAGCTCTTTTATAGGTATAGATAGGTATATAGCAAGAGTACTGTGCTGTAGGCTAGGTATCCATTTCTAGGTTAAATAGCTTTGTATTCATCTGTAGAGTGGTAGCTGTTCTCATACGACTGTGTTATCTAAGAACCATAGCGATAATTATTATCATTGAATTCCTTCATTTAATAGATCAGAGTTTTGTATCTCTATTTTATTGTTAAGCCTTAAAATACAACAGGCATTGTTTTGTGTTTTGATAACCGAGTCACTTGGTGTGCAAGTGGTGTAGGTTTTATTCCACGGGTTAAAAAACTATTAGATTATCCATAGATTTAATTTTCAATCAAAACGGGATATTGTATTTGTTCTTTTATAACGGGAGATTTTCCGTTTTGAGTAAAAATGTTGTTCAAAACCATGAAAGTGTTAGATGGTGATGATGGTGATCCATGGTTTTTTTAATGATTGCCAATGAGCTACCATAATAGTAATTTACTAGTGGCTCTGTGAGTTGTAGACCTCGCTAACATTTTTCGAAATGATTGAAATATAACTTTTTTAACGTTTTCAACCCCCATATCTCCGCCATTTTCGTAAAATTTACAAAAAATGAATCGAAAAAAAATCTATATAGTTATAGAACTTGCTCACAAAATTTCACGAGAATCGTTTGAGAAATGCGACCTGTAGAGGAGAACATCCGGACAGACGCCGGACATACGAAAGCATTTTCGCCTAAGCTGAAACGGAGCAAAGCGAGAGAGCTTCGCTCGGTCAATAAAATTATTGTTACATTATATGTCAGAAACAAAAAAATAACAAAACAATGAATAAATAAATAGTTAATAACTAACTATACCGCTACGTGACAATTTGTAGTCTAGGTTTCAATTAGATTTAAACAAAACTGATAATTGGCTTCAATAATAATTATTACAACCTTGGATAAGGTACACTGCCCATGAACTTATCATAGTTGTAGAAAGTACGCTCGATAAGCCATCACTTCAATTTATTTTTAAAGATATTTAGGTTTGGAGCATTTGTGATAGTGTTCGGAAGTCTATTATATACATCCGGACCCATGACATGTCACCGTTCCTTATGTATGAATCCAGGTTAGTTCTAACTAGCATTGCCATTCAACGTGGTAATGCCGCCAGTGTCTTAAGAACGCTGCCCTCAGGCAGTGATCTGGATCAGTTGAGCTATCTATAGATCGTTTTAGACGGTCCAGTTGAATCATCTAATGATTTAACTGTTTCACATGTATTTTATATTATTTTGTACATATCTGTGATTATTTTTGTAAATAAATGTATCGTTCTAACTTATACTCCCACTTGATGTTACTACTATACTAGGCAACGTAAAAAATACATTTATATGAAAAAAATACATGTGTGTCACACGTGGTAGAAGTGAAACCTTCAAAAAACAAACGTACAATATGTACACGTATACAAGACACCAAGGTTGTTGTGATTCCTTTTCTTAAGCTTTGGCGCACAAACATGTAATGCTTCATATCTCATTTTCTCCCACGTTAAATCTTATGAATTTATGTGTCTGTCTCTTTTTACTGTCGCTTTTTAGTTTCATCGACTTTCAAATAGCAACGATGCTAAAGATGTTTTCAATTCAGAAACAGAATAAAAAAGCGAAATATAAATGTTATTGAAGAACAGAAAAATATAGTTTTAAAAAAGTTAACAGATTGGTTTGAAACGAATGGGATCATATTAAATACGGACAAAAGCTCTGTTTTAGGTTAGATGTGTAAATGGAAATAAACGGACGGACGGACCACAAAGTATAAGGGTTCCGTTTTTTCCTTTCGAGGTACGGAACCCTAAAAATATGTGATGTAACTAAAAATTTAAGGTTTTCGGAATTTTCCCTTTATATGTGCTATAAAACATTGCTTCATGCCAAATTTCAAGATTCTAGGTCGACTGGAAGTACCCTTTAGGTTTTGATTCCCTTGCGAGTAGTTGCGAGTTTGAAAATATGCGACTTAAATTGCTGTTTCTTTTGATTGCGTTAACATAGAAGTTTGATTTTGTTACAGCTTTAAGATATTATAGACCTGAATATTTGATATGAATTTCAATTGAATACCTCTACTCTCATGAGAAAAGGGGTAGTAAGTTTTGTTAAGTTAATATTTTTATTATATGATGTAACTAAAAATGTACGGTTTTCGCAATTTTTTCTTTATCAGTGCTATAAGACGTTGCTTCGTACCAAATTTCAAGATTCTGAGTTCACAGGAAGTACCCTGTAGGTTTTGATTCCCTTGCGAGTATCGAAAATTTGCGGCATAAACGGCTGTATCTTTTGATTGCGTTGGCTTAGAAGTTTGATTTTTTCACAGCTTTAAAGGGCAGTAGACCTGAGTATTTGATATAAATTTCAGCTTGATAGCTTGACGAGTTCTTGAGAAAAAGGATCTTGACAGACAGACGGACGGACAGACGGACGAACGGACAACAAAGTGATCCTATAAGGGTTCCGTTGTTTCCTTTCGAGGTACGGAACCCTAAAAATGATATTATCAAAGATTATTATAAATATGAGTCATCCCGTGACCACGACAGAGTGTAAACCAGTCGAAACGTCGGGAAAAATAGGTAAATAAACTCTAAATACCCCTAAGTATTTATAATAATGTGTTCTGATCGCGTAAGTTTAAAAAACTTTATTATCAAAGATGTCAGATTTTTGGGATAATTTAGATTCGACTTTATGTTATGATAGCCATATAGACCAAATGTGTAAAAGTAACTTCTAAAACTTTCATGGTTTTCTTTCACTTTCACTTTCATTTCCAATCAAAACGGGATATTTACCATGATAATATGAGTTTTTCTGCTTCTCGATATTTCGGCACAGTTGCATGCGCCATGATCACGAGATAAACTGATCGCGTTTATCTAGCTAGTGCAAATTATGCTTTATTAAAGTTGAAACCTATAATTAGCAGGAAAACTCTTATTTAGGTATATAATGCTTACTGCCATTCTACTGTTACAGCATAGTGCTGTAAGAGGAAATGCTGCCCAAATTGAGAGGGTACTTATTTGCCAAAAGAGATTATTAGAATGATATACGCATTACATAGATTAACTGCAGTGAGAGCATATTTTAAGAAATCAAAAAATATTGACGGTTATATCTCTGTTTTTATATAATTCTCTTACGGTTTATTAACAAAATGATGATTTACCGATGAAAATGCATATTCACAATTACAATACTCGTAATAAAAAAAAGTTACATGTACCAAGAACCAGACTTGTCAAGACATGTAAACAAGGTTTCTGCTTGAATCTCGACATGTACAATAAGCTACTTTTTGTACACCGTCGTCGTTTTTGTTAATCCTGCCCATCCAAAGGTTGCCTCGAAGAGATCGCTTTTAGCGATAAGGCCGCCTATTGTATAATTTTATTTCTTCTGTGTTCTCTTTGTGTACAATAAAGTGTTAATCTGTCTAGTACAATAGAAAAACATATACACAAAACACAGTCGCTAATAGTCACGTAATGCTGTTAAAAATGTGGTCTAATGAAGGTGTATGTCATTCAGGTCACGACATATGTCACCTATATACATTATGGAACACAAAGCTTTAGGAAACTAAAGATTTAAGGGGTGCTTAACTTGAAACTTTGCTCACATTGTGTAAATAGCGCTGAAAAACGGCGCAGATCAGTCAGGGCACCAAATGACGTCGCATCTCATCTTCATAAACTCTGATGAAAATCTACGCAGAATTCACTGAAATAGTACTAGACATCCGGCTTTTCTAAGCATTTTCCGGCTAAGAAAAGACCGGCTTTTTTATATTATAACAAAGTCCCACCGCGGCGTTTCTCTGTCTGTATTTCGATAAATTTGATTTGTCTGGTTTGTCAGTTGACGGTAGCTCTGCCTTCTGCGTTGGGGGTTCGATTATCTCCCAGTTTTAATATTTGTGATGAACGTAGATGTTTGTTCTGTGTTCAAAATAAGAATAGTTTGTATTATGATGACAATGACACTAATATAATACTTATATATTTTTAAATAAATACTTATGATACTTCATAACCCCCAGAAACAGTATAGGTCATGGGTATATCTTAAAACACACACTACCTAATGAATTGATGAAATCTGTTGCTATCTCTATTTTTTGACATTAAAACGACAAGGACGGAACATACTTAAGACGTAAGGGCACCAGCTCTTAATCCATACAAACGTAGTCGACTGTTTCCTCTCTAGATAATGAGAGGACACTAGACACTAGAGCAAATATTTTGTACCATAAAACCTGAACTACCATTACCATGCCCCTGTCTTGGTTTTTTTATATTCTTATTATCATAAGAAGTAGAAGTCTTCAAAAACTAGAAATATTTCGAATTTTTTAAACATTTTCAGACACACATCCAAAAAAAAATATAAGATAGGGGCATAGCTGAAGGTTTTGTTTAATTATATAAAAACAATCAAAACAATTGGGCATGGTTTGGGGGAGTAAATTGTCGACTACGAAATGCTGTTTTGGTCAATAGTTATGTACCTAAAACGGTCTGAGCTGCAGTTGTCCTTTTCTTGCGCGGGGCGCGGCGGCAGCATTCAGCGAGACAAAAACATTTTATTTAATACCTATTTTTCTAAAGTCTCTCAGGTACCCTTTCCTCTTAAGCGCCACGCTAACTAATTATAATTACTGAGACGCAGAAGGTTGCGGGTTCGATTCCCGCTGCGGGACAAATGTTTGTACGATCTGCAAGTATTTGTCTCGGGTCTGGGTGTTTCTATGTACCTATAATATGTATGTATTTACAAAAAAAAAACGTATGTAGGTAGTATAACAGTCATAATAGTCACCTTCTTCTTCTTGTCGTGTCACTAGTTATTTCTAACCAGTGTGGTGAAAAGATTAAAGTGCGCCTCAGAGGCTCTTTTCGTGCACTTGCAATAATAATAGTCACCATAACACAAGCTCTGCTTACCAAAGTAAATACAACATAAGCACATACAGTAAGCACAGCAGCATTATTTATTTATTTATTATTATTTATAGTTCACTCACGAATGTTTTGTTAGTAAGTATTCTAAAATTTTTCCGACTTTCCGATACTTTCCGACTTTTTAAGGGTGATTTCCCATATCTAAATACGCAAAGTTCGCATAATAACTTCCAAGGGGTTACCGTGTTGAATTACGATGCCGCCATAACTCTCATTGCTTCAGAAAACGAGTATTTCCGCGCGAATGCATTTTAATTCCATATCCGGTTACAGGAAGTCTTTTGAAGAGGATTAGGGTTTCTTTATACGGAGACAGTAATATGATATTTTGGGACGAACTGGAATATTTTCCGTCTGTTGTAAATTTTTTAATTCATAATAAAATTACCCTGGGCCCGTGGGGAACAGGAGCCCACCGCTTTTTCAAAATTATTTCACGGCGTCTGGTAGATACATTGCGTGACCCCAAGAGCTGTAGGAGCCAGCTACATCTACTACAGCTACATCTGGCTCAGCGTATTATCATTGCCATTCAACGTGTTAATGCCGCCAGTATCTTGAGAACGCTGGCTTCTGGCAGTGATTTGAATCAGTTGAGCTATCTATAGATCGTTTTAAACGGTCCTTAGATAGCTCTAATGTTTCACGTGTATTTTATATTATTGTATATTATTCTGTACATTTCTGTAATTACTTCTGTAAATAGATAATCATAATATCAAAAATTATGTACATCATGTTAATAAAACACCGGGGTTAGATATGTAATGATCATTATTGGCTTAGTTCATCTATTGAAGATAATTTAGTTAACGTCAGTCAAGTTACAGAGCAGTTATTTGTAATTGAAAACATTCGTTCATGGATCCACTCCAGCAAGCTGAGGTGGGTGAAGTTTCCTCTCCACTGACGGCACTCTGTCTGGGATTTATGTACAGATAAATATAAAATAATTAAAATTGGTGAAACACAATACCATTTAGCCCTAAACTAAGCATAAAAAACGTGTGCGTCTCGGGACGCCCGACAGAAGTGATAACTTAAACTAATCTAACTAGCGCTGTGGGTAAGAGTGTGAGAGGAGGAGCCTGCCTACCAATGCCATATGCGTGAGAGAAAGGGAAGCTAGACAGACTGGCGCTGTAACGCGTTACGTAACGAAGCGGTTTACCCTCCGTTAGGAAGTTATCACTTCAATAATAATAATATGAAATGAAATGAAATGATTTATTTGCGTGAAATGTGGTACACAGAAAACTTAAATACATAATTAGATTCACACATTTCGCTAAGAAACCTAGCATGCAAAAATTAAGAAGGTTCATATATGATAATAAAATTAAAGACTACATTTTTAAACAAATTAAATAAACATTACAAAAGTTATTACTAATAGTTTTTATCATAGCAAACGGAATGTTAATTAAGAAATTCTTTGACACTATAAAAACATTTGTGAACAAGCCAGGTAAGCATTTTTGTTTTAAATATATTGTATGGTAATTGTCTTATAGATCGAGGTATTCTATAAAATATTTTTATACACAATATGTAGCTATTTTTATGACTTAAAGTTGTTTTTCGAACTGGAACTAACAGTCTAGTGGGGTCCCTCAATTTTATTTTTGAATTTATTTGATCCTCATATTTGTTGAAAAATTTGTTGTGCTCAACAACAAAACAGCATACCTGAAATATATATAAACTGGGCAACGTAAGCAACTTTAATTTTATAAATAATGGTTTGCATGAGTCGAGTGGACCAGCACCACACACACACAGCTCTAATGCATTTTTTTTGGACAATGAAGGCCCTATTGATGTGAGTCGAAGTATCCCAAAGTAGCAAACCATACCTCAATACTGAAGCAACATAACCATGGTACGCAGTCAAAGCCATTTTTTGACCTGATGTTCGGCGCAATGTCTCTATTACAAAAACAAAACGATTAATTTTTTATTTTTTTGCATGTGAAGTCAATATGTGACTTCCAGTTACAGTTTTTGTCTAACTTTAAACCTAAAAAAAATATTTCATTAACATTATCTACGAATTCATCACGAAATGTCAATTTAATATTAATATTATTTTTATTATTGTAATTTTGAAAATGAATAAATTTTGTCTTAGATATATTAGCTCGCAAATTGTTACATTCTAACCAATTAAGAATTAATTCAATCTCAGCATTAATTAATTCTACATAACTAATATTTTGACTATTATCAGAAACAACTATTGAAATATCATCTGCAAATAGAACACATTGACATTTAGTGATCAAAGGTAAATCGTTTATATATAATAAAAATAATAATGGTCCTAGTATGCTTCCCTGAGGCACTCCAAAATTAATACTAAGACTACTAGATTTGAAAGCTGTTGTCATGAGATCTTCGTTTAAACTTTTAATTTCTACATATTGTATACGATTTTCAAGATGACTCTTTAGCCAATTTAAAGCGTGTCCTCTAATACCATATTTCTCACATATCTGTAACAAAATATTATGATTGCAACAAAATCTACAAAATCAAAAAATATAATATCAAAAAATACAAAATCAAAAAATACAAAATCAAAGGCCTTGCTCATATCAAAAAATATAACTGAAGCAGGAATACGTTTATCAATACTTTCAATAATACTCGACATTAATTGAAAAGCAGCTAAGGTCGTCGACTTATTCTTTTGAAAACCTTTCTGCTCTTCCTTAATTATTTTAAATTTAACTATAAAATTAACAAGACATTGCATTGCTTTTTCAAATAATTTAGCAAATAAGGGAATTAAAGTGATTGGTCGATAATTATTCAAATCTCTCTTGTCATCTTTTTTGTGTAGAGGTCTAACTACCGAAAGCTTTAACCTTTCCGGGAAAACTCCAGTAGCTAGGGATAGATTAAGAAGATACTTCAAGATTGGGTGCAACAAGAACAAACACTTTTTGAGGATATGTGTCGAAATCCCATCAAATCCTACAGATTTTGTATTATTTATTGAATAGAGGATTTTGACGACTTCATTGTCAGTCAGTGGACTATTACACAAACTGGCATCACAATGCTGTATCTTTGGAAGATAGTGATTATTTGGTAATGGTAAAGACTTATTGGTTAATTCTATAAAAAACTTATTAAAAGACTCTGCTATTTCGAAGGGTTCTTGAATTGTTTTGCCACCATAATTTACTGCCTCAATAGTATCACAACTTTGTTCATCATCTACTTTATCCTTAATAATGTTCCATGCAGCTTTACATTTATTTTTGGCCTGCATCATATGTGTATTATTTATAATCATTTTAGATTTATTAATGCATTGTCTTAGAACTGTTATTTTTTATATTTTTGCTTAGATTCAGAGGTTTTGTTCTTATAACACTGGAATCTTAGTTCTCTTTTATACTTAGTGCTTATTTTAATTCCTTTAGTGATCCACTTTGGTGTTGTGTATTTGCACTGTACCCTTCTTTTTGTCATGGTAAAACACAAATTGCAGCTGTTTAGTCTTGTTGGCGTAGTAATGTGAAAAGTGAGTTTATAATTCAATGCCAGCTGCTTTAAACGTGACGCTGCAGTATCATTTTTTATTAAATTAATGTTAAGGTCACCAGCAATTATTATTTTTCTAGATAATTTAATTAGAAATTTATTCAGTATAATGTCCAGTTTATCAAAGAAAATATTAATGTCACTATTAGGAGTCCGATAAATACAAAATACGACACAGTTAATTGAACGGATCTGTACACCACATATTTCAAATGTCTTTTCAATTGCCATACTTTTATCAATGTCAAGCTTTATAAACCTAACTAGAATACATACTCCTCCACGTTTTACATTTTTTCTTGATAAAAAAACTAGATAATGTGAAGTATTTGAGGTAGATATTAGATTCACTACCTGACATAATATTTGTTTCTGTGAGGCAAATAATATTAGGTTTCTGATTTTTTTCTGACAGCTCATCTAAACACACTGCTAGCGGCTCCAGTTTATTAAGTAGGCCAGCTATATGTTGATGTAAAAGTATATGATATTAGTTTTATTAGATTGATTTGGCACGAAAAAGATGACTTGATTTTATCCCAGTTGATGTTGCCTCTAGTTGACGGATGACTGTATTTTCAGATTGTAAACCATTTACTTCCACATTTTTTTGGAAATAGTAGGGTATAGTACCCTTTTTTGGTTAACTTATCCTTTTATAGTAATTTCACAAATTATTTTTATGTTGTTCCAATAAACCAGTAAGATATTTTTTATCACAATATCTAGAATCCACTATAAAATTTATCTTTCTACACAAATATGTTATGTACTCTGAATGTGATAACAGAAATGGTGTTTATATGGAGATAAAATTACAATTTGGTAATTGAGTACATAGATTTTTTAAACAGTTATTTAACGTACCAGTATTTAAAGTCTTATTATAATTCACATTTACTATTATAATATTACACTTGTGTAATGCCTTTATTGCCTTGACAATTCATGTAGTAAAATTGTGGGGTTCGTATCATTCTCTCCCACACACAAAACAATTTGGTCATTTTCATTTAAATTTAAACTTAGGTTATCATAACATGACTTTAGAAATTCATCTTATTTAGCATAGGGTTTAAGAAATGAAAAAATACTATAGTCCTCATAACATTTAACCCATTCTCTTATTTTAGCTAACTTTGTAGAAAGACCGATAAGTTGTTGGCTTCCTAAAATCAGTAAGCGTGGTTTTGATTTTTCCAACACAGATTTCTCAATCATAGCAGCATCACAACTATTTGTGAAAATTGATTGTGTTATTGATTATTGAATACTAATCAATAAATAATGCAATGCAGGACATTTTACACAGCATCTACTGGCGCGGTAAGCGGTATATTAACTGCGTCACGAGATTTGCCACTGACTCGTACAATGTATTAGTAGTTTCATGTCATCGTGGCTGCCACTCTTTAAGGGCTAAAATTGCCACGATTCAAATAAGTGACAAAGGCTCTATATCTAAACAAATTTAGTAATTAGGTTTGAGCAACTAAAAAGAAAATCGACTTCATAAATAAAATGTATGCCCAAAAAAATAGCATCTCCTGTTTAACTACCCTCAGATATGCAAATTTTTATTATCAATTGTAAGCCCAATTAAAAATTTCCTAAAAAAATATTTTCCTATTCGGTTCATAAATGACGGTTTTCAGAGGTAACAAACATAAACGAAAAAAAAATCTGTAAAGTCGGTTTACGGACGATAATTTGACGTAATAACGTCATAAGAAAACTTTGATGAAAAAGTGCATACTTTTAACTTATGAAGATGCGTCACAAGCCAAACGCTTAGGCTGATCGTGCCTCTTTATCGTTTGTTCCGCGCTCTCGCTTGCACGCTCGGCTCAGGCGGAAAGGAACATTTTTTCGTGCGTGCAGCTGGCGTTTATTTATTTATAAGACGTTATCACGTCAAAAAATCCAAACACTCATCCTTTTTTTAAGTCGGTTTATAATAAATTTATAACTATTTATTTAATCATTGCAATATTACGTTTTGGGTGTCGAGATGAACAAGTCTAGCTAGTTGTACTACACTCGTCTAAACCTCCCCTAAGGATTGCAGGTAGGATGTCTTTGTTCGCTGGGAATCCCAGGCGAGAATCGATTTAGTATCGGAACGAGCTTTCAGTTTATTTCAATGCGACAGAAGTGCTTTGCAATTGTTTTCAGAACAATAACTGTAATATTATCACTATTTTTAAATCTCTGAGGTGAACTGAGAGCTGTTCTGTTTTACTTGTGTATATTTTGATAATAATGATTATTGACATAGCTAACCCAAACACGATTGCGGAGAAATTAGCCAAATACGTCGACCGTAAACACGAAATATATACTGGATAACTACGTACGCTACGTATACTAAAATAACGTACTTTTATTATAATACCTTTAAGTGTAGTATACAATACAACTATAATCTTTCTTATATTTTTTTATTTTCACATTTGCTTTGTTATTTTATTGTCTAATCTATACCTATAAAAGAGCTTAACCTGACTGCGTGATTCATCATCGCCGAGCCAAAACCGCTGAAGCTAGAAAGCTGAAATATAGAAGTTAGCTTTCATTTATATCAAACCATAGTAAGGCGGGATTTTTTGAAATTCTACCCCTAAGAGGGTGAAAAGGGGTCAAAACGAATGTATGAAATTTTTTAACGGGTGGTGCAAATTGCTTGAAATTTGATATGAATAAATAAAATGCAAAATAAATGGACACATATTTCTGGATTTTTCAAAATAACTTTAACGAAGAGGTAAAGTGGGGTGTCAAAGTTTGTATGGGAACTTTTTAACGAGTGGTGTGATTTCTTAGAAACTTATTTTGGATGCATAACATGCAAAATAAATGGACACGTGTTTCAGGATTTTTCAAAATAACTCTCATAAAGAAGTAAAATGGGGCGTGTATGTTTGTATAGAAACGTTTAATGTGTGTTGTGTGTGATTGGTTTGAAACTTATCAATAAAATTTGGCAAGGAGATAAATTGTATCCTGGGGAAGGATTTCAGCTACAATTACTTTCAAAAAAAAGCAGACGAAGTCGCGAGCAACAGCTCCAAGGTCCCATCTCTTTGTCGACTTCTGTAGCGCAGTGGGTGAAAGCCTGCCTGAGGCTCAGAAGGTTGCGGGTTCGATTCCCGCCGCGGGACAAATGTTTGTATGATCTGCAACTATTTGTCCCTGGTCTGGGTGTTTCCATGTATAATATGTATGTATTTACAAAAAAAAAGTATATAAGTAGTAAGTATATCAGTCATGTGGTACCCATAACAAAAGCTCTGCTTACTTTGGGGCCAGATAATGCTTTGTGAAATGTCCGGCATTATTTATTTATTTATTATTTATAGCTGACTGGCCTGTCAGCTCAGTTGGTAGTAGCTCTGCCTTCTGCGCTGTAGGTTGAGGGTTCGATTCCCTCCCAGGTTAAACATAATGTGTGAAAAGCATATGTGTTTGTTCTGTGTCTGGGTGTTATAAAGTATCATAAGTATGTATTTAAAAATATCCATCAGTCATCTAGTCACCACATTACAAGCTATGCTTAGTTTGGGACTAGATGGTGTTGTTTGTATTGTCTAGCAATATATAATATATATAATATTATTTATCTATCTATTCCAAAATTCATCAAAATCGGTACAGCGGTTTAGGCGTGAAAAAAAACAAACAGACAGATAGACAGATAAAGTTACTTTGGGGCCAGATGATGTGTGAAATGTCCGGCATTATTTATTTTTATTATAGCAAGCCTTGAATAATAACAACAAAGAAAGGCTTATAAAGCCCAAGAGATGAGTTCTCGTCTCCTCAATGAAGACACTTAAAATTCAGTTATTTATTAGGAAATTCGCTGCCTCCTAATTCTAATTCAGTCATCTAGAAGAAATAATTTAAGGGGATTCAAGAATTCATCTTATTACCGCTTTAGAGTTTTATACTGACATTCTGCAGTCGACGGTTCTTTTTTAGGGTTCCGTAAAAAGGAAAAAAGGAACCCCTTTTTTCCTTTTGAGGTACCTACGAAACTGTGATAGCAACACTTCGTTACCCGTCTGTCTGCCTGTCTGTATGACAAGACCTCTTTTTTCGGGAACGCATAATAATATAAATCCGAACTTAATACAAAATACTAAAGACGGCGGTATCTTGAACCTTTAAAACGAGATTGTAAAACAAATCATTGCAATCAAAAAATACGGCCGAAATACGATCATTTATGCTGCTTTTTCGAATGTTTGTAAAATTGTAACTGTAGTTTGGACTTTGGTGTAAGCATAATAATAAATCTGTTAAATACCACATTGACTATGACAAGAATATAATATACTTTAACGACACGTTAAAGTATACATGTTACCAGCGTTATTTCGGGGTTTATAAGTAATTTTGGTTATTTAATTTAAAAAAAACTAGAGTTATTGATGGTGTGAATTGGAATTAAAGTTTTGTGTTTTTTTGTGATTTGAGCTAAAATAATCCGTAAATTATTTGATATGAAAAGCCACCTTTTTATATAAAACTTGTTCCTTTCGCGACTTCGTCAGCGCGTATTAAAAAAATATCTAATTGTAAATCTAAACCATTTTCAATTCCACTTCTTCTTCTTATCGTGTCACAAGTTATTTCTAACCAGTGTGGTGAAAGGATTAAAGTGCGCCTCAGAGGCTCCTTTCGTGCACTTAGGTAAGCCTTAATGTAAGCTCTCGACATTGCCGACAGGACCCGCAGGAAAGACGAATCAGTACATACGGTGTCGGTTCGGTTGCAGGTGCATAACGACACCGGGCCGGGCTTGTTTCAAGTTTTCCTTCTCTATTGGAAGTTCTTCTGTTAGTCAGCAGGGGGACTAATCCCCAATAATTTGAAGACTATCGCAGTCGTCTCCATCACCAGTCTCCAAGCCGCACTTAACTGGGATCAGATCCACGTAGAAATCCTCACTCGAAATTATATACTTCAGCGAAAAATACCAACTGGATTTTGCAATCAGATGCGGCTGCTGAGCCATTTTGATCCTCAGCTGATCGTTATAGAGTACAGCGGATGGTAAAAGTAAAACAATTATAAAATAAAATTTATTTTTGTAAAAATATTATCTGAAGGCATTACAGGTGTCAAATCACTTGAACACACACAAAATATTTCATCAAAATCGGTCCAGCCGTTTAGGAGGAGTTTAATTACAAACACACGCACAGAAGATTTATATACATAACAGATAACAAATGTCAAAAAACTTGGTGATGTCTTTATATAAAATTTAATCTACATTGGCAAAATTGACATCATTTTGATAAACTCGGGTTTTACTCTCGTATTATTTTGTTGATGGAGTCACCGACACTGTTTCGATTCATATAGATAATTTGCATCAGGATGAGTTTGATCCGCGGTCTGTCAGTCACCCGTGAGTCTGCAAGCGGCAACGAGCGGAAAATAATACGTAAGTAAAACTAGTGTTTATCAAAATCTCTAACATAGCTCAGCGAATTAGCAAGCTGAAGTGGGCAGGTCAGTTATGCCGCAGAACCGATAGCCGTTGGGGCAGACTGGTTCTTGGGTGGAGGCCGCGTGTCGGCAAACGTAGCGTATAGGGCACCTTGTAGCTAGGTGGGGCGATGATATCCGTAAGGCAGCGGGCAAGGATTAGAGCAGGAGCTGAAGATCGAGCTCAGTGTCGTGCCATGGGAGAGGTCTACGTCCAGCAGTGAACTGGCGCAGGCTGATAATGATTAGAATGCATTGCCTCATGTTGCTCTGCCCTCAGACAGACCGACTTATTTGAAATGTATACACTCTTTTGTATTAGTTTTTCGTAGTTAAGGTAGTTATAAGATGGATCATGCAAAAAAGCGCTAGGACCAGGACGAGTTTTTTGCCGGTTCTTCTCGAGCTTGGGTTAGGAGGAATTGGCACCTAAACTCACCTAGTATGTAAGACGTTTCAAAGTGATCCTTGTGATTCTATTGAATAAAGTATCTTTTGACTATGACTTCATGATGATAATAGTACAACCAACAAATAAATAAATAATCGATTTTTCGAAGCATCAACTGGCCCCAAAGTAAGCAGAGCTTGTGTTATGACTAAAATATACTACTTATATTCTTTTTTTTCTGTAAATACATACATATTATACATAGAAACACCCAGACCCGAGACAAATATTTGCAGATCATACAAACATTTACAAATGTTTTGAAAATTAAAATTGACATCATTATGACAGGTGTCATTAACGAAGAAGAAGAAGAAGATAGAGGCCTTGTCTAAAAGTCCCTGGTGTTTTATTTATAATAAGAAGGCATTCTCTGGACGTGGAGCAACTTTATTAATAATACGGTGTAAGTATCGATGGCAATTTTTGGGGGCAAGCCTTAATAGCGGATATTGGAAAGTCATCAGGGACGGTTTGCCAAGACTTGTTAATTTCAGGGTCTCCCAAGTTCTATAGACATATAATGGTTTTAAAATATATATATATATTGGTTCACCATTTAGCCCCAAACTAAGCAATTATGTATTTAACCGTATGAATGTACGTAGACGTTTCTTATGGTAGTTTACGCCTGAGTATACGTAGTAATAATAATAATGCCAGACATTTCAGACAACGCAATTCCTGAAAACATCAATCAAATGACTGGCCAGTCAGCTTAGTTGGTAGTGGCTCTGCCTTCTGCGCTGTAGGTTGAGGGTTCGATTCCCTCCAACGATAAACATTTGTGTGAAGAACATAGTGTTTGTTCTGTGTCTGGGTGTTATAATGTATCATAAGTATGTATTTAATAATATATAAGTATTCTATCAGTCATCTAGTCACCGTAATGCAAGCTATGCTTAGTTTGGGACTAGATGGTGTTGTTTACATTGTCTAGCAATATTTATTAATTCTTATTCAATCAAACAAGCGTCTGGTTCTCTTCAAGTCAAGAGTGAATAGGTGTCTTTCACTGGCCTGTCAGCTGAGTTGGTAGCTCTGTCTTCTGCGCTGTAGGTTCGATTCCTTCCCAGAACATACATTTGTGTGACGTAAATTTTTTCCAATTTACTTCATCTAGAATACTCGTATATTGATAAATACATACTTATGATACTTTATAACACCTTTGTTCAATGAGCCAAATGTTTGTGCTTGGCGGAAATCGAACCCACACTATTATTAAACATAAAATATGGCCATAATAGACTATAGACCTGTACTAGATATTTTATGTTTGATGTATCAATTGTTTCGTTGTTTATCATTGTTTTGCGCATGCCCAATGGGCACCCACCCATTTATATAGGTATTATTTTAATACCTAGGGATACATTATTAAAATTTTCGTAGGGATATCAATTTTTTTTGAAAATAAAATTAAACCCATGATACACCCATATAAAGTAGCTTTCTCTAGGTGAAATAATTTTTGAAATGAGTTATGTCGTTTTTGAGTTTATCCATTATAATCAAACATATTATTATAATCTAATATTTTCTATTTAAAATATTAGTTAAGATATAAGTAAATTAATTTATAATCACTATAGACGCTTTAGATCTTCAATTATTTATTCATACCATTGTTGATAATAGTTTCCATCGCGTTGATCTGAAGATTTGACAACATAAGTGGATACGGGCATAATGGTCACCTACGTGACTTGACTTCTGAACGTTTAAACCTTTGAGATAAGGGCAGGAAGCTCCTAAGAGTGACATGTGTTTTGGGGGTGTTTTCACCTTCTTACCCCTTTAGACTCTAATGTGAGGGTAGTAAAGAAATATCGACGTCGAAGGGTGTTAGGGTTGATTTACATTTAACGAATTTTTCAGCAATGATATTGAATAAATAAGAGCGTGTTTTCGGGATGTAAGGGAAATAATCATTCAATGCAAATTCAGAAGTTGAGTCCAGTTGGAGTCGATTCGATTCGTAAGTCCAAAGAGGATGTCGAGAGGAGAGGAGCTGAGATGATGATGATGATGGATGTGATGACAACCATAGTCGTGCCTAAATTACGCATATAATACGTCATACTTCAGTATTGCTTTATTTAACACCAGTACCTAGATGACCGAGCTTTGTTCGGTATATAACGCGAATAAACGACGGTTTCTAAAAATGTAACCTAGATCGATTTATCGCACCCAAAAGCCCCTGCATACTAAATTTCAGGAAAATCGTTGGAGCCGTTACCGAGATTCAGATTATATATATACAAAAATTGCTCGTTTAAAGGTAGTATTCGCTGCTTCCTACGCGTTTTATAAATAAGGTCCCAAGCGACGAGTTAGATTTATCGATTGGCAAATTTAAAACGTAATAAAACAGAAACTTTATTATAACACATAACAGATTCTTTAGATGACAAAAAATTTTGGGATGAATCTGCTCCAACTCGACTCTGAATCCGTAACAAAATTGGCAAGGCTCATACAAAAAAGTGTTTTAAGACCAGACGAGTTTCTTTCCGGATTCTTGAACTTCTAGAACTATTTTATATGTTTAAAAATAAAATAAACATGTTATACATGTTGAAGTGATAACTTATAGGAGGGTAAACCGCTTCATTACGTAACGCGTTACGTAAGCGCGCCTGCCTACCGCCTGCTCCTCTTCTCTTACTCTAACCCACAGCGCTAGTTAGATTGGTTTAAGTTATCACTTCTGTCACGTCCCGAGGCGCACAGGTTTTATTTTATATTTTTTTATAAGTATAATTGGTTTGTAGGATTAGTAGAATAATTCCGCGATTCGTTTACGCACTATAGCACAATATCAGAATAAGTGTTTATTGAGACGCGAAGCTGTAGCACGCGATTACATTAGTTTGACCCCTGTAAGATGTTTTCGACGAAAGGTCTGAAGAGGGAAGCCTGAAGTATTTTTTTGGCTCTAATGTTCTGTGGATGTGAAAACATACTAAGTTGTCTGTTAAGTACCTTAGCAACCGTTATGTGAGTTCTTATGTAAATACGAAGAGTTTGCTTGTCATCTCACTTGTTCATTCTTGGTTATCTTTAAAATCACCGTCAGTTCTTTTATTAAGATCGCCTCACAGTGTGGCGATTATGGAACATTGATACTTTGATAAGCATTGATACTAATAGCTTTCAGTTAATATTGATGAATTGGTTTTACGGATCGCTGCGATTTCTATCGGCTTCTATCGCTAGTTACAATGTGAAGTTGGTGTCAAACTATAACTCGACTAATTTACATAGTAAAATTATGTTAGGAACCGTGTTTAGCGTACTAAGCATTTAAATACATCGTATATGATTGATTGAAATAATGCCTATTGCTAATCGAAATTGATAGACATTGATTGTATCAAGAGTTCCATAATCGCCCTACAGAGTTATAGAAGCGTTTAAACACTACTCTATATCATCTCTATATCATTTTGCTATCAGACAACCTACTTAGTATTAGCATTGCCATTCAACGTGTTGCGGAAGTTGCGGAAAATCATCCGCACACCAAGTACCAAGTAAGTAAGTAAGCCATTCAACGTGGCAATGCCGCCATTGTCTTGGGAATGCTACCCTCTGGCGGTGATCTGGATCAGTTGAGCTACCTATAGATTGTTTTAAACGATAGCTTAACTGTTTCACATGTATTTTAGATTTTTGTATATTATTCTGAACATTTCTGTAAATAAATTAAGTACAGTCGTATGTGAAAAAAAAACTACTTAGATGTATGAATTTAATTTAACTTAATTCAATTAATAATAACTCTGCCTTATGCGCTGTAGGTTCGATTTCCTCCCAGGACAAACATATGTATTAGTAAAATTATAAGTATTCTATCAGCCACCAATACAAGCTGTGCTTAGTTTAAGGATAGAATGGTGTTGTGTGCTTTGTCCAGCACTATTTATTTATTTAACTTGTTTGTATGTATTGACTGTATGCTATCTGTTTAAATTAGATCAATTATACCTATTTATTCAAAAATTAACATCAGTTTTTTTTTTTTTTTACATAAATATATTTGTTTATGTACGGTTTGTAGGATTAGTAGAATAATTCCGCGATTCGTTTACGCACTATAGCACAATATCAGAATAAGTGTTTATTGAGACGCGAAGCTGTAGCACGCGATTACATTAGTTTGACCCCTGTAAGATGTTTTCGACGAAAGGTCTGAAGAGGGAAGCCTGAAGTATTTTTTTGGCTCTAATGTTCTGTGGATGTGAAAACATACTAAGTTGTCTGTTAAGTACCTTAGCAACCGTTATGTGAGTTCTTATGTAAATACGAAGAGTTTGCTTGTCATCTCACTTGTTCATTCTTGGTTATCTTTAAAATCACCGTCAGTTCTTTTATTAAGATCGCCTCACAGTGTGGCGATTATGGAACTTTGATACTTTGATAAGCATTGATACTAATAGCTTTCAGTTAATATTGATGAATTGGTGTTACGGATCGCTGCGATTTCTATCGGCTTCTATCGCTAGTTACAATGTGAAGTTGGTGTCAAACTATAACTCGACTAATTTACATAGTAAAATTATGTTAGGAACCGTGTTTAGCGTACTAAGCATTTAAATACATCGTATATGATTGATTGAAATAATGCCTATTGCTAATCGAAATTGATAGACATTGATGCCGATTGCTAATGCGTGTTGCGGAAGTTGCGGAAAATCATCCGCACACCAAGTACCAAGAAAGTAAGTAAGCCATTCAACGTGGCAATGCCGCCATTGTCTTGGGAATGCTACCCTCTGGCGGTGATCTGGATCAGTTGAGCTACCTGTAGATTGTTTTAAACGATAGCTTAACTGTTTCACATGTATTTTAGATTTTTGTATATTATTCTGAACATTTCTGTAAATAAATTAAGTACAGTCGTATGTGAAAAAACTACTTAGATGTATGAATTTAATTTAACTTAATTCAATTAATAATAACTCTGCCTTATGCGCTGTAGGTTGAGGGTTCGATTTCCTCCCAGGACAAACATATGTATAAGTAAAATTATAAGTATTCTATCAGCCAACAATACAAGCTGTGCTTAGTTTAAGGATAGAATGGTGTTGTGTGCATTGTCCAGCACTATTTATTTATTTAACTTGTTTGTATGTATTGAATGTATGCAATCTGTTTAAATTAGATCAATTATACCTATTTATTCCAAAATTAAGATAAGTTCTTTTTTTTTAAATAAATATATTTGTTTATGTACCTATGTATACCTATCTATCTATTTAATACCTGTAACAAAAGCAATTCTTGTATATTATGTACATATATATAATCTGAATCTCGGAAACGACTCCAACGATTTTCGTGAAATTTTGTATGCAGGGGGTTTCGGGGGCGATAAATCGATCTAGCTAGGTTTCATTTTTAGAAAACGTCGTTTTATCCGTGTTTTACACCGAGCAAAGCTCGGTTATCCAGGTACTGTACCTACTATTCATTAGGTCCCCTCTTTGGTTTGCTGGCCTCCTCCAGCACTTTCCATAGGTCACGGTAATTGTATATAAAAAAATAAAAAAATATTGGTGGACACACAACACCATCTAGTCCTAAACTAAGCATAGATTGTATTATTGTGACCAGATGACTGAAAAAATACTTATATATTTGTAAATACATACTTATGATACTTTATAACACCCGGGCACAGAACAAACACGCAAATGTATATCTTAGGAAGGAACCGAACCCTCGACCTACCGCGCAGAAGGCAGAGCTACTACCAACTGAGCTGACAGGCCAGTCAAATGTGTAATGAATTATGAAATAAGGTTCAAATTATGCAACAATCATCATTTTAGAATATAAAGTTTAAGATAAAGACCACACAGAGACAGTACCGATAAATATTCGCGATTTTGAGCGCAGTTAAAACGCGTCACGGACATTTGCGCAGAGATCGTCTTAAGAGTACGGGTTGTGACTGAGCTGGAAGACAATGGGCCCACATGCTCGGTGCTCCTGAAGCGTGTAATGTTAGCTAACTGGAACATGGATTATGGTCAAAGAGCCAGCAATCTATTCTAACAGGCCTCCAATAGAGGCACCAGCAACAACTCCATGTCTTGTCAGAGTTATTGAAAATTATGTAAGGTATATTGGAATTATGCAGCACTCTGGGACTGACGGACTTCCACGCAGAAATCCTCACTCGAAGTGTTATATAGTTCAGCGAAAATCACCAATTCGATTTTAAAGTCAGATGCGGGCGCTGCGCAATTTTTGATGATCCTCAGCTTATCGTTATGGAAAACAGCGGATGGTAAAGGTATGCAGTGGCATAGTCACAGTCACATAGAAATCGAGTTAGCTCGGCATATAACCCGTTTCAAATCTTTTTCTCATCTCTAGCTTTTTCATGACCAAAAGATGGCACCTTGAAACATTACTTCTGTCTCTATCACTGCCTCTCTCTTCTCCTTGCTCCTGTGCATATAATAAAGTTAGTAACTTTGTAATCTTCCAAAGTAGAATTAATTCTGTATCGTTTATTTAAGTACAGTAAAATATGTACGATGGTAACTCGTAGCCTGGTTGATATTACTGAAATGTACAGAATAACGCACCATATAAAATGCTAATCCTACTAAGTAATATCATACATGTGAAAATCTGTGAGGACGTTTAAGCATGTGCTACACGGTTTGAAACCGCAGTTTCTACCAAGGTCACATTGGTAGAAACTGCGGTTTCAAACCGTGTAGATAGTGGTTGCAAAGCAAATTCGCATGACCTTTAAACGCCCTTGGTAGAAAGGCTTGCCCAGCAAACCACTGGCAGAAACAGTGGTTGCAAACCGTCTAGCCGCTTGTTTAAAACCACGCGTACCACAGTCGCGCCGCTGCACGCATCAAGCGCGGACGTATTGCGCGCACGCACGATATTATGGAGAAAGATCGTGAGGTTATCACTGAATTCATCGAGTTATTTAGAGACCTATCCTGTCTTTGGGACTTAACGTCTAAGGAGTACAAAGACTCGACCCAAAACAATGATATTTTTTCTTTAAATGCAATACAAACTCCAAACTTTAGAAATTTTGATAAATAAGGAGCCATGGCGTCTTTGTAAATTGTAATAGTGCATTACAAGCATTCTGCACGCGTCTATTCACCACGAGCGTTTTAAAAACACTGAAGTTTGGGGTTTGTTTGCAAACCGTGTAGACAGAAAACGTTTCGACAGAACCTGCGGTTTCAAACCGTGTAGCACATGCTTTAGATAGTTGGAGGTGTTTTTGTTTCTTTGAATTGAATTAAACTTATAATTCATAAAGATTAGGACCTTAAACATAGGTTACTTTTTATCTACGTGCCGTGCGGTCACAAACTAGTAACAATAGGGCTGTCCTCAGACAGTTAACTGACACATTTGAAATGTGCAAACTCTACCGAACTGATTTTGATGAAATTTCAATGAGACCAATCGAAAAGTACCTACCTTTATCCTTTCATAAAAAAATACAACCATATTAAGAACCTCCTCCTTATAATGATGTAGGTTAAAAACTAAAATAAATGAAAATCGCTCGAGTCGAGTTTTTGCGATACTAACCCTAACGAGATATATTATATATTTTTTTTTTTATATCATAAGAGACGACCTTTGTGGCGCAGTGGGGAATGGTCCGCCTGAGACGCAGAAGGTTGCGGGCTCGATTCCATATTCCACACATGCTCTGCTTACTTTAGGGCCAGATGATGCTGTGTGAAATGTCCGACATTATTTATTTATAATTTAAGTATATTATCACTACATAGTATAAAACAAGCTACAAGCTTCCCGCTGTCTGTCTGTCCCAATGTATGCTATGTATGATCTTCAAAACTACGCAACGGATTTTGATGAGGTTTTTTTTAATAGATAGAGTGATTCAAGAGGAAGGTTTATATGTATAATACATGCATAATATTGTAGAGAAGCACTGATAATTTAGAGGTTAGCGTAAATTCATTCAACGTATTAGAACAACTGAACTACAGCAACGCGTGGCCGGGTCAGCTAGTAATATATAAAAAAAGAAAGAAAGATTGGTACTGCAATCCTTATACGCTGAGATCTACAGCTTTTGAAGACCACCTACTTCCCAGTTCCCAGACTAGTTATATGACAAAACGCTATAGCAATTCAGCGTCCCCAATCCTTTATAGTTAATTGACCTCGTGGCATAGCTAAGCTGTTCTTAAAAGATCAACAATGTCCAGCAACATTCTGCTAGGTTTTTCCTGGTGGGTTTTCCAGCAAGAGTCTGTCTTGATGGGTGACACACCACAGTGACAGATATTTTACCTCCAGAGAGTTACTGCGTTAAGGTTTCAAAGACACCGTACTACCTACGTATAAGTCATGTGGTACCCATAACACAAGCTCTGCTTACTTTGGGGCCAGATGACGCTGTGTGAAATGTCCGGCATTATTTATTTAATCTAGTAAATCTTACTAGCCGTTATAAATTTCTTTATATACATAATTACAAAACTTTTCAGGTTCCCCCCCCAACAGCGGTTTAGCCACGGGACTATATCGAAAATGACGACTCCTAATATTTATCTGACGAATATCTGTATCGTAAAACTATTTAAAAAACCTCGTCTTACTCGTATCTTTGAAAGACCTATCCAACACTACATGTTACACGAAGGGTAAGAAAAATAAAAAAAAAAACACTTTACAAGTAGTAACTGTTGTTGAACTTTGAACTTTGAACTTTTGAACTTGTTGAACTTTGTACCGACCACTAAAACGTAACACCGTGCAAAATCTTAACTAATAATCTGCGAGCTAGAGCTCTAGTTAGGGGCGGTCATACAGACAGACAGTCAGACAGACAGTCAGACAGACAGTCAGACAGACAGTCAGACAGACAGTCAGACAGACAGACAGTCAGACAGACAGTCAGACAGACAGTCAGATAGACAGTCAGACAGACAGTCAGACAGACAGTCAGACAGACAGTCAGACAGACAGTCAGACAGACAGTCTGACAGACAGTCAGATAGACAGTCAGACAGACAGTCAAAAATACAGTCAGACAGATAGACGTAGCTAAACTATAAGTTCCTTATAGACTTCGAACCCTCAAAAAGGTTGTCCGGTGACCACAGCCGCATTTTCATCATAGCCGTTTTCACAGGTCAAGCTGTCCCAGCTTTTCAAAAGTTACGCCATCACGGAGGCCTATGGGCGGCCTGGTAACTACTTTACAAGAGTTGGCCGCTGACTCATACGAAAGTAGTAATATTTAAGATGACATCCCGAGCTGGCTGAGTAGCAAATTGGCTCGACTGAGCTGGGCCCTGGGGAAATCGCGGCTAATAAGCAAGCTACTTTTCACATATTCAATTTTCTTTTTCAATTCCCGAGCACTTGTGAGGCGCTGATTGAACGTAAGACAAATCTTGGTAATAACTACATGCCTTTTATATTTTTTCTGTGGTACCTAATGTTGGTTTCGAGGTTGGGTGTTTCGTTTACTTAATTATTACTTGAGATTCGTACAGAAGTTTCAAGAAAATAATATATATTGAGCATTATTTTTTAGATTTTAATGGATGACATAATATAGTTATTTGAAAAACTAGTGGTCGCCCATTGGTTTAAATTCGACCATAATTAATTAATAATTAATGTATTTTAAGTATATGCAAAATTTAAAAAAATATTAGCAATCTGCACTCCTCTATATAAACTATAAGTGTGCGAAATTTCATACTCCTCCGTCCGCGCAATTTTCGTAAAAAGGGGTACAACATTTTTTGCTTCACGTTTTAATATACGGAATATAATAATGTTATCGTATTGATTTATTAAATATTTTGGTGTAATATATAAATATTTGTTTTAAGTATCGGGATTTGTTTTAAGTATTCAGTTAATTTATATTTTGTTATAAATTAACTGCTTGTTATAAAGTAACTCTAATCTGAAAATGTTGTTTTTGCTTTTCTCATAATGAACGCAATGCGAGTATTCTCAAACGGTATGGGAAAATATCGTAAGGTAACCGGCCACATCCTAGAACCTAGAAAAGTCGAAGGTGCCACCTTCGATGAGCTTGTAACCTATCACGTATCATTGTGCAATGCGTGGGCATGTGCCAAATATACTATTTGGACGTGCCTCTGACAGGCTCTTAGATATCCTCAAAGAACTAAGTCATTGGAGATCAAACCGAACCCGGGAATCAGAATTGTGAGCAAGTATATTTTTTGTTTTAGTATTAAAAAAACTAATATTTTACGCTAAAACATGGTTCTTGTATTTAATATTTGTCTACAGTCACATTGTCGCAATCAATGCTACATCTACATACATACATAAACGCGTTAAAAATATGCTCAGAACCTGAGGATTCAGTTAGACACCTCAGATTAATAAATAATCCCGGACATTTAACACAGCATCACCTAGCCCCAAAGTAAGCAGAGCTTGTGTTACGGGTACCACATGACTGATATACTTACATACTTTTACGTAATAACGTTTTATAAATCGATGAACGACGGCTGCACGCACGAAAAGTTGTCACGTACCGCCTGAGCCAAGCGTGCAAGCGAGAGCGCGGAACAAGCGATAGAGAGGCACGATCGGTTAATCAATGTTTTCTTAGGACGTTATCACGAAAATTATCGTCCGTAAACCGACATTACAGAAAACCATTTTTTTGTAGATACATACGAGTACATATTAGGTATACATAGAAACACCCAGACCCGAGACAATTACTTGCAGATCATACAAACACCGCACCCTCTGCGTGCCAGGCGTGCCTTCGCCCACTGCGCCACAGAGATAGTTTCCTGCACGGTTCATGCACTGCATAGAATACGAAAACTAAGTACCCTCATGTAATAAAGTTGGAGTATTGTTCTCTACCAAGCAACACACGAGAGGTTCGTCTAATCAAAGTTAATTGGAAGGAAATTGCTGGGGGATTTCACCGCACAAGTTACAGAAGTCAATTAATGATTATTTTTATATATTGCGTGTATTTTGCAAAATGTGGACATGTGCTAGATATAATGTTTAGACGGGCAGGGTAACATCAAAAAGATTTCAAAAGAGATCAAAAGTGTCTACGAAGCCAGGATATTTCGTGAGTATATTCGTTTTTGTATAAACATTGAATAATGTACAAACTAGTCCTCAATCTGCTTATTTTGGAGCTAGATGATGCTGTGTTCGGCAAATATTTTTTTAGGTTAGTGGCTTTAGATGGCTTAAGATCTATCGTACATATCAGAAAAGTATAGTTTTAAAAACCAAATATTATAATATAATATGATGTGTGTGTGCGTTAATAAATAAATAAATAAAGTAGTGGTTTAGATAACTTGGCAGGTCCTAGAATTTATAGTAACGATTCAATCAACTAAATAAGAGTTGAGTCGTGAATTGTTGCATTTTGTATCTTATGTGACTGACATAAATGTCTCCTCAGCACTCTTTTTAGCAGACAATACATGAATGTTTTTAAATCAGTGAGCGCACTCTCTCCGCGATAATAACTTTAGACGCACATGGTGCCGACAAAACAACATAAAAATTGCAGCCGTGCGTTCCACATCCGTTCCGGGTAAACTGTTGGGGTGACCATTACTTAGGGTAATTTTGAAATCAATATGCCTTCGCTTCAAGGAAAGGAACCTTTTATTTTGTGGCTAGAAGGTTTGTTCGTAGAAACCGTGAGGTCAATCGAGGAAATGAATCGGATTTTAGGTTTTCAAAAAGAAGTATGGCCAATATAACTATAACGTGACATTTAATAAGTTAATAATATTTCACTTTCAAAGCTTTCGTGAGTTGTGCTAGACGTATTGTAACACTGATTTTTCATCTAGAGAATCTTCATCAGGGTGAGTTTGATTCACGGTTCGCTTGCTCCCGTTGGTTTTCGCGATTAGTCTTCGGTCTAAATGAATGGACATCGACAAAATAATAAACCAAACCAATGAGAAAAAACCACTGTTTCTAAAAATGTAAAGATGAGCATAGACTCTATTAACCATTAATAAATCTTCTAAAACATTAACTTAGGCAACTCGATCAAATAATATTGACAGATTGAGCACCAGTAGCCAGATATTGGTTATCTGGAGCATCTTTTATAATTTTTTCAATATCGTCAGACGATAAAACCTTTAATTTCTTGCTTCTAAATCCATCGGATAGTCTCTTTAGATAAGCTGACAAATTAGAGTATGTTTTTTAGTCCACTCCATTCTTTGTTCGGACTGTAACATTGACTATAAACACCACAAAGAGCTAGGTTTGTACTTAGAAGATAATTCTTGAAGGTACGCCATGAACACATTTTCTGAAAAAGACTGCGTATACTTGCTGTTTTGCCATTTTATGAAATTTTGGTACGCTAATAGATATTTTTCCTTGGAGTTTTCAGGTAGTAAACATTCCATAACGTTAAGGGCTTCACATCTTATATCGGGCGGTATACAACATAAATCATTTTCTTCGTAACTAGTACTTGTAGATATTTTAATTAATAAATAACTATAATTTCAACAGTGAAAAATGATTCGCTATGGCGGGAATAATTAATCAGTTTTCCTATGCGCGCGCATTGCGATCAGCCACAGACTAAAGGGATGAGGTTTTATTTTATTTTCCGCGCATAGGGTTTGCGCCTATTCTGCCACGTACAAAATGGGGAATTTAAAGTTTTCTTTATTACAGAGAAAACAAAATTTATATTTGAGTGAAAGTTTTATTTATTAAACACGTACGAGTTAACATTATCTATTTAAATAAGAAGTTGCATGAAATTAGCAAGCATTAGGAACATTAATTTATTTGTTCTATTAAACACGATCTTTTTTTGAATAAAAATTTATTTAAGAACAATGCACCTCAACCAATAAAATTAAAAAAAAAACTATAACTCACTAGTGAGTTATAGCAATGAACAAGTCACAGTTTGATTATGGGTGTCATTCTGTGCCTAATTGCGGTGACCATAGAGCCACTTTATAAGCAAGTGCGTTGAAAAAACCATTTGAGACGAGGAAGTAGGAGGCAGAAAAATTTAAAATACATACCATATATCTTATTATTATTATAATTATTATCCCTTCATTTAAAGAGCAGATAGCCACTAAATAGCAATAAAAAAAAACTAAAATAAATAAAAAAAATCTATACTAAAGTTAATTTGCTGAGGGCACCGTCTCACTCAAATAAGTAATCTATTAACCAAATTTTGCAAAATATTAAAACTTCATTTCGGCTTCAGCAGCGCAGTCTCTTTAGAGCATACCACATGGCAATTTCAGTACGCGTTGAGTCGACAGACGCCCGGAAATCCGGTTTCTGTCCAGTCTGATTCAGATTAATCGTTCTGACTAGTAGAATCTTAATACACTATGAAATTAACGGAAGGAAGGCTACAAATAGAAATTGCTACTGTACGTGGACAGCACGATTGCCTTGAAATAAATAAATATTGCTAGACGATTTACCTAGCATCATCTAACCTTAAACTAAGATAGAATTGATAGAATACTTATATAAGTAGTTGTATATACTTTTAATGGCCCATTTGACGACCTCTGTGGCGCAGTGGGCTAACATCCGGCTGAGACGCAGAAAGTTGCGGGTTGCGATTCCCGCCGCGGGATAAATGTTTGTATGATCTACAAGTATTTGTCTCAGGTCTGGGTGTTTCTAAGTATTATATTTATGAATTTACGAAAAAAAAAATTGTTATATAAGTAGTACATCAGACATGTACGCATAACACAAGCTCTGCTTACTTTGGGGCCAGATGATGCTGTGTGAGATGTCCGATATTATTTATTTATTTATTTTATTTCTTAATATTTAAATTCTGTATAATTATAAAATAATTATGTTTTAAAAACTAAAAAAATACCCGACTTCATTTTTATTAAAATATGAAATTTCGTTTAATTGGATAACATATTTTCTAAGCTATTTTCATTTAAAAACCAAACTACTGAACCGATTTTGATGAAATTTCTATAGGACCAATCCGAATATATATGCTTTCACATAAAAGACGGGAGCTATGAGGTATCAAATATATAAAAACTACAACCGAATTGTGAACCCTCTACTTTATTTGAAGTTGGTTATTTCAATAAAAATATTAAACTATTAATAATTACATAATTAGAACTAAAATGTACATAACTAAGGTATTATTAATATGTCATAAAGGAAATGAAGAGTATATAATAATAATAAATACTTATCTTAATCTATATAAATCTACTGTGCGTGTATTTGTAAATAGATAAATAAATAAATAATCCCGGCCATTTCACACATCATTTTGGCCCCAAAGTAAGCAGAGCTTGTGTTATGGGTACCACATGACTGATATACTACTTATATACTTTTTTTTTGTAAATACATACATATTATACATAGAAACACCCAGACCCGAGACAAATGCTTGCAGATCATACAAACTTTTGTCCCGCGGCGGGAATCGAACCCGCAACCTTCTGCGTCTCAGCCAGACTTTAGCCCACTGCACCACAGAGGTTGGCTGTGGGCACTTAAACTTAAACAGTGGGCAATTAAACTCCTCGAAAACGGCTGGACCAATTTTGATGAATTTTTTTGTGTGTTTTTAAGTGGATTCGAGAATGGTTTAGATTTACAATTAGATACTTTTGTTTTGTCTAAGTCACGAACAGGACAGATAGTGATACTATATAACACTCAGACACAGCAAACATCTATGTTCATCACACAAATGTTTGTCCTAGGAAGGAATTGAACACAACCTACAGCGCAGAAATACTTATTACCGATGGATCTGAGAGGCCTTCTTGAGATACATGTCTAGTAGTCTTCAGTTTTGTGGTCACCATTGTTCTGACGGCGTCGGCGGCTAAATCGAGGACGTGCATTTAGCTCGCGTTTCGCCGACGCGACGCAAACAAAACTTAAAGCTTGTTTATAAAGTTCCCGATTCGTTTATATCTGAACTGCATGAAGAATTGTTGGGATTTTAGAGTATTTACATACTTATAAGAGATTTATTAATGGCCTAGCTTAGTTGAGATTTCTATTTTAAAACGATCCGTGGATAGCTTTAACTGTTTTGCATGTAATTTATGTTATTAATATTATTGCTAGCTTCGCACGCGGTTTCGGATGCGTAGTAAATAAAAAGTCGTCCTTAGCCGAGAAAATAATGAAACAAATAGACATGAAAACGTCTCTGTCTGTATTAAATTCTAAATATATTTTAATCGGATAACTATAATCCATCTAGATAATTATATTAAATTAAATTAATTGAAATAAAAACATTGTTGACAGACCTGTCAGATGAGTTCGTAACTAACCTTAGCTTGTATTATGGTGACAAGATGATATGATAGTTTATAACACCCAGACACAGAAATAACACCTATTTCCATCATAAAAAATTTACCTCGGAGAGATTCGAACCCCAACCTCCAGCGCAGAAGGCAGAGCAACTACCTACTGAGCTGACGGGCGAGCCAGTTATAGACAACAACTCTCACACATTGTCATTAGTTTCATTGACCGCTCTCCCAAACAGTAAGTACAATTAGGTAGGTACTAGGAGGAATGATACAGAATATATATAATAATAAAAAAATAAAAATAAAAAATCGGGTTGCACTCCGGGAGTGCCGACAGAAGTGAAAACTTATTTTGGCGCGTTAGAGTTTAGTAATAAAACACTTCAAAACCAGTAATTATGGCGACTGCCAATCAAATACTGAACGAACACAGATGATGCAATATTTTTTGTTCAGAATGTAAATAATATATCAAAGAATCTAACTCAGTAAACTTCTTTATACAAAAGTAGACTGTAAACATGTGAATTAAGGTTTATAATCTAATGGAGCGCGCGCGGCAGCCGGCTGCGTCTATATTAAGAACCTAACTCAGTAAACTTCTCCATACAAAAGTAGACTGTAAACATGTGAATTAAGGTTTATAATCAAATGGGGCGAGCGAGGCAGCCGGCTGCGTCTCGCCCCAAAGGGTAACAGTGTCGCGAATCCAGAGGTTTTACCTCATCTAAAAATATGCGTACCGCGCTAAAAGAAGTTTTCACTTCAAAAAGTGTGCGTCTCGGGACGCCCGACAGAAGTGATAACTTGAACTAATCTAACTATGGGTTAGAGTAAGAGAGGAGGAGCCTGCCTACCGCTGCCGTATGCGTGAGAGAAACGGAAGCTAGACAGACTGGCGCCTTAAGAAGAAGAAGAATATAATCCCTCCCATAAGAAGTTATCACTTCAATAACCGTGGAAAACAACACAAAACTGTTTTGGTTTCTAGGCTATACCAATAAAGCATTTTTGCTCACCTTTGGTTTCCCACAGTTACCAAAGCCTTTCTCCAGCATCCCATTCATAGGCTCTCAGACCCGAACAAAGGATCGTCCCGTCATCCCTCTAAATAATAAATTGTCGGCGGAAAAATTATACTGAATCCTTCAGCCTAATTGGGTTTTAGATAAGTAGATTTGCACGACGGTTTTGGAGATTAACAGACGCTATTTTTGGGAATTATGGCAAGATATAAGACATTACGTTGTACCGTAATGGATGGAGATGCTGGGTATTTTCTGAGTGTCTTTTTAAATCAGTTAGGCATTGAATTTTATCGCAATTAGCAACTTAGATACGCAGAGACGATTCGACTAAGGGTGTCATTCTTTGATGACGTCGACCGTTCGTGTACACAAGAAAGAAAGCTAGTTTTTTTTTTATAAAATTACGCACAATTTTGAATCGTCTATACCTATAAAAGAGCTTAACCTGACTGACTGCCTAACTGACTGATTCATCATCGCCGAGCCGAAACCGCTGAAGCTAGAAAGCTGAAATTTGGAAGGTAGCTTCCTTTTACAGCAAAACCACCCACCAAGGCGGGATTTTTTGAAATTCAACCCTCAAGAGAAAAAGGATGAAAAAGAATGTATTAAATGCAAAATAAATGGACACATGTTTCAGGATTTTTCAAAATAACCCTAACAAAGGGGTAAAATGGGGTCTTAATGTTTGTATGGAAACTTTTTAATGGGTCAGGTGATTAGTTTAAATCTTATCAATTAAATTTAGCAAGGAGATAAATTGCATCCTGGGGAAGGATTTAAGCTATAAATACTTTCAAAAAAATAGGGTACGCAGTCGCGAGCAACAGCTAGTCTTACTATATACTAGGTGAATCTAGGTGCCAGTTCCTCCTATCAAGAAGTTCAAGAAGAAACCAGCAAGATACTCGTTTGGTCTTAACGCATTTTTGGATGATACTTACAAATTTTGTTACGACTGCCAAGTGAATGTGGAGCTTTTTTGTCATCTAAATAATCAGATATTTTATAATAATGTTTTATTATGAAAGTAGTAGAGAATGTCTAAATATCCCTACTAATATTATAAATGTGAAAGTAACTCTGTTATGTTGCTGTAACTCCGATTTTGATCAATTTTGGTATAGAGATACATGGGACCTTGGAGAAGGACATAGGCTACTTTTTATGTAGGTACCACGCGTGCGAAGCCGCAGGCAGCAGCTGGTAGTATATAAATACACGATTCAATTTGGTCCTCGTGGTTTTATTAAATAAAAAATACGAGCGATCCCCACAGTAGCCGCATTATGATTAGTAAACATCTGACGTTTCACCTTGGTAATAAGCAACATTAACATTATATCCTAAATTATTTTACATAACAGCACATTTTATAACCAACATTGTAAGTAAAGCGCACAGTTGATGCGTTCTCCTTCTCTATTTCCCTTTCCCTTTCTCGTCACACACACGCACACACTGTTGGCTGACAGCACCCACCTATCGGAAAATGTGTTGGTACCATTTGACGGCCAACTCTATACCGCGCGTGCTCATTGGTCAAATCAAATACCGCGCGCTTCCCCGGCTTCCTAATACACTTCCGTCCTTTTTCACGAAACCAATCCCACAGATTGCAGAAAAGCAAGAGAAAGGTGTTTCATTCATCAAAAATGTTTCATTCTTTCTTACCTCTAAGACCTATGTAACTATTTCAACTGAACTGTTTCACGTGCACCTACTTTATATTATTGTATATTATTCTGTACATTTCTGTAATTATTTCTGTAAATAAATGTACTAGTAACTATACATTTTAAGAGGTGTTCAAGCCTGGAGATTACAATTACGAATATATTATTTTATTTTCGAGAGAGTCCAGAGAAAATGCCTGAAAATGTTTAACTATCGTTATGAGTCAGGTCGTTCTAGTCTGAGTTATATAGACAGGTTAAATAAATTTAACGTACAATCGTTGGAGACACGACGTATATACTTCGATTTGGTTTATCTGTACAAAATAATTCATTCTATAATTGACTCGCCTGAACTTTTGTCTAAAATCTCTTTTGATATTAAATTTAGTGCCCGTAGATCTAATCAAACCAATATTTTTAGTATTGGTGTACTACCTACTCGTGTATAAAAACAATATTTCCTTTTTTAATCCTCTAACCAGAATGTGTCGACAACTCAATGAGTTGTCTAAGACTAACTCGGAGCTGGATATTTTTAACTAGAAATTACACCAATTTATTGTAACAATCAAAGACATCCTCCATTTTAAAGGGGCATTTGACGCTAATAGTAGCGTCTTGTACCCCAAAATCCATTAGCTAGTTATACAGTCTAAATAACTTTATTATATGTTATCGATTTAATTTAATACTTCTTACTCTTTGTTTATGTGTAATTTGGTCCTCAAACATATTTTTAACCGACTTTATCAAAAAGGAGGAGGTTGTATTCTAGTTATACATTATGTATTTTAATTTGTTTGTAACGTGTATTGTGTGCCTAAATAAAAAATCGTTTAATGCGCAAGAGATTTCTTCAGAGAAACCCTTTTGATAGCTTTAGAAAACCACGAAAACTTCTCGCGAAAGTTAATAAAACTTTGCTCATTGAAAACACAAGGATCCATGTACGTTACAGTTAACCTAATTACAGGAACATGGTTCACTTGCCATTATAATACGGTAAATAAACCCTTCGTTTCGACGACCGGCGTTAGAGGTTAGATGTCAAAGGCGTGCGGATTCAATACCCGGGACGGTATAATGTTTGTATGATCGCGCATGAGTTGTGAGCAAAGAATTGTTTTTTTTTTAAATTATGACTATAATATTTGATAATAATAATACTACTTCTTCGCAAGTTCAAAATTCTCACAAGGTTCGGATGGTGGTTAGAAAATTCATAATACACTTTAAACTCTGAAAGGAAATATAAATAAATACTTAAATAATCCCGGACATTTCACACAGCATCGTCTGGCCCCAAGGTAAGCAGAGCTTGTGTTATGGGTACCACATGACTGATATACTACTTATATACCTTTTCTTTCGTAAATACATACATATTATATATAGAAACACCCAGATCCGAGACAAATACTTGCAGATCATACAAACACTGGTCCCGCGGCCGCAACCTTCTGCGTCTCAGCCGGACTTTAGCCCCTGCGCCACAGAGGTCGTCTTATTTTCAAATCGGTCTCGATAGGACCTACAATTTAGACTTTAGGTAAATTCTCAGCCCGTCACGTAACGGTTTCATTTATTTTGATTGGTTAGCTTTGAAGAACCCACTATTCTGTTCAAACATGTTGGGTCCAGGGGTTTGTTTGGCCACGGCCTCATCTAGTATACAGAGTACGTCCGACTAATAAAGTCCGGCGCGGAAGTGGGTCAATTGGCCCATATCCACTTGATCAAACGATATCTCCCTCATTCACCGCTTTTCCTCAATCGAAACGCTGCATCAGACAGTGTGACTAGAGGCTAGTGCTGGTTTGCGGTGTTCCGAGTTGCAACGGAGTCCGGAGTCTACTACTTTCGTACGTGTGAGTGACCAACTCCGGTGATGAACTTTATAGGCTGTTAAATCCCTAAAAATCTTTGAAAAACCATGTCCGATAGTACGTGTCTTCCGAAGTCTTTGCAGAGCACTCTGAGCACGACGTTTTACGTAGGTATCGTAAAACGTCATAAATAAATAAATAATCCCGGACATTTCACATAGCATCATCTGGCCTCAATGTAAGCAGAGCTTGTGTTATGGGTACCACATGTCTGATAAACTACTTATATACTTTATTTTTTTGTAAATACATACATATTTTACATATATCTCGTAGAACTGCAGGAGCCGGACGTTCAGAAGTAAACTGAAGACCTTCTGAGTACCACAAAATAATTAATGTTTTTACAGTCTTATTCAATAACATAATTACTACTATATACACCCTCTTCTCCCTCTCACACACAAACACACACACACATACACACACTCACAAAACCATCCATGCACGTGCACTCTCTACAACATCCCTCAAACAGATCAGTTCCATGTAGAAATCCTCACTCAAAGTGTTATATAATTCAGCGAAAATTACCAAGCCGATTTTACAGTCAGATGCGGGTGCTGAGCCATTTTTGATGATCCTCAGCTTATCGTTCTTTTGTACTCTATACAACTTATTATGTTCTGAATAAAAATCTATGAAATCCATGTTAGGAATGACTAAGTGAACTATGCCACGAGCGCTTGCAACATGGCTGAGTGGTTATAACTCCTGGGCACGCTTCATCTAAACATGGCCCAGGTGTCTCCTGTAAGTGATTACAATTCGAAAAATCATCTAGAATTGATGTAATAGGACCTCACCACGGACATGATCGAGCGATTCGATCTTCGAGCATGTGTAAGGGTCTTAGTCACGTTCTCGGAATATCACATTTGACTAATCAATAAGGTTCGGACTGGTGCTAACAGTTCTTGGTATGGTAAGCTCGGGTAATGCGGATTTGAATATCGTTGATGCGTTGATGGGATCGTGATGTAATTTGGCAGTACAATTTACAAGTAGTATGTTAAATTAAACGGATATTCGGATAACATCTTGCATTTTCTTCATGGCTACTTTTAAAACTGTTAGTTTTAACCTAGTTTTTAACAGCCTTAAAAAAAGGAGGTTTTATGTTTCCTTTGTGAACCGATTTATAAAAATCTTTTTTTGTGAAAGATATACTTCCCGATTGATACCATCGAAATTTTATCAAAATTGGTTCAGTAGTTTATCAGTGGTTTTAAATTTTATAAATTTTGCTTTATTGTAAATTGCCAGTGGTGTTAACCGACTTCAAAAAAAGAGGAGGTTCTCAATTCGGTTGTGTTTTTATGGGCTCAAATTTCATTCAATGAAATCGAATTTCTTTTTAGTATTTAAAACATAATTATTACAGATACGATAACTTAAATCAAAAATCTTACCTGGCTCTCTATTTACTTAACTGTACTTAATCCTCAAGTAATTAACTGGGAATAAAAATCAATCAATCAGTAGGTACATTATAAATGCCCAGTAATTCACTGGGAATTAATGGAAATTTCAAGTGAATAACAAAAATATTTGGAAACAAGCCATTTTGAGTGACCATTTGGATAGTGAGAATCCTGATTACTGTCATTCTAATTCTGTCATTTAAATCTGAGGATTCATGAAATTACTTACTCATTTTTTTTTACGTAACGCGTTACGGCACCAGTCTGTCTTCCCTTTCTCTCACGCATACGGCAGCGGTAGGCAGGCAGGCCTCCTCTCTCAATATTAGTTTAAGTTAAGATTCTGTCGGGCGTCCCGAGACGCACACGAGTTTTTTTTCAATCCAAGCTGCTATAAACGCACAGCCTAAGGATTAGGAAGCAGGGGTGCCACTGCACCAGTACCCGTCTCGGATCTAGGCTTAAAATATTAAAACTATTCATTACTCCGAATACAGTGTACTGTGTGGCCAGTACGTAGTCAGACAATTTGCAGCCAAATTAGGTCAACGTTACTAAACCCACAATGTTGGAAGATACTTGCGGCCACTACGAATCTAGTGCTTCCCAAAATTAATAACCGCTCATCACCAGTTGACATGGTAACCCGTAGAAAGTGCAGTCGGGTCACGACTTACTTACCACTTGTTATCAACCAGTATTTCTTGGTTATCAGCACATAATTGACCCGACCTCGGTCTCGTATTACAGAAACGTTATACCAACTGCACATGTAGGACGTAATTAGGTACGACGGTAGGTATGAATTCAAATGAAGGCGACACTGGGTGTTTTTCAATGACTCATTCATTTTATGAACTAGGAAAATTCCTATAAAAATATGAGTCATTGATAAAATGATTTTGAGAATTTAAGTAAAGAGGTTTCGACGGAGATGCGAATGATAAAATGTTTGATGTCTTATGTCTTATGGCATTCTGTTGTGGGGGAGTACTGCAGATATTAACACCATATTTGTGTTGCAGAAGAGGGCTGTTCGTGCAGTTTATAACATGGGCCTTAGATAGATAAGCACTTAGAAATTGATTTAAAGTAATAAATATCCTGACAGTGCCTTGTCAGTATTATATAAGAAAATCGAATGTATGGTTCACAAATATGTTCATTTGTTTATAAAAATTGCAATATTCATAGTATTAATACTAAAAATAAAGATAATCTCGCTGGTCCCACAGTTAGGCTCACTAAAGTCAATGGTGGCAATTCGGTTGGTTCATTTCTAAAATTAGGAATTGTCTAAAATATATTTTAGTTAGTCATAGCATTTGTAAAACCTATTCGGTTGGTACCATCTAACTAAATAAGGAACGCTTAATTAAATTAGAAAACATTAAATTAGGATAAGTTGGTAACATCAGAACACCAAAGTTTCATTTGACAGTCTAAACCTAATTTTAGCTAAAATTAGTTAGGTGGTGCCAACAAAATTGAGACCAATAACTCTTATATAGGGCAAAGAGTACGCTTCTATAGCAATGTCCCAAGCGACGTGTTAAATTTGTCGATAGGCACATTTAAAAACGTACATAAACCTACATCAAAATCATACATAATTACGGTTTAAAATAATTGAATTGAGAACCTCCTCCGTTTTTAGAATTCGGTTTAAAGAGCTATTATTGTTACGTTATTTAGTACTATCTATACATCATTTTTCGAAATTTGTAAACACCACTGGAAAGTCACAGGAAAGCAGAATACCAAATTTCATTGGATTTCGTTGGAACTTTGATTGGATAACTATTTTTTCCAGCTATTATTATTTAAAAACCAAACCACAAAACCGATTTTGATGAAATTTCTATGGGACCAATCGGAAAGTATATCCTTTTACATAAATACAATTTTTTTATTAAAATCTGTTCATAAATGACGGAGTTATGAGGTAACAAACATAAAAATCAAAATAAATAAAAAATATACAACCGAACTAAGAGCCTCCTCCTTTTTTGCAGTCGGTTAAAAATACTAAGACAAGTTTCTTACCTGATTCTTCTCAGCTAGGCTTAGGAGAAAACGCTCGAATTAAAGTATTGATTTTGACTTGATAATTTTACTCTTGCGCTCTTACGTAACCGAACCGTTATGTTCTCACGATAGATCCCAAATTCTTCATTCATCTTGGATAGGTGGCAATCCTAATTGATTATACCTTTTCAGCCATCTGTCACTCCGCTTTCAATAACCCTCCGACCTTGAGATTATTATGAAAATGTTGGATCAGAATTTCCGTTGATTAATATTTGAAGCGATTACATTTTTTAAATAAACTTTTTTGCTTATGGATACCATTTTTTGTTTCTTATCTGTCACCTAGGTCAGGTTAGGTCACCCGTGGCGTTGATATCGCCTCATTATAAACTAAGATATTCAACGTTCTATTACTATAATTTTCGGCTTGCTAATATTAGTACCTAGCTTGGTACCTGGATGACCGAGCTTATCTCGGTAAAAACAGTGATAAAACAACGTTTTTTAAAAAATGAAACCTAGCTAGATCGATTTATCGCCCCCGACTAAATTTAATGAAAATCGTACGAGCCGTTTCCGTGATTCAGATTATATATATACATATATACAAGAATTGCTCGTTTAAAGGTATTAGATAAAAAAAACATAAAAAAGCTGGATTATAGTACTATTAAACTAATATAGACGCGATTTTGGTAATTTTGGGTTGATATTACAAACTGCGTCAAATTCGATTTTAACGTTTCGGTCCCCATAGATCCAAAATAACACATCAGAGTCTAAATAAACTCGCGAAACAGTCCATTATTTTTGGGCGAAGAGAAATTCGATAGGCAGGAAGCTCATGGAAGTTGAGTGAACTAGAAATAATGCTCAGCCTCATTCGAAGGAAAACATTGTTATTACAGCCGTCTGGGAAGTTTTTTTAGTAGGTATAAGAAGGTATCACAAACGAAACAAATACTTTAAGTTTACTAGCGTCTGCCCACGGCTTCTCACACTTGCATATGCTTTTCTAGATAAATCTGTAACAAATTGAATCTAAATCCGTCCAGCGGTTACGCCGAGATTGAGAAAAAAAATAAAGATATTAACATACAAACATCCCAACATCCACAGAAACTTTCGGATTCATAATATTAGTACTCGTAGGATGACAAATAGAATAGTCATTCGGCGTCGTTGTTCTCATGCAAAGTTCTCAAACTATACACAAATTATTTGCATCGAGGGTATTAAATATGAAACTTACGAAATAATGGTTTATATTACGCTTTCAGTAGGGCGATTATGGAACTCTTGATACAATCAATGTCTATCAGTTTAGATTAGCAATCGGCATGAATGTCTATCAATTTCGATTAGCTATAGGCATTATTTCAATCAATTATATACGATGTATTTAAATGCTTAGTACGCTAAACACGGTTCCTACCTCAATCGTACTTTGTAAATATGTCGAGTTGTAGTTTGACACCAACTTCGCATTTTAACTAGCGATAGAAGCCGATAGAAATCGCAACGATCCGTAATACCAATTCATCAATAGTAACTGAAAACTGTTAGTATCAATGTTTTGATAGTATCAAAGTTCCATAATCGCCCCACAGAAGATTGTGTTATGGTCTTGAAGATGAAATATGACTCGCGAAATCACATAGGCTGACTCGGACAGATATTATGATTCGTTATGGCGCTACGGAAGATTTATTATCTGGGGTTTGTGTTCGCCATGTTCCTAAAGCCGACCTTCCACTTACGCTGACGTCTAACGCGTACATGTTGCGTGTACAATCCTAGAAGAACAGCGGTTAATACAAAGTTCATTTATATTTCATACAATGCGTTTCCAGTGGTGGATTAGGTAATTAAAAAAAGCCATTGCGTTAGTTATTTAACGCTTCTTTCCTGAAAGGTACAATCTGGGTCTCTTCATGTCAAAAGTAAATAGGTATCTTTTAGCCATGCCTGCCTCATCGTCAGCCATATCGTCGCTTAACATCAGGCTGGTTCGTGGTCAATGATGAAAAAAAATACATGTGCTAAATATTTGACCACGCTAAACCTGTTTACAATGTATATGCTGCATGTCTCACTTTTTGAGGAAACAAATTAATAAATTTATAAATAAATAAATATTAATGCCGGACATTTCACACAACATCATCTGGCCCCAAAGTAAGCAGAGCTTGTACTATGGATACCACATGACTGATATATACTATTTATATACGTATATATATTTTAATTACATACTCATGGTACTGTAAAACACCCAGACACAGAATAAACACCTATGTTCATCCACACAAAAGTCTATCCTGGGAGGTAGTCGGACCCTCAACCTAGAGCGCAGAAGGCAAAGCTACTAACAACGGAGCCGGAAGGCCCGTAAAAAAAATGCAAAAGAATAGGTAATCTTACCATTGATAATGTAATCTTGCCTAACCCTTATATTAGCTGTAGAAGTAAGTCTACTACAGTGAGTCTGCTATTATCCATAGAATACTATTCCACATTTGCAACAAAGACATATTGGATCTTGCATTGAATTCAGCAAATGGTATCACCTCATATTTCGCCAGATACATTTCAGATTTCAATATAGTCAGGATATAACACCGAAACATGTAATGTTGCCAGAATGCAAGCGATTTTGCTTAAAGGACTTTCTAGCAGCAAACTAAATATATATTATTTTTGAAGTGAAGACTTCTATAAGGCGCTTTGAGCACTTTTTGGAAGAACAAAGAGCGTGGAACTCGCGTCATCGACACCGCACGCTTCCCATGAGCTATGGATGAAGTTGATTTTTCTGAAGCGTAAACTTTTTTATGTAAAACTGTAATAATTTTGAAGTGTAACTCTTTTTAATGTAGAATAATAGCAATAATTATGTACATATAAATGAAAATTGCATTTCACCATATACATGATAGTACTTTCTACTGATAAATAAAACAATTCATGCAAAATATTTCCTTACACATTCTTTGAGGACTGCCGATTGAAGTGAAAACTGCAATGTGAAATGTGAAAGAAAAAATATTTTTGATTAATAAAGTGTTTATCTTTACTAACTAAACATAATACAAAAATAATAATATAAAAATTTCAAGATACAAGTTATTTAGTCTTCAACTTCTATCGGCAGTCCCCAATGACTGCCCCGCATTTTTTAACAACAGACCTTTGATAAAACGGTTGTAGTCTACGATGTTAATATTACAAAGCTTAGCACGCGCATCCTACATCCAAGTAGGTTATTACAAATGACTGACTATCTATGTATACTGTACCAAGTATCATCTAAATTTGTCGACCTCTGTGGCGCAGTGAGCCAAGGCTCCGCTAATACGCAGAAGTTTGCGGAACCGATTCCCGCCGCAGGACAAATTTATGATCTGCATGTATTTTTCTCGGGTCTGGGTGTTTCTATGTATAATATGTAAAAGTATAGCAGTGATGAACTAGTATCCTACTAGTATCTATGTACCCATGGCTCTTCTGCTACTTCTTTGCCCGCGCTCTACTTCCTTCTAGTGATGTCCCATTATTATTATTATTATATCAGAAGATCAGCGTTGTGTTGTATATTTCGGCTGTATAACGCAACATAATGCTGAGTCGGACACCAATTCATAACAACACACTTGGACGATTGCGAGACACTCAATCTTTAGTTTAGTTTAATTTGTGTTGTCTTTTCTGTTTTTCTTTGTTTTTATTTTGAGTGTACCTTCATATTGTTTTTTTTATGTGTATATTGTTACACATAAATGTATTTTCTTTCATCTTTCTTTCTTTCTTGATAGCCATAACAAAAGCTCTGCTTACTTTGGAGCCAGATGATATTGTGTGATAGGTCCGGTATTTTTTATATATTTATTTTATCTGCAGACTCTATAATTATAATTGAAGTATAATTGAACCACATACATTCTTTATGAGGATTATAACTATACAAACAAACCGTAAATTTCCTTTCCCTCTAACAGTCTGACCAAACCCTCCAGCTCGTCGGCCGTACGTTATTCTGTTTGCTCCAGCGTCGTGGATCCGTCGGATCCAGTGAGATCCGCGGATCAATTTACATATTACGCCGGTATTGTTGGAATGTGATGTGATGCAATTACGGCAGGAATGCAGAATTGCGGATAGAGTGAGACCTTAGGGCATGTGTAATTTGCATAGGTTGCCTTTGTAACGATTAGTCTAATCTATACCTATTTAATTACGTTTTAAAAACTAAAAAGACAACCGAATTTATGTATATACACGCTACTTTAAAACGTTGAGGAGTTCCCTTGATTGTCTTTCGTCTTTATCATCAGACCCCTAATGACAGTCACAACCCATCTAGGTGTGCATTTCTCATCAATACAAATTAATCAAGCACAAACACCAGGTTGCACAACACAAATTGCTGTAAATCGTTGAGGAGTTCCCTCGACTGTCTTTCGGCTCCATCATCAGATCGACTCCAGACCTTCATTAAATAGTAGTGCTTTAAAATACTTTAATAAAAAATAAACAAACGCACTAGTCGCCACTACGATTTTCGAAAGTTCCCCTCGATTTCTTTGGGATGCCATCATCAAATCATCAAAATCGGTTCATAAACGACGAAGTTATCTGCGAACACACATAAAAAAAAATATACGAATCGAATAGAGTAACCTCCTTTTTTTGAAGTCGGTTAAAAAGAGCTTAACCTGACTGACTGACTGACTGATTGATCATCGCCGAGCCAAAACCACTGAAGCTAGAAAGCTGAAATTTGGAAGGTAGCTTCCTTTTATAGCAAAACCACCCACTAAGGAGGAGAGATTTTTGAAATTCAACCTCCAATAGGGTGAAAAGGGGTGAAAACGAATGAATGAAACATTTTAACGCGTGGTGCGATTTGCTTGAAACTTGATATGAATAATTAATATGCAAAATAAATGGACACGTATTTCAGGAATTTTCAAAATAACCCTCATAAAGGAGTAAAATGGGGTGTGATTGTTTGTATAGAAACTTTTTAATGGGTGGTGTGTTTGATTGATTTGAAACTTATCAATAAAATTTGGCAAGGAGATGAATTGCATCCTGGGGAAGGATTTAAGCAACAATTCCTTTAAAAAAAATCCGAAGGAAGTCGCGGGCAACAGCTAGTAATTAAATAAAGCCGGACATTTCGCACACCATCTTCTGGGCATAAAGTAAGCAGAGCTTGTGTTAAGTAAGACTGCTATACTGATAGACTGAGACTGATATAATGATATTATTTTTTAAATACATAAGTACATTATTATATATATAGAAACACCCAGATCCAAAACAAATACTTGCAGATAATACAAACATTTGTCTCGCGGCGGGAATCAAAACCACACCTTCTGCATTTCAGCAGGGCCATATTTGGCTCCCACTGCGCCGAATATGGCAAAGATCCTTGTTAGATATAAGTTAATAGCCAAATCTGTCTAGCGACGGAAATAGGCGTGGATTCAAGTCATTTGAGCCCATTCATAGTCACCATTTCACTCAATTTAGTATTGTTTTATGAGTTCACTTTTCTTCAGTGTTTAGGGTTCCGCAGCTAAAAAGGAAAAAAAAACTTAAATGATACAGACAGAAATGATAACTTAAACTAATCTAACCAGCCCTGTGTTAGAGTGAGAGAGGAGGAGCCTGCCTACCGCTGCCGTATGCGTGAGAGAAAGTAAAGCCAGGCAGACTGGTGCCGTATTGCGTTACGTAACGAAGAGGGTAAACCACCCAAACCCATAAGAAGTTATCACTTAAATAACCTTTATCACGGGTTGTCCGTCTGTCTGTCAAGACTTTGGAACTCAGGAACGCGTGAAGGTAAAAAGCTGATATTAATATCTAGACGAACAAAATACGGTTGTTCGTCCTTCTCTTATAGTGTATACAATGGAGACTTTTGAGCGAAAAAAGAAAAATAAAGAATTAGCGCAATCGGTTCACCCGTACACGCGTGATGCCGTGACCAAGTGAAATAGTAATTCATTTATATATTCGTATATATATATATTTGGGTTTAAATATTTTGTTGTGTTTTTTATTATCAGGAGAAAGTTCGTAAGAATAAAATTAAGAAAGTTGCGTGGAAATTTAGAAAATTTTAGAAATCTTAATATCGTCGTTAAGTTAACCTTATGGCGTTTGACATACTGTCAGTCGTTTGACAATTGACAGGACAACATCTGTCAGGACAGCTAGTATATTATAAATGTAAAGCTTAATTTGGGTTGTTGATGGGGTTGATTGGGTTGATTGTCCATCAATATCTATTTTTACTAGCAACCCGCCCCCCCCGTGAATTATATACCCTCTACATGTATCACTCCGTCCAGTGTTGAAAACCGTATGAAAATAATTTCTGTAGTTTTTAAGTTTATCGCGTTCAGACAAACAGGCGCGGCGGGGAAACCTTTTTTTTATAATATATAAATGTAGGTACACTTTTCACACGGGATCTATGACATTCTGAACTTATTGTTCCGCTGAAAAATGTTGACTACGTCACTCAGAAGTTAGGTGCAACAAACGATTGCGCATGTACTGTTGCGCGGAAAAATGTTTATAAATGTCGCGGCATACAGATCACAGAGGATATGTTTCTCAAATGTATATGTAGAGCCTGGGCTAGTTCTAACCTACCTAATTTTATATACTCAAAAATAATTGATTATACTCGGCTACGTGCAGCCACCTTTCAAGGTACAAAGATGTACTGATTAATTCTTGCTTGAAGAATGAAGAATGCCTCGATGAATGGCCTTTGCATTTATAATTGTTTCAAACGTGATTCACTAGTATTGTGCTCAAAATTTCACCAATATCCGTAAATACAGCATTAATCGTGTTCTACGTGCTAATTAGTTAAGTATTCGGTAGCGCAAAGTTTATAAGCTCATTAGCTATTAATTAATTAATCTATCTACTTATAGACGACTCGTTTGAGCCCGCTGCTTCGCTTCCAGTAGAATGCTAGAATGCTTTTCAAAGTGTCTCTGACTATACGTCTGTGGCCGTCAAAAACTGAACAATATGGCGATTATGAAACTTTTGACACATTCAATGTCTATTAGTTTCGATTAGCAATCGGCATAATTAAAATCATAAGTTTGATTGTAATTGGAACCAGTTTTGACAAGATGTATTACTATTACGTACTTTCTATCTCTATCTCAGACTAAATAAATAAATAGATGGAAACGGCCATGAATAACTGAAATGAAGTCTCAAAACCATGCTCCTCTGTGTAAATACACGCACCCACGCACACACATCTACCCAAACCGTGCTCATTGCTCTTAGTATATGAATACATACTTGTACTATTAAGTAATCTGTCAAGTCGTGGTTTATAAAAAAAACATGGCAAAAAGTTGTCACAGAATCACTTGAAATAACCCTATTTATTTAATATAATATAAAAGTTTTTAGGGTATTTTGTAAAACGTCATCGAACTCACTTAACCTAAAGCACGAGGGTTTTGAACGATCTTAACTGAAGACGATGTGACATGTACTAAGAGCAAGGAGCACGACTTCGGTGAATGTGTGTGCGTGGGTGCGGGTATTTACACACAGGAGCACGGATTTGAGACTTTATATTGGTTGATTGCGGCCCACCGTCATCATATTTATTAGATCTGAGGATTCTATTCAAATGACAGCATGTATGACAATCAACATCAACCTTCCGTAATACCAATTCATCAATAGTAACTGCAAGCGATTAGTATCAAAGTTTTGATAGTATCAGAATTACATAATCACCCCACAGATCATGATGAAATAGATAGATAGATATATAGTTTAAGACATTTATTTCTGCAATCGCAAATACATAAAAACAACAAAAGAAAAAGAAGGAATTTAAGTTGGTAGATACAAACAAAACCAATACAAACAAAACATTTACATAGGTGTCTTGCACTCTGTGTGTGTTGCAGCCAGCCAGAACTGTATATATATTTGTTTTTATGAGAATAAACTCCTTAAATAAAATTACATATCGGTAAGTAAACAGTTTGACATCGAAGAGGCAGGAAGCACCTGGCCGGCCATAATACCCCAGTGCCACAGAAGGTACATACAACAGTACAAAGTAAGCACATCGACCTCTGTCGATAGTCCTGAACGAGGCTCGTTCATCACGAGCGCTAAACCGGTACCGAATACTGTGATCCAAGAAATATGGATGTGGTATTATAATAGAACTAGCTTCTTAACCTTTGAGTCCTGGGAACATCAGTAAGTTTGTTAACAAATTCATTTATTTACCAATAAAATAAAAATACATTATTTTATAGGTAAATAAGTGAATTTGTATTTGTATTCTGCGTATTTACATAAAAATGCATGACCTGTACAAGATACAATAAAAAAAAGAAAGCTTCTTACCGAATTTCATTAAATCATCTATCAAATCAATATATTGTTTATTCAATTAAAACACAATGACTGAATCTAGGTGCGGTTTTTATTTCTCGCTAACCCCAGTACAAGAAGAATCCGACAAAACAATCATCTGGTCGTAACGAATTTTATAACCGACTTCAAAAATAGGAGGTTTTTTTTTCGGTTGTAAGAAAATATAAATGTTCCAAGAAGATCATGTTGATCATAATAACTGACTACATTCGCATGTTATATTCCTGGTATTGCTATTTATATATAGGTTTAAAAAAAATATTATTTCAGTGTGATAGGTAACTATAACTTCTTATGATAACTTCGTATGATTTTGTTTGCAGGTTCGGATGTAAAAAGTCTGCAAAATATATTTACACCGCATCCATTTTTCTTCGCTCTTTGATAATAACGCTACATCCGCGAATATGTGTCGAACATTGTAACGATGCTAATTCATCTTCCTCAACCAATCTCCGAGCTTATTTATACCTTGTTTCTTTACCGTAAAGTCGATATTCCCCTGGGTGGTCTGATACAGATTTTGTAAGGGATCCGGGGTAAGATTGGAGATTAAAGGAAATTACCGCATGTTGAGGGTCAGTGGAGGCAATCAGCCGTACCTGGAACAAAGAACGATTACTTAACTATATTTACTCAAAGGCACAATCCAATTATTATAATAATACATTTTAACACGAGGTAGAACACATTCAAAGAATTAAATAATACATTTTCGGGTTGGGTACTTGTTTTGGAATTAGAAATTTATTTCAGAATAACAGCAAATTTACAGTGTACACCAATATGCTATCTCGTATATTCCAAAAATCGTATTTTGTTATTCGAGATAATTTGGGATTAGCTATGTAATTTCAATGTACCTACTCTGCCCTCTGGCAGTGATCTGGATCATTGAGCTATCTATAGATCGTTTTAAACGGTCCTTAGATAGCTCAACTGTTTCACGTGTATTTTATATTATTGTATATTATTTTGTAAATATATCAATGTACCTACTTAAATATAATATATGCATATAGGCTTCTGTGGCGCAGAAGGCCAAGGCATGGCTGAGACGCAGAACATTGCGGGTTCGACTTCTGAAAATAAAAATGAAAATAATGCCGGACATTGCACACTTCATCCTATAGCCTCAAAGTAAAGAGCCTTGTGTTATGGGTACCACATGACTGATATACTACTTATTTACTTCTTTTTTCATTATATATATGAACCTACTCGATCGTTTAAACCATAAACATGTTACAAACTATATTGTGTTTTCTATTATATCCTATTAATCTCATAAATCTCTGAACCACAAAATGTTTGTAGCAATTTAGATTAGAAATGCATCGGTAACTCTTTCCTGTGGCGTCATATAGTTATTAATAATTATAACTGCAATACATTAATAAATAATGCCGGACATTTCACACAGCATCATCTAGCCACAAAGTAAGCAGATCTTGTGTTATGGGTACCACATGACTGATATAGGTACTGTTTTTTTTTAAATACTTACATATTATACATACACAACACACATACCCGAATACTAACAGATGATACAACATTTGTCCTCGGCGTGATCGAAAATGCGACCTAATGCGTCTCAGCTGGACCTTGGCCCACTACGCGCCAGAGTTCGTAATATAAAAGTCGATGAATTTGACGATCTCTGTGGAGCAGTGGGCAAAGTATTTGTCTCTAGGTGTTTCTAAGTATAACATGTATGTATTTACAAAAAAAGTATATAAGAAGTATATCAATCAGTGGTACCCAGTGGTATCCATAACACAAGCTCTGCTTACTTTGGAGCCAGATGATGCTGTGTGAATTGTTTGGAATTAGTTATATATTTACTAGCTGGTGCCAGTGACTTCGTCTGCGCAAAATTAGTGTAATTCTAACGGTTTTTACAGCGCACACCAGAATAGCTCGCAGATGGCATGTGTTATTCTGATGTATAAGCTATATTATTGTAAAGTTTCATTAAAATCCATTCATGTAACAAACATACATACAAACTTTCTCGTTTATAATATTAAGTAAGATTAACTTAAATACCATAATTATCATAAATATGGCAAAAAATGCTTTCGTATGTCTGTCCGGCCGGCGTCTGTCCCGATATTCCTTTGTACAGGTTACAATTCTTAACCGATTCTCATGAAATTTTGTGAGCAGGTTCTTATAACTATCTATAGAATTTGGTTTTCTATTCAGTTTTTGGAAATTTTTCAAAATGTCGGAGATATGGGTTGAAAATATAAAAAAAAATATTTCAGTAATTTCGAAAAATGTTCGCGAGGTCTACATAGAACCACTATTATAATCTGTTTAACAAATCCCTACAAAACAGTTGTTTGATAATGAATAGCGAGTTAGCAACAAGCACGTTCCATTGAAATCCATTCGCATGAACTCACTGGACCATACAGTCTGCATCTGCAAATGTTGAACCACAATAGTTTCAGCCATTTTGTTTTAAAACTTTATTAGTTGCTGCCCGCAGATTCGCATGTGGTACCTTCATAAAATGTAGCCTTTCAACGAGATATAACCTATCTCCCGCACCAAATTTCATCATTTTCCAAATTTGAACCCAGAATATAATGTGTTGGCGGATGAATGTAGACTAGTGTTGTTGTGCTTGAAGTATTGTGAGAATGGCAGATTATTGTAATCTGACATTATTTAATTAATATTATTAATATATACCCATACTAGCTGCTGTCCGTAGCTTTGCACGCATGTTACTTACATAAAAAGTAGCTAATGTAATTCTCAAAGGTCCCATCTATCTCTATACTAAAATTCAGCAAAATTGGTTCATAGGCGTGAAAACGTAACAAAAAGACAAAGTTACTTTCACATTTATAAAATTAGTAGGAATGTCATTAAAATATTATATAATACATTTCGAATCGGTTACAAGAGCCAAATTAAGGAGAATGCAGCTGTCGTGTTTTAACGCTGGAACAGATATGCTGGAAATGCCTGCATCATTCACCGACAAGAACACAGGTCTTAAAGTAGTAGAAGTACATTTTCTAAACATTCATTTTGATAAATACATTTTTGATTCATGATTTTGACGACCTCTGTGGCGCAGTGGACTAAGATCCGGGTGAGACGCAGAAGGTTGCGGCTCGATTCCCGCCACGGGACAAATGTTTGTATGATCTGCAAGTATTTGTCTCGGGTCTGGGTGTGTCTATGTATAATATGTATATATTAAAAAAAAGTAAAAAAAAAATAGTATAAATGTAGTGTATCAGTCATGTGGTACCCATAACACAAGCTCTGCTTTCTTCGGGGCCAGATGATGCTGTGTGAAATGTCCGGGATTATTTATTTAGTATTTATTTATTAATACATTTTGTCGATGGAGGCACCGACACTGAGTGCGACCCGTGAACTCGAGCGGCAACGAGCGGACCGCGGATCAAACTCACCCTGATGTAGATTTTCTAGAAGAATCAAAACAGTGTCAGTGCCTCCATCGACAATAATACGTGAGTAAAACCTGAGTTTATTAAAATGTATAGACGAAGTACAGCCTACGATATTTACCACATATGTATATAAATTATTTTAATATTTTTTGTTTTGTTTTTTAATTAAGGAGTACTCTTGTCGGTGTATGAAGCTGGTCATACAGCCTCTTCCTTCCTCCTTTAACATTATCTTCTTATAACGATGTTTATGAAACTGTCGTGATTCTCTCACAAAAAATATGATTTATCAAACTAATAGAACGGTTTATTTTTATCAGCTATTCACAAAAACGACCCATGACATTTGGGTTTGAAGCACTTCATTTCTTTTCATCCACGTGACGTCATAATGGCGGCCGGCGGGAGAGGAAATACTCACTCAAGCATCTGAAGACCCAATTTGTTCGCAAGCGTGTTTCCAAGACATATAACCTGGCCAGGGTGGAAGATAATGGCCATTCATGGTCCAGATGTCCAAAACAACGGTAAGAACATTCAACCACGTGTTGACCAGACGTACTTCGCACTTTAGGTACAAAATGGAATTACAAGTAACGAACGCAAACTGTTAGGCAAATTCGTAGACAAGTGCCGCACCAGACTCCAAATGTCATGCCATATACTATGACGGCTATCCGGATGAGAACGCTAGCGCTAAACCTCAAAACGTAGTTCTGCCAAGTAGAACAGCTGAGCAGGAAATGTAGAGGTTGGGGTTATTGGGCACAATGGTGCCCATTACGAAGGCATCTAATGTCTAACTCAGCAGTGAACTATTTAAATCAGCGAAAAATTTATTCAATATTCAAATCAATTTATTCAATGAATGTAAACATTGATTGACAATGCACACAAACAAACCACCTAGTTCCTAACTAAGTACAGCTTGTATTATTGTAACCATATGACTCATAGAATCCCTACTAATATTATAAATGCGAAAGTAACTCTGTCTGTCTGTCTGTCTCGTTTTCACGCCTAAGCCCCTGAACCGATTTTAATAAATTTTGGTATAGAGATAGATGGGACCTTGGAGAAGGACATAGGCTACTTTTTATGTAGATACCAAGCGTGCGAAGCCGCGGGCAGCACCTAGTATTTATGTATTTTAGAAACACACTTATGATACTTATGAACTCCCAGACACGAACCAAAAATTTGTGTTCATCACACAAATGTTTATCTTGGGAGGAAAT